>OY748295.1:5951946-7194920 GCA_963556515.1 Nudaria mundana | reverse complement strand
AGAAATCCCCTTTCCTTCCCCTACCCTCTCTTCAGAATGCATTATTACCAATGAAGGACAACCTTGACATCCTTGGCATAGACGTTCGTCGAGAGCTCAATAATAAAAACTACATCGAAAGATGTATAGGGCTAGCTTCGCGAAAACTAGGAATACTGAATAAGGTAAAGAGATTCTTTACACCGGACCAGAGGTGTCTGCTGTACAAGACGCAGATTAGACCCTGCGTCGAATACTGCTCTCACCTCTGGGACGGCTCCGCGAAGTATCTGCTGGACGCTCTCGACGCTATGCAGCGACGGGCTATCCGTATTATAGATTGTCCGGAGGTAACGGGAAGCCTTGAGCCGCTAGCTCAGCGCCGAACAATAGCTTCCTTGGCCGCATTCTAACGTATTTACCACGGCGAGTGTTCTGAAGAGCTCTTCAATCTGATCCCACCCGCTTCCTTCCGATCCCGAACACAGCGTACTGGGCAGAGATGCCACTCCCACACAGTGGATAGCATGTTCGCGAGAACCGAGCGTTTTAAACGTTCCTTTTTCTGCCGAACGATAGTGGCCTGGAACGCCCTGCCTGTGCACATGTTTCCTCCCACATATAATCCTGGGTTCTTTAAGCGAAGCGTGAAGAGGCACATCAGTAGGTCGTCAAGTTGAGGGGCACTCTCTATAGTATTGTGTGCTGTGAGAGTGGCCCACAATCGCTAGACGTCGTCACGACTTACTACCAGGCGGGCGGCGTAAATTTGGCGAACCCAATATAAAAAAAAAAATGAAAATGCGTCCAATTAACTGTATGAGTAAATATATGAAAATGCACCCACTTGACTGTATGAGTTGTTGCCAATTGGCAACAACGACGTGAGCAATTTTTTATTGAAAGTCTTTGTAGGTGACATAGCGTCTGTATATTGTTACATACATCGGGAGTACCTAATAGTGTATAATTATTAGACAGGATAAAAAGGTACAGAGATACCGCTCAGAACCTATAGCATCTAAACCGATAAGTCCTAGATTTCCTATAAAGATCTAAAACGCAATTGAAATATTTTTGCCATTTTCCGAACTTTTTTTGCGTAGCTTGTGGAAAGACGTATGTTAGATAGAAAACTATTTATTGTACACCAATATAATAGTAAACAAACAAAGTTAACAATTGATTACAGCAATTAGTGTACAATGGGCGGCCTTATCGCTTAAAGCGATCTCTTCCAGGCAACTTTTGGATGGACTGGAATGAAGTTACGCACATGTGGATGATGGTGCAATTACAAGAGTAAATTGAGTACAAGTATTTATATAAAAAGAAAATCATACATAACATTATACAAAACATTATATTGAGCGGTATGTTTCCAAAACTAAAAACTATTACTTAATACATAACATAAAACGAGATCAAATATTGGATAGAAACAGGCGTTACCTGGTGAAAATCCATGACAAAGTAATGGTAAGTAAGATGTTACCAGTTAAGATGTTACCTTTCAAAACAAATATGTCTCAGAGAGAACAGCTGTTCTCTCTGAGACAGTCTTGAGAATGCCTCGTTTAGAGGTGAAACAATTGTCGACGTTTTATTGTCTTTTGTTTTTGTGAAAATAATGCTATTATGTTTTGAAAGGTCATCATCAACATCTTACTTACCATTACTTTATAAAACGAGATATTTGGCGACCGCATTATTATACCTAGTTGCTTCATAGATCCATTTTCAACCGACTTCCCAAAAAAGAGGTTCTCTTTTGTTTTTTAATGTTTGTTACCATATCTTCGGACTGGGTTTTTTAGTTGTAAGCCTACACCCAAGAGGTCCTTTTTCAATTTGGTCCCATTTCGGTAATTTGAAGTTCGTTGTTGTGTCAATTTTTGACGTGTTTTTTTTATCTATACTACTATTATAAAGAGGAAAGATTTGTATTTTTGTGTGTAGGTATGTTTGTAATGAATAAACTCAAGAACTATTGTGCCGATTTCAAAAATTCTGTCACCCTGAGTAACTGTACTTACTTATTACTTATTATCCCGGTAATGTGTTCCCACGGGACCGAGAATGAGTAAACTAAATCACGCGGGCGGAGCTGCGGCGATCGGCTAGTAGATAATATTTGTAGGTATATGTGCATACGTGATGAGTCCTCGTATTCATTGTCTGTTCGCTCTACGCCGACGCCTGCGCTTGCGCACTATTACTGGTACCAATGTCACTCTAACCTTGGCCCGAGGGTTATTGACCGTTCCGATAGATTAGGTACCTGTATTGTACTATTGAAGTAGGTACTTTTTAGGATTCCGTAGTTCAAGTCTCGGAACCCTTATAGATTCGTCATGTCCGTCTGTCCTCGGCTTTCCTCCGAAACGGTGAGTGCTAGAAACATGAAACGTTGCATGAGTATGTGTATTTACCATGTTGACAAAGTGCTAATAACTAAAAAAATAAATTAAAAAAATTTTTTTTTGGGTTTGTCTCACCCTACAAGTAACCTGAGGTGAGTTTTTTTACTTGCGTCTAACCCGTAGTGTGGGGTATCATTACATAGGTCTTTTAAAAACACTGAAAGGCTGTTAGTACGATGTTTTGATTTAAGTATCCGTTTGTGAGATATTCAACTTTAAACTCATTTTTTTTTGTTAAAAATAAAACCAATAGATACAAGTATTTCTTAAAATGCTAAAGCTAAAGATTTCTAGAAGCGTTCGAGAAATTTGGTCATCGACATTATAACTGTTATCGCGATAAAATTCGCCGGCTTGATTGTAATTTTCCATAGACCTAACTTCTAACAGTTCTCAGCACCAACTTTTATGATATTATTGAATAGATTGTAAAAAAATGGTATTGAACGAAGAATATTTCGGAAGTTTTCGTCATTAACACTCATACATAGGTAAATATTGGTAAATATGATATCAACCTAACTAACATTTAAATACATTCAAGGACTTACATTATTAAAAGTGCGCGCTTTAAAATGTTGTTCCAATTTATTATCTTAATCGAAATAATACAAAAAAAACCGACCAAATACGAGCCGGGCTCCCGCACGGAGGGTTCCGTACCATTATCTATAAAATTTGTGCAAATTTTAACTTGGTACTTATGTCTAACTACTAACAGAGGTTTGGGCACTGTTATACTAAAAAAATGAGCTTTAAAGTTGAATATCTCGCAAACGAATACATAAATCATAAAATCATCTAACTAAGCAACATCTCAATGTTTTTGAAGTACCTATCTACCTATCTAATGATACCCCATATATCGGCTAGACGCAAGAAAAAGACAATGTTTCCAGCACCCACTGTTTTGGGAGGATAGCCGAAGACAGACATACGGGCGGACGGACATGCCAAAACTATAAGGGTTCCGATACTTTTACTAGGGAACCCTAAAAAGGTTGATTCTAAAATGTATATTCTCGAATTTAATTTACGAGTGTTGTAGCTTGTTAGACTCGTATGCTATATTTTTTGCCCGCATCGCAGTTTGTACATTCAAGGCCATTGGATCTCTAGTTATTCGGCTTTTAGTTGCCAAGTGCTACTGTATTAACTCAACACTATTAATAATATGAAACTGGGATTGTTGTTTTATTACTTTCTACCTATCAAAATTAATAGCACACCAAAGTTTTAGTTAAGAGCGAGTCGTATAAAACGTTTTACATCCCTTCTTGGATAGGTAGTTACCTAAGTATATGTATTTCCTTTTAGTCGTTCGATACGTAGTTTTCAAGACACGAGTACATTCGGACGGAAGCTATTTGTTTTATACTAGGTAGTGATTAGCCTTAATTGTGGCTGTGTTAGCCTATTTGTCGAAGACTATTTGTCAACCTACAAGGTTTTCAGTGAGTAAGGTTGGTAGTGGTTTGAAAATGAAGGTTTTATTGAAATGACGGCCAGCTAGGATAATTTCCACAATTAACATGAAGACGCCCGGTTACGAATGCATCCTCATGCAACATGCAGAGAGCCAACCCCAATTTGCATAAACCACTAATGAAAGCAACTTGTGGATAAGGGATTGTTTTAAAAGGAAAAATAAAATGTGTTGATCTATTTTCCGACTATAAAGGGTGGATAAAATTTAAAAAAACATATTCAACAATGTTCGTAGTAGCAGGCATAGGCAAATTAAATTCAGATATAAAATAGTCCTTCAGTTCCACATTAAGTTAAAGTATAACTTCACATTTTAACCGTTAATATTATTATTTATTACATACCTTGCCCTAATAGTGTACGATGAAATTTTTAATACCCATCACGTTACTCATCGTTTTATTCTAGTCTAGAATACCGCATCCGAGTGCTCACTCCTATTCATAGTGACTGGTTAAATAGCTGATGGCAACGTATGCAAATCGCCTGGCAGAACAGGTACCACGGAACTCTTTAAACGATGCCGATGATTATCAAATCGAATAGTATATTTATGCGTCGCCATCTTAAAAAAAGGCCACCGTTGACTACCATGACTACATTGCATTTTTATAGCGTTCAACAAGATCTTATCAAATGCTTTGTAATTTTAAGTCTAATAGTGTTGCAATTTGTGATAGGTAGGCGCTTGGGGTCACACCAAGTGTTTGGAGACTCAAGCCAACATCACCTGCTTTGACTATGATAAATATAGGAATAGTTCAACTGCTTCGGTGTCGTGGTCGGTAGTGCTTCGGCATTCGAGTTCGGAGTCTCGAGTCCGATTCCCGGGTATAATCAAATATTTAACTTTGTGTGATCCATAAATGTATTTAGAAATATATGTAAAAGTATGTTTATCAGTTGTCTAGATCCCATAAGCACAAGCATATAGCTTAGTTTGGGCTAGATGACGTTGTGTGAGAATGTGCAAAATATAAAAAAAAGTTGTAGCAATAGGCCGGCCCCTTTATCTACCTACTAATAGTAACTGGCAATAAGTAGGTACACTATCTAGCTTACCTGTAATCCACTGTAACTTTTGTCTACAATTAGGTATTTTGATCACACAAAGAAAATTTCATAGAATTTATTATTTTCAATAAATTCGTTCCAATTAACTTTGCTCATCCAAAAGTTTCAAATTTTATATGACAAAATGACAATCCTATAAATTCAAAAGTTAACATAAAAAAATACACAGAACTAAAATAATACCGTATACGCATTCGCTGGAGATTGAGAACAATAAAAAGAGTTGCCATATTTGGGAGTTCTATCTTGTTATGATCAAAAGGTGGAATGCGCTCTGCGATGTGAAACGCGCGTTTATGATTGTGTATAAACTTTTCAATCGCGCTACTGTAACTACCTAACTACCAA
This sequence comes from Nudaria mundana, assembly GCA_963556515.1. Taxonomy (NCBI): domain Eukaryota; kingdom Metazoa; phylum Arthropoda; class Insecta; order Lepidoptera; family Erebidae; genus Nudaria; species Nudaria mundana. Next base: position 7,189,608 of record OY748295.1, on the reverse strand, counting down.
GGGTAATAAAAGTTTAAGTTATAACTTTAAGTTAAAGCAGACTTTAAGTTAAGTTAAAACTTTAAGTTAAAGTAGTATTTTTAAAATTCACTTCTATAATATAATTGTATGAGTGGGATATGACTGTACGATAGGAATTTGGTAACTTTATGTTAAGTGGGTATTTTAGTTTAAGTAAGTACCTAGTTAAGACGTAAAAAACTGTATATTATATGCATATTGTAATGTAAATTAAAGTAGACTCTCATAACAGCACAAAACTAAACCTTAGTACTATTACTATAATGTCTTAAGTATATTACTCGTATTTCTTTAGCGTATTAATAGGTATCTGTTGGTAATATTTGCTTGTGCAAAAATATGTTCAGAGTTCATACTTGCAGGTCGAGAACGGGTAGCGTTAACTCGTTCGTTCAAAGATAATTGACTGTATTATTGATTTCATTGATTAAAGCAGTGTAATATAACTTGTGTGTCCGAGTCTTTAATTACGGATAGCATTTAACGTTCTCTTTTTAAACTTTGCTCAGATCTCTTTTAGCAGTTTGTTGAAAGTTTGTTGGAACATTTTACCGTAGAGCATTTCCTACGCGGGCGATCACATCGAGTTAATAAGTTTCCGTTTCGATGGCTTCTACGTTTTAAACTTTTAGGATATGAGATAACAAGCTAAGAAAGGGAGACGCCGATTTGGCTAAGTCCACTTTAAAATCTTAGAGGATTACTTCGTTGCCTTGGTTGAATTGCAAAGACTTCGACAAAAGCTTGTTCTAATACTGTTAGAAAATTTTACCAACTTTAATAAATGTTACATTTAGAGTATATTACCGAAAGTTATCAGTTCCTGTTTCTTTAGAAACTAGGTACGTAACCTTAAACATGTCGGCAAGATGTAGAGGCCATTTTTAGGGTTCCGTAGTCTCGGAACCCTTGTAGTTTCGTCATATCCGTCCGTCCTCAGTTTTTCTCCCAAATAGCTTGTGCTAGAAAGATCAAACTTTGTATGGATATTTGTAATTCTACGCCAACTTATTTTTTTAAGGTAAACTAGGGTTAGATAGCTTTGTTAGTTCACGAGTTATAGCGGCCATTATGGGTGGCTACGGAACCCTATTCTATCGAGTTCGATTTCCGGGTTGAATCAAATATTTGGGTCATTCAACTTTTGGGTGATATCACCTGGGTGCACAGATTCCACATTTTGTGTGATCCACAAATAATATTTGTTTCGTAGTTTGGGTGTTGTCTATTATATTATGTTTGTATTAATTAAGGAATAAATGTGTATGTTTTATTGCTTAAGTTGTCCAAATCCCATAGCACAAGCTTATATTATATCTTAGTTTAGACCTATTTATTTATAACTTGTTTTGACACTGTTCTATCTTATACATCGTCAATTAAAACACTCGTCCCGGACCGAACCTGCCGCAAAGGTGCCCAGAACACTAGCCGCGTTACCTCGCTGAATGGCGATGACCAATCTTTGCACCCCGAAGCGAGAGTCATCTGTTTTCTTATACCATCTATTATCTATTTCGCCAACCAATGACTTGGCTTATGTGCCCCAACTGCCCATTGTCTCAAAAGCCAACGTAACCCCGAAATAATGCGCCTATAATTCCGAGTACTTTTGTCGCTTACTTGTTCTATAGCACATATTTTTTTGAATAATTTTAAATGCATCTCAATATGTAATTCAAAATAAAATACAATAAGACCATAGTCCAAACAAATAATTTATTTTCTAAAAAAAATTCATTCAAATGATACTCGTAATAATACTTTGGATAGTTGCACTCTAATATTGCTTCGTAAAACATTTTAGCTAACTTTAAATTTGAAACATTTAGGTAGTCCAATAACCTTAAAAATCATACAGCAAAATTTCTCCAATTCGTATTATGGGAAAGTAAGTTGTCGAAATTTCTCGAAGTTTGCACGGATATATTCCCAACTACTTTTGTCGAGACTACAGGCGCCGACGGCAGCCGACAGCCGAGTGAAATAAGAGTCTAAACCCGTATTGCCGAAGGGAAACTCGCTTTATTCTCGGTCATTTTCTTAAACCACTTTGCACCTTTCGAGATTTGCTTTCGTAGTAACAAATTATCAATGTCATAATGAAAGTTCTGGGTAACCCAGTCCCGTGATTCTTGTATTTTATTTTAAGCCTTATCTACTTACTAATTGAATATCTTAATATCGAAAAGTATATTTTCGATATTATCGAGGGGCTCGTGGTCAAGTGGTAATTGGCTAGGTTGATACATTGCAAATGTTTAAGCAACATCTAGCCAAGCCGGTCTTAGAATGGGTGACCATTTTAAGACATTGATACCCCTCCGTGCTTCGGATAGTACGTTAAGCCGTCGATTCCGATTGTTATACAATCTATAGCAGTTGGATTTTAGAGCCTTTAGGTGTAGGCTCTAAAATCCAACTGCTATAGAACCTTTCCAGAACTACAGAACTTCGATATCGCCTATTGGGTGTGAAGGATGGCAGTCGCTTCACGGAAAATATCGAAGTTACGCCGCATCGCAGTTAGGCTGGAAAGCTGACCCCACTGGGTTGGGAAAAGGCTCGGTAGATGAATATCGAAATTGTACCTACGTTTTCGACCAAAAATATGTCAATAACTTATTTTGAGGGTCCTAAATCAAAATTCGGTCTCTAACAAAACCTGCTCCTGAGAATGCTTGATTTTTGAGTAAAAAAATCATTAAAATCGGTTGTTGACATATTTTTGGTCAATAACTTTTTTTGAGGGTCCTAAATCAAAATTCGGTCTCGAACAAAACCTGCTCCTGAGAATGCTTGATTTTTGAGTGAAAAAGTCATGAAAATCGGTTGGGTATTTGTCGAGAAACAATTTCACATCGAGTTGCATTTGAGTCACCTGATAAGGAGCTCCGCTCGCTACGCTCGCTTCGCTCAATTATGCAATTGAAAACAACCCACACAACGACATTTTCCACCATATTCACTTCACCAACTTACTCGGTTTTGTCTCACGGCATTATTAAGGGTTTTATTTACTGCTAATGTCTAATTATTCACTTATTAACTTGACCTGGGTACGTATATATTTATGAAAATAGTAACTGGTACTTATTACCACATTCGAAAGATGAAAGTTTCGTAAAAAAACACTTACATCAACTACTTTGAAGAAATATAGCTTTTTATATTTTTCTATTCCACATTTGAATTTGAACACAAAATTTTGTAGCAAACGGATACATTATTCGAGGGAAAAGTCTCCGCCAATGATTTCATTCTCACAATCCCCTTCCTCTAGCGTCAGTTCACAACTTAATTTTCATGATTTCACCATAATTCCATCCGAGCGATTGAATTTGCTCAGTGGTTTTTCTTACACGATAGTTGTTTTGTATAAAAGATGCAAAGTATTCACGCCTTTATACACGCACCCTAAAATATCAGGATATTTTCATACAATAAATAATAAGGTACTGTCTACTTTTAAGATTTCTCGTTTTTTATAACATATAGATGTCAAAACTAATTTAATTGAAAGTTCGTTTTAATGCTCATTTCACTCCAGATTCATTTTTTTATCAGCTTCAGACTCCAGAACTGACATCCCCCAAAACTAGACACTCATAATATTAATATTGTCTCTTTTTCTTGAATAAAACAATTCGCTATTCTCGCTTGTGGAACGTGGCGCCTCATCGACTTTCATAATTTTTCTTTTTCACCTAAATTATCCTGAACCTAATAGTTTTCACCTATTACCGTGGATGGTCGAAATTTATCGCTTTCCACTCTTGATTTATTTGCGAGCGGAGTGGATTAACTACCTCTAACTTGGCGATAGTTAAGACTACTATCTTTGGTGTTTCAGGGCGAAAGAGCTTTCGCCTTTTATCTAAATTGGTCCGCTACCAATAAAGATTCGTCGGCGACTGTCGTAAACCATTCCTCCCATACGCTTCATTATGGGGCAAAGTTTCTGATATGATGGAACAATTTTATTGTCCACCGATGTCGCGAGATTCCTATCGGTAATGGGATTCGGTGGCGTGTGCTCTGTTCACTATTGGACAGTGGTTCGGTAAGATTTAAAATGTAAGTTAACTTGCAAACTGCTGGCTGGCAACATTCTACGTACTTGCAGACATTATGATATTAAGTTTGATTGAACCAGTAGGCGAGTAGTGCTTCAAGTTTTATTAAGTAGCTTGCAATGTATTACTCTTGTTTACTTAAATATTTTTGACTTAAGTAACATTTGATAGAGTCTATAAATAACTATTGAAATTTTTTTTTTTAATTCTACGTTTAAACCAAATTGTTTAAGTATTCTTATTTTAGAACATTGTACCTACGTATAATGTATTATAATTAGTATGTTAATATTTATAATCAAAAACATCAAACAACATTTGAAATGTCTTTGCAGGGAAAACACTTAATTGCTGGTTTACAAATAATGATATAAACATCTTTAAAAATAATCAGGACTTTTGAAACTCGGTGTATTAAAACCAGAGTTCCCTAAAAGAGAATGCAAAGATAAGATAAGATAAGATAAGATAAGATAAGATAAGATAATATTTATTTGCAAAAAACATGTGTACATATAATATACATAGTCAAGTGCTTATTATATAGGTCTTAAACTTCGATTGGACACAACATGTTTTACCATTGAGTGGTGTACAAATTATTATTTAACTTCAAGTCATCACATCTATATCATACATCAGTCATCCAGTTACAAACAAAAGTCAATCCTACAGGGTCATATCCTCGAGAAAATCCTTAATACTATAGTAGCACTTCTCAGTCAACAATCTTTTGAGCGCCCACTTAAAACGATTGTTGTTCAAATTTTTTATATTTTTGGGAATTTTGTTGTAGATTAATGGAGCCATGCATATTACACTTTTATGTAATAGGGCAGTCTTAGCAGGATGGACACATAGCCTGTTATTATCGCGACGATTACGCACGACTTTGTCCATTAATCTTGGAAACAGGTGTGGGTTATACCTGGTAAACAGTGCTACCTCTAGTATGTATATGCCGGGGAGTGTCAGAATATTGTGCTCTTTAAAAAATGGCACACAACTCTCAGTGCTCTCAATACCAAACATGGCACGGATGCAACGCTTTTGCATTTTAAAGACCATGTCATTGTTAGTTGCATTACCCCAAAAAATTACACCATATCGAAGTACTGACTCCACTAAACCATGGTATGCTGACAGTAAAGCTACTTTGTTAATAATAGGTGCAAGTTTATAGAGAGCGTAAGATAAGCTACTAATTCTTTTACAAAGTATGTCAATGTGTTCCTTAAATTTCAACTTACTATCTAATGTCAACCCCAGAAACCGCGCAGTCATAGACTCTTCTATTTGCACCTGGTCATGCATCAGGTTCACATTTAATCGGTTCTGGTGCCTTTGTCCAAAATGCATTATATTTGTCTTTAATAGATTAATTTTCAAATTGTTATTATTCAACCATGAAACTATCGATGTCAGTGATTCGTTAATGTCAGAGTTATAATCATCAATGTCTTTACAAGGTATGGTTATGGTACTATCGTCAGCGAATAAAGTCATTTTGTGTATAGTGCATTTTGGTAAGTCATTGATATATATAATAAACAAAAGTGGCCCAAGGACGCTACCCTGAGGGACACCATATGATACATACTGGGCCTTGGAAGTATGCATTTCTTCTAACTGAGTATTATTATTCACTCTTGTAATAGCCGTCATTTGTTGACGGTTCTCTAGATAAGACTGAATCAAATTCTGAACATTTCCTCTTATTCCGTAAATATCCAGTTTCTTTAAAAGTATTTTGTGGTCCACATAATCAAAAGCACTGGACATATCACAGTATATAGCACAAACAGGTGTTTTTTTGTCGACATAGGTAATAACATTTTTATAAAAGTCATAGATTGCCATGTTTATAGTTTTATTCTGACGAAACCCCTTCTGTTCACTACATAATAAGTTTTCTTTTTCAAAAAAAGTATTTATTGCATTATATAAAAATTTTTCAAATATCTTTGAGAATATTGGTAGCAAAGCAATAGGTCTATAATTATCCATTAACTGTGAGTCTCCCTTTTTATAGATAGGCTTTATGATACTTATTTTGAGTGCTGCTGGAAATATACCCGTACTTATACATAAATTGATAATATGGCTGAGGTGATAACATATATGTTCATTTACTGCTTTGATTATTTTAGTACAAATACCATCGTATCCTACGCTGTGAGTGTTTTTTAAGTTTCTTATTATTAGGAAAATTGTTTGCGGTGTACTGGGTGCAAGAAACATTGACTTTAGAGAAGATTGTATGAGAGATGTTACTTTCTTTCCAGCACCTTGAATGGGGGACACTTTGCCGATAAAGTAATCGTTGAAAGCATTAGCTATGTCTGAGGGCTGCGTTAAGATACTGTCATTACTAACTTTTATATTATTTACGGACTCTCTTGGTAAGTTGAAGCGTTGAGTGTTTATAATTCGCCATGCTGTTTTATTTTTATTAAGAGACGTTTGAATTCTGTAATTATTTTGGGCGCGTTTAGTTAATACAATTATTTTTCTTAGTTTTTTACTATAATTAATATATTTATTTTTATTTTCCCTTGACCGATTTGCCCTATACGTCCATAATAAATCTCTTTTCTTTTTGCAGCACACTTTGATTCCCCGTGATATCCATCGCGGTTTGGTATGAGCTCTTATAGTTATAATTTTTTCCGGAAAGCATAGGTTATAGAAAAGTTTAAATTCTTCCAAGAAAAGACTAAATGCTATGTTAGGATCTGCAGTCTGGTATATATTAGAGAAGGATATGTTTCTAATACATTCTTTGAACCTATTAATATTATTCAAACTGTAGTCTCTTTTTGAGGTGCGCCAGTATTTTAGCAAGCCATTTTTAACCGGTAGTTTTATTATTTGAGCAGAATGGTCTGATAAGCCAAAATCCAAAATTTCAGTGCTGCAGCCTCTTTTGAAGTCATGTGCGAAGTTATCCAGACATGTACGACTGACTGGTCTGGTTGGTGCATAGAGCGCCAATTTTAAATTATAATTTAGTAACAAACATTCAAAGTCTAAAGTGTCTTGGTTTTTTTTAAGCACATTTACATTGAAGTCACCTGCCAAAATTATATTTTTAAATCTAATTTTTGTCAGGCGAATCAAAACCTTTTCCAGCCATTGAAAAAACATGTTAAGGTTATCCCTGTAAGGTGTCCTATATATACAAACAATGCCAGTTTTGGAGTCAAGAAGTTCAATACAACAACATTCAAATTTACGCTCCACAGACATTTGTTTTACTTCCGGACAGTCTCTAAACACATGACCTTTACCTACATATATGCATGCACCCCCTCTCTTTTGTGTGCTCCTACTGTAAGAGGAAGCCAGTACATAATTTTGCAAAAATAAACTAGACTCATGGCCTGACAACATAAAATGTTCTGTTATACATAGTACATCCAATACCTTATTTTTACGAGATTCCAGATTGGTTAATAACTCATCTGCTTTATTTTGCAGACCAGCTATATTATAATGTAGGACATTTAGATGAGTTTCCAAGAAATAACTGCCGGTTGCTCTTTTTGTCATCAACATAATGTATGGTGTTAAGGGACATTTTATCAGAAATAGCTTGTACATTTATGTCCCCCTGAACGTTGATATCAGAAAAGTAGTTCCAGTCAATAATTATATTATACATGATTTGATTATATATATTCCTAATACCGGCATTATTAATTTTGCCAGTGTTGTATGAGAACATGTCAAGAGTTAGAGAACAGTTACTGTCAAAAAAACAAGCATAATCATTAGTCTGGAGATCGGAGCGCAAAAGGTCGTTAAACACTTCCACCTTATAATTATATATTGGGGCTCCCCGTACATATGTCGGCACACAGAGCACCTTGTTCGTGTTCGTGACTTTGCTAAGTGATTTCTGTAAGGCACTTATTAAGTTAGCACTAGCATTTATGTCATTAGGTCCTATGAAAATTAGGCAATAATCGTCCATTGAAAACCCTCTCAACTTGTCTTCGATGTTATGTAGTAATTCTCTGGTAGTACCGTGAGGAATTATGTACCGACAGAGGTCGAAGAATTCTCCAAAAATATCTTGTAACGCTGACAATGATCCTGGGATTTTTAAATTACTCAAAATGCATAGTTTTCGCTTGCGTTCGGGTTTAATTTTAAGTTTGATGGGTTTGACTTCAGGTGGGCTATCGTTGATTTGATTTGTAGTACAGCTTGATGTCCTGGCATTATCATTATCCAGCTGGAAATGCATGTACTCGGTTTGAGTTTCCTTATGTTCTTGAGTTTGCCAAATTATACTCTTAGATTGAACATTTTGTTGAATGTCGGTATTCGTTGTATTGCTACACTTCTTATTTCGCTTGTGAGACAACTTACGGGCAGATGGTGGGGTTATACTTATACGTTCAGGAGTAGAACATATCTTTTTGTATGTTTCTCTAGAAGATGCCATATTCTTGAGTTCCAACTTAAGAGTACAGTTTTCCATGTTTAAGTTTTCGATCTCCTGATGGGCGCTGGTTAGTTGTATCGTTAATGTGTTTATTCGTTCATTCAAGTTAAATATTTCATTAGTACTATTGTCATGTAAGCTGTCTGGTATACTAAGCGTTGTTGTGTCAAATAATGATCCTTCATTGGTATGGTCAATATTTGAGAGATTATTTAAGGAAGTAGTTCTTCGTGGTTTGCGAAGCGTTATATTGCTATCGTACTGCATGTTATTTTAGTTTGTCAGAAATGTTCAAATTAAATTTCAAAAAGTATTGCGTGATCAGCGGTGATTTGAAACCCCGACCTTACAATTCTTCAAAATTCAAGTCTTGTGCTATACCACTGTGCTACGAACACAGTCAAACGTCCAAGCGAATTTTCGCTTCTCTATAGAGATCTTACATTTTTCAAATCAAAAAGTTCTGTTATTATGACTCATTGATATGGAATTTTTTGCAGCATTCCAGAGTCTTTGAACACTTTTTATATTTGTTTAACTACACAAATATCACTGTTTTGCACTATATTAACTGTTTTGCACTATATTAAGACTTGATACGAGAAACAACTGTTTATGTTTATTATTTTACTAAATATTATGGAGGATAGGGCTTATTGACACTTATTTGCACATCAGAGACGATCATTGTTGATTTTTATTTTTACACTAAGTGGATTCATTGGATAACACTGTTACTATAACTTTAGATAGTTTTGAAGATATTTATATAGTCAAACCACTCTTTAAAACTCAACAAATAATAATCATTTTTGTAAACGAACGAAGAAAAAACATAAAAAAGTAGGTAGAAGTAAATATCGTTGTATTAAAACTTACAAAAGTAATGTAACTCAGTCAAACAAATGCATTTACAAATTACAAAACCAAAACTTTGCTATCAAAGGCTTGGGGTGTACGCACATTAGCCTCTCCCTCACTGTAATGAAAAATAGATTCGGTGTAGACAAAGACGCATAAATCTTGTCCTAATTGAATTTGTCATAAAAATTGAAAGTTCCGCCATTTCCAAGGCCCACACTTCACGAACTAGTTTAATCCATTCTAGTTTGAATGGAACTTCTAAATTTATTGTGAGTGCCAAGTTTACTTCGCCTATTTTATATGACTATAGAGAAACTGTCTTCCCTTTAACTACCTTTCAATAATATAAACGCTTTACATATTTTCAATTATAGTAAAGGGGTTTTGTTCTCAATATTTACAAACATTTATTTTTAACTTTTACTAGGCCTATGTCACTCGCCTAACAATCACAAAAAATACGTGACGTCAGCGACAACTTGAAGTTGTAATCAGTAAGGGTTGTCTCTTGTTTGTGACACGGCATTGACCATAGAGTTGATATTGAGGCATTGTCATAATTATTGGTCAAATTATGCTGGTATATGTTATACTTTACTGACAACCCTAACGTTCGAATGGTGTTCTCTGTAAACAAAAGAATGTGCTTTAATTAACGTCGGAGTGCAAGTTCTGTATGTAAGTACCATTCCCTATTCTGTGCTTTTACTGACAAAGTCATATGACTTAATTGTATTAATATCAAAGGTACGATATGTAGTTAATATTTATTTATATTAATTACGCTAAGCTAAAAGGCGAAATGAAGACGTAATGAACACCACTGTCTATATCTAGATTAAGTCGTGGTTTAATAATTTTCAACACATTTTCAAAGTCTCCATTTTTGGTCTGAATTTTCATTTTTCAATTCTTTTATATTTTATCTAAATCAATGTCGTTACTATTTATTCAAAAACACTTGGAACACATCGTAATACAATCAGCAGACATTTATTCTAAGCTTTATAAGATAAAGATTTGATATCATTCATATTCATCGTACACAATGTACTATGCACAAGTAATCTGTAATAGCTCCTTATCGATACTCATGTAGATACGAGTGTATACCTAATCCGGATATCAGGATACCTCATACACTTGTCTAGAATGCAAAGATTGATCGATAGTGACACCGTCTATAATCTTACATTATCGATTTATCACGTACTAATATCAGTAGGCATAGGTCTTGTAATTATTGGGGGGTGGGAACGTGTACATTAGTATTAAACCAGATATTTGTTGGACGAGGTCATGGCGTGACACACCTATAACAAAGACCATTTTGTTAACCAATGTCAAAATACCATATTATCTAATACTCACTCATACTTTTATGACAAACTGTCAATAACAATGTCTCCTCTCGCCTTTGTTACAAAATGATACGTCTATTCTATTTGAAGGTCCTTTTCACCGGTGTACGTGAATAAATAAATCCAACAACCGCTGCGTCTTTTGTCTTTAAATAATACAGGTTTATTTCAATAGATACAGAAACTAATAATAATTGTATATATGTACATAATGCAACAGCATTTACACTTTAATGTATAAGTTATATAACAAAGCAGCTGATACAGCTGAAAATATTCCTTTAGAAAATACAATAATATGCACTTTATATACAAATTATGTAAACTATATAACACAGAGACATCGTATACGCCCTCAGCTTTAAAGATAATATTATGTCAAGAGACCTATCGCATAAAAAGTTATATCATGTCGAGGGCTTTACGTATTTCGTCCCAATTACCAGTTGAAAGAGTGCCAGAGACGATAAATCAGACGCGTACCTACATATTCCTGTCTGACATTGTAACTTTGCTATACTTTTATGCGACAGAACTATGTCAATCTAACTTTTAAGATTATCACTTCCGCATTCGCCTACACGCTGCCTTACCTGCTTGTTTTTAGGGTTGAACTTAAGATATAAATAATTGTATGATACTAAAAAAAGAAAATATTGACAGTAAATATTTTATTTAAAAAACATCAATTTAGATTTCATAAAAAATGAGTCATCGCTTAACTGATATTGAAAAGTGTCATAGTTGCTAAATTTACACATAATACAATGCAAATAGAATGCAGTTTTTATTGTATTAGGTGTGACCAGCAGCTGTAACAATAAAATATTAATTGGTGTTCAGTTGCTCGCAATACGGTATCAATCGCATTATCTTTAAAGGTTCGACAACCCTGCATATAAGGCTGTCATCCAACATTGTGTAAAGCTATATCGCTCACATATTTAGTGCAATGCTAAATCACGTTGAAAGAAACATTTATTTAACCAAACTGTTTTATTTCTTAACTTTTGACACTTAGTAAGTATTTGGTAATTTGGACCGATACCTTTTGATACGGAATACAATTTGTAGCTCTTTGAAATGGTCCATGTTCTTATAATTTATACACCTTATTAAAAAATAAACGTAATTTAAAAAAAAAAAGCTCACTATCAACTAACACTGTCTAGTCATATATCGACCGCCGGGCGTCACTGGAAATACCTTCTACCAGAGACGCCCAGCAACAGACGTGAGAGCGGAATTAAAAAAAAAAGTCATATATCGATGATGTAGGTAATCAGTGGTTTTGATAAAGACTAATTTTAAAAGGTGATTCCCAAAACGATCTTCTTAGCTAAGCTCACCTTCAAGTGGTACACCTGCTGATCAACGGACGAGGGTCTGACAACCATAATATAAGTTCCAAGCTAGTGACAAAAGGCTCGCCCTTTATAATATAGTTTTAACAATGGTACTGATGAAAAGTAGTCGTATAATATGCCTCTCCCTAGCTCTTCGTAAATACTAGAGAAACGGAGTATGAATGGAGCTATAGCATAGCAAAGCATCGCAGGTGGAAAACAAACTTATTAGATTGGCGTCTATGTGGCGCGCGCTCCCCTGCTACAGAAAAAAGTTGCAAGTCGCAGGGCGGCGCCGCCGAACATTCAAATTTATCGATTGTCCTCCGCCTCATTTCAACATTCCTCAAAACTTACCCACTCACCAACTTAGCCCTTTAGTACTTTACCCACCCACTATTGCCACATTACTTTTTATTCCCCAACTGAAGGCCTTTTTTCATCGTCAGTTATTATTGTCTGTTAAACTTTAAGTGCTTGGCGGCTAACTTTGGATGTCTTGGTGATTTACGATGAGCCGTTTCGAAGTGTTTTATCGAGCATAAATGTAACTTGTTGAGACTGAAGGTCGAAGTGGGTTATGATCCTGATATTAGTGGGTCACTCTTTATACTGCTCAACGTTCTATTTTCGTATGGTGGTTTCGAAGTGGTTCTATTCATATCTCAACATTCAATCTCATTCATGTGAATGAATAGAACGAGTTAATACTATGGTAAGATTTTGTGTAATGTGAGTGTTAAGTGGAACAGCGAGAGTCATATATCTAGTGCAGGAAGGAGCGACATTGAACAGTAGTTTCGCTTCTACGGGTGTATATGGGGTAGGTGCACGGTACAGTACGGGAAGGGAACGGAGGGGAGGGGAGGGGGGGCAATGATCCATTAATCTGGCAGAAGCCCATGTGGCGCCACAGACGTACCTGCGACGCGACGCACGGACGCCTAACTAACGACACAGTTCGAACATTTTCAACATGTGTGTATAAAATAAAAATTTATTGAGTGCTGTCATAATTTATAGGAATACTGAGTTTCATTCATTCTATAGTAGGTACGTTTATGTTCGCTATCTGTGTTACTGAACTATATCTATCAATACTACTATTATAAAGAGGAAAGATTTGTATTTTTGTGTGTATGTTTGTAATGAAAAAACTCAAAAATATACCCTTCTGGTGCCGATTCAAAAATTCTTTCACCATTGGAAATCCACATTCACCCTGAGTAATATAGGCTACTTTTTATCCCAGTAATGTGTTCCCACGGGAACCGGGAACGAGTAAACTAAATCACGCGGGAGGAGCTGCGACGATCAGCTAGTAAGTAATATTATAAAGAGGACACATTTGCTTGTTTGCATATAGGCTCCAAAACTACTGTACCAATTTTCATAACGCTTTCACTAATATGTAAGTAGCATACGTAGTATCAAGAAAAATATATTTATAATTTCGATCAAAAAAAATATAACACACTGGCAGAGCCACTTTATATAAAATACATTGAAATGTCCAAGTTTATCACAAAAGCAAACTAAATTAACCAGGTCTTTCGGATATCTGTTAGGGTAATCGACTTCTAGAAACAAGTAAGGAACAGCTGGAAAAATATTCGTATTTATACGAATATTTTTCCAGTTCATACAAATTTTTGCAAAAAGTTCAAGGCCCTAGATAACGTCAGTCAATGACATGATTTATCTTGGTTATATCTCCACTACATGTAGTAAAAGCTCTGAACTACCGCCGTCTACTCAACTACACCGGACATGTACGTAATTCCGGGAAAGCTTTTCCGCATATTTATTGCACATACAACTAGACTCACATCAATACATCTAAAGTCTTGCTACTAGGTTAATGAGACATCAATTTGCTACTACGAAATTTCGTAGACCCTCTACGATAATAAAGTAGGACGACGAACTTATTAAGTTAGAGAATTCGTTGATTTGATACTTTCTTTCGAAATAGAAATCTGGCGTAGCTTTCGTAGCTTCGTAGCTCCGGTAGGTTGGTATGATAATTGTGGCAATTTGTGAAGCGCAATTCGCTAAGTGGAATAGTTTACTTATCCTCGAAGCGTTCCACGAGGCACGACTATCTACAGCTTATACATTGAGATATATTGCTGACATTCATTATTCACACGCTGTTATCATTTTTATAGACTTGTTCTTTATTTGAACGCCAGTTCCCAGTTTCATCAATATCGGAGGGTAGCGGTTACAAGATTCATTTAAAAATTAAAATATTTCAGCCGTGTGATTGAGATCCCTTCATCACTTAGGAATTAAACTGATGATCTTTAAAATTTATAGTAAGTACCAAGTTTTCTTAAATTTTAAAATGTTCAGCACACCTTTTTTTTTAAATACAATTCAAAAATTGACACAACCGACTTCAAATTACCGAAATGAGACCAAATAATTGTCCGAATGGGGTCGAAATGGGACGACTGCGGAAGCCATAGCTTTCATTTAAAAAAAAAATCAAAATCGGTTCACCCAGTCGAAAAATAACAATCATAAAAAAACATACACTCGAATTGAGAAAACCCTCCTTTTCTGGAAGTCGGTTGAAAAAAAAATTTGCGAAATCGATCTAGCCGTTCACGCGTGATGCGATGACGAAGAGACATATATGATTCATTTAATAATTATAGGAGTATAAATATTCAATTCCATATGTTCTACTTCTATGGCTTTAGCTGCAAATTCATATTGACAGTTGCATGACTAGTGGTGCGATTGTGAACAAAACCAGGCGCCAGTAACCACGCCATGTGATATACGGCTCTTTTCTAGTTTGTGGTAAAGTGTGGTGTCATAAAGTATGCATGTGCATCGAGTTATGGGTCACAGAAACAGTGGCGTTGTCGCCATCCGTAAGCGCGAACTTCGACGCGATATTTCAATCTATGAATTGAACACGTTTGCGTAACGCAAATTTCTGCACGAAAACTTCAACCTGCCATATTTACCTAAGGTATTCTTTTCCACATATACAGATTGCTTCTTGACGAGTGAAAACTTTTATTCATATACGTAGATAGGTCATGCTCTAACCGGTAGAAGTTTTCACATAAATTGGCGGTCATTCGACGCGAATATGCTGACTGAGGGGGTAACAAATATGCCAACTTGGATTGTTATAACAGCGATATGTAAGTTCTGTGATACTTCGCCATTAAGTTTATGGAAACGACGGTCGAGATTACATCACACTTTCTGAAAGCTTTATGTAATTCTCCTTTCTTCGTTATCTTTCACGATAGGTAGTGGAATAAAATTTTCCACTTATCCGAGTTATTCACATTCGCCTATTAATCAAGAAGACGGATTTTATGGCAGTTGTAAAAACGTCTTTTGCTTCGATATTCAAATGAAAAATTTGAGCGCAATCTGTCAAACGGCTCCCTAATTCTAATTTAATTAGCGGGGAACTTTTCACGCGTGGGAGGCAACCGAACGACAATGAACTGTTAAAATGATTAATTTTTGGAGAGGCATCGTACAGTAAGTTCCCGAGTGCGTCTTCCGAACCAACGATTAATCTTTCTCTTTACACCATTGTACAACGATCTCCGTATTTTTTCTGTTATTACAATACCATTAAGAAACTGCCACCGCTAGTTGGTACTTCGCGGCTCTTTCCACCGTCTCATCGTTAGGCCTATTGAAGGATTGAAAAGGTGTTTGCGTTACTGCGGGAAAATAGGTTCCCCTCGGTTTTTTAAATATTATCGCGGGATCACTTAGGCTTCGATAGTTATTATCCGGTGAAAAAGAAATGTTTTAATCTTCCATCGTCATTCGCTAACAATGGTGCTAGGGAAAATTTATATAGTCATTCCTTGTTCGTTCAATTGAAAGATTTCTTAATAGATGTTTTTTGGAGATTAATTCAAGATTTTTTATTGAATGTTATAAAGTGCAATATTATGATTGTTATGTTTTATCAAAACTGCAAGTTGCATGCATATAAGAGAAGGCTTCAAGTGAATATACACAAGCACGTATAAAATAATGAAGTCGTGTGTTTAATAGAGACACGCGGGCCACAGATTTCCCTTTTTGTTTGAGCCGTGGTTCCTGGTCAATTTATGACGCAACACACTATGCCTATTATTATGCATAGTGTACGCGACTGTAAATAAAAATCTCTATTTACTGCTCATTGTTATCGATTTAAAATACTCATTACAAGATCACACTGTAAATGTCTCAGGAGGGGTCAAGAGCATGATGTGCAGATGCTACATTTAGACCTGGGCCACTGCCAACTGTTCCGGATCGCTCTGCCATCTTACATAGAGTAAATTCACTTTTTATTTTTAGTAAAACGCAATAACGCCTCTATGGTTTTAGAGTGCATAAGTTTAGAACGAAAGCATATAAATAATTTGTAGATACAATACTAGTCGATACAGTGTTCTATGAATATTCAAAACGTTTTTTTTAGCTTAAATTTCATTAAGGTGTCTTATTCTATAAAGAGAGAAGCGAAAACAGTTTCAATATTTTTGTTCCCATTACATAATCTATAGGTTGAGATTCTCTACTCTATCCTAATATTATAAAACTAGGTATGCAGCAATGCATGGTACTAATTGCAAATGTTGAGCGAAGCTTTTCTTAATTTTTTTTTATGCTCTAGTTTTCATGATTTCAGAGATATGCACTCCCGGGCATGATGTCGACCAGCATGCCAAATTTTGTCAAAATCGGTCTACCCGTTTCAGAGGAGTTGACACACAAACGATTTACACTTGTCGTCTAAGATAGTCAATAAAGATGTTTGTATGAATTTTATAGACTCCGTATTGAACTGATGTTGAAAATTATTTCACTATCAAATTTCACCCGGACAGCTAGTTAACAATATACAACTTTTTGTTATCGGATATTGAAATTGACCCTAGATCGGAGGGTGTGGTGCGTCATTGGAGAGGCCTTATATTCAGCAGTGGACTGATGTGGGCTGATGATGATGATGTCGGATATTGCTGAGTAACCTTACCTACCTAACACTTTGATCACAGTTACAAAACTTTCTGATTAACGTAATTAAGGAGTTCGATTTTTGCTGAGCGCATGGCTGGTGGCTTTTTAGGTTACCTCTGGCGCTCCGCAAAAATCGGGCTCCCAGATACTCACATACCGAACAACGTTTCTTGTCCTGCACCTGGAGCTAGTTAGGAATAACTAGTTCTTCTGTGCGGGACTATCAACTAATCAAGCATTACCTTGACATGTGCGAATCATCGATCATTATCGATGGAGCCACGTTTTTAAAAGTTGAAGAAGAAACGTAATTAAGTTATAAACTTAAGACAAACGGGTCTTTTACGCGATTATTGAGATATATACATACCTCTTTATTACCCGACGTTTCGGCCCTGTTACAAGAGCCGTGGTCACGGGTGGACTGGCTTCAGCTCATCGTCGTCTTCGTAAAGTGCGGGTTTGTTCAACTACCCTCACTTCGTCGTCACGTTCGGAGAGGCACCAGGGCACACCACACTGATAGTATCAGATACGTATATATCTTAATAATTGCGTAAAATACCCGTTTGTCTTAAGTTTATAATGTGTAAAAAACGCGAAAGTTTAAAAAGTATTTAAGGTAATTACGATTTTCTAAAATAGTACATTTATATAGGTTTGCGTAAAGTCATTCGTAATAATTATAAATTTGATGTAGTCGTGGTCGACCGAGGCCACTGATAACAGCTTAAAGGCCTGGGCAATCACTCAACCTAACGATATACTCTAAAGTCGTTCAATATTGTACCGGGAGTTTATTTATACTTATGTAGGTATTGATTATAATAATATTAGTAATATATTGTGTCCAGCATATATAGTTTATTTCGTTTAACAACTAAGTAGGTAGCTATATTGATATATTGAGAATAGTTACTTAGGTAAAGTAACCCATTTGAAGACTTAGTTTTTCACTACGAGACATGTACTTAGGTTAAGTATTTTTTTATGGTTTTTACTCGACAGAGTAAAAAATAAGTAAGAGCTTTTTCCTCTTTATAATATTTACAAATATTATAAAGAGGAAAGATTTGTATTTTTGTGCGTTTAAAACAAAAAAAAAAACCACTAGGCCGAGTTGAGCGAGTTTTATCATTCTTTCAGTATTAGTGCCTAAGCTATTTGTGGTTCCATGGGAGTTGGGAGCGAGTTGTATAGAAAAGTTTTTATTTTTGCGTTTATAACAAAAAAATATTCTTTTAGAAAGAAAGAAAGAAAATGAGTTTATTAAACGCAACACACCATACATAACTCAAAAGAAGAAAAAAATATAACAAACTAGCTGATCGCCGCAGCTCCGCCCGCGTGGTTTAGTTTACTCGTTCCCGGTTCCCGTGGGAACACATTACCGGGACAAAAAGTAGCCTATGTTACTCAGGGTGAATGTAGCTTTCCAATTGTGAAAGAATTTTTTAAATCGGCACAGTAGTTTTTGAGTTTATTCATTACAAACATACAAATCTTTCCTCTTTAAAATATAAAAAAGAAAAAAGAAGAAGAATAAGATAAAATATAATATAATATAATACCTATAGATAAAAGGTACCTTACCTAACCTGATACCTACCTATTTAATAAAAATATTAAAAGCCGTGCGCCGCATACGCATTCAGACTGCATTGTGCGGGAGCATTTTTACCATTAGTGAGGTATTTTATTCAGAAATAACTTAAGGTTACTTTTAACCCCGATAATATCCTGGATGGTAAGGTGCCCTACCAGCATCCCCAGGGCCCAACTCATCCTCACCTGCAAGTGGTGCACCTGCTGAACTACAGACGAGGCTTTAGCAAATATACTCCCGGAAACTGCAATGAGGTCGCGACCTATTACGTGGGGTTAACAAATTGGCAAAATGTGGTCGTCTAAGCCTTCGGGGATACAGACGTGATTTGTGCCTGTCTAATATGATCCCGTGTTCCCACGTCCCGTGTTCCCGTGTCGCCCATTTGCCATGATTCAGTCGCCAGTAAGTTATCTTACGTAGACTAGATACGATGAATTAAGTACATACCTTTATTAATTATACTATAACCTTTTCAATAGTTTGTGACATTCATAGAAAGAAGCAGACATTATGTTATCAAAGTCCGTGATCCGTTTTATAAGGCCAGTAGGTTATCGGATCATCGGTTATCTGTACCGTTTAGTTAACATATATTTTTTTTTTATTATTTACCAAACAGGTTGCATTTGTTTAATTTTTTATGCATTATCTACTAGTCGACAGTCAGAGAGGGAGAGCGGTAGTTGCTCAGAGGTTATGATGACGCGAATTTGTATATAATCAACTTGAAAATTACTGGCTGTTCAAGATAATTCTACTTATGCATTCGAATTTTAAATTTTTCATATCAACATATACTTAGATAATAGCGTCAGTTTCCCTGTAAGGGTAGGCAGGGACATATTGCCACATTGCATCCGTAGCTTTGTTTCGCGTAATAAGTACAATCTTATTGTATTTAAGTAATACGTACATAAAAAATCGGTCGAGCCGTTTCGGAGGAGTTGGCACACAAACAATTTACACTTGTCGTCTAAGATACGCTACGCTTCGCTCCGCTCATAAAAGAACATCTTGGTAGCATGATGCACGCGGTATTCTTACCTAAATACGGTAATTTGAGGATTAACCTATGATTATATGAATTATTTTGTTGAATTTTGTTGCATATGTCTATTCAGTTTTTACTTAATATATGTTCACCTCAGCACAACCGGGACATTAGCCGGAACATAAACGTGATTTATAAGGAACCCAGATATAAATCCATGAATCCGCGGGTTCGAGCACGCCTGTCGAATTTTTCTTATTCATTGCGAAATGAATGAATAGATTTTCTTATTCATTGTTTTAATAATTAATGTTACTTCTGTTGAACTACATATAAAAAAAATGTATGTTATGACTGCTTTTACAAAATAATGAGGATAAATACCACTGTAAAGTATGTAGGTAAGCAGCTACGGTAATCAGAACTTATGTTTTCGAAGATTGAACCTCACTTAATAACAATTAAAGTGCAAATTATATTAATTTACCAAGTTAGTTAAAATTCAAAACAAATTATACCAAAAGTTATGATAAAATTAATTTTGTGAAGATTCATTTTCAAGATTCAAATGAAACTTTCGAACTAATTCGTGACCTGATTAATTAATACGAGTAAAGGCAAGAACTTCACTACCTGACTTTGTTTATTTGGCTTATAAGTCAAATAAACAAAGTCAAGTAGTGAATAATGTTAGAACACAAATAATAAGTAACCTTAAAAGAGAAACTTTAACTTAAGTTAAACTTAAACGTAAAAGAAAAGTTACTTGAATCGAGAATCGAAAATTTACTGTTTAAATTTTAATTGTAATAATTTTTTTTTTCATGTTCCATTAGACTGGATAAACCAATACTTTTCTTAGTTATAAAATGTTATATTTTCGTATTACGTTATAAATATTACGAACTACGATGAAGTGCCATCAAATTCCTCGACAGCTCAGTAAAAAAAAAAATGCCTACCCAGACATTCCCTCCATTACGCAAACAACCGTTGCAAACTGTAAATCTTAAAACGGTTTTAAAATTCCAACGGTAAGTACTTTTTTCAGATTAGAATAGTTTGGAATAAAATGAAAGACAATGACAGATAAAATATTGACTAGACATTTATATTCAAAGACTAGGCATAAACATTTTTAATATATCACGCAGGTGTGCAGGACAAATGATTCGTAATGAGAGGTATTCAAATCAGGTCGACCAAGATTCAATCTTTCTATACAATTGAATTACGAAAATTTCAAGGTTTTATTAAGTTAAACTTTGCTTCGGCAGCTCTAAGTGAATTTATTCCTACTAAGTTATCGGCTCGGGAAAAGTCATTTTGCTAACGTTTCGGTAAGTTGAATAATTAAGTTTGTCAGAAGCGGTTGACACGTCACGGGGTTTTCTTCGAAATTTGTCAGGCCGTCACGTTTGTGGCTCCCCGTGGGACGGATTACATCGCCCTCTATTGCGTTACCCCGATTCTAAAATTTGAATTATTTATTATTTGATTTCACACTTCTGAATTATTCCCTTTCTTTTTGTACTGCATTTTCGATCCTTTTAAGCGATGAATCTTAATTGAGTAGGTATACTTTAATCACATAATAGATACATTTCGGACCTTGGGTCTACATGTTGTTATGAAATGGTTGAATAAAATAGAACCATTATCCCTGTGTATTTCCGAAGATTATATTATTATAATCTTTGACGTAACTTGAACGATAAACGATTCAAATATTATTAGCAACACAATATGTAACTGGGTAAAAAATGCGTCGCGTGAAGAAGGAATTGCATTAAGTATAGGTGATGAGAAAACGCTTTTGTCCGTCCGTCGCGATTTTCAATTTACATAATTTTTTTTTATATATATTTTATATACCTGTTTTTTTTTTATATTTGAGGCGATACAGAACATGCACTCCGACGTTAATTAAACCACATTATTTTGTTTACAGAGAACATAATTCGAACGTTAGGATTGTCAGGAAAGTACCAGCATAATTTGACCAATAATTATGACGTTAATGGCTCAATATCAACTCTATGGTCAATGCCGTATCACAAACAAGAGACAACCCTTACTGACTTACAACTTCAAGTTGTCGCTGACGTCACGTATTTTTTGCGATTGTTAGGCGAGTCACATAGGCCTGACGAAACTGACATACAAGATGCAAATTTTAAAAAATTTGTCTGTCTGTTTGTTTGATTCCGCTAAACACTTAAAAAGGATTCCAAAAGACACTAACTCCGGACGAAGTCACAGACGCAGATACGAGTATAAAGAACGCACGAATGGGTGTTTACACTAAACTTACACATATATAGTACTATTACTGGCTAGCATTCACGCATAAATAATATTAAGATTATTGTACAGGTACTAAAACAGTGGTCATGGAGTGGGAATGTCTTGACCGCTAGACATTAAACCATTGGTCTTATACAACAACCGTGTTTCTCTATAACTTGTATCTATCAGTAGTTGCGCGGTTAAGACATTCCTTTTGTTGTTAAAAGATACGGGTGAAAACGTTAGCGTCCTAAATACATTTAAAATTTTATTCGGATATTATTATTGTCTAATAATATTTTGTTTTTTAATTCCGCTCCCACCTCCGTTGCCGGGCGTCTCTGTTACTTACCAGGAGGTATTTCCAGTGGCAGGAAAACCGGGTTAACAAAAGACAATAATTCGTATTAGGTACTATTCTTTCAAATAAACACGATACATAATCTTAATACCTTGAAAGTTTTAATCCTTCTGAGAGTAGGTAAGGTCACCCGGGGCGAATGCAACTAGGGGGCTAAAGTAACTAATTTGATTTTCTCTTCAACTAACGGTAGTTATTAAAAGTGCTATCTATTTAAATGTAGAGCAACCATTGTTTCTTTCAATCAAATATACTCCTAGAGGAGCTCCTAGACTGCTTACTGTTGTACCGACAGAGCATAGTTGGGAAAAAAGTTGCATTCACCCCATATAAATGTATAACGGAATTTGTCGGAAATTGAAGGGTATTTTAAGCGAAATTGATATAATTTTCGGAAAGCTGTTGCTAGAATCTACATGTTCGTATTGTTGCCATGTCGATATTCCTGATTGAAAGAGAGTTATGGCTTATAGTCACATTTACCCTCTGGGGGGCCTATTGTAACTTTTACTGATCTCATGCAACAATAACGTGAATTACTGAAAAACCTGAGCCTGTTAGTACTGTGTTATATGTCGAAACTGTTCATTAAAATATGCATTATTAGGTATATGTATTAGCATTACCCTATTATTTATGTAGATTATGCTGGAGGGAGGCAAAGTTAAAACTTTATTTTTTATAGTCGCATTCGCCCCGGGTGACCTTATACCTACACTCAGAAGGCCTTAAACGGTCAAGGTAGCTGTAAATCCACATTTTGTACGACGTTTAATAATGTATCGCCTATTTTTTTATATTATGCGCATATACATTCGTCAATGAAGCAATGTCTGAGGATCGAAGGACAATGGGAAGATGTGTTATGTTTTCAGCTTTAGATATAGGTTGTAGATACTGTTGAGTTTGGTATTGAAAAATGGTTTTAAAAAAGATAACGACAAAGATGTAATAGGATTTGATCATATTAAGAAGTTAGTTTGAAAATATTCTAATAAGTAAGTACATAATTAATAAATATTATCACGAATAAGCCGCGAGTAGATATCAGTTAGGTACCTATTATTTAAGTACCAACCTATAGAAATATATCATACTATAGCTGAATACCGCAATCTCGGATTTACTTTGACTTTCACTGGTGAAAGGAGTCACACATTCAACTTCATTTATTTGATAATAATATAACAGTAGCGCAAAATACTTTAAAAATTAATTGAGAACTCAGTACTTATGTCAATCTTAGAGAATAATCGCAATGAATTATTCACCAAAAAACTATTCCGTCGTTACATTTCCACGTTTATTCAAATTAAGTGTAGTGGAGACAAAAATATAGACAAGTCTCTGGACATACCTTCTTACCGTTGTTCCGTAAGACGTAGTTATACTTAATATAGTCTGAATATAAAAAAATATATTCTGAATTCCAGACGATCTGTAAAAATAGAAACACTGAACGAAGGTCAAATATTCCTGACTATTAAGCATCTGATGTTCTGAATTCCTGACTATTAAGCATCTGATGTTCAGAATTTAAATACTTAACCTTATTTTGAAAACTCACCGTTCGGGAACTTTCTAAACTCTTTTAACCGTCTTCAAAAAAAGAGGTTTCTCAAGTCGACCGCATATAATTTTTGGTTCACCCTTGTTTGGTCGAATGTTACTAATTCGAACAACGTTTGAGAAAATAATTGCTTTGCATAATATCGATTGACATAATTTTCATTTCATTGAATATTTATTTGCGATAACAACATTTGAGCTATTGATCAAAAAGTATAATGCTCATTTCATGTAATGTTCAGTTGGTATAATATGTATTTCATCGAATATTCAATTGGTATAATGTAATGTAATGTAATGTAAAGTAATGTAATGTAATGTAATGTAAAGTAATGTAATGTAATGTTATTTATTGGCACTCGGCGGCACAAAATAGGAAAAAAACAATGAAACCACCGTCAGTTTATTGATAATGAAAGGAAACTAATTACGAGTATTACTAAACCGAATATTCGATATGATCTCTCGACTAAATCATTATTAGTCTAATGAAGCATTAGTTTAAATAAAATTAGTGCAAATGAAAATTCGGTGAAATGACATTATTCCAAATAAATAATTATGCTAAATAAAATTCTACCAATTAAATATTCGGTCAAATGAATAATTACTTTATTGTAACTGAAATTAGTCGAAGTGATTTTCGACCAAACGTTGTTATACGAAACAAGGGTGAACCATTTTTTTAAGTTTATTCGCGGTGTATTTATATGTATGCTTATATAGCTTTATGAACAGCCAGAACGTATCTCATAAGGCAAGGATGGCTGTGCATCGAGGAGTGCTTATCCCTACACTAATGTATGGTAGTGAATGTTGGGTGTGGCAGGAGAAGCATCAGAGTAGAATAAATGCGGTCGAAATGAGAAGTTTGAGAAGTATAGTTGGTGTGACTCTGATGGACAAAATGCGAAACAGTGTGATAAGAGAACGTTGTGGTATGTCAGAAGATGTAGTAACCAAGGTGGAAAAAGGGATGCTTAGATGGTTCGGACATGTAGAGAGGATGGATGACAGTAGATTGACAAAACAGATACATGAAGCGAGTGTGAATGGACAAGCTATTAAGGGTCGACCAAGGCGAACATACTGCGACCAAATCGCAGATATCCTAAATAAAGGCCAGGTTAAAAGTACCAGTAAGCGGCGAGCATGCATGAAGACATTAATGAAAGTTGAAGAAGCGAAAGAAATATGCCAGGATCGTAGCAGGTGGAAATCCGTGGTCTCTGCCTACCCCACTGGGAGAGAGGCGTGATGTTATGTATGTATGTATGTATGTATTTAATTAAGGTTTGGAGTCGATCTGATGAGGGAGCCGAAAGCCAGTCGAGGGAATTCATCAACGATTTACAGCAGTTACGTTGTGTTTGATTAATTTGTATTGAAGAGAACTTTACATATCCCAAATTACTTTTTAGTTTACGATTAAAGTCCTTTTTTTGTTCAATATTATCCCATTTATATTAATTAACTTAAACAGGTGAAGAGGTACCCACTGTTCTAATGATGATATTCTCGTTACATATTACATGTAGGTATAGACACAATTATTTGTAGTGAATGTAGATTAACTATATAATTCACTACAAATAATTGTAACCTAAGTAAATAAAATTATATATAAACAGGGATGTTGTGGTCACAGTTCCCCAGTGTCGGTCAGAATTCCTTGAAAGCAACTGACGCTGGTTCCGAGTCCTACCTTAAGAAGAAAAAGTTCATAATGTATTTTTTTTTTTTTTTTTTTTTATATTTAGGTCGACAAATTGACGCCACTCGCCTGATGGTAAGCTGAGGCGACGTCTGGCAATTGAGGGCGACTCTCACAGTACACAGGAATACTATAGAGAGTGGCCCTCAACTTGACGACCCTGTAATGTGCCTCTTCACGCTTCGCTTAAAGAGCCCAGGGTTATATGTAGGAGGAAACACGTGCGCAGGCAGGGCGTTCCAAGCCACCATCGTTCGGCAGAGAAACGATCGTTTAAAACGCTCGGTTCTCGCGAAGACGGTTTCCACGGTATGAGGGTGACATCTCTGCCCGGCACGCGTTGTTCGGGATCGGAAGGGAGAGGGTGGGATCAGGTTGAAGAGCTCTTCAGAACACTCACCGTGGTAAATACGGTAGAACGCGGCCAAGGAAGCAATTGTTCGGCGCTGGGCTAGCGGCTCAAGGCTTCCCGTTACCTCCGGACAGTCTATAATGCGAACAGCGCGTCGCTGCATAGCGTCGAGTGCGTCCAGCAAATACTTCGCGGAGCCGTCCCAGAGGTGAGAGCAGTATTCAACGCAGGGTCTAATCTGCGTTTTGTACAGGAGACACCTCTGGTGCGGTGTAAAGAATCGCTTTACCTTGTTCAGTATTCCTAGTTTCCGCGAAGCTAGCCCAATACATCTCTCAATGTATTTTGTGTTATTGAGCTCTCGACGAACGTCTATGCCAAGGATGTCTAGATTGTCCTTCATTGGTAATATTGCATTCTGAAGAGTGGGTAGGGGAAGGAAAGGGGATTTTTTCGCTGTAAATGCACACGCCTGTGTTTTGTGGGCATTGAACTCGACCAAGTTCTCGGCACCCCATTGGGAGATACTGTCGAGGCTTCGGTCGAGATCACCCACGAGATGTCGTCTCTCCTCCTCTATCACAGATCGCCCCGCCGTCGGACGAACCGAGTAACTCCCGTGCAATGTACTGTCATCTGCATAGCAATGAATGTTCCCGAGGGAAAGCATATCATTGATATGCAGAAGAAAGAGAGTTGGTGACAGTACGGACCCCTGCGGTACCCCGGCATTCACTTGCAAAAAGCGAGAAGCCTGGCCATCGCAGAGGACCCGCACTCGGCGCTCGTTTAAAAAACTGGCAATCCAGCTGCACAGTTGAGGAGGTAGACCATATCCCGGAAGCTTGGAAAGGAGCGAAGCATGCCAGACCCTATCGAAAGCTTTGGCGATGTCCAGGCTAATAGCCAAGGACTCGCCAAACTTTGCGTGACGAATGCCAGGAGGTCACCCGTTGATCGTTTTGGCCTGAAGCCATATTGCCGATCATTGATTAGCGAGTGATCCTCCAGGTATCGCATGAGCTGCTTATTAATAAGAAGCTCGAGCACCTTGCAAATGACTGAGGTGACAGCTATGGGTCGATAGTTGCCTGGATCGGATCGATCCCCTTTCTTGGGGATCGGTTGTAAGTTCGCCTCCTTCCAGGCCTCCGGCACGAGGCCTGTAGAGTATGACAGGCGGTACAGACGCGTT
This sequence comes from Nudaria mundana, assembly GCA_963556515.1. Lineage (NCBI taxonomy): Eukaryota > Metazoa > Arthropoda > Insecta > Lepidoptera > Erebidae > Nudaria > Nudaria mundana. Next base: position 7,162,400 of record OY748295.1, on the reverse strand, counting down.
AATACTGGAGACAACTCAGCAGCACATTTTCGTAGCACCACCGCCGGAATGCCGTCAGGGCCACTGGCTTTCCGCGTGTCGAGTGACCGCAGCACTGCCCGTACATCACATTGCCTGATAACAATATCAGGCATAGTGTGGCCACAGTTGGCGATGGCGGGGGGCTGCAGGCCACGGTCATCGACCCGGGAATTAGCCGCAAAGAGGTCTGCGAGCATGTCCGCCTTCTCTTGGGCTTTGTGAGCCAATGATCCATCAGGAAAACGCAGTGGTGGCAGCGAGGGTTGACAAAAATTTGACTGTACGGCTTTGGCCAGTTGCCAGTATCCACGGCTGCCCGTGGGATGGGATGTGAGCTCCTGACCAAGCCGCGCGACGCGCTGGGCATCCGCTCTCTTGAAGGCCCTCTTGCTGAACCTAGTGGCCCGATTGTACGCTGCTTTGAGGCGGTTCACGTTCGGGTCACGTGCCGCCCGAGCCCTGACCCAGGCGCGATATGCCGACTGTTTTTTCTGGACAGCCTCGGCACATTCACGCCCGAACCAGGGGCGAGCTTTGCGGATGCTGGCGACATCAGTGAAAGGGATATAATATTCTATCCCTAGACTGATCTCGCCAGCAATGGCAGCAGCGCTATCCGAAGGCGCCTTCCCTACAAAGCAGCGCTGGCTCCACGGGATGGACGCAAAGTAATCGCGGAGACCGTCCCAGTCTGCCGACGAGTAGTGCCATAGTCGTCGAGTCATTTGTTCAGCACGAGCAGGCGGTGGCACTTGGAAGCTGGCGTGCACCACACATTGGTCGGATGTGCCCAGTGGGGCGCGTACCGACACACTGTACTCGGCTGGGCGACTCGTCAGCAGTAGATCCAGCAAGGCGGGCGTGTGGTCTGACCTGTCAGGTATCCGGGTGATCCCCCGTACCATCTGGGTCAGCCCGTGGGAGAGAGCGAATGCATGGGCGGTTCGTCCCGCATGATCGGTCCTAAGGGACCCCAGCCACTCAACGTGATGACCGTTAAAGTCCCCCAGGAAAACCAGGTCAGCGTTCGGGAACCGCACCTGCGCATCGTCAGCCATCTCGCTGAGGTATTCGAAAAGCCTTGTTGTCCCAGTGTCCCCTGTGTGGGAGCGGTAGACGCACACGTAGATCTGGCTCATGGAGCCATGATCCACGTGCAGCCAAAGGACGGAGTAGGAGGGGTTCTCCAGACAGCGCAACCGGCGGCAGCAAACATCCGCCCTAACGAACACGCACACCCCGGCTTTATCGCGGAATTGTTCTTCAATGATATAGCCCGGGTAACAGAGGTACGACGTGTCGTCAGGGCGGCGTATCTGTGTCTCCGTTAGGAACATCACAGAAGGCCGTGCCGACTCCAGGTGATGGTGGACGGTATCGAGGTTTGCATGGAGTCCGCGGATATTCGCGAACTCCACCTCAAACGAAGTCAACTTTGTACTTTGTATACTCATTCTTTTAGGAAAACACGTACCTAATTAAGATACGTCCCAGTTATGTCTCCGAATTACAAAAGCGAAAATTCCCTTTTACTATAAGGTAATTTAAATCTGGGTTAACATCTCACTTATTGAGACAGCTTAATCGACACCCATTGCCTTGAAGAAACAAGCAAAGGCTATAAAGAACGGAAATCACAAGACATTCGATTCGAAGATTACGTAATACTATATAATAGCGATGGAAATTCGGTAAAATTTAAGTCGGTGAAGCATTAAAGGGGACCGTAGACATCGTAGACAGTTAATTCACCCCATAAGGGTCGGTGTGGCGCCATGGATCCTACGGTAGACAAAATTCTAAGTACGGTATCTTGCCACTCCGACTCCGATTCACTCGTCGCTACGTTCATTCCATAAAGTGCTAGTTTTAGTACATTAGTATATCCTACTTGATATTTCCTTACAGTTTATGAATAAATTGATTAAAAAGATTGTATAGTTCAGAAATGTTACTAGAAAAAATATTTTAATAACACTTATAATTGGCAATGACAAGTAAAATATCGAATAAGTTTTTATGTCTGGCCCCGTGTCTTATTTTATTGTAATATTTCAACCCAACTATTGTGTTAAATAGTAATAAGTTTATTGTTTAAAGATAAGAGACAATTGACATAAAATTTTGGCTAAAAAAGACGAGCATATATCTTATTTTTATTGTCTTATTTTTCCGATCCACTTATCTGCAATATTTCCAAAGATGATTCATTAATATATATTATAGATTGTCTAACGCAATCCCAGTTTTATATTACGAGTAGTGCGCCAGATTCGTCGCTTCCTTTCGGCTAAGTTCTCGTATTCTACATACGAAAGTATCACATTCTGTAACCATTCAATCTTTACTGGTGCGTGGAGAAATACGGCCGTATAACCCATAATGTATGTATACCAACCAAAAACAGGTAAAATTACATGACAAGCGTACGTACGCACGTGATATCACGGCGGCAGAAAATTCGATTAGGTTAGTTGCTTGTCAGCAGTCCATATTTCTTTACTACCCATAAATTATATTTCTGGAATTATTATATAGGATATATTAACATAGGAACTCAATAAATATAGTATAGGACTTTGATTAATATATTTAAGTAACTTCAGGAACGAAAATGAAAGTAACATAGGGTAAAGGTTTGCTATAATGAGGAGTAAAGTTCAATAAATGTATTGCAAAATCATTTCAAGGGTATTAAAAACTTTTGGCAGATATATTTTATTAATAGGTATGTAATAGAATTTGACACGTAACAAAGTTTAGGTTTTCTATACTACAGGTACATTAAATCATTAAGTACAAAATATAACTTTTGAATTTTGTGTAAACGATTGTAAATATTGAATCAGGAATTCACGTTTGAAACTCGAATAGAAGTCACTAGGCAACTTTTCGACATTTTATACGTCCGTGATAGAGTGGTTGAAGATCAACGCGAGCTTGTCACTTTTATAGCGAATATAATTCATGGTAAGGGCTCTTGGCGACAAATCCATCAAAGCGTTGACAGGCCATTTGTTGCGTGTGTTTTCACGCTTGATAAATCGCGGGAGTTGTCCGCATTTAGACGATTTATGTACATGTCCAATTGTTAACATAACGTAAAGTTAATTGAGTGTCTACTGTACATAATATCACGCATAGTTCTTCAAAGGGGTCGATAGATGTGTATAATATTCCTTGACCACTGTACAAGCACTTTTAAGTACTTAGGTATAATTTTGAGACAATTTAACACTTTATTTACTTATTATTACATACCTAGTTGTTGACAGGCTTAGCATTCTTATTTTTACACACTGATGTTCCTACATGAATTTGAATTTTGAATGATCATGACTGTACCTACTTGTAATTCAAAACAAAACGTAATAAAAAAAATCTAAAATGTTGTTGTTATTGAGTGATAGGCAAACCGAGGCTGTATAAAATCAATAATTCAAAGACAAAATCTTGAGGATGCTATGAATTTTATATATCTGATTTTAAAGTCTAAATAAAACGGGACATCGATACCTGTATAACCAAACGAATAAACAAAAAAAGTAAAATAAAAACAATGTTATCCACGTGTGTTTTCAAAGCGCAAATAAAAGTGTTACTGTTACGTTTATAGGTGCATGCATAAAAATTCAAATTTACATTTAAAATATCGAAAATTTGAATTTTGAACATTTGAATTGAGGTGTTGATGTAACTTGTTTTCTTGGTAAATTAATCGTGAAAATAACGTTGGAAAATTTTTATGTTTGATAAATGACTTGGAATTTTTTGTGGCGACTTCAGGAGCTAAATCTAAATTGTAAACTAGGATGAGGTTGAATTACCACGGAGGTGTCGATACAATAAATTACTATAATATACAATGTAGGTGAACCAAGTAGGCAAGTGATCGTGTTGACAACACTGTGAAGTCGGAATAAATGTTGTGTAACACTGAAAAGGCGTGACGGATTTTTTTATACCTATTTTCTATGTATGAAAATATGTCTAAAAGTATTTTGCACACTCGTACCCAATTTTTAAAATTAATTTATAAGTATATCAGAATAATGTTTGCCGCGTCTAATATATTGAAATCGAAGCTATATAATAGAGTAAAATATACTTTGTTGTACAACAATACAAAAAGAAACAGAAACTTAAAATTTAGTATGTACAAATTGCGGCCTTATCACCAAGAGTGATCTCTTACAGGCAACTTTTGGATGGACATAAGTAGATAGAAGTGAAGTGAACAGCACAGCTATAGTGTGTACTATTTATTAAAGCTAGTGATATCACTAGAATTAATAAATAAGGAGATAGTGTAGATGCTAGTGTTGTAAATATATGTATACACTATCGACAATACTACTAATGTATCCTACACAATACAACAATGGTTTAATACTCTCACAAAGAATATATCTAAAACTTAGCACATGCTACAGAGTACCTATGGTCATAAGTGGCAGTTCTCAGTGCAAACGCAAAATTTTATTTATGGACTGTTTTATAGCTTAACTTCATACGTTGCTGCGGTCGCATATACTCCTTCGACTGGAAAAAGTTGTGAGATTTTTTTGCCGGTGTGAGATGGGACACGTTATTGCACTAACTTTCAATGGTAGTGAAAATTAAAATTGTTTCTTTTTGTGGTCAACACTGCTGTGTACAAATTTGCCCGGATAGAATGGTGGTTTGTATATGTGGTTTGTTTAAAACTACTTTTAAATCTACTATTTATATATACATATATTGCTACTGGTCATAAAATATATTTGCCAAAGACATTGACGTTTAAAACTTAATGACACCTTACTATTTGAGAAGGGGTTCATAAATTGAAAAGTATCATCTCATCCGCAAAATATTAACCTTCGGAAGAAACGTCCCCCTTCATGGACATTGATCGGTATGTCCGTCCATCTTGGACCCTAAGATCTTGGTGGATTATATCGTAGGAATGTGTGCTATGAATTTTTATTAATTTTTTCAAACTAGCCTCACATACAAACTGAGTAATACGTTATCAGATAAACTGTACAAATCACCGTCTTGAATCCATTGGATCCACCTTTTCTTGATTATTGATTAGCTTCAGTAATTCACAAACCAACCGTAAAACGTAAAATACCATTGGCATACTTTGTTAATTCGCATTGCTGAGTCGGATGGAATATTTTAATTTTTACTTAAATCTAAATGCTTGCATGAGGTTTGGGTATATTTTCATCGCATAGGTTATCATACAGTATCTATCTTCTGTGCATTTTTGCTCTCCAACCGACTTGATGCCACATAACGACTGCAACTGAGGTCGTACACGGCTATCGGTTAAGACAAAGATTAGTTAAAGGAAACCAACCCTTAAGACCTTTTGATTATTGGGTCAAAACATACAAAATATCTTAGTACAGAAATTTCAACAAATATTTATTATCTCATACTCATAGCCGATCACTGAAGAATTAGTTTGAGTGCGTAAGAGACACACGTAATCGAAGTAGCAACAGCCTGTACTGGAAGTCTAACTAATATTATTATTTCCAGAACTCAATCCGGCACAACTTATCCCTTCACAACCGATTCATGCGGGTGCAGAATGAAGGTACCGGTAAGTCATCGTGGTGGATGATCAACCCAGACGCGAAACCCGGGAAGTCGGTCAGAAGGCGAGCCGCATCCATGGAGACATCGAAATTTGAGAAACGAAGAGGACGGGTCAAGAAGAAGGTATCTACATAAGTAAAAGTTTATTAATAGACGCTGGTTATTTTAGGATTTCGATATTAAATATTATAACGCGTGTTAACGAAAATGCAGAACGCTTAGGAAATCTAATCTAGGTACGACCAAACTACCTATTTAAAAAAAGGACGACATTTTGCTTTGAGCAAAGGAGTATATAACCAGGAAAATCTAAATAGGTGGCGCTGTCCTTCACCGCAACTTAACTATTGATTACAATTGAGTAGTTTGAGTGGTAACAAAACGTATGTGTTTTGATATTAAATGTAATTTGTTTCATAGATAGATGTACCTAGAAACGGAATAACAGCTGACACCACTCCCAGTCCTAGTAGTTCTGTATCGGAAAGCATCGACATGTTTCCAGAATCGCCAATGCACAGGTAATAACATAAATAGCAAGTTCACTAAATTTTAGTAAAACATAAGCTTACAATAGAAACGTAGTGTACCATCTCGAAATGATACTGGTAGATTAAAGTAAGAAAGTCGGAAAGAATAGTGGCATGTAGCCAATAATGGTAACTGCATCGGACGCAACTTTACTATACTAATTTGACTTTAAAGACACAATAATTTACCTATACGGATAATGTAGCAGAGAGTTTTGCCAAAGCCACAAATATTCGAAAGCGTTATACTGCAAAATAACGCTGCGCTCTTCTGAACGTTGTAATTTGACAACCGACAGAAACAATGTACACCGTGTTGTGCGCACCACTAATAAAAGCATCGGCATAAAGCTGCGTTGACAAAACTAATAAAATTGAGTTATTGTAACTCTGGTACTTTATGATAAAAGGTTTTAAATCATTCAGAACCATTAGATGATGAGTTATGTGAATGCTGAATCTCGTCATTTGGCCGATATTTAACATTTTTATTGCCGATTTATTTTATCTGGATTACGAGACTTACCGCTATATATATTTTGGATGGCTCGATAAGTGCTCGAAGAACTGGCCTATAAAAGCTATAAGTCGTGGGCATTTTTGTCATTATTCGTAGTAATAAAGATATTTCGGAGTTGACCAATGAACCCGTTATAGTGATCGCTACATTTAGCATACAAATTTATATGTTAGTGGAGGATATAGACATTAGATTTGCATGTTCCTCTTACACTTTATGTTGAGATTCTTAGCGAATAGACAACGTAGTATTAGGGTTTATTTCTGCTGATACTTTAATTTTTGCTTCTCGGATGCTGATGGCAATTTTATGTGATAAACTTTTTGTCTATTACACATTTATATATTTATATTTACATAATTGCCATTAACAATTGAGATATTGTAATTTTTTGACGCTTTTTTTGCTTGCGCGTAGCATTTTGCAGTTATCACCGGACTTCCGTCAGAGAGCATCGTCGAACGCGTCGTCTTGTGGACGGCTGTCCCCAATCCCATCACTAATCAAATCAGAACAGGACTGGACGTCTGATTACAACCCAGCTGGCGACTACACCAGTGACTACTCACAAACGGACTTCGGGCAAGATTTGGCCGGTTCACTTGCAGATTCCATGAAATTGGAGGGAACAGATCCATTCCTCACTACGTAAGCATTTTGTAGTACGCTTTGCGTCGACGCTGGAATTTTGGTTGTTATCCAAATATCTGACCTCGACTCTATTGAAACAGTTGTCGTTAACGCCTTCGGCATAGAGTACGCTTGCTTCATATAGATCTCGTTAGATTAAAACTCTAATAATAGTTTTATATTTAACGTTTGTTGAAAATTCATTATAATGCAAAAACAAATTAACCAGTTATGAATCTATAATAAAAATTGACATGGTCACTTACATACACTGTTGGTACCTTTCATTGCAAATGTGAAATTTATCATGTAATGTTAATTCATCGGACGCATGATAAAGGAATCTTAAAATGAAATGGTAAATACGCCTTTTGGTATCAAGGTTGCCATTAGAAATAATTCTGACAAGTTTCATATACGAGTAGGTACTCACCAACTAACAATACTTACAAACTAATCCTTCGTTTAAACCAAAAACAGTTATCTATTATATACACATCCGTATAATTTGATAACAAATGGTGGACTTCTCACTGATTTTAGAATTTTACATTAATATTAACACGTTATTATCCTGACTTATAAATATAAATATGTGAAGCAGAATGTGGATTAAGTATATTCTTGCACTTCCGCTTCTGCATATGCTATCGAGGTCATACTTCGAATAGTCTAGTTTTGGGGTATAAAAAAATACTTATTTCTTGCTCAGAACAACTAGGTACCTACTTGTATACCTACCAAATACCAGTCAAATCCATAGAAATAGGGCTGCGCTAATGAACTAAAGGCTACCATGCTGTCATAGGATCCTATCGTGGTCAAATCAGAACTGTCAGTGGGTGAGACAAGATTTAGAAAAACCATACACATTTATAAAGCCCCTTTTCTGACAGTAAACTCTTAATATAATCCGTGAATATGTGTCTGGATAAAGACATTATTAGCCCTAAGACGAGATGTCTTAGGGCTAATATGCAGGAGACCCTTGCATTTCTTCGATGCTCAAGTACATATTGTTATGTACCAGGTACGTTCCAAAGACGTCGTCGTCCGGCGGCAGCTACAGTTACAGTGGATACGCGTGCCCGCGACACCCTCACGGTGGTTGTTCCTGCTCACTGTACCCGCATCCCGCCCATCCAGCGCACCCCACGCATCCTCACGCGCTAGACCTGTTCAGGCCACCTCCACCACAAGCCGATCCTGCTGATATCATGCAGACAGGTAAATGTTTAAATTTTATTTTAATTTGTCTACGAAAATTTCGTACACATTCAAGAACATAGTAGATGCAATCAGGTTTCAAGATAGTTTCCCTAAAACTATCTTGAACCCTATTTGCATCTACAATTTTCATTGATCTTTCTTTCTTAGGAAGGCCCATGACATATTATACAGAGAGACGGTACCCGTCGTGTGTCTAATGTCTGCCTAATCGGAAACCAGGTGACGTGAATGGAATAGGTCGTGACATTTCTGTAAGGCAAATTTTATCCCACAATACTAATGCAAGACAGACACAGCAAGTATAGTTTTATGTATTTTTGTGTTAGGTGACGCCAATCAAACACAAATGGTTACAACGTCAGACGCAGCGTTAATGAACGGCGGTATGATGATGCAGTCGGCGATGGGTCCTACAACAGTAATGGGACAGCTCATGGGAGCCCTCAACACTGGGCTCGCGGAAGACTTGAACATCGAAACTCTAGATCACGGCTTCGATTGTAACGTTGATGAAGTAAGCGAAATTATTGGATATTTGGCAAACATGATTGGTAATTAATTTGAAGGAACTTTTTTTCCAGAAGTTTGGAGACTTTTGCTTTCAGATTGGTGCCAATGTCTTTGTGTTCTTCTAAATAAATGGCTTCAGACTTTACGAGCGAGCTTTGATGTAGTGAATTTGGCTCGCCGGTACCTGGGGGTGACGACGATAGAATACTCTGACGTAGAGTATGGTCATCATCTGTCACTCGTCGGCGTAAATAAAACGTTCAACGGTTCAACTTTGAAATAGATTTTGATGATTGTGATGTCGTTTTAGAATGTTACCATTTTAATTACAAAACCTTTTTTATTTTATAACAGATATTCTTTATCTACAGGTAATAAAACACGAGTTGAGTATGGAGGGCACGCTGGACTTCAACTTCAGCCAGCAGCACGCCGGCATGGCGGCCGAGGCGGAGAGCCAGTTCTCTGCGCCGGCGCCGCCCATCCCCACCACGCTGTCCGGCGGCGGCCCCCGCACGCCTTACCCCGCTACCCCCTCCTGGGTACATTGAGGATAACAGGAACCAAATCATAGGACCAGTTACCCTAAATCGCTCCAAAAGTTGACGCGAATTTTTTTCTACTTTTATTACATACTCCATTTGTTTCTTTTATCATGTTAACTAATGTTAGAGTTTTATTTAGTGATAAGGTTACCGAACGTTGTTAAAGTCAATTGTGTTAGTGTAGGCTTTAGTGCTAAGCTAGGTGGAAGCTTGTGATATAGATAGGTATATATTGTTTTGGACCCAGGAGGGGTTCCTGCAGATACGAAGGATTTGAAAGGTAATTATGATTAATTTACTTATTTCATGTTTTATTGTAGGTTATGTTGTTTCCTGTAGGTTTCTACTCGTATGTCACTGACTAAATCACTGCGTCTATGTCTCAGCGATAAACTGTACAGTTAAATACAAATAAAGTACATAAACAGCAATAAGATGAAACAAATACAACTGAAATATATAAATTTATATAATAAATCTTGTATAATCAGCTCTAAGCCGTCGACTAAAAGTTTAGGAGCGATTATCTGATAACTGTCTGTGAATAGACCATAGAAAGTTTGTAACTGTAGAGATATGCCTGACCGTTACCTACCGAGACTTAAATCAGCAACAAAACAAAACATTATGGATGAAATTTTGATAAAATTGAGACGTTTAGTCATTTTATCCATGACATAGGTACATATAATAATTACACGCGTTTCCCCAGGACAGCGCTCTAATGGCTGGTTTACATTGGTCAAGTTTTTAGTACAGTAGCCAAGTACAGTTAACAAGGACAGTGGTGTAAACCAATCGGACAGTAGCAAGTCAACTTGGCTTGCAACTTGGCTTGCAAGTGGATCCGAATAGAATGGCTTTCTATTTTTTTGGACAGTTAGCTATAATACAGACTTATAGTTTCTTGTTATTTGTGGCTGCATTGCAATTACAAAAAATAAATAAATAAATAATAAACTTTGACTCGATGTAACGTTTACATCAATAGGTATATAAATTTGAATTTTAAGAATGTTTACATGTTATTGCTCATACGATATTGGTAGGACTGCAATCTGTTAATATAAGGATTTATAATTAGACATTTATTACACAAGTAGGTATAACAAAAAAGAAACCTCTTCCTGTGGGCCAGGGCAATGAATTATTCATCTAGGTCATAAGAGTAATTTTACCTGACAAACACTAGGCATCTACTGAAAATTGATTAATATTTGAAAACAATTCTGATTAAATTCTGATGTCTTTCCAAGACGTAATTGCTTATCTTACATGTTGCAATAAAACTGTGTATATTAATTGAGATTGTGAATGAGATTAGAGGTGACTCCAATATGGATAAAGATCTTTTTTTTTTGAGATCAAGACAGGAAGCCAATGGCGATTAGATGCAAATCATTTTAATTTAGTAACTTTTTTTTTTTTTTTAATTCCGCGGCCCAAGGCCACGGCCGCTCTAACGTCCGTTGCCGGGCGTCTCTGGTTACTAGCAGAGGGTATGTCCAGTTTCGCCCGGCGGTAATTTAGATACTTGTACAGTTGACTTGCTACTATATTTTGTTGCCTTTGTAGTTGACTGAATCGTTTTTCGCTGTCTTTAGGTGTTCGTAACCATGGACAATCATCGAAAAAACAATCACAGAATAATGAAAATGTCGCTATGCTAAATCTGGTTTTAGTTTAATCTATAAGTACCATATAAAAGGTAAAGTTTGTGAGAATAGGTATATAGATATTACAACCAGGACTTTAATTGAGTCCGAGACACCCAGGACTTTAATTAGCTGTGCCAAAGCGGCTGAAATATTTCATCGCAAGGCCACGGGTTTCAAATTTATTTTTCGAAATTGTAATATACGAGGGTGGATTGAAAAGTAATCGGCCTAACCAAGAAAATAAATACATAATAAATGAAATATATTTTTATTTTTTAACGTAATCACCATCAAGTTCAATGCACTTTAGCCATCTTCCCTTCCAAGCATTTATCCCGTTGAAAAAAAATGTTTATTCCTTAGAGTCAAAATATGCGTCTACTACTTTGACATTTGTCAAAAATCTTTGACCTCCCAAGTGCTTTTTTAGGTTAGGGAACAGAAAAAAGTCTGACGGTGCCAGATCAGGTGAATACAGTTCAAAGCCACAGTTGTGAATTTCTGCCATTGATTGGACAGACGTGTGAACACGAGCGTTATCTTGATGAAACAGGATTTTTCTTCTGATAATTCCTGGACGTTTTTCTTTTATTTCCTCTCGTAAACGGCATAGACCCGGCATAGACCATGTCTAGGATACAAATATTAAGTACCTATAAAGAGAACATAATATTTCTAACCAATAAACTGAAAAAAAAAACTAGAACGATTTTTCACTGTTAGCATGCTAGGCATTAATAACATCATAGGCTAGGTATGTTTATTAAAAAATATCTCACGTGAAAAACATAACGAAGCCCGGACGAATCGAAAATCTAGTGTTCAATAAACATAGATGGTTCAAATATATAACAACACGTCTCTGTCTTTGTATTCTCGTTTGTATTTTCATACGAAAATGTATCTCAATTGTATTGCCTACAATATAAAATGAAAGTGCGTTTTATTAGTGCTTGCTCACAATCTCAACACATAACCTAGCGCTGCCAACTCTTCTCTATTCATAACCCAAATATTACGAAGAGACGTCAGACCGTAAATGAATTCTTCCCTTTTACGACTGTACCTAAAAACAGGACCACAAAAATTTAGTTTTTTCTGTATTCACCGTGACCTACAATCTGCAGTAAAAAAAATCTCTTTTCACATTTATATTTACGATATCTAACATTACTAAAGATGAGTACGTCACCCGTGTTTATACGTCATTGTACGTGGATTATGGGATGTGATGCCTCCTTTATTTATGTAATAACCGAAAAGAACCTTAGGTGTACAACCGTATCATTTGTGTGCAAATTATATTAGCGCATGAATATTTCTTCGCCATAAACTTAGTCGTTCAACTTGATGTATTCAAACCTCTGCGGAGACGTACCTACATATAGTCTAGAATTTTATAGTGCGCTGATTATAGAGAAAGTCTACCATAAATATATACCTATAGTACCTATACTGTATGCAACATACATATTTAAGATTAGGTGTTATCTGCAGATGATCAACTAAGAAAATCTACCCTTTTTAAAAAAAAAAAAATTTTAGCCCCTGTAGATACTTAGGTAGGTACAACTGTGCAATAGAAAATGCAGGAAAATAATTGTAAATATGGTTTTAAAAAACGAATACGGAAGCTGCTTCCGTCGAAGGTCGAACTCCCGATAGAGTTTATAGCATTTTTGAATCCGTTGCACGGGAATCGACAACGGGATGAGTTTTCGAATCCGAGGCGGAAACTTTTCGAATAGTTCAGAATAAGGCTGCTGGTAGGTTAACATACTTATTGATAGGATTGTTGGGTGTATAGGAAATGTTGTTAATTTGTCTTCTTGAGGTGATTGATCGTAATTCTTGTCATTAATCGGTATACCATAGACAAATTTCTTGTCTACGATAATACACAAAATTTAAACGTCGAGCCTCAGATTACGAATATATTATTAGTCGATTCATTCGTGTAGACTCTGAGGCGCGAACGACACCGTTATTTAGCCATATGAATGAATAATAATCATAATTAGGGAGTGATTGAGCGTGGTACGCCAACCCTCCTGATTTAATTACACCATTGAACGATCCTATTTGTGCGCTAATGAGAGAGACGGGAGCAAGTAATTAATCATATCATTTTAGCGTAAACGGTGCGCCCGTACGACCGCCTTCGAATAATAGAATATCACGAAAAAATCTCCAGAACATGATGCTGAATTAAACCCGCTTCGGTAATGACTTGTTTTTTAGGGTTACAAAAGAATGAATACGTCCTCAGCAGACGGAAAATCTTGTTAATTTTTTAATGCTTGGACAAGACGGAAGTTAATGGAGGATAAATATCTGTGATCACAAAATTAATCGTTCGAATTTTAAACTTAAGGTAACGTACAATAGTAGATTATACAACAAGTGAAAAAAAAGAAAATTTTATTCCAGTTACGAAGTTGGATCCCGAGAGTAGAGTAGAGCGGATTTGAGCGGAGCGAGGGATACAAGGAACGAGATAAATTTTATTTTTTCACGAGTAGTCTACTCTACTATATACCATTGACTGCGAGAAAATAAGGTAAAGGTTTCCAACACCTACAACATCTGATGGGGAGGTAACCTCAGCCTGCCAGTAGTTACGTTTTTTGTAGTATACTTAATTCATCTATTGAAGCTCGTTCCAAATTCAATTGTCATTATTCACTTGTAAGTAAATGAGCGTTTTATTCACTGTTATCGATGAATAAAGTTCACTTTTTCGAGGGGCAATGGTATAAAATAGATTTTTATCTCTCATGCTCTGAAAGTGGGTCATTGCTTACCTGATATGCGGGTTGAAAGTGGTACATTTCGGCCCTAGGGCGGAAAAGTAAAAAAGAAGTATCAGCACATCTTAAGGCAATGCCAAAAACGTAAACAGACAAAGGTCGATTAAGTCAATACAACATTCTGGTTTTTGAATGGTCATAATCAAAAAAGAGTTGAGTTACAATAAAATAAAACGTAATTATCACAAACAGTAACTGTCCTGTATTTTAAGGTTGAGACTCCGACTAAACCTGACTAAATCGCCCGCCGTAACGCGAAATATCATAAAAAAAACTCTATAGCGCTTCAATAAAATATGAGCGTAAAACATTAACTGAAGTAATTAAAAAAACTGAGGATCATTTTGTATGGAAAAATATAACTAAGGACAAGGCGGTATGACCAAAAGACTTGCCTGTCCTGAAAAAAGTGCGAAAGAAAAACAAAAATTTAATAAAAAGCGTACAATACTTGATATGTGATCAATCTCTATTGTCATTTTTTTTTGTTTGACTTTTATTTGCTTTCCTCGTATTCGAAATGAAAAGTAGAGTAGGTATTTAACTCGGGTGAAAACACCCATTTCTGCCTCGAACTATTGGCGCTCTCACTACGTTCGAGCGTCAAAATATCTCGTCAGTAATGGGATGCTTGCATACCTTAGTTAACAATCTAATTTACCGAACAACCTTCTTTTAAAATTTTTATCTCTTTGTTTGGAAATCCACGTTAAAAGTACCACCAAAATCATGAATCCAGGCCAATCTTATCGACCTTCTAGTACCTACACATGTTGACTAGTTTTAGTAAAAAAAGATTACTAGCTGATCACCGCGGCTCCGCCAGCGTGATATAGTTTTCTCGTTCCCGGTTACCGTGGGAATATAAATAACTAGGATAAAAAGTAGTCTATGTTACTCAGGGATAATGTAGCTACATATCAGTGAAAGGGGATCCCTCCTCTTGGCATTAAATTTTAAGGCATAATATAGTTTGGCATAACGTTTTCGCATCTAAATATTTAATACGACAATTTGTCTGTCCGTCAGTCGCGTTTTTCAATTATAATTAATAATACATACATTTGCATGAAATATTAAAATATTCTTCTTTTTTTAATATTTGAGGCGATACAAAGTTCGCTGGGATAACTAGTAACTTTTATTAGCATAATAATACTATTGCATAATAATCCTTTGGCATAATGCAAATGTTAGCATAACTATAATTTAGTGTAATATGTTTTGCCATAAGGAGTTGCATAAATTTTAAAGGCATAATGTTTATTCGTCTATTAATTATGAGCCATAAATATAAAAGGTCATAATTCGTTATTTAAACTTATTTATTATAATTTGCGAATTACTCGATTGGAATAGGTTAAGGTGCGGCGAGGGTGGCCCTTGCGCCACCCATGAGCCGCGAACATGTTTGTTTTTGTATGAATTATAATCAAACAAGTATAAAAAAAAACCTTACCTGTTCTCGATAAGCATTAGGTTCATGGTTGTGATTTTAGTTTTATTCTAAAGAACATTATATGTTTATACATGGGGCACACTAAAAGTTTTGCACTTCTAGCGAATCGGAACTATTTGAATTTCGAATGTTATATTTTTTTAAACATTGCAACCTTCTTAGTAATAAAAAAAAACAATTCGCAGGAAATCATTTGTCAATTGTTTTTTATCACACATCAAAGTTCTACGTATGCAAATGGAATTAAGTCGAAAAAATTTTAGAGCGATGATTTTTTCTAATTTTAAAAGTTCTCTCTCTCCGCAAGACTGTGCCGCTCGTCTTCAAAATGCTTTTGGGAGAGGAGCACCTTGTTTGAGCACCGTGAGGCGAGGGTTGCTGAAATTGAGATAGGTCGAGTTTCTTTACATGACGAATTTCATGAAGGGCGGCCTTCAACTGCCGTCAACGAAAATAATGTGGCTACCTGTTAAGCGGTTAATTGAAAAAAACCCGCGGATTACCTATGAGACAGAGACAATTCGAGGACTATTGGGAATTGGTATGAGTCAAATCCAGAAAATTTTACACGAAGAATTGAAAGATCGGAAAGTTTGTTGTCGTTGGATCCCTCATGAACTGACAGAGGAGCAGAAGCGGGCTCGCATGGAATGGTGCTCACAGATGCTACTGAAGTACGACCACGGACATTCTAATGCTGTTTATGACATTGTCACAGGAGACGAAACGTGGATTTTTTTTGTGAACCCGAAAAAAACAGCAATCTTGTGAATGGTGTTTGAAAATTAGAACAAGCCAACAAAAGTGAGGCAGGCGAGAAACGTTGGTAAAAAAATTATCGCGTTTTTTTTCTCAGCTACGAGTCCCATCTGTACAATTCCACTTGAAGATCAATAGTGTTTATGCCGAGTGGTATTCTACCATTTGTTTACCCAGGGTGTTAGAAAAAGTTCGCGTAAGACGACCCAAAAGCCACGTTCTCCTACATCATGACAACGCTTCTTCACACACGGCCAACAAAACAAAGTCATTTTTACCTTCCGAAAAAGTACAACTCGTCACCCATCCTGCGCATAGCCCGACCTAGCACCCTGTGATTTCTGTATTTTCCCCAAAATCAAAGATTTGATGAGAGGTTTCACTTTTACCAACTTCGAAGAGGCAGTGATAGCGCTCAATCAGCACGTAGAAAACATGCCTTCAGATCTGTGGTCCTCCTGTTTTAAAAAATGGTTTGATCGCATGAAAAAATGTTTAAAATGTGAAGGAGAGTATTTTGAAAAGCAATAAACATAATATTTTGGTTTTAACATGTTGTTTTTTTAAGTTATGCAAAACTTATAGTGTGACCTATGTATCATTATGCGTTTCTAACATTATACTTTATAAAATTATGCTTCATTATTATTATGTTATTAGTATTTATGACAACAAGCATTATACCAAAATATTTATTTTTAATAATATTATGCTTTATTATCATTATGCTTCATTTCGTTATGCCAATGTAAATTATGTCTATATATTTTATGCTTTTCATTAGTAAACCCAGTGAAAGAATTTCCAAATTGGGATCAGTAGTTACGGAGCCTATTCGCTTCAAACAAAGAATTAAAACGTACTTCTTTATAATATTAGTATATATTAAACGCGAAAGTTTAAAATGTAATAAGTGTAGGACTGTCCTAAGAGGTCAGTCAAACTCAAACGTTGTTCTGAAAATAGTCAAACCAATTTGAAATTGCAACATTGAAAAGCTGGCCGACATAAACTAAGATAGTAACAAAAATTGTGCTCTCAAAGATGAATCCATGCAAGTAGGTATGTATTCTAAAACTAATTTAAATCTACTCTAACTATTTCTATTGTAAATCTAACATCAAAAGTTTAAAGCCAAATTTCTGAAGCCAACAATGATTACGGAACGCTCCGTTAATTTTATAAGCACTTAAATTTTTGTGAATGGAATTCGTGTGCCAAATACATCGGTCAACACCAGGGTGATTCTATTAAAAAGTTGACTTTCAAACTTTTCAAGGCTGAGGCTGAGAAGCTGGCGTCTCGTTTAAATTTCTGAACTCGTCCTGTATTCCGTTCGGCTATTCCGTAATTAGGTAGAGACCCACCTTTACACACGATTTCCTTTCCACTTGTTAAAAGTTTTCAATTGCGTTAGGAGGGGCCCTTACACGGAATTTATTCATTATATTCTCCCTTCGCCCTTCAACTTAATAAAATCTGCTTCGCTCTTTTTTAAGTCCAAGTCTTGGTGTTGCCTTATAGATAAGTACTTTAAATATTTGCTGCATGAACTCTCTGATGAGTAATGAATTATACATTTTATTTTAGAATTTTTATTACCAGCATTAAAAGTTTATTTCCATTCCTTGTGACGCATAACTATGCAATGAAATTCTAGTAAATAACTTCGTTTTCAATATGATATCGTTTATCATATTGAAAACGAAGTTATTTACCCGAATTTCATTTCAATTTTAAAAAGTTTACAATTGTTTGCATTAATTTGCTGTTCGTCGATCTAACTTGGGCTCAAAGACGGGATCAATTGCATGTTGATATGCTTAACTCCTGCACGTTTTTTAAATTCCGCTGCCACTCTTACTGCCGTTGCCGGACGTCTCTGGCACACATGCAGAAGGTATTTCTAGTGTAACTGCTTCACTATCGAAACAAAATAAAATTTCTTAATACAAACAGACAAACTGAACGTAATTTCTTTTTAGTTCTTCCTCTCATAGCACTTGTTTATGTAGGTAGGTACAGTTCGCGAGGGATAAGCGAAGCTTTGCATATGTATGAGTGCAGTGTACGTGAACGTATATGTGACCTCTTTTACACACACACACATGTGTTGTACACACAGCTACGAAAAGAGTTTTTACTCTACTTTTCGTGGTCACTCACACAGATGCAAAACTCCGCTTATCCCTCGCGAACGATACTTATTTATTTACATTATCCGAAGTACCTACCTCTTGGCTTTTAATTTCCAACAAGTTCATTATTATTAGAAATTGATACTCGTTCCCCAAACTACTGATGTAGACCAACTTCTATCAGGAAGGATTATCGGAATTTTATTATATTAACTCATTGCTAATTCAGAATACGACCGTACCCTTCACAAAAAAGAGAATCATTTAAGTATCTTGGTCATAACGCCCCGAAAGGTAAAATCGGAGTCAAAAATCTACAATCTCGTTTTCTTTTTTTATTTAATTCGAAAAGACTTCCTGAACTCTCCATCTATACGATATAAACACAAATGCTATCAATCCGAAAAAGTTAACGCAGAATTTTCTCGTCCAATATAATAAGTGAGGGATGAGCGGCGAATATCCAATAAGCTGTACTTCAGTGTTCTTTATTGGTTGACAGTTTTGTGGCGAGTTTGATCAGTTATTTAAATGAGTGCCAACATAGCTGAGGATGTCAATTTCTTGATTTTTACGTGACTACCACCCCTCTGTTGAATAAAAAATAACGGAATAACTTTAATGATACCATACATTCTTTAAGTCAACTACCTATAGGTGTTTATTAGCTTCAAAGATATACTTGCTCCGAGTATTGGATGCTCGATTATAACTCTATCACAACTTTGTTTTTAATTTCGATACTGCTTCGAATCGATCGTTCAATTCCTAAGTAGGTAATTAATTTATGTACTTTATAAAACACTAGCGGACGCTCACAGCATTGCCCGTGACTAATTATATAGAGAAATCTTCCTCGCAAATCACTCTATCCATTAATGAAAACCGCAAGAAAATAGGTGCAGTAGTTTTTGAGTTTATTGCGAACATACAGAGTTGTTGCGTTTGCAGACTTAGTTTGTAATTTTATAATTAGCTGCACCCCCATGACTCTTTTTTTTATTCCTGTAAAAAGTACAGTAAAAAGTACATAAACAAATAAAGTGTGTTTGTTCATCATGTATTACTATACTTAGGTTCCACTATGTGCCAACAATCGGAAGTATAAACTACACTGTAATATTTGTGCAGTGTCTGTCAGTGTCTGTCCGTGGCCGTGTTTGAAACCGTTACCAGTTGCGGTAGAAGAATAGGTTTTAGTACTTGTACGACACCGCAGTCTTTCGTTTAAATAACAAGTGATGGTCGACCATTAAACAAGCAATATTTTTACAATTACGCCATTAACGCCATGCCTGAGATACAGAGCTACCTAGTTCAGGCGCGAACATTTAATACCTATGTAATTAAAGCTTAGCACTATACGTAGATCCCTGGTTATATTTTAATGTTTCAAAGTATTAAATTAATGACAGCTAAGTAATTATAATTAATAGGCTAAGACCTCATGTAAAATATGCTTAAGTAATGAATAAATAAATATATAAAAAAAAAATATAAAATTTACCAACACAACTTTGCCCTCTTACGGTAGTCGAATAAAGTTATTCGTAAAATGTCAAGAGTAATTTCGTCGAGTTGTTAACATTCACGCCAAAGTCGACCAGTAAATTGGATTACTTGTTAACTGTCGACCGGGGTACGACAGTAAAGATTTCAGCATTTTATTGTGGAACGTTAAATCGCGAAGATTATTACGATACACGATTTCACTGATGAGATTTGACTGAAGGGATTCAATTGTACGCTTGACGCACTTAATAAGTAATAAAGTAATTTAATTAGGTAAATGTAGGTACTCATTAAATAAACAGTTCTAAAAGAGATTCCAATTTTATATATTACTATCTGATCGCCGCAGCTCCGCCCGAGTGATTTAGTTTACTCGTTCGCGGTTCCTATGTTACTCAAGGTGAATGTAGCTTTCCAATGGTGAAAGAATTTTTGAAATCGGCACAGTAGTTTTTGAGTTTATTCATTACAAACATACAAAAATACAAATCTACAAATCTCTTTATAATAGTATCTAGTATAGACTAGTACGGTGTCTTGCGCGGTTCTTCGCGCCGCACCACGCCATAGGTTTTGGCCTATAACTTTTGACCTCTTAGGGCTAGGTCAAATTTTCGATTTTTTGGCTTGCCTCCAGAACGAGGGCTCTCCATAGAGGGGTCAACCATCATTGGAGCATAAGCAGTTCTCGAGAGCTAAGGGGGACAAAAATTACATTCCCCATTTCTATATATAGATAATTATCTTTCTGAATTTTATTTTTAATCATCAATTGAACCAATAATAGTTGACAGTACAAGTAAAGTTTGGTTTACTGAGCGCGTTGCTGGTGGCTTTTTAGGTTACCTCTCGCGCTCCACAAAAATCGGGTTCCCAGACACTCACATACCGTACAACGTTTCTTGTCCTGCACCTGGAGCTAGTTAGGAATAACTAGTTCTTCTGTGCGGGACTATCAACTAATCAAGCATACCTTGACATTGGCGAAATCATCGATGAATATCAATGGAACCACGTTTTTAAAAAAGAAAAAGAAGAATTACTTTGTTTTGTAGTTTTGACATAAGATGAATTGATTTGACAGTCAAGTACCCTATTGTAGCGAAGTAGTCCCTGGGATATTTAATACTTAGTTTTACACAGAGACATTCCGATATCTAATTACTTTAAAAGTCATATTAAACCTTAACACAATTATACATTTCCACAGTTTTACTTTTTTACACAGACTGGTTTCGCCTCAAGACGTCATCGGAGACTTTAATATCACTAAGGACCTAGATACTCGTACTAATATTAAAGTCGCTGATGATTCTCTAAGATCCACTTAATGCCATCATTTGATTAGTTCTTTGTAATACAAGGCCATCAAGGGGATGCCGCTAGCACGTGTTTCCTCCCACATATAGCCCTGGGTTCTTTAAGCGGGGCGTGAAGAGGCACATCACTAGGTCGTCAAGTTGAGGGCCACTCCCTAAAGTATTGTGTACTGTGAGAGTAGCCTACAATCGCTAGACGTCGTCACGACTCACCATCAGGCAGACGGCGTCAATTTAGCGAACCTAATATGTAAAAAAGCCAGGAACTATATTAAGGATAAACAATAAAAAATTGCTAAGGCTATCAACATCTTAAGGGCCCACGTCATTCTCACCAGGAAGCAGTGCACCTGCTGACATACGGACATCGCTCTACTGAATTTTTGCTAGCGACCTTGCTACAGCGTATTTCCCTTAGTGCCTAGAAACTTAGTTAGGTAGTATTACGTGGAACCAGCAGTGATTGACAAAATTCTACTGTAATTAAATATAAATATAAATAAAAATGTTAGGACAATTATTCATACAACGCCATCTAGTCTCAAACTAAGCAGAGCTTGTGATATATGAGAAATAGATAAACTGATACAAATATTTTAAATACTTTTATTTTTGTAAATACATACCTATTATACATAGAAAACATCCAGGCTTCGGTACAAACGTATCTGTATCGAACCCGAGGCTCCGGCGTAGAAAGCGGACGCACTAGCGACCACGCCACCGGAGCAGTCTTTTCAATTAAAGCATCTGTCAACCCTTTCAGGTACTTACAATGTATACGTGATTATATCGTGTAAAAATACGTGTATACAAAACGTATCGTTTAATAGAAATCGGTGAACAAAGCTCATAACACGTCAAATATTGACACAAACACCAAATAACTGTCGGAATGGGACCAAATTGAAATGGGAACACTTGGCAAGTAGTAGCTTTCAATTATAAAAAAAATCAAAATCGGTTCACCCAGGCCGAGTCAGAGGTAACAATAACAAGCAGTAAATGAAAAAAAAAACATACAGTCAAATTAAGAACCTCCTCCTTTTTTGGAAGTCTGTTGAAAAATAAGTAAGTAAATACTCTTTATTGTACACAATAGAGAAACAAATAGTTTATGACAAGTCTTAAAAAATATAATGTACAACAGACGGCCTTATTGCTAAAGAGCAATCTCTTCCAGGCAACCTTAGGATGGAATGAAAGTTACAAGAAATGATAGGAGATGTGTACAATGTAATATAATTATATAATATTTAAAAATAATAAATTAATAGGATTTAAGAAGAGAGCAAAATGTTCAATACATAGATAAATGAATAATAATCAGGAGAGACAAGTAAATGTTATATATTGTAATTCAATAGAATATACTAACAATCATAAAGTATACTAACTTTAAATATGAGGATGGGGTAACAAAAAAAAGCATTCGAGTTGAGAATGTCATCCTTTTCTTGTATTCTGTTAAAAACTAAAGGACCAGGTTAAGAGTTTTTTGGTATAGGGTTCGAAGTGGTCTAAACACGTGGTCTCATGGGCGTTGGGCGGCGGCAGGTCGCCCCGCCTTCATGCAACAAGTGCCTCGTCCCGCGCACTTCATCCCCGGACCTTAGCCTTCGAGAGGCACATAACCATTTCGGTTCATGACCGTTCGCAGTAATACCGTTTCAGAGTTATTACATTGACATCGTTTCACGAAATGTTGAAGCAAATCTAAAAATGTAGAGGGAAAATATGAATGTCAATTATCAGTACAATTTTTTTAAAGAGAGCTTGATTTGTTATATCTTAAATGTCAATTGAAATATTCTTTAATCTTGAATAGCAATACTAATGGAATAAGTTTGCTAAAACGGGGGAAATTCATTTCGCTCCAGAGCATCCGTTGCGTGCGCTGCATAAACTATTAAAGTTACTCAACAACTCTCTACGAAGCACAAAAAGAGGATTTGTCGACTTCTGTTCTAAATATACTACTATTATAAAGAGGAAAGATTTGAATTTTAGTATGTTTGTAACGAATAAACTCAAAAACTACTGTGCCGATTTAAAAAAATATTTCACCATTGGAAAGCTACATTCACCCTGAGTAACATAGGCTACTTTTTATCCCGGTAATGTGTTCCCACGGGAACCGAGAACGAGTAGACTAAATCACTCGGGCGGAGCTGCGGCGATCAGCAAGTTATCTATAAATCATGTAAACGTTGTGTTACTCGGGACTTGAACATTCTGTACACTCTACGACACTAAATTAGACAACTTCTTCAAAAGATGCCTTAGCCGGCTTTGAGTTTAGAGACTTATAATATTAATGATAGCTTTGCAAAATGTATTTATTCATTTTTAGGGTTCCTTACCCAAAGGGTACAACGGGAACCCTATTACTAAGACTTCGATGTCCGTCCGTCTGTCTTGCGCTGTATCTCGTGAACCGTGATAGTTAGAAAGTTGAAATTTTCACAGATGTACTCGTATTTCGGTTGAATCTATAACAATCAATACTAAAAAACAATATAATAAATATTTAAGGGGGCTCCCATACAACAAACGTGATTTTTCTTTTTGGTACGGAACCCTTTGTGCGTGAGTCCGACTCGCACTTGGCCGGTTTTTTAATACACACATTGTTATTACGGGTTAAGGCAATTGTTGAAAAAAAGACAATCCAATGACACCGTTTTAAAGTCCACCAGTGCACAAACATAATTGTTAGGAATCCTTATTTAAAAGATTTATCGCTCTAGACAGATTAATTTCTACAGATTAACTTACATCTATTACCTAATAAAATCTCTACTTTACTCATCATGACAAAGGGGTATATGTCTAATTTATAGGTACATCTTTCATGACACTTATGTCCTTCCAAACGGGACTTCAGATACTTATGTAAAAGGAAATCATTAAGTAAGTAGGACCCTATTACGCACCCAAAATACAGAGTACCCAACAAATGGGTAAAACTCGTAAAGGAAGTGCGCCCTAAATAACAGCATCGTGAAGAGGTCGCCAGGCCCTGGTATGAATAAATTTACGCCAAAGAACACCGATCCCCGCCTCACCGGAATCACCCGATAACCGAGGACGCCTATGCTTTATAACGCGTGACATCCGAAACTCGATTTATTATCAGTCATGGTGGCAAAATCCGGGAAAGTTTTACATAACGCTTCGAAAAATCGCCATTGAGAAATTTTTATTCAATGTGGTTTTATTCAGTAAGTTTGAAACACTTGATTTAGTTGTAAATTTTCGTAGTAAGTACCAGGTCTACTGACGTAGAGGTACACCATCCTATAGGTACCAAAAATGGGGCAATTACGCAGTCTCAAGTAAGTACCTACGGCTATTTCTCTACCGACTGTTATTAACGTAAACTCGTGGCTTAGTAGTGACCGAGTAGGTCAACAAATTGCAAACTCCTAAGCTCGTAGGACGGGTGACCATTTCTTAAATATTAAGACGCTCCGTGTCTTAGAGAGCACGTTACCCCGTCGTCGGTCTCGGTTGTCATACGAACATCTACGGTATTCGTTACGGATATTTGGAGCCCTAAAATAAAAACCCGACTGGTCTAACGACAGAACTCCGATATCGCCCATGGGTGGTGGAGTTCAGATGGCAATCGCTTCACGGAAAACATTGCACACTGGAAAGCCGACCCCAACTGAGTTGGGAAAATGCTCGGTAGATGTAGTGTAGATTAAAGGCTTTAGACACAGTATCTGTGTAGATACATTAAGAGTACCTAATTGGGTGTAATTATGTAGCAGACATTATAAGTTACTGTTCCATTTTAAGGTCTCCAATATTCTCTCAGTTCGAGTTAAACTCTGAAACTTCTAAAATATTTAGCTAAAAATTATGAATCACAAAAACAGAATGTCATCGGCACTCGAACCCAAGATCTAGAAAGGGGAACACTTCGCCACTAAGCTACAATGACCGTACCGGTATCATCTAATTCTAACTTCATATAACTTCTAGATCGCGCTACTAAAACTTAATTCTGAACTTAGCTCTGAAACTTCTATTAATTTAAGTTTAATTCTATTCGAGTCTTATTTTCGGACAGGCCAATTATCCATATAGCTTTAAGAATGTGCTTATTTTGTGCAATGAGTCACGTTGTTGAGAAACTCCGTTACATCGCTGAATATGTGGCTGATTTATCGGGACTCTAGTGATGTTCCTAACTGCTGTGCATGTATCGATAATTTCGAGAGCTTAAAGACAACTTCGTAAAAATAAAATATGAAATATAACTTTTGTGATCCGTTAATACTTGCGTAGTTACCGCTATACTCTTCATTTTTGTGGAATACTTGTAATTGACCTTCTGTAGTATGAAATATATGTTTATTAATAAATATTACTTATTAAATAACTCATGTCGCCAATGATTATTATTTTAATACTGCAATAAAATATACTTTTGTGACCCGAATGAAAATAGGTGATACAGATTACAGATGTACATTAATCCAAAAACTTTTTTTACGAGATGTTAGATAAGTAGTCTTACTTTGACTTGAAAAACCTCTGTAAAAAATCCTCAGACTGAAATTCTATCTTACTTGTATTGTTATAACCTTTTTTGCAATATTTTCATAAACTGTAATTTCATGTAGGTATGTTACACCTTGTATTAAACCGTGATTAAATATCTAAAAATATTTATGTATGACGAGGATATTGAACAAGTACCTATTATTTATTTACTCGTGTATTTACGTCCGAGTTATATTTTACAACAAAACATCATATATGTCTACCTATTCATGTATTGTACTTAGTTGTGCGTCATTACAATTTCGAACAACGTAGGTATCCATTGTATATAATATAGGTATAAGGTAATCACATGGATAGGTAATCACATTTCATCCCGTTTAACAATAAAATCGGACTTGGATTTTTGCGGAGCGCGTGGCTGGTGGCCTTTTAGGTCTGGCGCTGGGCAAAAATCCAGGCCCAAACGCTCAATTGCAATACCGAACCACGTTTCCTTGTCCCGCACCGCGAACTAGTTCAGAGTAACTAGTTCTTCTGTGCGGGAAAAATCAAGCATTACCTTGACATTGGCGAAATCATCGATGAATATAGACGGAACCACGTTTTTTAAAAAAGAAGAAGAACAATAAAATCGATGTTCGTGTATCAAACTGTATTACTTTTATTTGTCATTTCATAAGATATATTTGGTAATACAAAACAATGTAGACCGCTTATTTTAACTTATTCGTCATCATAATATTGTGTTTAAATAAAATTAAAAAAAGTATAACTTAATATAATCTTACAACAGATTTGTGTTACAAACGTTCTTCGGGTTCAAATGCTAAGTTCGTGAAAGGAGTGAATGACCCGTCCGTACTAAAGTAAAATAAATCCTTATTCTAATATTTTGTGACAGTTTGTTGTATAAGCACGTTGAATAACTTATAAAAATCCCAAATACCTACGTATTAAATTATTCAAAGAAAAACATTATCGATATACAATTTGATGTGCTTATCAATAAAATTGATACATTATTATAATAATGTTTAACACATTTGAAATTCAAATCGTATTGGAGTGCAACACTAGTGTAGGAGTCGTCACCTGCGAGGTGCGGGACGCGGGACGCCGCAGACGTGGCGTCGCTCTGTCGGGCAGGTTACGATTTACACTCCACCAACTCAGCAGAAACTCTGCCCGGACGAGAAATGCTGATAATCCACATCTACAGACGTTGCGCGCGAATTAGATCGAGATTACTATGATACCGACTCGACTGAGACGTTTTATTACTCCTTTATATTTAATTAGGGTGTAAATTGACTGTTTCGTGAATATCTTGTGTCTTGTGTTAGTGGATTTTCTTACGAGTGTACCTAAGATATTTTTAGTTACTTTATTTAGTTTAGTTGTGCAACTATGCCGATGTATAATAGATGTCGATATTTGCATACTTTGCGTTGCAGACTCACCATCAGGCAGACGGCGTCAATTTAGCGAACCTAATATGTAAAAAAGCCAGGAACTATATTAAGGATAAACAATAAAAAATTGCTAAGGCTATCAACATCTTAAGGGCCCACGTCATTCTCACCAGGAAGCAGTGCACCTGCTGACATACGGACATCGCTCTACTGAATTTTTGCTAGCGACCTTGCTACAGCGTATTTCCCTTAGTGCCTAGAAACTTAGTTAGGTAGTATTACGTGGAACCAGCAGTGATTGACAAAATTCTACTGTAATTAAATATAAATATAAATAAAAATGTTAGGACAATTATTCATACAACGCCATCTAGTCTCAAACTAAGCAGAGCTTGTGATATATGAGAAATAGATAAACTGATACAAATATTTTAAATACTTTTATTTTTGTAAATACATACCTATTATACATAGAAAACATCCAGGCTTCGGTACAAACGTATCTGTATCGAACCCGAGGCTCCGGCGTAGAAAGCGGACGCACTAGCGACCACGCCACCGGAGCAGTCTTTTCAATTAAAGCATCTGTCAACCCTTTCAGGTACTTACAATGTATACGTGATTATATCGTGTAAAAATACGTGTATACAAAACGTATCGTTTAATAGAAATCGGTGAACAAAGCTCATAACACGTCAAATATTGACACAAACACCAAATAACTGTCGGAATGGGACCAAATTGAAATGGGAACACTTGGCAAGTAGTAGCTTTCAATTATAAAAAAAATCAAAATCGGTTCACCCAGGCCGAGTCAGAGGTAACAATAACAAGCAGTAAATGAAAAAAAAAACATACAGTCAAATTAAGAACCTCCTCCTTTTTTGGAAGTCTGTTGAAAAATAAGTAAGTAAATACTCTTTATTGTACACAATAGAGAAACAAATAGTTTATGACAAGTCTTAAAAAATATAATGTACAACAGACGGCCTTATTGCTAAAGAGCAATCTCTTCCAGGCAACCTTAGGATGGAATGAAAGTTACAAGAAATGATAGGAGATGTGTACAATGTAATATAATTATATAATATTTAAAAATAATAAATTAATAGGATTTAAGAAGAGAGCAAAATGTTCAATACATAGATAAATGAATAATAATCAGGAGAGACAAGTAAATGTTATATATTGTAATTTAATAGAATATACTAACAATCATAAAGTATACTAACTTTAAATATGAGGATGGGGTAACAAAAAAAAGCATTCGAGTTGAGAATGTCATCCTTTTCTTGTATTCTGTTAAAAACTAAAGGACCAGGTTAAGAGTTTTTTGGTATAGGGTTCGAAGTGGTCTAAACACGTGGTCTCATGGGCGTTGGGCGGCGGCAGGTCGCCCCGCCTTCATGCAACAAGTGCCTCGTCCCGCGCACTTCATCCCCGGACCTTAGCCTTCGAGAGGCACATAACCATTTCGGTTCATGACCGTTCGCAGTAATACCGTTTCAGAGTTATTACATTGACATCGTTTCACGAAATGTTGAAGCAAATCTAAAAATGTAGAGGGAAAATATGAATGTCAATTATCAGTACAATTTTTTTAAAGAGAGCTTGATTTGTTATATCTTAAATGTCAATTGAAATATTCTTTAATCTTGAATAGCAATACTAATGGAATAAGTTTGCTAAAACGGGGGAAATTCATTTCGCTCCAGAGCATCCGTTGCGTGCGCTGCATAAACTATTAAAGTTACTCAACAACTCTCTACGAAGCACAAAAAGAGGATTTGTCGACTTCTGTTCTAAATATACTACTATTATAAAGAGGAAAGATTTGAATTTTAGTATGTTTGTAACGAATAAACTCAAAAACTACTGTGCCGATTTAAAAAAATATTTCACCATTGGAAAGCTACATTCACCCTGAGTAACATAGGCTACTTTTTATCCCGGTAATGTGTTCCCACGGGAACCGAGAACGAGTAGACTAAATCACTCGGGCGGAGCTGCGGCGATCAGCAAGTTATCTATAAATCATGTAAACGTTGTGTTACTCGGGACTTGAACATTCTGTACACTCTACGACACTAAATTAGACAACTTCTTCAAAAGATGCCTTAGCCGGCTTTGAGTTTAGAGACTTATAATATTAATGATAGCTTTGCAAAATGTATTTATTCATTTTTAGGGTTCCTTACCCAAAGGGTACAACGGGAACCCTATTACTAAGACTTCGATGTCCGTCCGTCTGTCTTGCGCTGTATCTCGTGAACCGTGATAGTTAGAAAGTTGAAATTTTCACAGATGTACTCGTATTTCGGTTGAATCTATAACAATCAATACTAAAAAACAATATAATAAATATTTAAGGGGGCTCCCATACAACAAACGTGATTTTTCTTTTTGGTACGGAACCCTTTGTGCGTGAGTCCGACTCGCACTTGGCCGGTTTTTTAATACACACATTGTTATTACGGGTTAAGGCAATTGTTGAAAAAAAGACAATCCAATGACACCGTTTTAAAGTCCACCAGTGCACAAACATAATTGTTAGGAATCCTTATTTAAAAGATTTATCGCTCTAGACAGATTAATTTCTACAGATTAACTTACATCTATTACCTAATAAAATCTCTACTTTACTCATCATGACAAAGGGGTATATGTCTAATTTATAGGTACATCTTTCATGACACTTATGTCCTTCCAAACGGGACTTCAGATACTTATGTAAAAGGAAATCATTAAGTAAGTAGGACCCTATTACGCACCCAAAATACAGAGTACCCAACAAATGGGTAAAACTCGTAAAGGAAGTGCGCCCTAAATAACAGCATCGTGAAGAGGTCGCCAGGCCCTGGTATGAATAAATTTACGCCAAAGAACACCGATCCCCGCCTCACCGGAATCACCCGATAACCGAGGACGCCTATGCTTTATAACGCGTGACATCCGAAACTCGATTTATTATCAGTCATGGTGGCAAAATCCGGGAAAGTTTTACATAACGCTTCGAAAAATCGCCATTGAGAAATTTTTATTCAATGTGGTTTTATTCAGTAAGTTTGAAACACTTGATTTAGTTGTAAATTTTCGTAGTAAGTACCAGGTCTACTGACGTAGAGGTACACCATCCTATAGGTACCAAAAATGGGGCAATTACGCAGTCTCAAGTAAGTACCTACGGCTATTTCTCTACCGACTGTTATTAACGTAAACTCGTGGCTTAGTAGTGACCGAGTAGGTCAACAAATTGCAAACTCCTAAGCTCGTAGGACGGGTGACCATTTCTTAAATATTAAGACGCTCCGTGTCTTAGAGAGCACGTTACCCCGTCGTCGGTCTCGGTTGTCATACGAACATCTACGGTATTCGTTACGGATATTTGGAGCCCTAAAATAAAAACCCGACTGGTCTAACGACAGAACTCCGATATCGCCCATGGGTGGTGGAGTTCAGATGGCAATCGCTTCACGGAAAACATTGCACACTGGAAAGCCGACCCCAACTGAGTTGGGAAAATGCTCGGTAGATGTAGTGTAGATTAAAGGCTTTAGACACAGTATCTGTGTAGATACATTAAGAGTACCTAATTGGGTGTAATTATGTAGCAGACATTATAAGTTACTGTTCCATTTTAAGGTCTCCAATATTCTCTCAGTTCGAGTTAAACTCTGAAACTTCTAAAATATTTAGCTAAAAATTATGAATCACAAAAACAGAATGTCATCGGCACTCGAACCCAAGATCTAGAAAGGGGAACACTTCGCCACTAAGCTACAATGACCGTACCGGTATCATCTAATTCTAACTTCATATAACTTCTAGATCGCGCTACTAAAACTTAATTCTGAACTTAGCTCTGAAACTTCTATTAATTTAAGTTTAATTCTATTCGAGTCTTATTTTCGGACAGGCCAATTATCCATATAGCTTTAAGAATGTGCTTATTTTGTGCAATGAGTCACGTTGTTGAGAAACTCCGTTACATCGCTGAATATGTGGCTGATTTATCGGGACTCTAGTGATGTTCCTAACTGCTGTGCATGTATCGATAATTTCGAGAGCTTAAAGACAACTTCGTAAAAATAAAATATGAAATATAACTTTTGTGATCCGTTAATACTTGCGTAGTTACCGCTATACTCTTCATTTTTGTGGAATACTTGTAATTGACCTTCTGTAGTATGAAATATATGTTTATTAATAAATATTACTTATTAAATAACTCATGTCGCCAATGATTATTATTTTAATACTGCAATAAAATATACTTTTGTGACCCGAATGAAAATAGGTGATACAGATTACAGATGTACATTAATCCAAAAACTTTTTTTACGAGATGTTAGATAAGTAGTCTTACTTTGACTTGAAAAACCTCTGTAAAAAATCCTCAGACTGAAATTCTATCTTACTTGTATTGTTATAACCTTTTTTGCAATATTTTCATAAACTGTAATTTCATGTAGGTATGTTACACCTTGTATTAAACCGTGATTAAATATCTAAAAATATTTATGTATGACGAGGATATTGAACAAGTACCTATTATTTATTTACTCGTGTATTTACGTCCGAGTTATATTTTACAACAAAACATCATATATGTCTACCTATTCATGTATTGTACTTAGTTGTGCGTCATTACAATTTCGAACAACGTAGGTATCCATTGTATATAATATAGGTATAAGGTAATCACATGGATAGGTAATCACATTTCATCCCGTTTAACAATAAAATCGGACTTGGATTTTTGCGGAGCGCGTGGCTGGTGGCCTTTTAGGTCTGGCGCTGGGCAAAAATCCAGGCCCAAACGCTCAATTGCAATACCGAACCACGTTTCCTTGTCCCGCACCGCGAACTAGTTCAGAGTAACTAGTTCTTCTGTGCGGGAAAAATCAAGCATTACCTTGACATTGGCGAAATCATCGATGAATATAGACGGAACCACGTTTTTTAAAAAAGAAGAAGAACAATAAAATCGATGTTCGTGTATCAAACTGTATTACTTTTATTTGTCATTTCATAAGATATATTTGGTAATACAAAACAATGTAGACCGCTTATTTTAACTTATTCGTCATCATAATATTGTGTTTAAATAAAATTAAAAAAAGTATAACTTAATATAATCTTACAACAGATTTGTGTTACAAACGTTCTTCGGGTTCAAATGCTAAGTTCGTGAAAGGAGTGAATGACCCGTCCGTACTAAAGTAAAATAAATCCTTATTCTAATATTTTGTGACAGTTTGTTGTATAAGCACGTTGAATAACTTATAAAAATCCCAAATACCTACGTATTAAATTATTCAAAGAAAAACATTATCGATATACAATTTGATGTGCTTATCAATAAAATTGATACATTATTATAATAATGTTTAACACATTTGAAATTCAAATCGTATTGGAGTGCAACACTAGTGTAGGAGTCGTCACCTGCGAGGTGCGGGACGCGGGACGCCGCAGACGTGGCGTCGCTCTGTCGGGCAGGTTACGATTTACACTCCACCAACTCAGCAGAAACTCTGCCCGGACGAGAAATGCTGATAATCCACATCTACAGACGTTGCGCGCGAATTAGATCGAGATTACTATGATACCGACTCGACTGAGACGTTTTATTACTCCTTTATATTTAATTAGGGTGTAAATTGACTGTTTCGTGAATATCTTGTGTCTTGTGTTAGTGGATTTTCTTACGAGTGTACCTAAGATATTTTTAGTTACTTTATTTAGTTTAGTTGTGCAACTATGCCGATGTATAATAGATGTCGATATTTGCATAAGTACCTAGGTATGTATATCTATTAGAAAGGTGCATCTCAGAGTACCTATGTGGTAAACTACAGTACCTACAGCGTTTCATTTACCTACTGAATCCAAACTCTCCGGCAAATTAGTTGCTTATGCAACCAGGCGTGTCTACTACGTAAATTGTTTATGGGTACTTTTTTTGGGTTCCGTACCCAAAGGGTAAAACGGGAACCCTATTACTGAGACTTCGCTGTCCGTCCGTCCGTCTGTCTTGGGATGTATCTCATGAACCATGACAGTTAGATAATGTATTACCTACTTTTTTAAACTTTCGCGTTTTGTACACATTATAAACTTAAGACTAACGGGTCTTTTACGCGATTATATGCCGATATGCCGTAGTGGCTCTCCGAACACAATAGTTAGTGACGACGAAGTGAAGGTAGTTGAACAAACCCGCACTTTACGAAGACGACGATGAGCTGAAGCCAGTCCACCCGTGACCACGGCTCTTGTAACAGGGCCGAAACGTCGGGTAATAAAGAGGTATGTATATATCTCAATAATCGCGTAAAATACCCGTTAGTCTTAAGTTTATAATGTGTAACCTACTGTTGCCTATAGAACACCAAAAACTAAAAAATGGAATATAATAAATATAGGGGGCTTCGATACAACAAACGTGATTTTTTTGCCGTTTTGGTACGCGAGTCCGACTCACACTTGACCGGTATTTAGTTGATAATGAAACTCATTTTTTTCTGTGACTTAACGCCCCCTTCAGCCCCTAACTTAGGCCAGAGTCTCGTCCGTCTTTCAGGAGATGTAACGCGGGCAGGCGAGGATAATATGGGTCCTAAAGATGTCGATTAATAGGTCCCTAAATAGTCATAAATAAACTAAGCCGATCTAAAAAATATTCCATCATTTATTAGTGAAATATGTCGATCATGATCTTTGATTGACTCTCATCAATTGAGTCATCGATGCAAAGCGAAATACTTGTTAACAAGGCGCAAATGATCTTCCTAAGAAGGGCACACCAATATCGGTACCTACTCCCTGCTCATTCATTTCCAAATGGGTTTTAAATTGAATAACATTGTGCGTCTTGTTTGGTAGCTTGGTCAATGGTCATATGCAGGTACTGGTTGGTGGCAAACTATTTTTTAATATTTTTGATTAATCTAGGTATACTAATATTAAGTAAATAGAAAAAAGATTGAACGTTATTACTATCTATATCTATACTTATAATAAATCTGTAGAAGTGAAAATTCTGTACATTGAAAATATCAAAAAAATAAATGGCAGGGGGTGTTACTAGACCGACACCGAACCCAAAAATGTGATTAAAATTTTTTTTGTCTGTCTGTTCAGGCATCACGCAAAAACTACCGGTTCGATTACGATGAAACATGGTATAATTATTCTTTAATATCCTGGGCACCACACTGGGTACTTTTTATCCCGGAAAAGTATATACAATAAAAAACAAACTTAATTTTGCGGTTCAATCCCTAGGCCGGATTATTGTACCAACCGCAAATAATAAGTTTGTCGTAGGTTTTTTTTTGTATATTGGGTTCGCCAAATTGACGCCGCCCGCCTGGTGGTAAGTCGTGACGACGTCTAGCGATTGTGGGCCACTCTCACAGCACACAATACTATAGAGAGTGGCCCTCAACTTGACGACCTCTTCACGCTCCGCTTAAAGAACCCAGGGTTATATGTGGGAGGAAACACGTGCACAGGCAGGGCGTTCCAGGCAACTATCGTTCGGCAGAGAAACGAACGTTTAAAACGTTCGGTTCTCGCGAACATGCTATCCACTGTGTGTGAGTGGTATGTCTGCCCGGCACGCGTTGTTCAGGATCGGAAGGAAGAGGGTGGGATCAGATTGAAGAGCTGTTCAGAACAGGTTACATCACCCGCAGTGGAGTTCACTAAGGGGCGCTGCACACAGCTAAGATACTATAATATTTTAACTTAAGATACAATATCGCTCCATCCATACAATTCAATGGACGCACGACGTAGATAATAAATAATATTTCATATTTTCGTATCTTAAGATGAATTTGTATGGTATAATAGAGAATATAATAGAAGATATAATAGAGAAACTGGTGTAGGGGGGCTTTATGAACGCAACAAAACCCAAAACAATGGTTTTTAGAACTGTCGTCTGTTTGTCTGAATGTTTGAACACGCTAATCTCAGAAACGATTTGATTTTTTGATTTAAATTTGCGGTTTGGTTTTCAATCGCTTCATAAATAAAAAAGTTATGTAGATCTAAAGTAACACGCAGGCGGAGCTGCGGGCAACAGCTAGTCGTTAATATTACTATAGTCTCAAATTAAGCATGGGTTGTAGCTACTAAGAGAATCAGGTTACTTTTAAACTCAGGACCTCCATGTTGGTTCAACTCATGTTATACTCCACATATTGTTTTGTAGACGTAGTTGGTTGATTGAGACGTTAAGTACAAACCACTTAACTGCCAGATCTGGACGCCTACTCGCGTTTACGAACGAAACTTTTAATAACGAAATTAGAACGTAAAACAAATTAGGGCTAGCGCAGACGATAGACAATACTGTCTTAAGACAGTATATTGCTTCATTACAATGTAGATATGGAAGCGCGCAGACGATAGACACAACTGTCTTTAGACAAAACTGACTATCACAGATACGGCGTTTCGTAGACGAAACTGTTTTTAGACAGTTTTAAGACTAGTTAGTCAAAATTTTGCATTTCTTAGTGAAATGTTTTAATTAAGATCTCTGATGATGCCGTGAGGCGAAACCGGTTACATTACTAAAATAAAAACATGTGGAAAGTACAAATGTTTTTGTCTAATATCTGTAGTTAGTCAGTTTTGTCTCACACATACAAAACTGACTAATAGTTAACTATACAGTTTTGTCTATCGTCTGCGCTTGCCCTTACAAATTCATACAAACTTCGACTGAAATCGAAAATTCGTTACAACCAGGGTAGGCCCTACTGAGCACCGTTTTTAGGCATCAGAAAGTTTTGTATCTGTGAATAGGTTATTGAATATAACATAATTATAACGTTTAAGTTTACTGAAAATTTTATTCTTTGTTTCAGATGTGATCTTCATCAGCAAATGGTAAAATTATTGTCTGCTAAAGTCAGTAATCGCGGCAACTTATAGTTGCTCGCGCTTTCTCTGTGGACATTCGCGTAGAAAAGTGATTAAAAATACAACGATTCATCACAATTGACAACTGAAGACCATTATAATGGTCTCGACTGACTGATTAAGTGTTTTAAAACTGTTATGGGAAACCAAAATTGGCGAACAAAAGTGACGATCTTCGTGATATTTTAGACGTTGAAATTTTAGTTTTTAGTTTAAATGTGCCCTCGCGTAGTTTGATGTGTAGTTCAAAATTGGTGGCATCGGGTGATGTTTTTGACCCCCCAACCCCCCCGCAAGCAGCAAGAACTCTGTTTAAGGAGAAGAATAGTGTGTAGTACCTAAATTTAATTTATCAACCACATCTCAGTGTCAGGAGGCACTCTGACTGATATTCATATATTTCCGAATGTTTTTGTATCGAGCGTTTATTCTGTCTGGATTGAATTTGTGATTACATTGTAGTTAATGAATTTGATGTATTTAAATGATTGTTTAAATAACCATTTTTAATTTTTGCAGTTTTTTTTGTGGAAACATCGAGATTTATAATGGAGTGCTCATACTATTTTATACAAACGCGGTACAGGTAGCAACTAAAAAAGTTTATCATATACATAACTTTATTTGTTGTATACCGTATCAATATTATAAACTTAAGACTAACGGGTCTTTTACGCGATTATTGAGATATATACATACCTCTTTATTACTCGACGTTTCGGCCCTGTTACAAGAGCCGTGGTCACGGGTGGACTGGCTTCAGCTCATCGTCGTCTTCGTGAAGTGCGGGTTTGTTCAACTACCCTCACTTCGTCGTCACTAACTATTGTGTTCGGAGAGCCACTACGGCATACCACACTGATAGTATGAGCAAGCGGGCGTTCGGTAAGGTGGCGAGTACATTTGCTGATCACCGGATTCCACGACGTAGATAGTCGATGTCCATCTTCCCGGTTAAAGTTGCCCGGTTAAAGTCAATATACTTATATTTATACACAAACTTAACTAATCGCAATAATTCTGTTATGAACGGATGTTGTTGAATTCTACATACAGTGTTCAGAAAAAATAAATAAATGACATAGTATATAAATACTTAAATAATAAAGGTAAAACCTATCTACCTGGCCTCCTCGTGTTATAACCATTTCTGTAAAAACCGAACAGCAATGTACACATTGTTATCATGCCATAATGTACATAGAATTGTTATAGTGACATTTACATACGCGCGCCATTTTAAACCAAATACCGTTAATGTAATTGCTCAACATCGGATTCTAAAATCGGATTTGATCTGATTAGAGATGCAAGATGTAATACAAAATGTTTTCAATTAATCCTTTTATAGCAAATGTTTTATACACATAGGTTTACAATTAAACTCAACTGTGTTGGCTTTTATGTCTACATGAAACGCACAAACATAATCCTTTATAGTCAAGCATCTAGTCCCAAATATTTTTTACTGCAATGTACAATAAAATAAGCACTATTGGGGGCTAGCCCATAAACTGTATAAGGTAACAAAAAAATGGAGTTAATTCTGTAAATTACCTCAGTGGACTGTTTGTGATAGATTTAGCCAATAAGTGTTCAATTTAGTATGTGTGTATTTTAAGTCAATTCTAGAACTTTTTGGCGTCCGTATATATTTGTACATATAATTTGATTTTACCATAATTACACCAGACGTTTGTTACTTCCAAGGCCATTTATTAGGAAATGCCTGCTTTTATACTTTGTTACGTATATTTGCAGCTGACAATGGTGCTATAGATAATGTTAATAGCGCAGTTTTAGTTATGTAAAAGAATACAATAACTATGTGTAATTGACGTACGTACAAATTGGATATAATACAATCGTTCTTGTAAGTACTACTTATGTATAATCTTATTTTTACAAAGATAATTCTGAATAGTGATGTGTATAGCGGACACATAGTAATTTCTATAAATATATTAATGTAGATAGGTGATATTTAAATATAGTTTCGTGTGTGACTTAAAGTCAAGCGGTCAGTGGATGTTCGACATCGAGTCTGCCTAGGTAATGGGCGTAAAGTAACCATTTGCCAAATATAAATACGTAAAAACCAATAACAAACCGGTTGTATATAAATCGGAATAGTTTATATTGTGTGTGTTCTAGGCGAATGATTGGACTTCTCGGAGGTATCTCATGAGTTAGTTAAGAATGTTAATTATTATTATCTCCTGGTTGTTGAACTGTTAATTACGTAATCAATTACACAATGTCGCGAAATGTATATGTCAATCAATGTGGTCAATTACGTATGGACCGAATTAAAGCCTTTTCCATTAAAGCTTAGCGTTAATGTGAAGAAAATGTAGATTGGTGTTGTGCTTTTAGTCCTCTGGTTTGCTGTATTGTATATACTAGGTATGCAATACATTCTGCTGTTGCAATAATTGAGCTGAGTTTGTCGATCCGGGTCGAACTCCTAAACGACTGGACCGATCTTTATGAATTCAGATATATGCACTCACGGTGATGGTCACTATGACCGTGCCAAATTTCAAAAAGATGGGTCTAGTCGTTTAGGAGGAGTTCGATCACGAACAAAATACACGAGTCGTTTAAGAAAGAGCTTCGTAAACTCAGCTCAATTATTCAGCTGTAGATTTGAATGATGAACAAGATTAGTCAAATTTACAAAGTATTTCGAATGTTTATTTTTATTTAAAATTAGGTAAACATTTTATGCATTATTGTAGGTACTTTTTCACTGTGCATGAAATTGCCTAATAAGGCACCTTTACACAAATAATTTTGCAATGCGTTTGCATAAACATATTAGTGTGTGTGCTTGGTAGCTTTGTGGATGTTCCATAATTGAAATGTACACTAAGTGTAAGTATATCCTATAATTAAAAACAATTATTTTTATCAAATCATCGACTAGAGGCACAAAGTAATGATTGATTATGTACAGCCGATTTGTGTAATTTTATGCCCATGAAAAACACAGACGATAAAAGTATAATATGTATAAAAAATATGTAGTTTGTTGATTCACTTTTGTGGTTGAGTATACTTGTGTGTGTGAAACCATTGAACAATGAATTGGAACGTAATTTCCGCACACAATCTTCTAATTTTCTAAGCTTGTGGGGATTGTCATTAATTTGTAATAGATAATATATTTTAATATTAGACCATGGTTATTCAATAGTAATCAGGTTCATATTTATAAGAAGCTGGGCGTGCGTCCCTTGCAAATTAATTTTCTTGTAAATTATTTTGTACAATGTTAAAAATTGTTTATATCATTATGTTTATGACGTAACGTTTAATAGTTATTATAAATTTTGTTGATTTTTATTTCAGTTGCTTATTATATTTACTGTAATAAAAAATGTGAAAATTTAGATTAAATTAGGATGAAATTATGTGTTTCAATGTAAATAAATAGAAGAACATGTATGTAGAGAAGTACATAAATATTATTTATGTATTAAATTTGATATTGTTTTCAAAATTTAATTGATTGTTTTATTGGCCTAATCATTATCATCATCTTTGCATCATTTGACGCCCGCTGCTGGGCATCCTCGAAAGCGGTTGGGAATTCTCCCTACATATACCACGCTGGCCAGACGGGTTGTTATAGGGGTTTGTGTCGAGTTTTATTGGCCTTGATTTTCTTAATAACATGTAGATACCATATTATTTTTAATTAGGAAATTTTTGTAAGTATAAAAGAAGTCCCAACAAAATCCAGTAGGTATGTCACAAAACATAATTCACTTCGTAGACCTACATAAAACATAAAACAATGAACATACTGCAATAAAACCATTGATGGTTGTTCCTCATGGCAGTATAACTGTGATTATGTTGCCTACCCACATTAGTTCCCCTGAGGGATACTTTTATTGTTAAACTTTTCGAATATTTAACGCTTTGTAACGGAGATTTTTTTTATTATGTCTTGGTGAAGTTTTTATTACATCTAGAGCTATTTCTAAAGATTTTTATGTCACTTTCAACAGTACCAAAGTCATCAGTTTATTAAAGTTACAATATAAAAATAAAGTAATGATGTCACGATTAGTAGGTATGCCTCAACGGCGACAACGTATACGACGACCACGTTGGTCTATGAGCATGCCTACGCGATCGCTGAACTATATTTGGTAAAGCTGAAACTTTCTCTGAGCCTATCCCTAACAAGGTAAGATCGATCAGTAACGGACTTGGGAATGTACGAGTAGTTACTTGGGCAGCTAACAGCTGGTAATAAAGGTGTATAAAATGTCTGCAAGTCAAATTCAATAATTCATTTCTTGCTTTAATACGTCTGATTTTAAATTCTAGGCCAACATTTTTGCTAAGTAGGTATACTTTAGCTACCAACTTAATGCCTACAATAAGCATAGGTAAATTTTTATATATTTTTTTTATATTGGGTTCGCCAAATTGACGCCGCCCGCCTGGTGGTAAGTCGTGACGACGTCTAGCGATTGTGGGCCACTCTCACAGCATACAATACTATAGAGAGTGGCCCTCAACTTGACGACCTACTGATGTGCCTCTTCACGCTCCGCTTAAAGAACCCAGGATTATATGTGGGAGGAAACACGTGCACAGGCAAGGCGTTCCAGGCCACTTTCGTTTGGGTGCAAAGGGGCTCTACCAACATCTATAGGGCCCCAGCGACCTCACCTGCTAGTGGCGCACCTGCTGATAAACGGACGAGGCTCGTTAATTTACGGTACCTATGGAGTGGCTTCGGCCCCTACGTGGGTACCAGGTGGTACAACAGTGTTGGTCCGGG
Organism: Nudaria mundana; assembly: GCA_963556515.1. Classification (NCBI taxonomy): domain Eukaryota; kingdom Metazoa; phylum Arthropoda; class Insecta; order Lepidoptera; family Erebidae; genus Nudaria; species Nudaria mundana. Next base: position 7,121,484 of record OY748295.1, on the reverse strand, counting down.
GGGGTACCACCGTGCAGCTGTGCTAAAGCCCCCCAAGTAACCCAGCCCAGGCTGGGTTGCGTTAGGGGTTCAGCAGCTGCACCGCCGGGCCCGGGGCGATGTATGGTGCAGCAGGCATGGGACCAGTGGGGGCGAAACGGAGTCTAGTGTGGGTGGTGTGGGTCGATTCGCCGGCCAGGGAGACCCTTAGCAACGGCGTTGCCGCGGCCGCCCGCAACACAGTCATGGGGCCCGCCTGGGGCCAACCACCCCAGGAGGCTGCCCCACATGTTGCGCATAATCCTGATGTGGGATCGCCGCTCCGGGTGGTAACCGGTGTGGGGTAGCGGCGGCTTTGCATCAGGGGGGTTTGGGAGCCCTTCCGTCCGGCGGGTCGGCTCCGACCTAACCACACGGTTCTAGACAAAGCTAGCCCCTGCGCTTTGTCACTTACTGCTGCACCAAATGTCGCCCTGTCTTCACGCTTCTTCTTCAAAATCTACAATGGCAGTGCAACAAAAAAGAAATAAACGTTACACAGCGGCCCTAGGAAACCCCACAACTTCACATTTCGAGGTGGAGTTCACTAACGTCCGTGGACTCCATGCGAACCTCGATACCGTCCACCACCACCTTGAGACGGCACGGCCCGCTGTGATGTTCCTCACGGAGACACAAATACGCCGCCCTGACGACACGTCTTACCTGTGTTACCCCGGCTATGTCATCGAGGAACAATTTCGAGACAAAGCCGGGGTGTGTGTGTTCGTTAGGGCGGATGTTTGCTGCCGCCGGTTGCGCTGCCTAGAGAACCCCTCCAATTCCGTCCTTTGGCTGCACGTAGACCATGGCTCTATGAGCCAGATCTACGTGTGCGTCTACCGATCCCACACAGGGGATTCTGAGACAACAAAGCTCTTCCAGTACCTCAGCGAGACGGCTGATGAAGCGCAGGTGCGGTTCCCGAACGCTGACCTAGTGTTTCTGGGGGACTTCAATGGCCATCACATTGAATGGCTGGGGTCCCTCAAGACTGATCATGCGGGTAGAGCCGCCCATGCGTTCGCTCTCTCCCACGGTCTGACCCAGATGGTATGCGGGATCACCCGGATACCAGACAGGTCAGATCACGCGCCCGCTCTGCTGGATCTACTGCTGACGAGTCGCCCAGCCCAGTACAGTGTTTCGGTAGGAGCCCCACTGGGTAGTTCCGACCACTGTGTTGTTCACGCTGGCATGAAGGTGTCACCTCCTGCACGTCCTGTGCAAACGTCACGACGACTATGGCACTACTCGTCAGCGGATTGGGACGGTCTACGCGATTATTTTGCGTCCGTCCCCTGGAGCCAGCGCTGCTTTGTAGGAAAGGCTCCTTCGGATAGTGCTTCTGCTATTGCTGGCGAGATCAGTTTAGGGATGGATTATTACATCCCTTTCACTGATGTCGCCAGTATCCGCAGAGCCCGTCCCTGGTTCGGGCGAGATTGTGCCAAAGCTGTTCGACAAAAACAGTCGGCATATCGCGCCTGGATCAGGGCCCGGGCTGTGCGCGACCCAAACGTGGGCCACCTCAAAGCAGCGTACAACCGGGCCACAAAGTCGAGTAAGAGGGCCTTTAAGAGAGCGGATGCCCAGCGCGTCGCGCGGCTTGGTCAGGAGCTCACTTCCCATCCCACGGGCAGCCGTGGATTCTGGCAACTGGCCAAAGCCGTGCAATCTAACTTTTGTCAGCCCTCGCTGCCACCGCTGCGTTACCCAGATGGAACACTGGCTCACAAAGCCCAAGAGAAAGCGGATATGCTCGCAGACCTCTTTGCGGCTAATTCCCGGGTCGACGACCGTGGCCTGCAGCCCCCCGCCATCGCCAACTGTGGCCACACAATGCCTGATATTGTTATCAGGCAATGTGATGTACGGGCAGTGCTGCGGTCACTCGACACGCGGAAAGCCAGTGGCCCTGACGGCATTCCGGCGGTGGTGCTACGAAAATGTGCAGCTGAGTTGTCTCCAGTATTAACGCGTCTGTACCGCCTGTCATACTCTTCAGGGCTCGTGCCGGAGGTCTGGAAGGAGGCGAACGTACAACCGATCCCCAAGAAAGGGGATCGGTCCGATCCAGGCAACTATCGACCCATAGCTGTCACCTCAGTCATTTGCAAGGTGCTTGAGCTCCTTATAAATAAGCAGCTCATGCAATTCCTAGAGGATCACTCGCTAATCAATGATCGACAATACGGCTTCAGGCCAAAGCGATCAACGGGTGATCTTCTGGCATTCGTAACGCATGTCTGGGGTGGGGCTATGGAAAGGCACGGCGAGTCCTTGGCTATTAGCCTGGACATCGCCAAAGCCTTCGATAGGGTCTGGCATGCTTCGCTCCTTTCCAAGCTTCCGGCATATGGTCTACCTCCTCAACTGTGCAGCTGGATTGCCAGCTTTTTAAACGAGCGCCGAGTGCGGGTCCTCTGCGATGGCCAGGCTTCTCGCTTCTTGCAAGTGAATGCCGGGGTACCGCAGGGGTCCGTACTATCACCAACTCTCTTTCTTCTGCATATCAATGATATGCTATCCCTCGGGAACATTCATTGCTATGCAGATGACAGCACACTGCACGGGAGTTACTCGGTTCGTCCGACGGCGGGGCGATCTGAGATTGAGGAGGAGAGACGACGACTCGTGGCTGATCTCGACCGTAACCTCGACAGTATCTCTCAATGGGGTACCGAGAACCTGGTCGAGTTCAATGCCCGCAAAACACAGGCGTGTGCATTTACTGCGAAGAAATCCCCTTTCCTTCCCCTACCCTCTCTTCAGAATGCATTATTACCAATGAAGGACAACCTTGATATCCTTGGCATAGACGTTCGTCGAGAGCTCAATAATAAAAACTACATCGAAAGATGTATAGGGCTAGCTTCGCGGAAACTAGGAATACTGAATAAGGTAAAGAGATTCTTTACACTGGACCAGAGGTGTCTGCTGTACAAGACGCAGATTAGACCCTGCGTCGAATACTGCTCTCACCTCTGGGACGGCTCCGCGAAGTATCTGCTGGACGCTCTCGACGCTATGCAGCGACGGGCTATCCGTATTATTGGTTGTCCGGAGGTAACGGGAAGCCTTGAGCCGCTAGCTCAGCGCCGAACAATAGCTTCCTTGGCCGCATTCTACCGTATTTACCACGGCGAGTGTTCTGAAGAGCTCTTCAATCTGATCCCACCCTCTTCCTTCCGATCCCGAACGACTCGTGCCGGGCAGAGATGCCACCCCCACACAGTGGATAGCATGTTCGCGAGAACCGAACGTTTTAAACGTTCGTTTCTCTGCCGAACGATAGTGGCCTGGAACGCCCTGCCTGTGCACGTGTTTCCTCCCACATATAATCCTGGGTTCTTTAAGCGGAGCGTGAAGAGGCACATCAGTAGGTCGTCAAGTTGAGGGCCACTCTCAATAGTAATGTGTGCTGTGAGAGTGGCCCACAATCGCTAGACGTCGTCACGACTTACCACCAGGCGGGCGGCGTCAATTTGGCGAACCAAATATAAAAAAAAAAAAAAAAAAAAAAAAAACTATCGTTCGGCAGAGAAACGAACGTTTAAAACGCTCGGTTTTGATCGGATTGTTCGGCGCTGAGCTAGCGGCTCAAGGCTTCCCGTTACCTCCGGACAACCTATAATACGGATAGCCCGTCGCTGCATAGTGTCGAGAGCGTCCAGCAGATACTTCGCGGAGCCGTCCCAGAGATGAGAGCAGTATTCGACGCAGGGTCTAATCTGCGTCTTGTACAGCAGACACCTCTGGTCCGGTGTAAAGAATCTCTTTACCTTATTCAGTATTCCTAGTTTCCGCGAAGCTAGCGCTATACATCTTTCGATGTAGTTTTTATTATTGAGCTCTCGACGAACGTCTATGCCAAGGATGTCAAGGTTGTCCTTCATTGGTAATAATGCATTCTGAAGAGAGGGTAGGGGAAGGAAAGGGGATTTCTTCGCTGTAAATGCACACGCCTGTGTTTTGCGGGCGTTGAACTCGACCAGGTTCTCGGTACCCCATTGAGATATAGTCGAGGTTCCTGTCGAGATCAGCCACGAGATGTAGTCTATCCTCCTCAATCTCCAACCGCCCTGCCGCCGGACGAGCCCAGTAGCTCCCGTGCAATGTGCTGTCATCTGCATAGCAATGAATGCTCCCGAGGGATAGCATATCATTGATATGCAGAAGGAAGAGAGTTGGTGACAGCACGGACCCCTGCGGTACCCCGACATTCACTTGCAAAAAGCGAGAAGCCTGGCCATCGCAGAGGACCCGCATTCGGCGTTCGTTCAGAAAGCTGGCCATCCAGCTGCACAGTTGAGGAGGTAGAACCACATGCCGGAAGCTTGGAAAGGAGCGAAGCATGCCAGACTCTATCGAAGGCTTTGCCGATGTCCAGGCTAATCGTCAAGGACTCGCCGTGCCTTTCCATAGCCTCACCCCAGACATTCGTTACGAATGCCAGAAGATCACCCGTTGATCGTTTTGGCCTGAAGCCGTATTGCCGATCATTTAGTAGCGAGTGATCTTCGAGATATCGCATGAGCTGCTTGTTGATGAGGAGCTCAAACACCTTGCAGATGACTGAGGTGACAGCTATGGGTCGATAGTTGCCCGGATCAGACCGATCCCCTTTCTTGGGGATCGGTTGTACGTTCGCCTCTTTCCAGACCTCCGGCACGATTCCTGTGGAGTAAGACAGGCGGCACAGACGAGTTAGTACAGGAGACAACTCAGCTGCGCATTTCCGTAGTACCACCGCCGGAATGCCGTCAGGGCCACTGGCTTTCCGCGTGTCGAGTGATCGCAGCACTACCCGTACATCGCATTGCCTGAGTACAATGTCAGGCATAGTGTAGCCACAGTTGGCGATGGCGGGGGGCTGCAGGCCACGGTCGTCGACCCGGGAATTAGCCGCAAAGAGGTCTGCGAGCATATCCGCTTTCTCTTGGGCTTTGTGAGCCAGTGTTCCATCTGGGTAACGCAGCGGTGGCAGCGAGGGCTGACAGAAGTTAGATTGCACGGCCTTGGCCAGTTGCCAGTATCCACGGCTGCCCGTGGGATGGGAAGTGAGCTCCTGACCAAGCCGCACGATGCGCTGGGCATCCGCTCTCTTAAACACTTGACAAGGCGGCCTGGTTGTAACAACGTAACGAATTGCTCCTTTCTAAATAACTCTGTATTAGATTTAAGATGAAATATTTTGAAAAAAGCCGAGCTGAGTTTCTTGAGGGCTCTTCTCAGTCTCGTTGCATTTTGGAACCCTCGGTAGAGTCACACCAACTTCTGACGAATCTAAATAATTTTCTGAAAATTTCAAAGATAATAAACGTTATTTTATTTTATTTTATTTTTTATTTTATTTTAAAGGCCCTCTTGCTGGATTTTGTGGCCTGGTTGTACGCTGCTTTGCTTTAATAAATTAATCAAGAAAAATAAGCGTGGAAGACCTACCCTATCTAAAAAGTCATGACGCGGAACCAGAAATAGTATCTACCTAAGCATTGGCAACAATCATTCGAGTCTCAATGCCAATCCCGCCAGTCGTCAAAAGTACTATTGTAATCCAATAGTACTTTTGAGAACCAGCGAGATCGAGAGAATCGAGACCCAAATGATTGCCGCCAAAACGCTTAGATTTTCTAGTCTCGCGTCACAACTTTTTAGACGGTACACCTTCCTATGTAATCAAACTTATTTTTCTTGAGTAGGCAATGTTAGATACTGTCCACCAACAAAAGAACCAATTAGATTTAGAGAAAAAAATACTTACCTAATTGACATAGTGTCAAAATAATTTTGAAAAACGGCAGTTTTAACTGTTTCCGAAACGTACCTAAATATCTCGAGTTATGAGGGCTAGAATAATAAGTCTTCGCAAAAATATCATCAATGTCATTACTCAACGTCATTATGGAAAACCACGTAAGTGTTGACTTTAATAGGTGCCTACCCTACATCGAAATGTCAGCAATTCTTTTACGCCGGGCGACGTCTAGTCATGACTATGAAGAAAAAATGAAGTCAAAATGAAAAGCTAGATTCGAGATTATTAGGACATGTCCTAATAATCTCGAATCTAGCTTTTCATTTTGACTTCATTTTTGTATGGGACCCTCTTTGCGACACCCCGACCAAAACATCAAAATCTAAATACTTAAATCTAAACATGATTAACAAACACTTGTACCTACACTATTCCACAACTTTATTTGACTTATTTTCGTCGACCGGTTTCTCTTTTCAGCATTATCAACGGTAGGAAGTAAAACACCTTTGATAATGCTGAAAAGATGATAAAACCCTAGCCTTAGATCAAAACTACTATAGGTATTGGATTCAGTACAAATATAACGCGGAATCTTGGCACTCGGTAGGTCAAAACATTTTAAAAAGTGCACTTGGCACTCGATAGGTAATTATTACAAATACAATCTATAAAATAAACAAGATTGTACATTAATGGTTGACATAGAAATAATTCGTAATAAATAATACAAAAGCATCAATGTACAGCGCTGTTGTCGCATCCCTCGAGAATAAGCAAGCTGAATAGGAAGTTAGTACGGATTCCATGCGCTAAGGTTATAAAAGGATGTGGAGCCGACATTGCATATAAAACTTTTTTGAAATTAAAAACGATGAGAAAGATAAACTTAAATTCACCTTGTTTTATTCACGTATAAATAATCGTATAAACTAAACTATATAGATAAAAGATTACAAAAACGCTAGTACAAAATAAAATCAACAATTATATTTTCACACACAACCTGTAACCTAAAACAAACAATCAATCAATAAATTTATTATATATATTACACATACGCACCTACGATACTTAGATATGAATTATTGGAAATAACTAGGTGGTATTGTGAAGTCTATTTAATTTGGTCACTCATTTGGTATTAAGAATACAAAGTATTTAAGCATTATCAATATAATATCTCCTTTACCTGTAAAATATTTGGCACGGCTGTTATTTTTTACTTATTTAATCCTTTTTTAGTGACATAAATAACGTCCTTTTTAAAATGCTTTGAACAAACAACAGTAGAATTATTAGGTTTAAACATTTCATCTTCTCTTTCACGTGCTATAATACGCCTCCATTTTTCTTGTCTTATTGCATTATGGGGAAAACTTAAAACAAAATAAGATATATTCAAAAATATATCAAACAGTAATCAAAAATTTAAAAGAAATAAATGATGACTCCAGACTTGTTCTAACATTGCGGTGTGAAGTTGCGCGCTTGCGAGTGAGTGTGCGACTCACTTCAACTTCACACCGAGCAAGCGCGTAGTTTGCACAGTTAAAAATAACCATAATATTCTTAAACAGTGCATTATTGCACATGAAAAGCAATTAACAATGTGAACTGATTTTTACTTGTCGAAAATATGACACTCCATCCTCTTTTTTTCACTCTAAAAGTGTAGTTTTTTGCAATTTTGAAGCGAACACTTTGTCATCGTGAAACGTCTTACTACTAGCGCGGTTGCAAAGCGACTGAAGCGTTGCACACTTTTCACTTTTTTCGATAGTGGACCGAGTTGAAGTGGTGCCGTTTTTTAAAGCACTGATCGGTAATCTAGGTATTTTTGATCTAAGACCCTAGCCCAACGACGCGAGATTCTCGTCCCGACCAAACCCCCGATGAGGCCACACACACATGTGGTCAAAGTCCGCCGGGTGCCACTGCAAATACCTTCTGGTGCGTACCAGAGACGCCAGGCAACGGACGTGGAAGCGGATGCGGCCTTGGGACGCGTAATAAAAAAAAGGCAAAGTAAGAAAGCTAGGCTCCTTTTCTTGCCCGTGTTTGACCAGTGATAGTCTTAATTTACTTTCCTTTGCTTATGTTGTTAGAAGGGTAACTGACGTATCAGTTTTTTTGCCGAGTAGGTACCTACCTACGTACTTCAGCACAACCAGGTGCATTTACCACATTTTTAATTTCTCAGCTCGCTGCGATGCCCATATGAATGAGCTGCCTGTACCGTGTGGGGCATGGGAGCCATGGTATACTGCCAGACAGAAGATATACAATCAATTATTGGTGGGAGGGACATTATGGTAAGATTTATCTGACACTAATTTAAACTGAGACATCTATCTACTACAGCACGTTATGGGTAGGGAGCTGTCGAAGAACGATCCTTTCACCCATCTGGTAACCAAATGAGACATAGGTACCTAATATTTTTTTAATCAAATATTATCTACACTAATATTATAAAGGCGAGATATTTGATTGTTTGTTTTATTGAAGCAAATAGGCTCCGAAACTAATGATCCGATTTTGAAAATTCTTTCACTAATATGTAGCTACATTATCCCTGAAGATCGCGGGCAGAGCCGCGGCGATCTTCTAGTAATCTAGTTCATTAATAAACATGCCTATAAAGAAGTGTTCATGGGTAATTCTTTATACGGATTTTTGGAGTCAATCCAATAAGATTGGTTTTGCAATTAAACTATCTTTCCTAATATCATTTCCCTTCTTATATTCCCTAACGAGACCGTATCCTACGAGGGACGTTCCGTTGAACACTTGGTTTTAAACCGCATAGCATCGCATAGCATAGCGCTCGTCTGTCATTAATTTTTTGTTTTCCAACCGCGTTTGCAATCGTGTATGCGATGCTTTCATTGTTTTGAACTATTCACAGGCTAATCTTCTCTTTTGTTATGGCGGTATATACCGACAGCCTCTATTTCAACTGGGGACCACCCGATAACCCTGGACCTCCGAGTGATATGGTCGAAGAATGTGATGACAGTGAATAAAATATTTATGCGTTCTATACCAGTGTTCTTATTTACACTTCCAGGTTGTATCCGTAGTCCAATTTGACATAATTATGAGTAGGTACGGTATTCAGACAAATAATTTGCCATTATCTTGTAAGCGTTATTTAGCCGGGTCCACAGAGCTACCAGCTTCGCGCGGGAAATCCTCGCCTGGTTGGTGCCCTGCAGTGCTGGTTATGATGCACCGGGCCATCTCCCTCTGCCGACTTCTATGACACCCCGGGTTGTGTTATGGCTGGACCATTCAGGGTTTTTTCTTCGCTTCCAGGCCAGTATGGAAGCAATTATTATATTGGAACAATTTAAACCCATATGAATGAATTTACGAATCTAGCCATGTAGTTTTTATTATCTACTCGGGATTCATGAGAAAATAGCTAAGCGAACAAACCGCTTGTTTTCCTGTGTACCCTTGGCTGTGATACTAGGACTACAGAACTACATAAGCACTCTCGAAATCTCATTCGAATCTCGATCCGTTTAGTTTATTTAAATGTGTCAACAGGTGCACCGAGTACAGATGAAAATGATTGTCCATTATAAAAGACAAAAACCTCAAATGTACCAGGAATAGATAACAACATGATCTCTAATCTTGAAGAGCCTTCAAGATTAGAGAGACCATAATATAAATCCATAAAATAATAATATTTTAAAGGGGTTATAAAACCAAAAAAAAAACAAAAAAGTAGTACCACGGGAAATATTTTCTTCCCATTGTAAGAAATGCCAGTCCACTTGGTGACGTGTTTAATTTAAGTTGGTTGGGTTTTACGGCCAAGGGTACAGCGGTTAAAATTTATTTTCCACTGTACCATCAAGGAAACAGCCAAGGGTACACAGGAAAACAAGCGAAACAAACTACAAACTATAAAGAGAATCAATTTTTTAAACATCTTTGCCTTAAATACTCAAATATCACTGGCGCCATAATTTATTTCTTCTCTTAATACTTCGTTGCCCGCTTGTTCCTAATAGTATTTTAAAATGTGTACTACATAGGTAGGTATAGTTCGCGAGGCGTAAGCTGAGCTTTACATTTGTGTATGAGTGACCACGAAAAGTAGAGTAAAAACTCTTTGTAGCTGTGTGTACAACACGTGTGTGTGTAAAAGAGGTCACATACGTTCGCGTACACTGCACTCACACAAATGCAAAGCTCCGCTAATCCCTCGCGAACTATACTCCACAATCATTTAGCCACGCCTATATCCGAAGGGGTAGGCAGAGGTGCACTACATCCATATATTGCCTGCCTCCTCTTCCATTTGTTGGTACCACGTACCTAATAGTTAGTAGCCCTTCTGACCCATGGTTACACTGATGTGACTACTGAGCACACTTATGATCAATAGTTACACTGATTTAACAACGGAGCATACCTATGATCGAGTTACACTGATGTAACAACGGAGCCTTTGTTGCCCGTGGTACTACTTTTAGTGGATCCCAGTAGTTCCATGAAGCCAGTTCCAATTGGAACTTTTGCAACCTTACAATATACGTTTTTTGTCCCATTTGTTCCATGTAATTATACTACTTTTACCGCTGACATTATTAGGCATGTCTATTACCGTTCATTATTCATTCTGTAATTTATATTACAGAATGAATAAAAAATTGATATGCCAACAATGGCCAGGACCGAAATAGGTGGTATCGTTGGGTCGTAAATAATAATAGGTAACAAGATAATACATTATGAAATGACTCACTTGTACAGATACTCCACAATTTTTTATTTGTTGTTGGTAATAGGACCTGACTAGTTTCGCTCTATGGCATCTTCAAAGGGGTTTTACACAAATTTACTTCACATACTCGTATTTTATAGGTACTTAATTATAATATTTATAAATAAATTAATCGTGAGGCTAACACTGGCCTGCATACTTGATTATAATATAAAACGAATGTGGGTATATAAATAAAGTTAAGGTAGCAGCGTACGAAATTTACCCATAAAGTAGGGAAAATTATTCTTCTCCAAATTAATATTTCTAAATCATTGCAAAGAATGTAAATTTTTCTTTGATACTATAAAACAAGACAACTTTGTTTTATAGTATCAAAGATCGTAAGGTTTTTTATGCTGGATATGTGTCCGTGAATGGGCAAAGAGAAAAACATTCAGGTACCAACGAAATAATAAAATTCCAATTTTTTTATCATGAACTATATTATAAATACCACTAGCAGAATACTTATCTAACTGAGTCTAGTTTCCACATCCACATGTTTATAACTTGACACAGCCGAGTTAATATTATTCGAATTAATTGTATAGGTAGCCTATCGAGTCGAAAACATGAGAAAATATGTACTTTTGTATTACATCTATAAATGGATTTAGATCTACATATAGAAATGGGGAATGTAATTTTTGTCCCCCCTTAGCTCTCGAGAACTGCTTATGCTCCAATGATGGTTGACCCCTCTATGGATAGCCCTCGATCTGGAGGCAAGCCAAAAAATCGAAAATAAGACCTAGCCCTAAGGGGTCAAAAGTTATAGGCTAAAACCTATGGCGTGGTGTGGCACGAAGCACCGCGCAAGACACCGTACTAGTTAATAAGAAGCAAAGATTGGATGATGTCGGTATTGGTTATCGTAGCGTGGGTTCGAGTTTTGCCGATGACATTTCAGTTTTTATAATTTCTATATTTTAAGTAAACTCATTGCTTTTAAAAACGGAAATACATCATAAATCATCATCATTTTAGCAAATTGGCACCCATTGCTGGGAATATGCGTTCCTTGATTCAATCAAATAATTTTTTGAATATGTTTTATTACGTTTTAGACTTTTATGATAGTGGGATGGAATTTTGTCCCAATAACCGTTTCGTGACGTCATCAATTGTCATCGTGCGCGGTTTATAACACGAACGTTACCGCGAAGCACAGCAAGTGAATTGAAAGTGGATAATTGGATATCCCATTGTACTTCTTAAAATTTAATTCCACTAGTGCCACTAGATAGTGTTGTAGTTATTTATAAACATTTTTCATACACACTTCATTTAAATTGTTGACACACATATTATAAATCAATTTAATTCTATTGAATAAAATAAGCCTGTGCCCACGGGCGATGTAACCTGGTAGAAACCTCAGGCAATAAAAGGCATGTAGACGAACATACCTAAGTCATATTTCGTGTTATTTCCCATGAAAGTAAAACATACAGATAAAAGTGTTGTATAGCAATTATACAATACAATAGCTATTTATAAATACGTGAAACAAAACCTTATTACCGGACACTTTTCCCTGCCATGCGTTTTTTCACCAGCCGTGCGGATCTCGCCCGCAATGCGTGTCGATGTAAACGTCAAATCAGTTCGCGACTAACCCCGTTACCATAGACACGAATTGCGGGTGAGATCCGCACGGCTGTCGAAAAAACGCACGACAGAAAAAGCGCTCGTGTACATAGAACTTTATAGTTCATAATATTAAGTTTTCCATTACCTATTTGAAGTCAAAATTCAACATCGGACAATATCACAGATTTTGTGATGACTAATGTTATTAACAATATGGACCCGAATAAACATATTTTATAAATTCATATTTTCTCATATTTTATGTAATATTTCTAATGAAACCAACTATATTAGATTCAAATAATTTGTAAAGCGAATTATACATGAGTTTCATTATATTTGCTACTTTTAACAGTTTGTACATGATATTGGTTACCAAAAGGTAATTAAAATTTAAAAAAAAAGTTTGTGTATGAATATTTTTAGTGATGCATCATGTTTATGACCATAAATAAGTCATTAATATATCTCACCATCATTCACCGAGCATTTCCCTAACGCAGTTGGGGTCGGCTTTCCAGTCTAACTGCGATTCGGCTGAACATCGATAATTTCCGTGAAGCGACTGCCATCTGACCTCCACAACCCATGGGCGACATCGAAGTTCTGTAGTTAGACCGGTCGGATTTTTGATTTAGGGCTCCAACTACCCCTAACGACTGCCATAGATGTTAGTATGACAACTGGGACCGACGGCTTAACGTGCTCTCCGAGGCACGGAGGGGTCTGTGTCTTAAGAAATGGTCACCCATCCTAAAACTGGCCTGTCTTTAATGCCACCAGGCTTTAATATATCTATAGATACATAATAATCATGCTGCTTCCTAGCATACTCAGTAAGTATATACGCCTGCGACGGCAAGGTCTAGAGTTTGAACCTCGGGTGGGAATATATTGTTTGTGGTACCCACAAAAAATGTTCTTCTTAGTTTTAGGTTTAGGTTAGATAATGTTGTGAAAAAGTATATAAAATGACTGTTTGCATTGAACAGGCTCCATGAATACTGGATCGATTTCAAAGAATTCTTTCACTAATTATGTAGCTACAGAGTATGTAGCTATAGAAAAGAAAATGGATAATCTACCTGAGTTTTTTGCTGGTATCTTCTCAGGAGAACCAATTTACCGAACCAGCGAAAGAATCATTTTCAAATGGTTATTTATGTACTTAATTTTGAAAATTTTGACATTCATATGTGCTCTTTATGTACCTAAACTGAATCAATTTCGTTTAAATTGATTCTTTGATAGGCTAGTAATTATCCCAGTAGTGTGTCCCCGTGGGTGTTGGGAACGGGGCAATTAAAACTTTCTAGTTAACCAATATCTTGTATAGAGTTAAGTGCTAACCAATGAAAACTGACCATATATAACAATATTAAAGTTAAACAGTAGGTATATTGAGAGTTATCTACTCTCTGGCTTGGGTTTAGGCGGTTTAAACCCTTGGATTTTTTTCTTTTTCTTTTCTTTACCTCCGCCAGATTGGAACGTCTTCCAGCTGTCTACTCGGTTTTGTCTCGACTCCTGTAAACACGTATTCAATCGTTACTAATATTATAAATGCGAAAGTAAACCACCCATTAGAGCCATATTACATCCAAAGCTAATCAACTTCTACCAAGAAGTTCAGACAGCCTTCTAGTTGTCTGTACCTGTAATGCCTTGGTAAGGAGCAATTTGGGATTATGCCAGTCCCATATGGTCTCTAAACTATGGGGTACATATCCACGAAATTGAGCCTATTCAAAAAAATAATGCTCCGAATTCTAAGTTATCGCCAGAGCCCCGGTCGATCAGAAATGGATTACCAGGATAATAATACGTAAATTCGAAGTGCAGTCATTAGAAGTTCGCCACACATATTTTGATTTAGTTTATTTGTTCAAAATTATATATTAATTCATAGATACTCCTGGCCTACTTTCTCAAATTATCTTCAATATTATATTTAGTGCACGAAGATCTGATGACACAAATCTGGTTTCCCTAATGGTATATGAAAATGAAATATTGTTTTTCAATATTTCATTTTACAACCCTTTGACTAGGATGGCCCGTCAATATAATGAATTGGCAAGGGGGAGCGGACTCCTCGACATATTTGATCCTAACTTTAGCAGATTTGCTCATATCCTGAAGAACATCCTCCATAGCCTATCAAACTTAAATGTAAATTAATACAACATTAATGTATCTTTAAACTTTCGCGTTTTGTACACATTACACGGGTGGACAGTCCACCCGTGACCACGGCTCTTGTAACAGGGCCGAAACGTCGGGTAATAAAGAGGTATGTATATATCTCAATAATCGCGTAAAAGACCCGTTAATCTTAAGTTTATAACATTAATGTACCTACATATGATTTATTTCCTGTTTTTATTTCCCTATTATTGTTTAACTTCTACAAATTTGGTGTGTTTCTTGCTTTTATGATATTGTTTTCTGTGTGCAACTAGTTACGGTACAATCCAGAACAGATCTGCATTATTTTAAGAATTATTTTTACATGATTGTATTGTGTTTTCATCACCTAAATAAAATTAAAATTTAAAAGTTATTTGGTACAGATATAGTGTAAAGCCTGAGGAACGGGTATGAGAAAACTATTTCTCACAGCAGCAATATTATAATCAGAACATAGTATAAAACAAAGTCGTTATGTTTCTCTATGTATGCATAGATCTTTGAAACTACGCAACAGATATTGATACGGTTTTCATCAATGGATAAAGTGGTTCTCAAGGAAGGTTATTAATTTATCAACCGGGTGAATTTATAATACGATTTATCAATTAAATATTGAGAGATACGCTGTACAAAAGTGGGACCTAACAAAAAGGTGCCAATGAATGTCCTTATCAATATCAGTGGGGTTTTTTTAATGTTCGCTTTAACGTCTATTACCAGGCGCCCTGGGTACGGCCTCATGAGGAATTACTCGTGAACGGAAAAAACATAGAAGCATAACGTCAAACAAAATCTGTAAAATAAACGATCCCCCGAAATATTTCGTTTTCTATGAACAACGATTACTATTACGAAATAGTGGTTGGTTCTATTGTCAATGTACGCCGCTGATTGGGGTTTTGTTTTTTTTTTAGTCCGCGGCCTGAGTTCGCAGCCGCACCTACGTCCATTGCCGAGCGCCTCCGGTAGAGACTGAGAGAATTCCCGGTGGCGCCCGGCGGGCCTCTGATTGGGTAGCAACGGCCAGCAACTGTCGTATGATTGGCGCTAGAAATGCCAGGCCGGCTACAAGAACCGAACTACACACCTTCGCGGCAAGATTTGCCTAGCAATGGCGGGGCGATCTGAGATTGAGGAGGAGAGACGACGACTCGTGGCTGATCTCGACCGTAACCTCGACAGTATCTCTCAATGGGGTACCGAGAACCTGGTCGAGTTCAATGCCCGCAAAACACAGGCGTGTGCATTTACTGCGAAGAAATCCCCTTTCCTTCCCCTACCCTCTCTTCAGAATGCATTATTACCAATGAAGGACAACCTTGATATCCTTGGCATAGACGTTCGTCGAGAGCTCAATAATAAAAACTACATCGAAAGATGTATAGGGCTAGCTTCGCGGAAACTAGGAATACTGAATAAGGTAAAGAGATTCTTTACACCGGACCAGAGGTGTCTGTTGTACAAGACGCAGATTAGACCCTGCGTCGAATACTGCTCTCACCTCTGGGACGACTCCGCGAAGTATCTGCTGGACGCTCTCGACGCTATGCAGCGACGGGCTATCCGTATTATTGGTTGTCCGGAGGTAACGGGAAGCCTTGAGCCGCTAGCTCAGCGCCGAACAATAGCTTCCTTGGCCGCATTCTACCGTATTTACCGCGGCGAGTGTTCTGAAGAGCTCTTCAATCTGATCCCACCCTCTTCCTTCCGATCCCGAACGACTCGTGCCGGGCAGAGATGCCACCCCCACACAGTGGATAGCATGTTCGCGAGAACCGAACGTTTTAAACGTTCGTTTCTCTGCCGAACGATAGTGGCCTGGAACGCCCTGCCTGTGCACGTGTTTCCTCCCACATATAATCCTGGGTTCTTTAAGCGGAGCGTGAAGAGGCACATCAGTAGGTCGTCAAGTTGAGGGCCACTCTCAATAGTAATGTGTGCTGTAAGAGTGGCCCACAATCGCTAGACGTCGTCACGACTTACCACCAGGCGGGCGGCGTCAATTTGGCGAACCAAATATAAAAAAAAAAAAGCAGCAGCTAGATCTGCTTTGGTTCATTTTCGAACGCGAGAAATGCTTCACTGGGAATACCAAATACCCCAAGGTCAAAATCAGTGGATAACATTCCCAAAAGACTATCTAGGTACTCATAAGTGGTTTTGTCATATATCACACCTATATCGTATATAGGTATAGGTAGGCAGAGGTGCATTAGACATCCACTCTTTGCCAGTATTTTTTCGGTTTCAAGTAATAGTGGGCATGGCTATAGCCGTTACCAAGCACTATATTCGAAACCACTCCGCCAGGACAGATGTTACATAGATACATATAAATAGAATCTCAGCAATCCGAGCATGTTTTTGTCAGTAATTATAATGACGTAGGTTTATTAGGAACACGATATTCCAGAAAAAGTCGGTCAAACTCATTTTTTTAAAACTTTATTGCAATTTCAATGATTTTCAACTGTCAAAGTTGACACTCCCATGCTCATTAGGTAGGTACTCTTGCCAGAGACAATACTAACCTCAAAGTTTTTAGCCCACTCTTTCTCCATGGTCTTTTGTTCTTCCTGATCAATTTCAGCTTCGCGTTTCCTCTTCCTTTCCTCCATGTCTCGTACTTCGAGGTGTTGGCGCCTACGCTCCATGTCCGCAAATAACTGAAATTAACCAAATTTGTGTGTTAAAATATAAATTTCCAAAAAACATTATAAAAATTTTGAACGTCTGCAATAATCTGTCTCTAAAATATTATCCTAGGAGACATAGCGTACAAATAAATTGATATATTAGTGGATATTTAATCTTTCCACACAGCATCCATTTGTCATACATTGGAGTACGTAACAAAGTCTCATTACATTGCATTTATTGACAACTATTACAATATGTTAATTTATCAGTAGGTTGGTCGTTAAAACAGATCCACTAATAACTAGTGGTCGCCCATTTATGGTTGAACAGTGCACCTCACGAAAAAAAACATGAGGTTTTTGGTTTTTAAAAGCAACTTAGATCAAAAATACCTAGATTACCGATCAGTGCTTTAAAAACGGCACCACTTCAACTCGGTCCACTATCGAAAATTGCACACTTGAGCGCTTCAGTCGCTTTGCGACCGCGCTGGTAGTAAGACGTTTCACGATGACAAAGCGTTCGCTTACAATTGCAAAAAAACTACTCTTTTAGAGTGAAAAAAGAGGATGGAGTGTCATACTTTCGACTAGTAAAAATCAGTTCACATTGTTAAATTGCTTTTCATGTGGAATAATGCACTGCTTAAGATTATGGTTTTTTTAACTGTGCAAACTACGCGCTTGCTCGGTGTGAAGTTGAAGTGAGTGTTCTCACTCACTTCAACTTCACACCGAGCAAGCGCGCAACTTCATACCGCAATATTAGAACAAGTCTCATACAGAAAGATGGAGTCGTCATTTATTTAATTTAAATTTTTGATTACTGTTTGATATATTTTTTGAATATATCTTATTTTGTTTTAAGTTTTCCCCATAATGCAATAAGACAAGAAAAATGGAGGCGTATCACGTGAAAGAGAAGATGAAATGTTTAAACCTAATAATTCTACTGTTGTTTGTTCAAAGCATTTTAAAAAGGACGTTATTTATGTCACTAAAAAAGATTAAATAAATAAAAAATAACAGCCGTGCCCAATATTTTATTTCGTACTAGCGTATTTGTAATCTTTTGTCTATAAAGTCTATTTTATACGTTTATTTATACGTGAATAAAACAATGTGAATTTAAGTTTATCGTTCTCATCGTATTTAATTAAAAAAAAAGTATTATATGCAATGTCGGCTCCACATTCCATTTATAAACTTAGCGCATGGAACCCGTACTAAGTTTATATTCTGCTTGCTGACTCTCGAGGGATGCAACAACAGCATTTACATTGTTGCTTTTGTATTATTTTATTTATTACAAATTATTTCTATGTCAACCATCAATGTACAATCTTGTTTATTTTATAGATGGTATTTGTAATAATTACCTATATAATATTCGAGTGCCAAAATTTCGCGTTGTATTTGTACTGAATCCAATATCTATAGTATTTTTGATCTAAGAGTAGCAAGCTCATTTATAGACTGAGTCAGGTCTTTTCCGTACTATTAATAACCACCATTTATGTCATGGTGAGCTTTCAAGCAGGTTTTATAGTATGTAAAACCTACCTTCATAGTCATCACATAAATCGCATGTTTGTATTTTACTGGATCATCTTCAGGTATTACATCACTTGTCTTGTTTTCTTTTTTAAGCTTTTTTCGTTTCTGTTCAATCTGAAAATGTGATAAAGAAATAGATTGTTTACCAAGATTTTTTAGCAAAAAGTATTTTTATTTTTACACATAATTAATACAGTCGACACTTGACTTGGACTTTGGCGAGCACATGGCTGGTAGCCTTTAGGTTACCTCTGGCGCTCGGCAAAAATCCAGGCCCAAACGCTCTATTATAATACCGAGTAACATTTCCTTGTCCTGCACCACACTAATTCAGAGTAACTAGTTCTTCTGTGCGTGAAAAATCAAGCATTACTTTACCTTGACATTGGCAAAATCACCGAAGAATAATGGAGCCATGTATTTAAAAAAAGAAGCAAGAAGGAGACGCTACGTTGTGGCGTGCTGCACTGATCGGAATGCTACTGCTAATTAATGCTATTTAGTACGGTAAAAAGAAAACGTATATTTTTTCTTATGTTTGTTCGCAGATTACTTTGTCGTTTACAAACCGATTTTAATACTCTTTTTTAAGTTGAGTGAGACGTATAAGTATTCCCAATGATTAACAGGTCACCTGTATCTATTATTATTTATAGTATTAAAACATGTATTACATGATTTTATCAAGGTTTGAGTTTACTCTTTGAAATTCAAAAGTATCTGCTCAAATAAATCATAAATATTGTCAAACAAGTGCAGTAGAAGTTTGTTTTATTGAACAGGGAACCTAATTATATTGAATAACACAATTCTGTTATTAGTTTACCATATGATCAGTTCTTTCTTTAGCTTCCTCACAAATATCCAAGCATTTCTTCCTTGTCTCGTCACATTCCAATGTCTTCCAAGATCTATTTACTATTTCAAAAGCTTGTTGCGCTCTCTCTGAATCATCCTGAAAACCACCATAACATCAAGTAATATTTTCCATAACAAATATCTACAATATCAAAATTGCTACATGGCAATCATAAAGTGCTTGTAATAATATTTTATAAATAGTAATTTTTTCTTGACTCGTTCACACCTAGCTTCTGATATTTTCTTACCTATAACATGTTGAGTCAGCACATCAGTCCGAAGGATTGAACCTGTGGATAAAAATGAAATGTTGACGGGTATAACCGTCTAAGAGAAACCTACGGTACTAAGAGTTGGGACTACAAAATGGGAGATGTTTTAATATGCTGTAAAGTACCCAATCAATTGAAGAATTTAGAATTGCAAATTGTTGAAATTTAATACTTTGTAAATTAACTTTTTCAAATATTGATATATGAGACAAAATATTTAAAGAACACAAAGTAATTTGAGTTTCTTACAATGTTTTTGTCTGGATGCACTAATATAGACAGTCTTCGGTATTTTTTCTTGATCTCATCTACTGTTGATTCTGGTTCAACTTGTAGAACCTCAAATGGGTTCAGGTTAAAGTAAGTGGAGCCTGGGCGTAATAACCTCTCTAGTTGCTGTTTTGGTGTTAAAACTGAATCACGTTTCTCGATCTCTTTCACCTATAAATTTATGCATACCTATAGATTTTATTTGGGAAAATAATATCACAGAGAAAAATTCCATTCAACTGTTTAACAAGAAGTATACGGAGAGAAATTGCGACCGATTTAATTAATATTTGTTGTGAAAGATAATCACAAATCAAAATAATAAAATACTTGCAAAGTTTTACCTCGGTATAGAATTCGTCAAAAGAATCTGCATCAGTGGATGTGGCAGAAGACATGTTTAGTTTACACGCTTTGATAGCAATTTATAATAGTAGCTCACTAACATAAACTTTAAGTGATTTGTGGCACGAATTTACAAACGTATTATCTTTAATCTATTCTACACACGCTTGAGATAGGTTGACTCAAAGAGAATACAATACTACGTAAGACTGGGTTGAATGCGGTTGACATTATTGTTCCAAATAAAAACTAAAAACAATCATTCTCCATTCCATCCATTTACATCACATTTCGAAAAAAAACCACAGATTAAAGTAGAGAGAAGCGCTGTTCACATCATTCGGACAAGGCATAGACTATACTGTCAAAGACAATAGAAATTTCGATCCAGTGTAGGGAAATCCATTGTTCCCACGGGGCGTAATGTTCTAATAAAAAATCTCGGACATAACAATTTTATATATTATCTGTGTCAGAAAACGATGTATGACATTTCTTTCCCCCGTGCTCCCCTCACTCCTCCCCTTTATGGCACTTTTGACGTTACGGTCCTTCGTACGGCCGCCATTGCTGTTTATGCTGTTGATAGACGTGGTTACGTTGATTAATTTCCGTACACTTCAAGTCCACATAAGCAGTGATATTTGAGGAGGTAGGTACCGAAATGTATTACCACAAGTGTTGTGTGCCGGGTTGCAATAGTTTACGACAGGACGTTATGTTGCATAAATTCCCAAATTGTAAGAAAAAACTCCAAAAGTGGTTAGAAACTATTAATTGTAGCTCTCTTAAAGCTATGAGCTTAGTGGATCTAAGCAAATCAGTTGTTTGTAATAAGCATTTTGAAGTAAAATTCTTTACTAAGAAACGCCGCTTATTAGGTTGTGCCTATCCTACTCTTTTCTCTTCAGAAGAGATGTCTAGTGGCATACCATCAGAACCACACGAGGAGTCTGGTAAGTTCTTTTTTGATATTTGTTAAAAGGGCTGTGAAAAACATAACTTTAAAATAATACTTTTTAACCCCCGACGCAATAAGAGGGGTTATAAGTTTAACATGTCTGTATGCGGCATTGTAGCTCCCAGACTGATTTTTTTATTTGAAAGGCATCATTCTAAAAAAAATTAAGGTTTTTCTATATCTGGGGCATTTTAATTTATAGTTATTATAGCCTAAAATTGTAAACATGCACCACAATTTAATCTCTACTTTAATTAGTGGCCATTATATTCAATTTCTTTTAACACGAGTGTCAGTACTACCAAACTAATACATTATTTTCAGAAAACATAAATCCTAACATGGATCATACTTATAGCAAGAAAAGACATTATGACCACACATATGTACGCACTATACTGTCTGATCAAACCAGAGGACATGTGTTAGCAGGTATAATTATTGTTTAAATTTCTATTTATTTTTTGATTATTTCTATTGCTATTCTATTTATATGAATTAGTTGGCCATTTAGTTTCTGCAGAATCATAGAGGTACTCATAGCCCTTAGAGTTTCACATACTAAGCAATTAGTTTGTATTCAGACAAATTTGAAAATTGTTTTATAAACATTGATTCTTGCATGGCACAGAATTGACGCAGGTTGGATGAAATGGCGGCAGGTCAAAGCCACTATATGCGACCCCCAATTTCCTCCGAAACTTAAGGGGAAAATTTACAAGACTGTCGTCAGACCTGCCGTCCTGTATGGACTTTCATGTTTGGCCGTAAAAGCGACGGATGAAAGACAATTGCATGCAGCGGAAATGCGAATGTTAAGATGGATGTGTGGTGTGACAAGAATGGATAGGGTAAGGAACGAGTATATTAGAGGAAGTTTGAAAGTTGCACCAGTGAATGAAAAATTGGGAAGCGAGCGGCTGTCATGGTATGGACATGTTATGAGAAGAGAGGAAAGCAATGTCGTTAGAAAGGTGCAAAGTATGACTGTAGAGGCTTTAAGAAGTAGAGGTAGGCCAAAGAAAAGATGGATGGAATGTGTGAAAGAGGATATGACAAGGAGAGGAGTGAATGAAGAGATGACTTCTGACAGAGGTGTGTGGAGGAGAAAGACTTGTTGCGCCGACCCCAAATAATTGGGATAAGGGCAGGTAGATGATGATACAAGATAATTCTAGTGTGTAACAACTTAACATTTCAACAATTAGCTAATGAGACACAATAAGATATCTATTGTGTCTGGCCTATGGTGTGCCTGCTTCCATTGAATTAAAAAAAAAAATTAAGTACTTATGCTCTAGTATAGAGCTTAGCTGAGTTAGTTTTCGATAGGAATGATGAAAGGGTGCCAAAATGTAAATGTTTATGTAAAACATTGTTTCAGATCCAATTCCTTCAATATCTAAAGCAATATATCCTGTGATTGACCCTGTTGTTGATCAAATACCATCAATGTTAGCGTCAGTAGCACCTTCGGATGTGTGTGATGTGCAGAACTCGGCAGTAGCAAATAAAACTAGTGCAAAAGCACTAAAAGCAAGAAAACGGATAATAGTGAAAAATAAAACACTGAGCCCTAATTGTAAGAGACTCTATAGAGAATATAGAAAATCAAGAAAGATGTTGAGTTTTCATTGCAGAGCTAAAAAAAAAAATTTTCTGAAGAGAACTCATTTGAAAAATTAACTGCTATAATGAATCCGTTGGCAAAACGAATTATGTGGATGCAAGTGAAGTTCCAAACGAAAGTCAAAAAAGGGAGGCGTTTCACACTGGAGGAAAAAATATTGGCTTTGTCAATTATGAAGCAAGGACCACGTTGCTATAAATTTCTACAGCGTATATTTATACTGCCATCTGCAACCACTCTAAAGAATTTGGTGAAAAAATCAAATGTGCAACCAGGCCTTAATCCTCAGATTTTCGAATGCATCAAGAAAGAGGTAATTGTAATGAATAATTTTATTCAATAATAGTTATTTACCAGTACTAGTAAGTCAAGTATAATAATATAATTTACTAAATTTTGTGAAAAATTAATTAATCTTTGTATATTGCTTCTTCTTCTTCGTTGTATCACTGCTGAGAGGATCATGACCACACACATATTACTCTTCCTAAAATTGGCGCGATTTTCCATGGTGTGGACTGTTTTGTAGAAACTGTATATTGCACACTCTTACCTATATTAACTAAACATTTCTTTTCAGGTGTCCACTTAGACTAATAATAAAAAATACTGCAGCATAATTTTTGATGAAATGTCTCTGGAATGTGGATTGACATTTAATGCGAATCAAGATAGGATCTATGGGTTTGCTCACCTATTACAGAGAACCCCAGATTATGCTGATCATGCATTAGTTTTTATTGGAGTTTACTCCTTAAGAATCGATTTTCATATATAAGGCGCCCGGTATGAGAAAAATCCGAGGGGTAAAACCTGCTAACAAGTAACGAAAATCGTGTCACGTTTTTGGTGCGCACCTCTAGTGCGCAACTTTCTAATTTGTTATGGTTAGATACTCGTACTTAAGGAGTAAACTCCAGTCGTGCGTCGGAGCTGACACACACACTTTTTTATTAAGGGAGCAGTATTTAAATGGCAGCAAGTAATTGCATATTACTTTTGTGAAGGTGCAACAAAAGGACCAGAGCTGAAAAATATTTTAAAATCTATTGTAAAAGCTGTAGGAGAAACTGGGCTTATTCCAGTTGTATTAATATCAGACCAAGGAACTTCTTTTCAATCAGCCTTGAAGAGTTTACAGGAAGAGACAAGAAGAGAGCAAATCCTATCTGAAAATCATACAGGTAATAAGTTTTTAAGATTATAGAATGGGTTCTTGATTGCGGTATGTGTCTACAAAATCAGTGTAATAATTTGTTTTTAACTTTTTTATTTCAGATGAAACAATAAGGATTCAGCAGTTTTCATTAAGTGTAATATACGACCCACCGTATCGTATTAAGGGGATAAGAAATAACTTTCTTACAAAAGATATCTCTTTTGGTGGCAAAAGAGCCAAATGGTCTGATATTGTTGAGGTTTACAAGACAGACTGTGAACATGCAGAATCGAGACTTCTCCACAAACTGAATGATGAGCATATACTTCCAGAAAAGATTAAAAAAATGAAGGTTTGTCATATAATAATAATCATGTCCTCCTGACTGAATTTAGGTCATAGAGGTCAACCTCAACGGAGATTAGCCAACTACGCAGAAAATATTATAGTGGACCAGTGTGTGCGCTGCCACAGGTGCACTCTCTATTCACTCACACTGATATTCCGATGGGACTGGACTGGGCAATCCGACCGGAGAGACGACCGGAGAGAGATCAGGCGCAGAGCTAACG
Organism: Nudaria mundana; assembly: GCA_963556515.1. Classification (NCBI taxonomy): domain Eukaryota; kingdom Metazoa; phylum Arthropoda; class Insecta; order Lepidoptera; family Erebidae; genus Nudaria; species Nudaria mundana. The sequence goes on along the minus strand of OY748295.1, from coordinate 7,096,864 downwards.
ACTTTACGTGCTTTCCGAGGCACGGAGCGAGTGATCATTCATTTATAATACGCACATAACTTGTCATATTTATAATAAGCACATAACCTGTCATATTACGTAATTAATTTATAATACGTACATACGTCAGAGGTGCGCGCCTTAGGTTCTAACCTGAGACCTCTAACTCGCCAGTCAACGGTCATACCACTAGGCTATCACGCCCAAACACGTTCTGTTTGTCAAATATAGTTAATATTATGATTTGTATCCTCCTTTATTATTTAATTCATTTTGTCTAATTAATTATATTATTAGCAGGTAAAAGATGTTGTCTAATCAATATATTATTTGCATTACAGGTAAAAAATTGTGTCCAGGTGTTAAGCAGCACAATGGCAAGAGCTTTGTTGTACACCTCTTCATTTGGTGGGTACTAAACATATTTTCTACTTAATAAAATATAATGGTGAAATAATTATATTCTTTGGATTCGAGTCTTTATATTATGGCTAGAAGTTACCCAATAACATATGTGGTAAAATGGATGTTAGTGTTTAAATAAAATAGATTTGATATTGTCCAACGATAGTATAAAGATGAATTTTATGATATTATTATTATTAGGTTCAAAATTTTGTAGAATTAATAAATTGTTATAATATTATTGTTAAAGTTACAAACGTTTCATTCATTGTTACAGCACAATATCGTGATGGGAGAGCTGTGAGTGATACACTGAAGAATACTGCAGAAGTGATATCATTTCTGGACAATCTGTTCGACAGTGTGAATGGTGTGTGTACCTTTAATAAAAAAAATAAGGGTAAACTGTTACGAACAGCAGTAACATCAAAATCCACCCATGTGGAATTCTGGAGAGGTGCTATTTTAAAATTAGACAATTTAAAATTTCTAGACAGTCGTAATCGCGAAATAGTCGTGCCAAGCATAACAAATTGGCAGACTACCTTAAGAAGTTTTTTGCGGCTATGGCAATTTTTCGCAGAAAAAAACGTAAAAATCATACGCCCAAGGTTTTTTAATTCTGACACTATCGAAAATTTCTTCGGGCAGGTACGAGCGTACAATTACAGAAGTAACAATCCAAATTGCCATACTTTCACAACCACAATAAAATCTTTGATTATTACAGGATTTATAAAATTTCATAGGAATACATTTAATTGTGAGGATGACTTAACAGAACAAATAATTAAAATTAAATCATTATTTAGTGAAAACACTAGTACGCAAAATAAAATTCATAAGAATTGTGATTTTCTTGTGGAATAATCATACTGTGATGCTAATTTTATGTTGGAGGCAAGACGTGAGCGGCTAAATATACAGTCTCGGGCTTATACTGCTGGATGGGTTATAAGAAAAGTATCTATTAAAGAAAATGAATAACTGCAAATACTGCCAAAACGCTGTTACAGTGGACGAAGCGTCAGATCTGCATAAGTGGGTTTCCCAAAGAGAATACAATTCAGTTAAAAATAAAGAACTCACTTATGCTTCTGAACAATTTATTATATTATTCGGAGAAATTTTAAAAACAACTTATACTTTTCTGCAAGTAAATGCCCACAAAGGGTGTATAGCCCAACAAATTTTTAATGTAATACAACAAAAGCTCATAAGGTTTGAATATATTCAATGTGAGGCGCACCATAATTTAGCCGTTACCACGTTTTGCCAAATCGCAATAAAGTTGGCTATATTTAACTGGTGTAACATAATTAACAAAATTTTAAAAGGGACAGATTTATTTAGACTTACCACTAGGGAAAATTTGCCAGAAATGTTCAGGAAGGCATTAAATAAATATTTGAAAAGGATGGAAAATAAAAATAAATGAATGAATAAAAGTTGTTTTTTTTATTTTAGTTTACCTATACACTATTCATTTTATTCAAGAGATCACAGTAATATTCCGTGATCTCTTGAATAAAATTTACACTCCAAATATACTACGAGCGGCCGATAAAAAACTGGCTGTATGTCAAATTTCTTTGCCTTTTCTAGCAGTCTCTCCTGTTCAGAAATTAAAAAAATAAAATGTCACGCATCGTTTTCAGTTGGCCAATCAGAAAACAGACGCTACGTCCTACGGTAGTTGTTTGGCACATGTCTATCTGATACGTAGTATCTCTATTAGATCTGTGGGGGCACCACATTACTTAAAATACGTTAAAAACAAGATCTCAGAAAAATAACTACAAACAATATTTTTTGCCACGCAACATCTTCTTCGTCTTTTAAACACGTGGCTCCATCGATATTGATCGATGATTCGCCAATGTCAAGGTCATGCTTGATTAGTTGATAGTTCCGCACAGAAGAACTAGTTATTCCTAACTAGCTCCAGGTGCAGGACAAGAAACGTTGTTCGGTACGTGAGTATCTGGGAGCCCGATTTTTGCGGAGCGCCAGAGGTAACCTAAAAAGGCACCTGCCATGCGGTCAGCAAAAATCGAACTCCACGCAACAACTTAGACTGGGAAACTGTAGTGACGTTAGTTGACGTTACGTCATCTTCGACTGTTTGACTGTTGAACAGTCAACTCTGCAGACTGCACGTCACAACAGTGACTGTTCAGTGGTTGTCATTGTCACTATACGTTAGAATTTGGATACAGATTTATTATTATAATTTTTACTTGTTTCTCTTTCTTAATAATTCACGCACGCTAAAAGGATTTGATACGTAAGATAATACCTAACATAGAATTTATCAGGTTTTTCTAGTCTTGACATCTCAAGCTGTAGGTGTCTTTCGTATATATTTATTAGCTTACTCTACTCGTGTCCTCGTGTCATGTTGTGGTTCTAATTATAATGCAAAGACGGCAACAAACCGGCCTTGTCAATTATCATTATCATATCGTTCTAGATTAGTCCTCTCAAACTTTTTGTAAGTACGCCGACTCATATTATTATAATATGTCCATATAAATTATTAATTTATTATGAATACAACACTAATTCCATCCATCCTATCTAAAACTAGATTTGTAATAAATGAGCAAAACCGGTTCCCCTAGGCCCATAAGCCAGGCAGCAATGTACATGGCAATATTGAGTTCTGTCTTGTTTGATGAGAATATGAAAAATATACCTATTTAAAAGTAAGTAGTATGTACTTACTTTAAATAGGTATATTTTTCATGTTAAATCTTGTTTTTAGCATATTGCAAAAAAGCATACTTTTCCACTGTTATAATTTTATTTCTACTGACAAAACACTGTGTTTTGAGATCCTTATGTACATGTAGTACGATATTTTTATATGAATTATGGATATTATTGTGTTTTTGAAGCTATATTGTATAAATCTCTGATGATACAGTGAGTTAAAACCGGTCAGTAGAAATGAAACTAAAACAGTGGAAAAGTAGGTATATGTATTTTGTGCAATATGTTTAGCAGATTCTACCAAGTGCCGTCAATCGACAGTATAAATGGCTTGTCTTTAGCAGTTTGTAGGAGTTATATAGATGGGATAAATTTTAATGTTCACAAATAATCACTATCACTACATATTATAAAACAAAGTCGCTTCCGTCCATATGTATGCTTACATCTTTAAACCTATGCAACAGATTTTGAAGTGGTTTTCACCTATGTACATAGAGTGGTTCTTGAGGAAGGTTTTTGTGTATATAATTTGTCAAGCGGGCGAAGCACGTGGGCATCCTTAAGTAATAAATAAATTTATTTACCAATAATAATATATGGGTAAGTACTTAATAATAAGAAATAAAATTAACTTGACAGCAAAAAACATCAGGTAAAATCTGTACCTCAGAGTAAACATCAATTTGTACCAAAAACATAATAACAAGACTTCACTTTAGGACAAATACTTGAAGTTTTTGAAGATGTACAAACCTACTTTAATAATAGCATTAAGTATATATGTTAAACAATATAGGAGTAGTAGCAATTGTTTTAGTAATTCAATTTAAATTTTTTTATTTGACGGGACCAGATTAACCCTATTAGGGCTCTTGACCCATGTAGCTCTATGCCTTTAGGCCACGCCAGGCAATGCAATTCTCAGAGCCATTCCTTCCTTTTTCTTTCTATATTAAAACAAAAATGTGTAAGTCTTCTCGTCTATATGAAAGGCCTTTAAAAATAGTAAAAAGCCATAAATAGGTTACTAAATTATTAATAATTTTAATGTAGGGACATACATAAACTTTTTTAATAATATGTTATTTTAATTTATTACTGAGTCTTACTAGCCGGAAACGCAACCGCTTCTTATGCCGCTTCTACCGCTGCCGCGTCAGTATGAAAATTAATTCCTTATATCAATCCTACAGTTAGTTGACTTAAAATAAGAGACTTAAAATAATTTTTTTTTTAATCAGGTGTCAACATGTTCGCAAATAAAGTTGTTCTCATTACCGGTGCCAGCTCTGGCATTGGAGCCCAAACAGCAATCGATTTTGCAAAAGAAAATGCTAAGCTGGCAATCACAGGGCGAAATGTTGAAAAATTAGACTATGTGGCTAAACAGTGTGAAAATATTTCACCCAGGAAATCAAAAGTTTTGATTATAGTTGCAGATATGGATAAAGAATCTGACGTAGAGAAAATTATAAAAGAAACAACTATTGAATTCAATAGTTTGGATGTACTTGTGAATTGTGCTGGTGTGCTTGAATCAGGCACTATCGAAAATACTAATGTAGCCCAATATGATAGGGTTATGGAAACAAATGTTCGGGGTCCATATTTGCTAACTAGCCTAGCAGTTCCTTTCCTTATAAAAACGAAAGGATCTATTGTTAATGTTTCTAGTGTAACTGGAATTAGATCATTTCCAAACGTTCTTGCTTATTGTATGTCTAAAGCTGCCTTGGATCAGTTTACGAGGTGTGTTGCTCTCGAATTAGCACCTAAAGGAGTGCGAGTCAATGCCGTTAATCCTGGAGTCATAACTACTGGTCTTCATATGAAAAGCTCTATGAATGAACAAGATTATGAAGTTTTTATTAAGAAATGTGCAGAAACACATGCGTTGGGCAGAGCTGGTGAAGCGAAGGAAGTCTCATCTGCTATTTTGTTTCTAGCGAGTGACGGAGCTAGCTATATTACTGGTGTGACATTGCCTGTAGACGGCGGGCGACATGCTATGTGTCCTCGCTAGAGAACCTAAATTAACGTGCTCAGTCCGGTGTTTAAGAAGGTCGTCCGTTTCGACGAGTTTCCTGGCCACATAACTAACTACATAAAAATCTTGTGATTTAGAGTTAAGTTTTATGAAATTGCTAAGGAACCCTGGGTAACCACATCTATTTCGTTACTATACTGGTGTAAGAGTTCATTGTGTAGAGATGTTATATCGTGATTGAAATAAATATATATGGTAGATCATTGTTATATTTGCATTTCAGTAAATCTTACCTAGTACCTACATTTTTTTTCCGCGGCCGCTCGTACGTCCGTTGCCGGGCGTCTCTGGTTCACACGCGGAAGGTATTTCCAGTGGCGCCCGGCGGACTTGGCGACTTTTTATCCCGCGCCTGCTTCTGTAAGGATGGCGGGTGGCGGTCCCGCCGTCCTCAGGCTCCGATCATGGAGGTCGATGGTCTTGGGCGTAGATGAGTCTGCGGCGCCCTCGCCGCTGACTACGGAACTCTGCGGGGAGGGTACGCTCTCTCCCTCTCAGCCGCCTCCTTCGCGAGCATGACTTGCTCGCAGAAGGACACGGCCGCGTTCCCGCTGGAGACGATGGCTTGAAGCATGGTCTCCAGCAAGAGGGTATCCACGCCCAGACCCACTACGAGGTCCCGGCGCTGACTCGCCCATTACCTAGTACCTAGGTAAAACTCACCGACGCGGGATAAAACCCTACCCCAACGACGCGGAATTATCATCCCGACCAAACCCCCGAAAGGCCACACAGGTGGCCAAAGTCCGCCGGGCGCCACTGGAAATACCTTCTGATGCATACCAGAGACGCCCGGCAATGGACGGAAGAGCGGTCGCGCTTGTGCGGATTTAAAAACCTAGGTCTCCTACCTAATAATTCTTGCACTAAGCTGAAGTTCTGTGATTGCACTGATTCGCGTACGGAACGCACTGATGGTCATCGCTACGATTTTTGAAAAGTCCCCCTCGTGTTCTCTGGGATGCCATCATCAGATCCTGGTTTCTTCATCATAGCACCCTCACTGGAATATCTCTTATCCAAGAAAAAAATTATCATCGAAATCGGTTCATAAACGACGAAGTTGTCCGCGAACAAACATAAAAAATAGTAGATTTTATGACAAGGGAGTAAAATGATAAATTATTGCCGAAGGCGCTACTTTGAATTCAGAGCGAAGCAAAGGATTCAAGGTACTTCGCCTGAGAAAAACAAAACGCCACTTTTTGAATAGAAGTGATGAAAAAATATAATTATGGTTAATGTGAGAAGCCTGCTCCTTTTTGTGAAGTCGCTTACAAAAATAGAATTTGTCAGCTTTTCCAAGTCTCGACGTCTCGCTCAATCAATGAGAGATAGGTACCTACTTTATAGTACCCTAGTACCCTAGTCATAGATAATATACCTACCTATACTGATCACTTTATTACCACTTTCTAATAGATAGCCGGTGGTGATTCATTATTGTTACGAGTACCTATCATACGTTATACATTGTTCTAGACGAGACTTCTCAATTTTTTGTAGGTAAGTAAGTATCTACGGATTGCAATATTTTATTTTATTGAAAATCTTTACTTTTAATCTTTATTATTTAAAATCAAAATTCAGCAGTGTTTTAATCCTCACGGCCTGCAAATTTTTAAGTTTGAACACATGCTCACCAATTAATTTAACATAATGGAATGTTTTCTTAAAACTAAATCAATAACGCAGCTTCAGGGTAAGGTGTTAAAGGCGTTGGCGATTTCAAGAGACGCCACCAACACCACCTCGCCCCTGCTTCCTCCGTCAGGGTCTTTGAGCAACACGATCGGCCGGTAGCCGGATGGTGAGTCCGCTGGTCGCCCCGGTTTCCGAATCAGGACCTGTTTCCCCGTCCTCCACACCTTGGGAAACTGGCCCCTTTCGAGGCATGCGGTGAAGAGCCCATCGAGCAGTCGAGGCCTGAGTTCATTGAGGGCCACGACTCATGCACAGCCCAGAATGCCGTCGGGTCCAGGGGTGGTGATTTTCCGACGACTGAGCCGAAGTACCACTGCTCTCTCTCACTAACTCTCTGACTTCGGGTACGTTGTCTTCGCCTCTGCTATCCGCGTTGGGCGTCTAAGACCGAGCCATGCCCGGAGGGATGTCCTCCTCCGCGCTCATCGGAAACAGAGAGCCCAAGACCCCCTCCAGCTGATCCAGCTGGAGAATCTGGGTCAGTGGGAGCGCCCTCGGTCGGAGTTTACCTCTGACCTCAAGGAACGGGCGCCCCCATGGGATCAGTGGCGCTCCAGAGTTTCCAGGAGCTCCTCGCGGGCTGATGATGGCAAGACTAAATTGAAAGCATACATTTGAAAAACTTCCATATACGTGGGGCACACTAAAAGTTTTGCACTTCAAGCTAATCGGAACTATTTGAATTTCGAATGTTATATTTTTTTAAACGTTGCAACCAGTAATAAAAAAAAACAATTGGCGGGAAATCATTTGTCAATTGTTTTTTATCACACATCAAAGTTCTACGTATGCAACGAAAATGGAATTAAGTAAGTCGAAAAGATTTTAGAGCGATGATTTTTTTATGATTTTAAAAGTTCTCTCTCTCCGCAAGACTGCTGCTTGTCTTCAAAATGCTTTTGGGAGAGAAGCACCTTGGTTGAGCACCGTGAGGCGATGGTTTGCTGAATTTGAGAGAGGTCGAGTTTCTTTACATGACGAATTTCGTGAAGAGCGGCCTTCAACTGCCGTCAACGAAAATAATGTGGCTACTGTTAAGCGGTTAATTGAAGAAAACCCGCGGATTACCTAGTAGACAATTCGAGGACTATTGGGGATTGGTTCATACCAACTCAGATCATCAGATTTGACTCATGTCAAATCCAGAAAATTATACACGAAGAATTGAAAGTTCGGAAACTTTGTTGTCGTTAGATCCCTCATGAACTGACAGCGGAACAGAAGCGGGCTCGCGTGGAATGGTGCTCACAGATGCTACTAAAGTACGACCACGGACATTCTAATGCTGTTTATAACATTGTCACAGAAGACGAAACGTGGATTTATTGTTTTGAACCCGAAAAAAAACAGGAATCTTGTGAATGGGTGTTTGAAAATGAGAACAAGCCTACAAAAGTGAGGCAGGCGAGAAACGTTGGTAAAAAATCGCGTTTTTTTTCTCAGCTACGGGTCCCATCTGTACAATTCCACTTGAAGATCAAAAGAGTGTTAATGCCGAGTGGTATTCTACCATTTGTTTATCCAGGGTGTTAGAAAAAGTTTGCGAAAGACGACTTAAAAGCCGCGTTCTCCTACATCATGACTCACACACGGCCAACAAAACAAAGTCATTTTTAGCTTCCGAAAAAGTACAACTCGTCACCAATCCTGCGCATAGCCCCGACCTAGCACCCCGTAATTTCTGTATTTTCCCCAAAATCAAAGATTTGATGAGAGGTTTTACTTTTACCAACTCCGAAGAGGCAGTGATAGCGTTCAATCAGCGCGTAGAAAACATGCATTCAGATCTGTGGTCCTCCTGTTTTAAAAAATGGTTCGATCGCATGAAAAAATGTTTAAAATGTAAAGGAGAGTATTTTGAAAAGCAATAAACATAATATTTTGGTTTTAACATGTTGTTTTTTTAAGTTACGCAAAACTTATAGTGTGACCTACGTACCTATCCAATTTTTAATTAAAACTGCTCTTCAGAAATTGCACAATGATGCAAGTAGGTACGCAACGGGCGACACTTGCACCACAGAATCCACAGATGAGAATGAGAAAGAATTTGATTATTTCTTCAACTAAATATGCTTGCACTTTTGCACTACCCTTCCCGGCCTCGCCTGAGTAGTTATAATTTTGTACCTATCTTGTTTTTTATCCTACACCTAAAAATAGCCAAATTGGTCCGGTTGGTCTTCAACTTCACTTCGGTTAGTAAAGTAATAAATATCAATTCGGTTTTATGTAAAGACAGAATAGAAAAATCGGATTAACGCTATCAGGGCCGCTAGGCAATGCAGTTCTTAAGTAGGATCTACTTAAGAATTGACCTCATGACTTAAAATAAGAGAGACTTAAAACGAAACTTTTAATCAGGTGTCATCATGTTCGCAAATAAAGTAGTACTTGTTACTAGTGCTAGCTCTTGAATGGAGCCCAAACTGCAATCGATTTTGCAAAAGAAGTTGCTAAGCTAGTAATCACTGGTTGAAATATGGCAAAACTACATGACGTGGCTAAACAGTGTGAAAATGTTTCACCAAGGAAATCAAAAGTTTGGACAATAGTTGCAGATATGAATAGAGGATCTGACGTAGAGAAAATTATATAACTAACAACTATTCTATTCAAAAGCTTGGATGTAGGTACTTGTGAATTGTGCTGCTGTGCTTGAATCAGGCACGATAGAAAATAGTATGGTAGTCCAATATGATAGGGTTACGGAAACAAATGTTCGAGGTCCGTACTTGCTAACTAGCTTAGCAGTTCCTCTTCTTGTAAAAACTAAAGGATCTATCGTTACTGTTTCTAGTGAAAATGGAATAAGACCGTATGATGCCAATAGTATGTCAGCTCCCTTGGATCAGTTTACGAGGTATGTTCCTCTCAAATTGGCACCTAAAGGAGTGCGAGTCAATGCTGTTAATCCTGGAGCGATAACCACTGGTATTTATATGAAAAGTTCTATGAACGAACAAGAGTATGAAGCTTTTTTAAAAATATGTACAGAAACACAAGCGTTAGGCAGAGCTGGCGAAGCGAAGGACGTCTCATCTGCTATTTTGTTTCTAGCGAGTGACGGAGCTAGCTTTATTACTGGTGTGACATTGCCTGTAGACGGCGGGCGACATGCTATGTACTCGCTGAACAACCTAAATTAACTTCCTCGGTCTGGTGATTACAGAGCCTGTTGGGCGTTTCGATATGTTCCCTGCCCACCAAACTACTCACGTAATACACAAACTATCGAATTTATGTGGAGGAGAAACGAAAATAATATTACTTATGTGTGGTTAGGTTAGAGGTTAGAGTAGGTACTCTTATGCTTTATCCTACCTACATATACCTACTGGGTGAATTTTTGAAAAGGGCTTTGATGGCCAAATCCGAAGCTATAAGGAATAGCGAAAAATGCTCAAAGGAGTCACTAGCCCGATTTTGATGAAACTTAAAATCTCATCAATAGATTTTTGGAAAACCAATAATCCTAGCTGGGAATCGAACCCGTTGATTTTAAAAAAAAACACACCCTTTATTATAACACCATACGATAGTGTAGTTGTTAAGGATCAAATTCTGCGAAGTAATGATATACGGCAAATTTAAGGAAAATTTGGAATTTTAATAAAATTCATATTTCATGTACCTAAATCTGGCGGGCGCCCCGGGTACGCCATCGTAAGGATAGCCCCAGGGCAGCGGTGGACTTTGGCTCAGGGGTAGCGTCGGGTATTATCCCGCATCTTTGGGGACGGGTTTTATCCCGCGTTCCGGCTAAGAGACATGCAGCCTCTCCGGAGATCGTGCGGTACCCCCTTATTGTTTTGACGGCCAAGGTCCTCAACGGTCTATTAAGGAGCGTTGAGTTTTAGGCCGTCAACCTCGCCGCCCATACGGGAACCCCGTATAGGGCCATACTCCGCACGATCCCCAGGTACAGTCTCCTGCAGGAAGCGTTGGGTCCCGTTAAGGGCATGAGTCGCGAAAGCGCCACTGATGCCCCCGTCACTTTGGGTACCTAACTTACCTACTTAAACGTTGTTGCTGACCGAAATTTTGAAATCCCATTTGATAACTAGCCTACATCAGATTCGATTAGATTTTCTTCATCATATTTCTTTTCCGTTGCGACAATGTTTGTTTGTGTTGTTACTGTTTTTTACTATTACTGTTTAGTTATATGTGTTGTTAACACAACTATTAACATTAATATTTATATACTTTCTATTGTATCAGGTACCCATCAGCAATGTTTATCAATAAAGTTGTTCTAATCACAGGAGCAAGTTCTGGAATAGGCGCCCACACTTCTATAGAATTTGCCAAATTGGGTGCAAAATTAGTGCTTACGGGGAGAAATAAAGATAATCTGATGAAAATTGCAAAACAGTGTGAAGTGAACTCGCCTCAGAAGCTTATTCCTTTATGTGTTGTTGCCGACATGAATAAGGAGTCAGAAGTCGTAAAGCTAATAATAATTATCCTCCACCGTGTTCATAACACGGTGGAGGATAATTATAAACAGCTCAATGTGTTGGTTAACAATGCTGGTATTATGGGAAAAGGCTCAATTGAAGAAACATCTCTGACTCAATATGATAAAATATTTAAAACAAACGTACGTGCACCGTATTATTTAACAATGTTGGCGGCTCCCAATCTGATTAAGTCTAAAGGAAACATTGTGAATGTCTCTAGTGTGACGGGCTTGAGGTTTTTTGCTGGTGTTCTGGCTTATGCAATGTCTAAAGCGGCAGTTGACCAATTTACAAGATGTGTCGCTTTAGAACTTAACGGTAAAGGTGTACGTGTAAATGCCGTAAATCCTGGTGTTATTGAAACCGGTATACATTTAAAAGGAGGTTTCAGTAAGGAGGAATACAACATGTATATAGAGAAATCAAAATACACTCATGCTTTGGGTAAAACTGGAACTACAAAGGAGGTTGCTGATACTATTATATTTTTGGCAAGTGACGCTGCTAGTAATATAACTGGTGTCACTTTACCTGTGGATGGTGGCCGTCATGCGATGTGTCCTCGCTGAATGACTCATCCTCGAATGCTGATTTGTCAAAAATAAACAAATTTTTATACATTTCAATAGGTATCACCTTAAGCTTGACCTTGAGCATTGTCTGCTTGTAACATGCTGAAATACTACTTGAATTACAATTTTCACAGGTTTAAGATAATTTTCACCATTGTTTTGAACTGTCCATTTTCTGCACCATCCATCCATTCGTATCAGATAGGTAGTTTCGAAAACTAATTTGCACAAGTAAATTTACTCTCTTCATCATATTACTTAGGTATCTATTTATGAATTAATTAGAATATTAATTAAGTACTGTCGGTTTTCTTAATAAAGAAACGGTTACATATTCGGAAGTTTATTTTCATTTTAGGAGGCACCTACTAGTGGGTGTCTACTAGTAGGTGCCTCCTAAACTAAAAATAAACTTCCGAATATGTAACCATTAGCTCCCGATAGTTTTCTTATTTCCACTACCCACGACGAGGCCTTTTATCTGAATAAAAAAAGGAAAAGTACCCCGTGCTAACTGATCTGCCTATATGCCGATTTTCAACCGACTTCCAAAAAGGAGGAAGTTCTCAATTCGGCAGGTTTTTTATGTTTGTTACCTCATATCTTCGGACTGGGTGAACCGTTTTTTTTAATTAGAAGCTACTACTCAAGTGGTCCCATTTCAATTTGGTCCCATTCCGACAACTATTTGGTCCCATTAGTTTGAAGTCGGTTGCTGTGTCAATTTTTGAAGTGTATTTTTGATCAAAATCTATTCAAGGGCAGGTTACACTGATATAGCCTGAAAGGGTTAGGTACAAGTTACAAACATCCACACATTCATTTAGATTTCTCTCTCTACTAGTTTTCTTTTAGTCAGGTCACTGTGACTACAGGTGAAGTGAGTATGCTGGGCGTAAAACCTACGCCCAGCATACTTACTGAACGAAGCCTATAACTCCGGAGTTATTAGAGCACCGTTTTTTCTTTTTGGGCACCATTTGGTACTATTTGGGCACAATTTTTTTAACTATGAATTATGGTTGAAGCGTACACAGATTCCACAAACAGAGGTGAGTATGCTGAGCGAAACCTTCGTCCAGCATACTCATCGAACTATGGCTGTAATTTCTTAAGTATAATAGCACTATTTTTTTCCTTTGGGCACTAATTAGTAGATACTATTTCAGCACAATTTTTTGGCATTCATGAAATATCAGGATTGCATGGTGAGTATGCTGGACGAAGGGACACGCTGCTTGTAGTCAGGTGCAATAACAATTTTTACAAAAAATGGACTTCGGGCCACGCATAAGATAGGGTTTTGTAGTTACATTATAGGCTCTATAACTCCTAATGTTTCAGTAGCACTAACAGTTTGGGAGGAAAGCCGAGAACGGACGGACATGACGACCCTATAAGGGTTCCGATTGCTACGGAACCCTAAAAAAAGAATCATCAAAATCGGTTCCCCCAATCGAAAGTTCTGAAATTTCTAACAAACATAAAACAATAAAAGTTCAGTCAGTAGGCACTATTGTACCTACTATCGTTATACTTCTGTGGTTCAGTCGAATTGTGTACCTCCTCCTATTTTAAAAACGATTAAAAACTCTGAATTAATCAGACGATGAGATTACCAAGAATTAATAGGTGTGACTTGTTTATAGGGTAGGTATGTACCTACATAGCTACTTTATTTCATCAAGTATGTAGTTAAAATTGAACTGATAACATTGTGTTATCGCTCGAACGAAAATAAGATTGCCGTTACCTGACCTGACTCGATTGATAGGGGTAGTTATACATACATATATGTACATACAATCACGTTTGTAACTAGAGGTAGAGGTCCTATTCCCGAGGGAATAGGGTGTCCGTTTCGACTGCTCGGCCACTATGTCGTAGAAAAAAAAAATTTATGTCACCATTTCGAAGGAATTTGTAAAAGACGAACAGTGAAAACCGCAAATTCGAAGAGTCAATATTTAGAAAGTTATAAGGGTTTAAACGTGTAATTTATACTTTCGATTGTCGGCACTTGGTGGAACATATAGTAATACATTATGAAATGACTCACTTGTACAGATATTCCACAATTTTTAATTATTAGTAGGACCTGACCGGTTTCGCTCTATGGCATCTTCAAAGGTGCTCCATACTTATTCACATTACATATTTTAAAAAACATTTACAACATACTTTGTGTTAAATAATTTTTTCTTTGTGTTAAATTTTCAGTGTTAGCTTCACGATTATTTATCGAAGAGTCAATATTTTGAAAGTTATAAGGGTTTAAACGTGGCCGCGCAGTCCGCACGAATTCAACTGCGAGGCCACCAGTTCTCTTAAACGGAGCTACGTACAAGTCTAATTCTTTTTGCTAATCACTGATACGATTTCGAAAAAAATGTAGATTATAAAAATAAAGCCCTAATGTTTGGACTTCACGATCTACAGCACTCCAAAGTTACGGCCGCGCAGTCCGCACAAAGCGAACCGCGCGGCCACCAGTTCTCTTAAACGAAGCGTTTTAGAAGTCTACTAATCACTGATACGATTTCGAAGAAAAAGTAGATTGTAAAAATATAGCTCTAAAGTTTGGACTTCTCGTTCCACAGCACTCACGTAATGGCGAACCACGCGGCCACGTGTTTCTTAAAGTGGAGCTTAAACGGAGTTTGGTAGAGGTCTCATTCTTTTTGCTAATCACTGATACAATTTCGAAGAATATGTAGACATCATGAATGAAGTTCTAATGTTTGAAAATCACGAGTTACAGAACTTAAACCCTGTAACTCGAGTTAAAAGAAGGGTGACCATGATTTACGTTGCGTCGACGAGATATTCTCATAATAGACGTTTTAATGTCACGTATATTGCTATACTTTTTATCGTAACAAGCAAATATTTTTAGTCCTTTGGTTTGAAATTGAATAGAGAAGTTTACTTATAGGATATAAAGAAAAAAAAACACTCATCGATTGATTTATATTTCAGGGAATGGTGATCATCACAATATACATATTGTTTAGTATTTCAAACATATTATATATATAATGGGTAAGGTAAAGGTTTTACTTAGCAAAAAAAGTTTTTAATTAGCAAAAAGAATGGGACTTCTATTAAGCTCCGTTTAAGGTCCATTTAAGAAAAATCGTGGCCGCGCGGTTCGCTTTGTGCGGACTGCGCGGCCACGATTTTTCTGCCATAACTTTGGAGTGCTGTAGGTCGTGAAGTCCAAACAGTAGGGCTTTATTTTTATAATCTACATTTTCTTCGAAATCGTATCAGTGATTAGCAAAAAGAATTAGACTTGTACGTAGCTTCGTTTAAGAGAACTGGTGGCCGCGCAGTTGAATTCGTGCGGACTGCGCGGCCACGGTTAAACCCCTATAACTTTCAAAATATTGACTCTTCGAATTTGCAGTTTTCACTGTTCGTCTTTTACAAATTCCTTCGAAATGCTGACATAAGTTTTTTTTTCTACGACATAGTGGCCGAGCAGTCGAAACGGACACGGGAATAGGTAGGGCGGTGAATTTACATACCTGACAATAATTTTGTTACTCCTACCAGTATTCTTATATCTGTGGTAAGGGTCAAGCCTAATGCCCAATATTACCGGCACTGTACCTATAGGTCAATCATTATAGAAAATCAATCCTACTAATATTATAAATGCGAAAGTTTGTGAGTATGTATGTAGGTATGTATGGATGGATGGATATTTGTTACTCTTTCACGTAAAAACTACTGAATGGATTTTAATGAAACTTTACAATAATATAGCTTAGATATTGTGTGAATTGTTCAAAATATGACGCGGCGCGACGGGAACGGGAAAAAATCCAAATTACTGCGCGGACGAAGTCGCGGGTGACCACTAGTTGATAATAAATTAATGTAGATACTTGGTAGTTCGGTAGGTACCTAATTACTGTGCGTCGCAATTTTTACAAGTTACTGTACTGTGTGAGTGGTATTGAATGCGAAATTTAGGCCATAGTAGGCAATAAATGTAAACAATTAAATAATATGTTGTAACTGCACAAATGCACAAATGTTGTAACTGCACGTGCTTGCCACGTATTTCCTGCCACACATATGTCACTTCATAAGTGCCAAACCAAACCACACTGTGTTGTGACAGTTATTGTGACTCGACCGTGTCACTTACGTCAATTTTACGTCTGTGGCCGTCGTGACCACAGATAAGTTATATTTTTCTTTGTGTAACTTTGAGTGTAAAGTTGTGATGCAACCAAAGACATTATAATACAATGGACATAGGATCTAGAACAAATCGCAAGAAAATAATGTCCCGAGTCGACCTATACATTATACATAGGCATACATAGATATAAACTAATTTCATATTAAAATTTAAACCTTGATTCAACGGAATAGTGTTCACTTTTGTTTGCACTAATTTATCGCATTACGTAGCTTCTATCTGTCCGCCTGACTAATTCACCTTATGCAGCTTATACTTAAAATTACGTGAACATAGAAACAATGGAGTAGGTTTATTTTGTTAGTCTTTTAAGGATTCCATGATATGTATCTACGTACGCGTAATAATTAATGTAAGACTATAATAAATTCCATAATCTTATAAATTGTAATTACTTGTTTATTTTAGACGAAATAAGCTGAAAAACTAATTAACGACTGACAAAGATTTTTTTTTTCGAGTCAGTTTCATAATAAGTAACTATAGTGTATGAATAACAAAAAGGGAATTAATGAATTTAACTAATTATAATATTAATATATATATATATATAATATAATATAAATGCCAAACTTCTTGTGGGTGTCAAAGTTCTTCCGCTTTCATTACTATTTTCATAACGCTATGTCGCTACGTCTACTACAAGATAGCCGTGTTTCAAGTGACTGAATTAGTTGCTAAAACTGCGCGTCATTAATTTATTTTTATCTTATGGTTAATTTTTGGGATACGAAATTATTGGCTACTAGCTGATCACCGTGACTCCGCCCGCGAGATATAGTTATCTCGGCCCCGATTCCCGTGGGAATACATTACCGAGAATCCAAATAAAAAAAAAATAACAGTACATACACGAAATAAAATGACATGTGTTATTATGTAATTATATTTATGACAAAACAATGATACCATGTGAAAATTAAAAACATTTTTGGGCTTATCTCCTCCATCCCAATCAAAAGAAAAAATTGTATTCAATCAAGGGATTCTTGTACAAGTTTCATAAAGATCGGACCTCTTTTTGTTATGTCCATAAAATGAGCCGGATAAACAAGATTGTTATTTTTTGGATCAAAATATTCTTCTCGCCGTGCTAGGGCAATAATATTTTTCATTGTGCACAGTGTACTGGATCCCGAGGAAAACTGAAATAGATGTTGGTTCATATAACGAAAAAAAAATCATAAAGAGCCAAGGCGTCTCCACTATAATCTTTGTTCCAAATAGTTTCATCGCTATCGGTAATCCGAATAAATCTGAATGGTCATTTTGTTAGTACATTATTCAGTGAAAATGAAATGGTCTCTTTCTTTTTACTGAGCTTGGGATGAAGTCGAAAGAGACAGATAGATACTTCGGTATTGGACTGGATTGCAATATTTACTTTTGTCTTTTAATTTATTATCGACGAAATACTGTATTTTAAGTGAAATAATAAATTGCAAATGATAAAACAAAAGCTTATTTACTGAAAATATGATACACCGTCTTCAATTTGCTTTTTTTCCGTAGTTTTTACACGTTTTTACAATACAGTACGGCATTGTGCAACGTGTTGTCGTTCAGTTGCCAAAATCAAGACTGGCGCGCGATTGTTTCTCTTTTAGCGTTTTGTTGCTCTTTTAGTTCGGACACTTTTGAGCGATGATCCGAAATCCATTGTATATAAAATCATTGGATGCAACAACAAAAGTAATATTCATTCATTCATTCATTCATCATTCTGTAATCCGCACCTAAATTCCAACACTGAAGACCGATGTAAGTTAGGACTTAGGGGGTACTTACATAAATATGTAGGTACCTACATGCTTATAATCTCTCCAGTTCTTTATAGGTAGTTCATTTTAATACCTCTGTACTTATTAGTTTTTCTAATGTTGGTTGGTACCTGCCTATGAATCTTATCCAGCCATTGGAGCCGGACTGTCAAGTAGGTAATGTTTTTTTTCTCGTGGAAATCGGGAATGCAATAGGTACCCTGTCCATGTGGACGTCAGCTAGTAGGTACCTTACCTAACCAGTAAAATACAAATTCTTTTCCATTTCATTTATTTTTATTTATGAGCAAAGACTGATTCTTTGATAACAATTATTATTCTCTACCACTGAGCGAATTAAAGACGACACTAGCGGAACATGTTCCGACATTCATGAAAATTTTACTAGTTTCCAAGCCAGTTTGGACAAGACGAGTGCCAGCGCAGACTTCTAAAGACGCCGGTAAAGTTGCAAAGGACAAATTGATGCGGCCAATCTGAAAACAATTTTCAATATTAAGATAGAAATTATAAACAGATCACAAAAACTGATGTCATCGGCAGGACTCGAACCCACGGCCTTTTCTGACCTCAGTGGTCAGAAAAGCTACGATGTTGAATACCAACGACATTAAATTTTTGCTTCATATCATAATTTCTAGATCGCACTATTACGGTTAGCATTGGCTCCATCTACCGGAACTCTGCCGAACTACGGTACCAGTGTATCATGTTACAACGATATTTAAACACTGAATTTTTTAAATGAAACCTAACCAATATATAATAGAAAGATACATATAATAAAAATACATATAATACCAATATCTATATATAGAAATGGGGAATGCCCCTTAGCTCTCGAGAACTGCTTATGCGCCAATGATGGTTGACCCCTCTATGGATAGCCCTCGATCTGGAGGCAAGCCAAAAGATCGAAAATTTCACCTAGCCCTAAGGGGTCAAAAGTTATAGGCCAAAACCTATGGCGTGGTGCGGCGCGAAGCACCGCGCAAGACACCGTACTAGTCTATATATATAGAATATAGTATAATAAATACTGACTGAGTAATGCTAATAGTATAAATAAATAAAATAAACATACCAATAAAGTGCTTTGAGACAGCAAGTTAATAGTCTTCATTTCGACGCGCGATGCTACAGTTCCGAGACAGGAGCCAGTGCTCAACATGTTAGTGCCCTCTTTTGTGCATTGTTTCATCTCGGCAACAGCCAAACTCGCACCTTCAATAGCTTCTGTAGCTAGAGTTCTTAGATCTTTAATGAGTACACTAACACCGTCAATGCCCTCATCAACACATGCTAGGGCTTGGGTTGAAGTGTTGTTGAATAGATTAGCTGCTTGGTCCCTGTAATTCTGTGAAAAAGATATTTCATTTTACGCATTACCTAGGTACCTAGCTAGTTTTTGGGACTCATACCTTTTTTCATTCTTAACATAACTCATGAATGCACACCTGCCCTAGAACATTGCGGTATCAGCTTTAATCCGTGTTAATATTTCAACTAATTGTTGTTAAAACGTAGATATCCAATTTAATACATTTTACACTTGGACTTGGTAGGTTCCACTTAGTACGGTATGTTTACAGTAACAAAATAAACCAAACTAAATCAATTAAAAGGGGCCAGATTGACTAACATTGGCGGTATTATAGATATGTCAAAATCTTACTTACGTCTACACATTTGCTAACTGCAGAATTGGTGTCTGAGATTTTTTGGAACACGCCTCCAATGGCAGTGGTGATTTGTTTTTGATAACTTGCAATATTATTAGTGATCTTGTCACGAAATTCCTGTGCCTCCTTTATTATACCCTCTGTGAAGTTTTTCACAGCCTCCAATGCTTCACTACCAGCTTTAGCAAGCCTGTCTACTAGATTTTGTACGAGGACGCTGTAAAAGCAATTGTTTAGTTACGTAGGTATACTTACATGTTACCTATTATGATAGGTATACGTCCCAACCAATTTATGCTTATTTCTGACATACATAATAAATACTAGAAATAAGCATAAATTGGTTGGGTCGTATTATCGTTTACAGAAGGTTCATGACTCCTTTGCAGGATTTGGTGTGCGTTTTTATAACCAAATTCCTCTAAACATTATGAACCTTCCTTTGAATAAATTCAAAGTGGCTGTTAAGACACACCTCCTAAAAAAGGCATATTATACTATTAAAGATTATCTAAACGATACAGAGAAATGGCAATGAGTTGTTTGCTCATCACTCGAGCTACATAGGGGCTACTTCTGTTTGAAATGTTGTTTTATTGCTGAAACTCACTTATTATTATTAAATTATTATTGTTATGATATTGTAAGGTATGGGTACTTTGAGATTATGTGGCACCTTTAACTAGTATTTGACTTTTTTTGTGAATAACAGGGATCCATAATTTTTAAGTCCGGCCACACGTGGTCACGTACTGCCCTTGTCCTCTTTTTATTGTTGTAACATAATCATTGTATTTATTGGCGAATAAAAAGAGTGGCCGTGAGTTTTTCTTGCCAGGTTCTTTCCTCACAGGCTCTACCTATTGCCTTGCGAATCTGGCGGTAAATGTAAATGTAGAAGCATTTTCTTTTGTTGACGTTCATAAGTGTTACTTTGTGACCTACATGAATAAAGATATTTTGATTTTTTTTTTATTTAAGAAAATTATTCTTACGCTAAACTTTCCAAAAGGTTTCTGGGTGATCGTGATAGGACAGCAGCAGCAGTGCTCTGCTCGGGAACTCCCAACACGGAGCATGACTGAAAATTATTTTAGGTACAATTTACAAGAATATACAGTAAATAACAGTCATGAGTAGGTACCTACCTAGTGAATAGACAGACACATAAAATACGCCTTACGTATTACCAGATGGTGTAAGTCGGCACGCATAGGCAGATAGGTTATACTACTATGTTATTATTAGTTTATATATTGATACGATTATTATTAATAGATCCCACGTCATAGGAGTGATGATGATGCCTATTGACGCTGTTGATCAGAAGTGGAACCACTTGCAAGTGAGATTCGCTTGAGTCCCTAGTCCGTAGCCCTTCGTGCAACTCCCAGCACATTAGTAGGTAGGTACATTATGTAATTAATGCTAGTCTAAAACAATCTCAACATGTCAACATGTGTTGTGGGGTCATTTTATGCATCGGTCCTCGCTAATATACCTTTCTAAGGCTTCCCAGGTGTAACCGGTCACATACCATTGACTGTATTAACCTAAGTATAATCGCAGTTACGATAATCTGTCCTTCTGAGAGCAAGGCATGCGCGTTAAAGAGGTGGCCCAGAGTTGAGAGGGAGATTTCCCTCCTTTCTAAGTTACGAATAGTTAAGTATGAGGCGGTGGCGCTGCAGACTTATCTACGCCCAAGATGGTGACCTGGTGGTACGCCTGGCCTTAGAACAAGAAAAGAACAGGAGAGAAGAACAAGAGAAACAAGTCAGGAGGGCGGGGTGGCACGGTGTGCCCGACAGACGCCGACTAGAAAGACGACACACACGTGTCTAACACGCTGTTTACACTTTGATTAGTGCTAAGTGCGCGTGGTTAGTAAAACCAGTAGCACTCTTAACTCTCACTTAACAAAATCTAAGTCTTAAGGTAGGTAGGACAGTGACAAACAATTGGCCGGGATACAAAGACAGGTTAAAAGAAAATTATTACGAAGATGCTTCTTACCAGCGCAGTAGCAATGCACAAAACGAATAAGAATTTCATGTTACCTTCAAGTTACTTTACAAAACAAAAAAGTGATCTGTTAACGACTATGATGTTCTCAAGGGTTTTATAGTGTTTTATGCTAAACATTAGCTAACTAATATTTTGGCTCAAAGCAAATAATATTATCTATATTTATCTTATCAGGGCAATGTAAAGATAAAATTGCGTTAGATCTCAAATATTCAGATTTAACTGTTGCTGAAATGCAATGGGCTTACCTACATATCACGGTTAGTACTAATTTCTATATTGTTGAATAGTTTTTTTTTTACCATTTAGGTAGGTATACTTATTTAGTCCACTAGGACTTTGCGCTTTAAAATGGTTGTAACTTCTTTAAAACGCATTATTAAATTAAACGCATATTTCGAAAAAAGTCATAACGTAAAAAGTGTTCTATTTTGCCCGTTTTACCCTTAGAAATCATTTTCCAATATATAAAAACCAACTTTTAATCAGTTAACAAATTAATTTGTTTATAACAATTAATAGCCCAACCGCACAAATTTTGTTTTCTTACCAATCGACGCCTTTTGGTCCCAGGTTTACAAAAACTACAAATTTGTATTGGGGAAATCACATTTTCACTGATTGGTCAGTCATTTTCATATCTAAGCACTTTTTCGGGGGTTTGCCGCTTGCCTATAAGGTAATATGCCAGTCACTATCTAGCACTCCGTCCGGGGAGAATGATTACATTCTGTGTTTGTGTAACAACTAGATTTAGGAAATTATCTTAAATACGTATATAATATATATTATATATTATATACGTACGTACCTACCTAGTCTTGTAGTAATCTAGCCACCGTTTATTAAGATTCTAAGCCAACCTTAAGTGCATTATTGTCGAACAGCGGAAGAGGCTTTGGCTAACATAATAATGCCCCGTGCTTACAGGGCACTGCAGGCTCACCGAGCCCTCAATAATAGTACTTACAACATGTCGCTACGTTCCTCTTTGGGATTACAGTCATGATTATAATAATAATAATATGAGCCAAATGAAGAAGCTCGTGGTCTAGTGGTAACCGACAATGTTAACACATTGCAAAGGTTAAAGTACATCGAGTCAGGCCGGTTTTAGGATGAGTCACCATTTCTTAAGACATTGAGACCCCTCAATGCCTCGGAGAGAACGTTAACCCTCCGGTCCCGGTTGTCACACAAACATCTATGACAGTCGTTAGGGGTAGTTGAAACCCTAAATCAAAATACGGTCTAACTGGTCGCTTTACGGAAAATATCGAAGTTCAGCCGAATCGCAGTTAGATTGGAAAGCCGACCCCAACCGAGTTGGGAAAAAGGCTCTGTGGATGAGATTGAGAATGAAGAAGGTAGGTGTAGGTACCTATATTCTTTGCAAGATTTTTTCAGTTAACAGATTTGTTCCAGTTAATATTGTGAAACTATGATTGTATTTGGTAGGTAATAATATCTTTCAAACGTCTTATCATTGTACAAATAACATATTTAATATGTGAAACAATCATGTGTTTACTATATTGCATAGAATACGAGTATGACTAGGTGAAGGTATATGTAACATAATATCTGACGAAACCGTTTGGGGTTTGTCACTTGTCTTGGCGTTAGATAAAATATATGCCTACTTGGTTAATGCCAGTCCATTGACAAATTTCATCCTGAAGCGACACCGTAATCAAAAAATACAACAGTGATCGCATTTTCCTCTTAGAACGGGAACAGTCGCTACTTAGTTCAAGCTCAGCCCAAGACTATAGTTTATGCGATTCATACTGTAAAATTATTTGAGAAACTACATTCTATTAGGTACGCCGGGTGCCACTGGAAATACCTTCTGCGTGTGCACCAGAGACACCCGGCAACGGACGTAAGAGCGAAATTAAAAAAAAAACCTGTAAGGTAGGTCATTTATATAAACAATCAGTAGGGAATTAGCCGTAATATTAGTCTGCGTAAGGACGGCCCCCGTTTCTTTGTAGATATTAGGTACATGGGTCTACTTACTGTCTAGAATAATATCGTCTGATAATTGATCGCAGTTAATCAAGTATCCGGTATACCAGTAACCAGTGTAGGTACGAGTAACACTGGTTTGCTACCTTACGCTACCAGTAGCGACTGACGCGGGCGTCTGACAACACAGCGCACAGTGGCACTGTGACTTCACTGACGCCGCGTTAGTGTCGCTGAGCTTGAAAGTCGTTGCTTGAAATTTCATACATTTGTACGGAACATCTATCTGTCGCTCTGGACGCTCTGTCGCGGCGTCACAGTCGCGGCGCCACTGACGCTATAGACGCTTGGTTCGAAAGTCTACCTTTAATTTTTAATACACCATGAAGAATTTTTAGTGGCACCTAGCGCTCTCCAGTTGATATTATTAGTTATAGATAAACTCTTCCGAACGCTATTACTATAGCGCTATAGTAGTACTAGGGGGCTGGTGGTGAGAGAAAGATTTCTATTCAATGACTGAAGAGTTCTTGCGATTATACAGTATAAAACCAGAGCGCCTGAAAACCAGCGCTGTTGTGCACTGAGAGGGCACTGAACGTCTGCTCAGGCGTTGGCATCAGATGGCCGTCCCGACTTCAGATTTATTTTGTTTCTTGCCTCACCTCGGATTTTTTTATATAGTTAGTTCTTTTTCCTGTTTTTTTAGGGTAGTATTAAAACGAGTGACTGTAAAATAAAGTTTTAAGTGTCAAAAATAATTAATTTACGTTATAGTATTACTAAGTGAGTGACTGACTGCGAGTGACGAGAAATCAACAGAACAGCAACTTACAAACATTAATTTGAGTTACTTACTATACAAAATGAGAAACTTCATAACATTTGAGCGATGCAAGTCGTTTCTGGCACTCGCCGGCAGCTGCCGCGGCACTTCGGCTCGTTCGTAGGAGGTCACAGTTTTAACCTAACATAACCTACCCCTTTTGTTTAAAGAAGAAATTAACCCTCTCTGCATTTCTAGTCGCTCACTTAGTAATGTGGTCGCACGGATAGAATATTATTCGATCGTTTTATAATTCCCCTTTTTTTAAGTAGGTACATATTTTGTTAGGTTTTGTTTTGTGCGGGATTGTGTACTCTGTGCCGTTTATTTCTTTATTTTTGTAATGTGCCTCTCTGTGTGCAAATAAATATTTTTTCTTTCTTTCCTTTTCAGCATTCAAAAAATTCAAACGATATCCATCGAAAATAAAAACGCCTGTTTATAAATCTATAGCAATAGTTTACATGGTAACTTATGAAAAATAATGATAAGTTTCTGTGTTCAAAAGGCCGATACCTCACCGAGACGCCATGGCGACGTGGCCAGCGACGTCGCCAACTAGTTCTCATTGAGATATCTCGGCAACGTCGCCAGTCGGTCGCCAAGTGAGTTAGCCGTCATATATCTCAATGAGAACTAGTTGGCGACGTCGCTGGCCACGTCGCCATGGCGTCTCGGTGAGGTATCGGCCTAATGCACGGATATCAGCATTTTATACTAAACATTTACATTTTAAACTACCTAAGCTATTAATTTGTGTTAAGTACTTACGTAATTAACATTAATAATTCTTTAAATTCCCACAGCCGCACTACCTATGTTACGACGTCGCTGGCCACGTCGCCATGGCGTCTCGGTGAGGTATCGGCCTAATTATACAGGAACTCCAACGAATCTTCGACAAAAAAACAGACAGTCAATCTTTTTACGGAAAGCACAACTTCTTCTGACATATCAGATCTATAAATCTATAAATATTGTGCTCTAGCATATTCATTATACCATATCCACAAGGCTCTTTTGATGATTTTCCCCAATATAAAATAAAGATTACATCAGGAAAACATTTAGCAGCTGTTGTTTCTGGCAATTTAGTGGCATTTCGAGGAGTGGCATTTAGCAGAGCAAGTAACTATTGAAGTAATAGCGGCAGATGATCATGACGAGTTTTGTATCCATACTTTAGATAATGTAGTAATTAATTGTAATGAATTAGCCTTTACCCGCTAGGGTATTTTTACTTATGGTACCTAAATTCCAATAGCGCAAAATTATGAGATTGTACATTTACAAACGTTGCTTGTCGGGATCATATTGCTCTTTAGCGATAAGGTCATTGTTGTCTTATTATAAGTATGATACTATCAGACATGCCAACGGCAAATAATTTTCTTACCCGTTATAACCCGTAAATTATCTCCTTACAACGCTTTATCAAGATTAGTCAAGGTATCTGTCACAGTAGAATTGTAAAATCCTTAAGATTGTAATCACACTGCATGATTGATGGAATGATGATAATTACTGGCGATCGGAAAAGAGTAGCCCGAGTTTTCATTTCCAGGTTCTTCTTTCACAGGCTCTACCTCTAACAACTTACAATGTCACCGTTAAATTGTAATTTCCGTCAGATTACACGCAATCTCGCAAGACGGACACAATAAGTGCAATTACTAGCGATTGGAATTGAGGGGCTGGAGTGGAATTGGACGTTTTATAGGTTTTAGAGGTAGATTCTGTGAGAAAAGAACCTGGCAATATGCCTACACTTTTCCGATCACCAGTAATTACAATCATTATAAACTTAAGACAAACGGGTCTTTTACGCGATTATTAAGACATATACATACCTCTTTATTACCCGACGTTCTGACCCTGTTACAAGAGCGTGGTCACGGATGGACTGGCTTCAGCTCATCGTCGTCTTCGTGAAGTGCGGGTTTGTGCAACTACCCTCACTTCGTCGCCACTAAATATTGTGTTCGAAGAGGCACCGCGGCTCACCACACTGGTAGTGTATGCATGCGGGCTTTCGTTGAGGTTACTTAGGCGAATACATTTCTGATCACCGGATTCCACGACGTAAAAAAAATGCATTCTATCAATCATGCGAGTGTTATTACAATACAACAGTTTTTACAATCCTTCGGTGACATATCTAACGGGATGCTCGAAAAAACTATTATTTGCATGCAAATAGGTAGAGAATAGAGACCCCTTATCAACATCTCTGGGGTCTAAGTAAGTAAGGCAAACGAGGTTCTGACAAACCTTGGGTATTGGGAGGTACATTTGCAAGAGTGTCGAGTATGGAAAGTGCAATAGGTTTCGGTTCGGGCCTTCACGTCATAAATGAATAGCAATTTGGGCGTGGTAGATGGATGGATGGTTTTGTCGACCCCTTGTTGGAGTCCCCTAAACGCCTGAGCAACGCAGCCAGCCTTCTGATAATCTTTCCAGTTAGTAACGATGCGGAGGGTTTTCCACACAATTTTCTGTAAATATTTTCTATTCAAAAAATACCTTGTTTACGTAATCTCTGCATATGAATCTATTATAAATCACATGACACAAGTATGTTACTGTGACATCATGTTACATAATAAATGATAACAAAATCTAGCCTTGCCCTATTCCTACACTACAACACATCATAGATGATCTTTGCGGGAGAGAAAGTCACTGGCGTGACATTTTTAATGAAATAGAAAGGTAGGTATTTTGAACTTTAGATACTTATTTATATAAAACGATAATCCCACCAAAACATTGTATGTAAGGCTAAGGCCAATCGAGCAGACCAGGCTCGCGAAGGGGGCGACCGAGAGGGAGAGGGAGCGTACCCTCCTCGCCGAGTTCCGAAGTTAGCGGCGAAGGCGCCGCAGACTCATCTACGCCCAAGATCATCGACCTCTATGATCGGGGTCTAAGGACGGCGGGACAGCCACCCGCCGTCCTTACAGAAGCAGACTGGGGTTGCGTGCTGCGGGGCCTTTACCAGATTCACTCACCGACGCGGGATAACACCCTCCCCAACGACGCGGGATTCTCATCCCGACCAAACACCCGCAGAGACTACACAGGTGGTCAAAGTCCGCCGGGCGCCACTGGAAATACCTTCTGCGTGTGAGACAGAGACGCCCGGCAACGGACGTTAGAGCGTTCAAAAAAAAAAGAAGACCTATCGAGCAGGGTATTGATTGTACTGTAAAAGTTATCAGATCTTATGGAGAGCCAAGCTCCTAACTATACACGTTCTAACCTAATATTTCCCTCATCTTAGTGTGTAATAGTCTGTCTGTGTTAGTCCTAGTTTTAGGTTCTCAACAAACTCTACAACTTAGGCAACTGTGTCGCTTACCTTTTTCGTTACTTAATGACGAAGGCGTAGTCAATTCGTAAGGACGACGTGGTTATTTCCTTGGGTTTTTTATCTAGTTCAATGGGCGTTAATCATGGCAATACTTAGGTCCTTAAGTAACATTTCCTAATTTTTATGCAATTAAAAGCCTAGAAAATGAATTACAAGCATCTATCTTTAAAAGTGACAAAGCCCTCATCCAAACTTTCATCCCTCCATTTTAGGGTATAGGGGGATAAATATTATGAACTAGTGGTCGCCCGCGACTTCATCGGTGTGATAATTTGGATTTTTTCCCGTTCCCGTAGTATCGCGCACTCGGTTTGTCATCGTCGCTTCCTACTTACTTGACACTTATCGTCACATTTTGAACAATTCACACAATATCTTTATAAATTGTAACCTATGTGTAATTCTGATGTATACGCATTTATATACTTATTGTAAAGTTTCATTAAAATCCATTCAGTAGTTTTTACGTGAAAGAGTAACAAACATCCATCCATCCATACATACATACTCACAAACTTTCGCGTTTATAATATTAGTAAGATTATTAATTTTTATGTTGTCTGTGTGTTAATCCTAGCCTTTACACCATAATTTCAGCTTTCTACGAGTATGTCATCAGGAAGTGTCAGTGAAATCCGGATATTTTAGATATGATAAAAACTATGTAAATATATAGCTATATACTTGAAACTTTGCATGTTTAATAAGTACTTTACTGACATCATATCTTGAGAATTTGGACTTTGTAGCTCTATGCAGACCGAATCTATAGGGTTACACAATTACAACGAAACGCTTCGAGAAAAGGTCCCCCGATCTGCGCTGTCTCGATTGGCGGGACCACTACCGTGATCCCAGATATAATTAATGCGTGTCGATGACCTCCAATCAGTAATGCAGACGACATCATAGCGGCACAAAAGGCTTCTGTCATAGATAAGATACAAAATGTTGCGCGATTAATAAAATTCGACAAATGTTTGCCGCAATCAGAGGAAACCTAATATAAACCTTGCTTAAGTTTTAAAAATTGCAAATTTCACACTTCTGTATAGTTATCTAATACTGAACATAATAGAATGAAGCTACCTATTAACTACTTATGTTGCCAGTGTTACATTGCAAATAGTTTATTAATACTGTTTCGAAATTTATACCCTACAATTTATTTTCTGCGTAGCTACGAGTATTACCTTAAGCCAGGGGTCGGCAACCTTTTGCTATATCAGGGCCACAAATGTTGCCAGAGTATCAATGCGGGCCGCACTTATTTTTATATATTCGGACATGTATTTTTATTATTTGAAATAAAACGCATATTTATTCATAGAATCATGTCTATTTATATTGAATTACTATACACTATACTAACATAAAACTCAACTAATGAGATTTTTGCGGCTGCATTTGTCTTGCAAGTTTTTTAACGTCTGCTTTCATTTTAGTCGTAGACACGCACAGTATCGCGTCTAAATGTTCATCCGTCAATCGCGAACAATTCTTATTTTTGCGGTAGTTGAGAATTGAAAAAGTCTGTTCACACAAATATGTACTACCAAACATAGTGATTATCTGCTGAGCAAACTTTTTCAATTCTTTGAAGTTTTCAGAACTCAAACCTCCGTAGAACTGTACAAGTCGGTGCTTTCCTTAAATGCCGTTTTCAGTGTTATATTGCTTTGCAAATCTACTATGTTCATTTGCAAATTGCTTGGTACATCATTAATATCAATTGCAAAAGGGTTTTGGAATATTTCCATGCTAAGGGAGATCATTTTAAAGTCGGCGAATCGATTTACAAACTCAGTTTGTAGTAAAATTTTCTCCAGCTTCTTCCACGGCTTTCTTGCAATTAGAAAAATGGTCAAGCTTTTTTTCATCAATATGCTTGATAAGCAGTTTTAGTTTCATCTCAAATGACTTTACATCTGAATAAATATCGCAAATCAATTTGATTTTCCCTGCAAGCGTTTGTTGAGCTGATTCAGTTCCATAGTCAAATCAGTCAAAAAAAAACAAGATCGATAATCTACTGTTTGTTAGTAAGCTTTTCCACTGGCTTTCCTTTCATCTCCATGAAGTTGCCAATTTCTTTCCTCAAATCAAAACACCGTTCCAAAACGGCACCTCGACTGAGCCACCTCACTTCACAGTAGTAAACCACGGCCGGCACCATGATCAGCTTCCAGATCTTCCAAAAACTTTTGGAACTGACGGTGTGTGAGCCCATTTCTTCTTATAAAATTAACAGTGGATGTTACAGTATCCATTATTTCTTTCCAGGATATAACCTTGGAGCACAATGCATTTTGATGGACAAAACAGTGAAAAATCAATGGCACAGTAGATCCAGAATCGTTCACTTTGCTGATAATTCTCCCAACAACACCTTTGTTTTGACCGCTCATGTCTCCATCGGTAGTGACACTTGTTAATTTTTCCCAGCTTAATTGCAATGAATCCAGAGCTTGTTCCAAATGGTGAAATAAATCTTCTCCCGTAGTTGTACCTTTCAAACTGCACATTTGCACAAGCTCTTCGTAACAGTAAAGTTTTCGTCAATGCTGCGTACAAATATGAGTAGCTGTGCTGTATCCGACACATCCGCACATTCATCCATCGCTAAAGAGAAGCAGTTAAAAGACTGCGCCTTATCCCTGAGTTGTTCACACAAATTAGCACCCAAGTCTTCAGTACGTCGGGTGCAAGTTCTGGCAGAGAGACTAAGACTTTCAAACATTTTTTTCTGCTCTGGGCATATTTCTTCTGCGATAGTTAAGACACACTCTCTTACTAATTCACTATCGGTAAACGGACGTCCACTTTTTGCTAGAATCTCTGCTATCCTGTAGCTGGCACAAACATTCGATTCGCTGTTTTCTGCCACAGCCTTAAATATGTTTTGTTGTTTTTTTAATGACGATTTCAAATTTTAAATTTTCGTTTTTCGTATTTCTCCTTCAAGACAGTCAAATTTAGCTTTGTGTTCAGTGTCGTAATGTCGCTTCAGGTTATATAAAAAGTATAATTTTGTCCATAATTCGTTAAAAACTCTTTTTTCTTCTTCAAGCTTGCTTTTTCTTGAAGCCATGTTTACATAATTATTCTGTAACAATAATGAAGAAATTTAAATTTGGTGTAAAATTAGAAATTAATATGTTTGAGTTGGGACCTTCAAATTCAACTCCCTATTCAAAAAATAATGAAAACATGACATAACTATCTTCATGGCATGTCTAGTACTATCCCTGTCCTTATAATATTTACCCATCAATCTGAAGGTTCACATAAACAAGCAGTAAATAAAATATAACAAATTGCTCGCGAGTGCGAGACAACATACAACGAGGGCGGTTATGTGCATGAATAAATACGAGAGTTGGGTAATTTGCATGTGGCGGAATATTGCAAAATAGTTAGATTTATTTAATTTAACTATGGACTTCTGAAAAGAAACGCCTGAGAGTATTAACTTTAATTTAACGTACTTACCTCATACGTCGTGAGAAACTCAACGCTCCTTAACAGACCGTTGAGGACCTTGGCCGTCAAAACAATAAGGGGCTACCGCACGATCTCCGGAGAGGCTGCATGTCTCCTAGCCGGGACCCCTCCATGGGACCTGGAAGCGAGAGCCCTTGCGTCATTGTTCCAATGGCGCAAGGAGGCGCTGGAGCGGGACCACAGGCCTGCGTCTCGAGAAATCGATGACCGGCGGTCCCAACTCCGACAGGATCTCATGGAGTCATGGAGGGTGCGACTTGAGCAACCCAAGTGGGGTGCCACCATCATCGCGGCGGTGAGACCGATCATGGACGATTGGCTGCAGAGGCAGCATGGTGACCTCACGTATCGTGCGACGCAGGTCGTTACCGGGCATGGATGCTTCGGTAGCTATCTGTTTCGCATCCATCGTGAGGTCACACCCCGGTGTCAACACTGCGAGGTTTCCGACGACGACACCGCACTCCACACGTTGGTGGAGTGCTCAGCGTGGGCGAGTCAGCGCCGGGACCTCGTAGTGGGTCTGGGCGTGGATACCCTCTCGCTGGAGACCATGCTTCAAGCCATGGTCTCCAGCGGGAGTAGGTGGAACGCGGCCGTGTCCTTCTGCGAGCAAGTCGTGCTCGTGAAGGAGGCGGCCGAGAGGGAGAGGGAGCGTGCCCTCCCCGCCGAGTTCCCTAGTCAGCGGCGAGGCCGCCGCAGACTCATCTACGCCCAAGACCATCGACCTCCATGATCGGAGCCTGAGGACGGCGGGATCGCCACCCGTCGTCCTTACAGAAGCAGGCTAGAAGGGTTGCGTGCCGCGGGGCCTTTGCCCCATAGCACGCAACCAGATTCACTCACTGACGCGGGATAAAACCCTACCCCAACGACGCGGGATTCTCATCCCGACCCAACCCCCCGCAGAGACCACAGAGGTGGTCAAAGTCCACCGGGCGCCACTGGAAATACGTTCTGCTTGTAACCAGAGACGCCCGGCAACGGACGTTAGAGCGGCCGCGGCCTTGGTCGCGGAACTAAAAAAAAAAAAAAAAAAAAAATACGTCGTGAGAAGCTATCAGCGAAGGGAAGAAAGGTGAAACGAAACGCGTAGCTGGCAACCAGATGAGACGTGATTTTCCGGCGAATTTCCACAACGGAATGGGGCGAGAGCTGCGCGCGGCTGTGATTTTAACTAAAGCCGTTCGCTTTGAATTTTTTCGCCGCCGCACACCTGCGTCTAATCAAAGAGTGTCGCCGGCTATTGTCTCAAAGGAGCCGCCGCCGACGGCCACGTGCGGCGGATAAGCGCAAAAGAAATTGCCATGAATTGAATACAGCAAATCTTTATTTTCGGTTGAAACAATATATAACATCACAGTCTTGATAAACAGTTTTTAAGAAATGAAATAGGTACCTACATTTTACCTACATATCACCCCACGTGGGAGCGAGCTTTCATGAATACTCTCATGGTCCAGCAGCATGACCGTATAAATTCTAGTGAATGTATATGGCCTTTTGCTAAGTATTTTTATCTTACAGACCTCAGGCTTGCGGGCCACACCGAGATAGTCCACGGGCCGCATGCGGCCCGCGGGCCGCCGGTTGCCAACCCCTGCCTTAAGCGATGTTAACTATGTCAATTGATGAGCGACAAAAGGAAAGGCTCCCCGGTAGTATTGTTAAGGTATTTGGTAGGTACGTTCTTATCCTAATAATAAAATAAAGTTTATGAATTGTTGGAATCATCTGATTTGGTGGGGTATTATGGATTCTTGACATGATGGATGCTTGATACTGTTTTGTAAATTTAGGAAACGGGTTGTCATTAAACTTTAATAAAACTCATACATACCTATTACTTAAATCTGCACTCGTTACATCATGCAACGGTTATAATAATTTTTCATTTAGCAGTCACTATTAGACAAACGATAACCAACAAAATTGATTTATTTAATAATGCAAGCTTTCTATCTAATTGCCTATTGAAAGACGATGCTTTCGCTATAATAAAGCCATGTTGGTCAATCTTTAAATAAATTGTAAAAAATAATTTCTAGAATTTCTTCAACACGACTGTGACTTTCATTTCAGTCTGGTGATAGAAAGAAATCAGTGTTCAATGTGACTATCATACTATCACGTGGCCAAGACTACACTATTAGATAAAGATTGGTCTTGGTCACGTGATAAACCCTTCATACTGATGATAAGTTTACACTCCCGAAAGTTATGAATGAAACAAAGACCTTATATACAATGGACGATGGATCTAGAACAAATCCCAAGAAAATAATGTCCCGAGTCGACCTATACATTTTACATAGGCATACATAGATATAAACAAATTTCATATTAAAATTTAAACCTTGATTCAACGGAATAGTGTTCACTTTTGTTTGCACTCATTTATCGCATTACGTAGCTTCTATCTGTTCGCCTGACTAATTTACCTTATGCAGCTTCTACTTCAGCTTCGTGAACATAGAAACAATGGAGTAGGTTTATTTTGTTAAAGTCTTTTAAGAATTCCATGCCATGTAGGTACCTACATAATAATTAATGTAAGACTATTATAATATCCATAATCTTATAAAGTGTAATTATTTGACGAAATAAACTGAATAACTAATGAACGACTGACAAAAATAGGTAGAAAGTATTTTTAATATCGAAACCCTTAAGTATTTTTTTTCGAGTCAGTTTCATAATAAGTAACTGTAGTGTATGAATAAAAAAGGGAATTAATGAATTTAACTAATTATAATATTATAAATGCCAAACTTCCTGCGGGTGTCAAAGTTCTTCCGCTTTCATTACTGTATTATTTTCATAACGCTATTTCGGTACATCTACTATAAGATAGCCGTGTTTCAAGTGACTGAATTAGTTGCTAAAACTGCGCGTCATTAATTTTTTTTTATCTTTATGGTTAATTTTTGGGATTCGAAATTATTGGCTACTAGCTGATCACCGTGACTCCACCCGCGAGATATAGTTATCTCAGCCCCGATTCCCGTGGGAATACATTACCGAATATACACGAAGTAAAATGACATGTGTAATTATGTAATTATATTTATGACAAAACAATGATACCCTGTGAAAATTAAAAACATTTTGTGCTTATCTCCTCCATGCCAATCAAAAGAAAAAATTGTATTCAATCAAGGGATTATTGTACAAGTTTCATAAAGATCGGACCTCTTTTTTTTATGTCCATAAAATGAGCCGAACAAACAAGATTGTTATATTTTGGATCAAAATATTCTTCTCGCCGTGCTAGGGCAATAATATTTATCCATTGTGCTCAGCGTACTGGATCCCGAGGAAAACTGAAATAGATGTTGGTTCATATAACGAAAAAAAAATCATAAAGAGCCAAGGCGTCTTCATTATAATCTTTGTTCCAAATAGTTTCATCGCTATCGGTAATCCGAATAAATCTGAATGGTCATTTTGTTAGTACATTATTCAGTGAAAATGAAATGGTCTCTTTCTTTTTACTGAGCTTGGGATGGATTCGAAAGAGACAGATAGATACTTCTGTATTGGACTGGATTGCAATATTTACTTTTGTCTTTTAATTTATTATCGACGAAATACTGTATTTTAAGTGAAATAATATATTGCAAATGATAAAACAAAAGTTTATTTACTGAAAATATGATACACCGTCTTCAATTTGCTTTTATTTCGTAGTTTTTACACGTTTTTACAATACAGTACGGCATTGTGCAACGTGTTGTCGTTCAGTTGTCAAAATCAAGACTGGCGCGCGTTTTTTTCTCTTTTAGCGTTATGTTTCTCTTTTAGTTCCGACACTTTTGAGCGATGATCCGAAATCCATTGTATATAAGATCTTTGGAATGAAATCAAAGTTTTGGTTGTTTTGTCATGGATCCCGGTGGCTTATTGCTGTAAGTTTACCAACTGATTATTTCATTGCATTTCATTGTAAACTAATGTGACATTACAACATACAAAACTTGATAGTCAACTAAGATGGAGTTTTTATTCCGGCTAAAGGTGCGCTGATATTGAAAACGATTTACGTTTCTATATTCCAAAGAACCTCATCCAAAAGTTGCTGGTGGAAAAATGTTATTACTCCATAACTGAGTTTCTTAACGATGAGCTGTAATTATGTAATTCTGTATTGTTGATACCAATATTACGAGCATGTTTGTTTGAGACTTTTATGTTCTAAGTGTTGACTCTTTCGTGCATCCTGACTGGCCATTATGCAGCTTATTTCTTATTAAAAGTATTAAAATGTTTAACTTGTCTGAAGCCGGAATGGCAAAATGTACATTTAAGCAAATAATTGTATTTACCATCTCATTGTAATTACCTTTATTCATTGCAAATAATAAATATTATATTCTAGAGCAGTAACGTTGGAAATACCTTCTGGTGCATACCAGAGACGCCCGGCAATGGACGTAAGAGCGGCCGCGCTTAAATGGACTTAAAAAAAATGAGCCGTCATTTTTTTTTCCAGGACTCCAAAACTCATCTGCTTTGGATGTCCTTCTTTTCAAAAACATTTATTTGAGAATCACGGTATTGACACTCGGCAAGGTAAGAAAGCAACTAATATAACTTGACACTTTACAAATCTTTGGATTCTGAACAAAATGTAGATTTTACTGAAATGTCAACGGGTCTGTTTACAATGGATGTTAAACACTTGTACACATATAACTTAAATGTTAGCATATTGTAAGTGGTTATTTAAGTTTAATTGTATATATTCATAACATTATGACGTCTGAGTCGGTAGTTTAGCGGTTGTAACTGCGTTTCAAAAACATCTTTCGATCGTTATTTTTTGAAGGAATATTAGTATAATCTGCAAATATTTAGCTTGAAATTTCGTGTCTATTTATTAACAACTAGCTGTTGCCCGCAGCTCCGCCTGCGTGTACTTTAGATCTACATAACTTTTTTATTTATAAAGCGATTAAAAACCAAACTGCAAGTTCAAATCAAAAAATCAAATCATTTCTGAGATTAGCGTGTTCAAACATTCAGACAGACAAAAGTTCTAAAAATCATTAATAGTGAACTCCACTACGGGTGACGTAACCTGTTCTGAAGAGCTCTTCAATCTGATCCCACCCTCTTCCTTCCGATCCCGAACAACGCGTGCCGGTCAGAGATGCCACTCCCATACAGTGGATAGCATGTTCGCGAGAACCGAACGTTTTAACCGTTCGTTTCTCTGCCGAGCGAGGGTGGCCTGGAACGCCCTGCCTGTGCACGTGTTTCCTCCCACATATAACCCTGGGTTCTTTAAGCGGAGCGTGAAGAGGCACATCAGTAGGTCTTCAAGTTAAGGGCCACTCTCTATAGTATTGTGTGCTGTGAGAGTGGCCCACAATCGCTAGACGTCGTCGCGACTTACCACCAGGCGGGCGGCGTCAATTTTGCGATCCCCAAATAAAAAAAATAAAAAATCCTACGACAAACTTATTATTTGCGGTTGGTACAGTACGCGGGTCTAGGGATAGAACCGCAAAATTAAGTTTGTTTTTTATCGTATATACTTTTCCAAGATAAAAAGTACCCAGTGTGGTGCCCAGGATATTAAAGAATAATTATACCAAGTTTCATCGTAATCGAACCGGTAGTTTTTGCGTGATACCTGAACAGACAGACAGACAGACAGACAGACAAAAATTTTTTTAATCACATTTTGGGGTCGGTGTCGGTCTAGTAACACCCCCTGTCATTTATTTTTTTGATATCTTCAATGTACAGAATTTTCACTTCTACAGATTTATTATAAGTATAGATATGTTCACGAGATAAAAACATGTATCAACTTTCTATTAAGTATATATGAACATTTATTTATAATAAGAATTATAGGCTTGTGTCCCAAATTTCAAAAATTGATTAAATCTTTAGTTTTGAATCTATATAGTCACAAAATGTATTATTTAGATTTAAAACAATCTTTTAATTTACATAGTTTATTTTGCGATTTAAAAAATGTATTTAAATTCGTAACGAAAACGCTCCAATCTGTCATGGCGCCTTGGGTGATGTCACACGTTGCGAAACAAATGTGTTTGACAAAGCTATCCTGAACATAAAACGAACGAAGTTTGCTGCAGCGATTAAGCTAAAAATTTGTCGTCTAATCGTAATATACTCGTAAATATTCAAGCGCAAGATCACTTATTAGTTATAGTTTTTTCACGACCAAAAGGTCAAAAGCGCCGTGAATGTTCTTCACCGTATTCCAAGAACATGTCACTTGTAAGGATTATGCACTATAGACTGGACACGCATAGCTTTTTACCTACAACGGAACGAAGATGGTACTCGTATGCGTTTGGGGTGAGAGGATGTTTGTACAAATACATGTTGCCATTTTTCTCCAAAACTA
This sequence comes from Nudaria mundana, assembly GCA_963556515.1. Classification (NCBI taxonomy): domain Eukaryota; kingdom Metazoa; phylum Arthropoda; class Insecta; order Lepidoptera; family Erebidae; genus Nudaria; species Nudaria mundana. Next base: position 7,059,183 of record OY748295.1, on the reverse strand, counting down.
CTGGTCGGATTTCGATGCAGTTTTTAGTCATGGGTTCATGGGGGGGGGGGGGGAGCGAGACGGCTTCATGTGGGACTCCCGGCCCTAGAATGGAAAACGGGCCGGACTACCCACTAAAACCTATCAACGGTGTTTCTCCTTCGTCTTAACCGGGCCGCCGGATAGGCAGGAACTGTTAAGCAACGGCGGCCCGGCAAAGGGGCGCTCTTTCGAGCTCATCTCGGGGGGGCTGACCCCCCCTGATCGACACAGAAGCGACGCCCCCGAAACACATAAGGGGCGTCGGACTCCTCAGGGCCATTCGCGTGGACGGTGGGCCCCCCGACCCACCGTCCACGGCCCTATCAGTCGGGGGCTTGGGCGTAGGCAATGCGCCGTCGCCCCCTGACTGGTGCCCGCCGGGGCGGGAGCGTACGGCCTGCACGCTCCCGCTCACGCAGGGCCTCTCTCTTCGCCGCCATCACCTCCCGAGCGAAGGAAGCGACGGCGGCCCAACATTGGTCGCTGCCGGCCATAGTGAGGGCCAACCTCTCCGCGTCCCAGACGGCGCACACGAAGAGCGTGTGCTCTGCCGTGACCACGGCGCCGCCTGCGCAATGAAGACACGTTTGTCTTCATTGCGCAGGCGGCTCCGACAGAATCCCCACCACTTCCCACAGGAATTTGGCAAAACAGCCATGACCCGTGAGAAGTTGGGTGAGGAAGTAGGTCGGAGCCCCTTGCGCGTGCTCCACCCCTGGCTGCTGCACGGGCCCGATGGCCCTCACGAGCACCCGGCTCGCGGTGGGAGCCTCACATCTCAAGGCCCATTGCCGGAACAGAACGTCGCGAGCCCCCTGTCTCCAGCGATCGACCTGCTCCGGCAACGGGCGACCTCCTAGTTGTCGCACCAGGGCGCCCTCCTCGTAGACCCTACTTCGAGTTTCAGTTATGGGTTTGAGTTAGATTGGTACAGGTTTCTAGATAGATGTTACGATGACAACTCATCAGGGGGCGCTGTAGCTAACATTATTTGTGATGAAAATCAATTTTGATGCGGCTTTTTTTAGGAATGGATTTGTAGTTGATTAGTGAGGGTTCTTAAATAGGTGTAACGACAGCAACTTACTAGAAGGCGCTACATATCTATGCTCTTTAAGAAGTTTATAATAAAAATCAAAATTAAACATTTTGAAAAAAACCCACGACGATTAAAAAGGAAATATACTATTGAAAAAAGGATAAAATAATTAAAAACCTCCAAAAAGTTAAAAATAAATTGTGTTGGTTAGCCCTTTATCAAAATATAGGTGCCGAGCAATATTTTGATTCAAGCGTTGTCTCGAAATGCACATCGAAATAATGCGCCAAAACTGCGTTTTGTTCAATCTACTTTTATCAGATTTATAATAATTTAACTTTAAAATTAACAAAAATTCGTAATTTAATACGAACAATTAAATTACATAAAATCACAAACACAACTTGACACAAGAAGTCAGCTCTTCATACATACTTACTCTGTGGTGTGAGAGTGCAACCTGTGACGTCATATTTTCTGATTTGTGTTTGATGTCACGTGACTGAATGCCTAATTTTTCAAAACTTATTTTCTAAAAATAATAGTAATCTTTATTCTGTGTACCAATTTATATTACTTTTTGTTGTCAATTCATTGGAAATAATCATAAGAAACATACATCAATCCGATTTACCTATTCTTAGTAGACACAAGCCTATTATATTGGTACTAAAAATATTTACATTACAAAATATCGTTTAAAAAATTCTCCGCGTCATTGCCGACTGGGAAGGTTCCCAGAATGCTGGTGGTGTTGCCACGTTGGATAGCGATACTTATTCTTTGGGCAAGAAAATAGCCAGCCTTCTGGTCCTGAGAAACATCGATTAAGCGTTTAGCAATGTCTCTATAAAGGCGGCAAACACTCGGTCCCCATGACCCCAGTGTCCCAACCCCAACCCCCTTGGTATTAAAGTATTTTTTTATAATAAGGTACTTCCTTACAGATCTAGCTATGGTGATGAAGAAACACTAAAAAAAATAAGCAATGTTATGTAGAAGTTGCCTCTTGGGCATAGGCCTCCCCTAACAGTCTCCATTCCTCTCTTTCCCTTGCCAATCTCATCCAATCTGATCCAAACTTTTCACCAATATGTCACGCCATCTCTTTCTTTGTCTACCCTGTCTTCTCATCCCGTCTCTCGGGATCCACTCTGTAGCCTTTTAGTCCATCTCCTGTGGTCTAGTCTACAGACATGGCCCGCCCACTTCCATTAGAGAAGTCTTGTCTTCACAGTTACGTCCTGAACTTTAGTTTTCTGTCTTATAACTGTGTTTCTTATTCTATCTGACTTTCTTATTCCCAACATACTTTTCTCCATCTTTCTCTGGCAAACTGCAACTTTCTCTTCGTCCTTTTTCCTAGTAGACCATCCTTGACAGCCATATGTTAAACAGGAGAGTATTGAAGACTCGTATACTTTTTTCTTTGAGTATATATCTATCTCTTTGTTTTTCATAATTTCTCTGAGACTCCAATATTTCCTCCAACCCAAAGCTATTCTTCTACATATTTCCTTTTCAGAACAATCTACAAAGGAAACCAATCACTATACATATAGCGATATAAAATTGATTTATTATACAGTCGCTTGGAGATTGGCTGAAAAGATTTGGTTGGTGGATTTCGGAAGTATTAAAATTTACGTTAGTTACATACTTATTTTGTAGTATTTATAAAAGTACAATGAAGGTTTAAAATGAGAGAAACTATAAGAAAGTTACAAGGAAATCATAAATCAAAAAAGTTATTATAACTATACGAACTGTTGGCAACTGGGTGCGGCACAGAAATTATCTTTGACTGCGGTACGATTATAGTGCGAAGTTCGCCAGGTTAGCAAGTTTCAAATGTCAGTTCTTTAGGGTGGGGCTCAATGTAATCTACATTGAGATATTGGTAGTTTGTCTAAAAAGTCATGACGCGGTGGTGAAGCGCCTTATATAAAACCCATAGCATTAATTAAGCGGAGTGAGCCGAACGCGAACGGAGCTCCCATACAGCGACTCCAATGCGATTAAATGTAACGCTGTATCTAAATTAAACTAGATTTATGTGCAAAAAATGTGACGGAGTCAGAAATTTAAAAAAAGGTGCCAAAAAATATTTATTTGAATAACCAAAATTTACATGTTAAACCTATGGGAGAAATTCCGCGCGCTTTTTGTACTGTTACCGAAAACACTTCGCTCAATATGCAGCAGCGCAGGGTAACGCCAGCGTAGCAGCACCTAGTAATTTGTATTATAATAATATCAATACCTATATTTGCAAGTGCGACAGTGACAGCTGATGAACTTCCGAAAACTATTGCTATATTGCACCGGAAGTCATCGATGTTGGCTACTGTCGTTCATTCGCGGACATTCGTATTCATCTCTCAAAACTCGAGCGCTAATATCGCTGAGTAACGCTCGTCAGTTGCACTTGAAATTTTTTTTTCTTCCGCATAACCGCCGTTCGTGACAATTTCGAGTCACCTATTGTGACTTGATCATGTTAATCCTCGTACTCGTCAACGACTCCGTAGAAGCTACTGCCGGCCGGCTTGGAAAAGAAGATCCTCGAGCCACGTCCAATTACCCAGGTGCCGTAGAGCTGGAAAATGAAAGCGTTGACGGCAATCATTTAGGTCTTTGCATCGATCTCGCTGGTGGGCTTTGCATTGGGCCTCGAATGATTGTTGCCAACGCTTTAATAATCCAGCTTCGCGTCATGAATTTTTAGACAAACTATAAAAATAGTTCTACATTTTCTCTCAAAAGTAACGTCATTTGTAAACCATTTATTCACGACCGCCGACCGATCGATCGCCACTGCTCCGCTCGCGTGATGTGGTTTTCTCGTTCCCGTGGGATTACAATACCGGCATATAAAGTAGCCTATGTTCCTCGGAGATAATGTAGCTACTTACATATCAATGAAAAAAAAAATCTAAATCGAATAAGTAGCTACAGAGCATATTCGCTTCAAACAAACAGTAATTTTTTTTCCTTTATGACATTAGTACCTATAGAACACTAGAATTAAGTCCTACTAGTGTTCGCCCGCGACTTCGTCCACGTGGTAATTTGGATTTTTCCCGTTTCCGTCGCGCCGCGTCATATTTTGAAAAATTCACACAATATCTTTATAAATTGTAGCCTATGTGTTATTCTGATGCTATATTATTGTAAAGTTTCATTAAAATCCATTCAGAAGTTTTTACGTGAAAGAGTAACAAACATCCATCCATACATACATACTCACAAACTTCGCGTTTATAATATTATTAGGATGTGTAGGTAAGGTACCTACATTGTGTTTTGTCATAAACACAATCATTTTGTGTTGAAGCTTATTGTATAAATATTTTGTAAAGTTGTGCGTCACTATCTTATCGCTTAATGCCATTAACTTAAATCTTAACAATACATGACCCGGAATATTACGAGTAGGTATTATGTCTGAGAACTCTGTAAGCCATTACTAACGGACACGTCGGAAGGATCCCCTTTTTATTATAATAATAAAGTAAGTTATCGCTATATTATTTGCCTGTCAGAACTCGAGACAAGTGTAATCTTGTAAAGCTGTAATAAAATAAAAGAGTTCCGCAATTAACTTTACATATTCATACTTTTAATTTCCAGGTGATTATTTATTATCGAGGTCATCGGCAGTTATCTTGGTAGCTCAGGTGATTAGAGTATTCCCACTGAAAGGGAACTGACCCTGGTTCAAGTTCTGTCTAAAATCTTTCATGCAGCACGTAAATAATAATGAAAAATGAAATAAATTTAGAATTTACGCACATTCTATCGTTTTGAATGGAACGTTTCAATTTGGTTCAATTTCATTATGGTTTCAATTTAGCAGATCTGGTGTTAAACTATTACAACTTAATTTGCATGAATAATTTCTTCTGTAAGGTTTTTTTTTAAGTTAACGGCCCTGGGCCGCCTCTGACCCTACGTCCATTGCCTGGCGGAGCCATCCATTGCCGGGTATTTGCCGGATAGGCAATCATGCTCGGAAGAATTTCCAGAGGCGCCCAGCGGACGTTGGCCACCTATGTGACCTCTGTCTGGGGTTGGGTCGGGTTTTATCCCGCGTCGCCGCTGAGTTAGTCCTTCTAGCCTGTTTCTGTAAGGACGGCGGGTGGCTGGCCCGCCGTCCTCGGGCCCCAATCATGGAGGTCGTTAGTCTTGGGAATTTGGTGGACACTGCACTCCAGCAACGTGTGGAGTGCAGTGTCTTCGCCGGAGGTGTCCAGTGTTGACCTACTTACCAAAGCATCCGTGCACGGTAATGATCTGCGAAGCGCGATACGGGAGGTCCCCATGCCACCTCTGCAGCCACTCGTGCAAGTTAAGAGACACCGCCACCACCACATCGCCCTGCGAGATTCCGTCCGGCTCTTAACGCGCATGATCGCATTCACGGAGAGGCGTCCCCGATGGAACTCGTGCTAGTTGTCCACCAGGACTGGTCCCATGCTCATGAGATGCTCAACTCGATTATCGCGGAACGCCTCCGCGATAATTCGTTCGAAGAGCTTACGCACCTCGTCGAGCAACACGGTCGGCCTGTAAACGGTGGGAAACTGGCCCCTTTCGAGGCATGCGCTGATGAGCTTCTTCTTCTGTTTGTTTGTACGTGTCTGTAGGTACGTGCAATCCACATCCAAATCAAATATTTATATATTTCATTCTTTGGCTGGGAGTAGAGCAATTAATGTTTTGGTTGTTTGTGATCAACCGATCAATTACCTACTCGTAAATCATTGAATAGATTTGGATAAAAATTGGCAGACAATAAATTTCATGTATTGACAGAGCAAGTTTTATTGGATGTAAGTATTCCTGTGTGAATTGTGAATGTACCTATGTGTTGTTCTGTAGACTTCTTTGTACCTACACTTAAGTTAGCCCTGCTTATCGTTTCTGCAGTAATCGATATTTTGGCGATTTTCATTTTTACGCAAAAACGGTCTCTCAAGGGTCTATAGAAAAAAAAATATTTACATTTTTTTTTACCAGAAACTTGTTTTACTTAATGAAATACGCCGTACTTGCACCAAAAACTGATACCAAGTTACGCAATAACCAGCATTTACTAGACGCTTATGCAGTACTTGCTTCGTTTAATACACATTCATTTGGCAAATCATTATTTATTACGTATACATACTAAAGCCAAACGAAACACTCTACTTGACTACTTTTGGATGTAGCAAGTACAACAAAAGATGTTGGCTCATGCTAAGGCCAAATGTAGTACTCTTCTATACTGCGTTAGACTGTATCAAATACAACATAACATATACTAATGTTAAACGTAGCATTGTACTATATTACGTTCTTTATTAACACGTTTAACTATCACCCGGCATAAAAATATTGCACGATTGCTAACAAGAAACGTAGTATTCAATACGTGCTAAGCAATCATGCAGTAGTAAGCACAAGTACTGCATTTGCCCATAGCAATACTGTGGTGATCCTAAGCTAAAATGGTAGATGTAAATGCAGTAATACGCATTATGTCCAAACTATACAACAAAGGAAATAAAAAACTATATCAGTAGAAAGCTAGATTTTTTTTGCTAATTTAGGTCAACTTCAAATGTTATATAATAACGACTTGTAGATATCAAAATATATGTTTTTCGCGCTTATCTCGAAACCGCGTTTATGCAAGTACTGCATACGCAATAAGCAGGGCAGAAGTATAATATTGTCATGCAATTCATAAATACTGTCAGCAAAAGTGAATAAAAACAAAATTTATTGTATTAATAAACAATTACGTACAATAAACGGATGTCAGATATATTGGTTTGTGGTCTTCTGTGCACGTAAATATTATTTTGTAGCTGAATATTAATTATTTACGACTGTAGTCTATGCTTGTGAATATAATGGCAGGCAGGCTTCGTTTCAAATGCCTTCGTTTTCCTTGTGTACCTACGTTATAAACTGTTATCTCTACCATCTTATTTGTTTTAGTTGAACGTTAAAATCAGTACAACTGTGGTACAACCTTCAGTAAAACTAATTAATCCTCACGGTTTCGACCACGTTAAATCACGGGGATAATTAACCTATGGCTCTCGGTCCTGGGGTTATCTTTCCAAGGACACGTAAACTCATATGATAAATCATTAAGGTTTCTAGCGAACGCCCAGTGTCACGTAGACAAAGACCTTATAATACAACGGACATAGGATCTAGAACAAATCGCAAGAAAATAATGTCCCGAGTCGACCTATACATTATACATAGGCATACATAGATATAAACAAATTTCATATTAAAATTTAAACCTTGATTCAACGGAATAGTGTTCACTTTTGTTTGCACTAATTTATCGCATTACGTAGCTTCTATCTGTCCGCCTGACTAATTCACCTTATGCAGCTTATACTTGAACTACGTGAACATAGAAACAATGGAGTAGGTTTATTTTGTTAAAGTCTTTTAAGGATTCCATGATATGTACCTACGTAGGCGTAATAATTAATGTAAGACTACAATAAATTCCATAATCTTATAAATTGTAATTACTTGTTTATGTTAGACGAAATAAGCTGAAAAACTAATTAACGACTGACAAAGATTTTTTTTTTCGAGTCAGTTTCATAATAAGTAACTGTAGTGTATGAATAACAAAAAGGGAATTAATGAATTTAACTAATTATAATATTATAAATGCCAAACTTCTTGCGGGTGTCAAAGTTCTTCCGCTTTCATTACTATTTTCATAACGCTATGTCGCTACGTCTACTACAAGATAGCCGTGTTTCAAGTGACTGAATTAGTTGCTAAAACTGCGCATCATTAATTTATTTTTATCTTATGGTTAATTTTTGGGATACGAAATTATTGGCTACTAGCTGATCACCGTGACTCCGCCCGCGAGATATAGTTATCTCGGCCCCGATTCCCGTGGGAATACATTACCGAGAATCCAAATAAAAAGAAAATAACAGTACATACACGAAATAAAATGACATGTGTAATTATATTTATGACAAAACAATGATACCCTGTGAAAATTAAAAACATTTTTGGGCTTATCTCCTCCATTCAATCAAGGGATTCTTGTACAAGTTTCATAAAGACCGGACCTCTTTTTGTTATGTCCATAAAATGAGCCGAACAAACAAGATTGTTATTTTTTGGATCAAAATATTCTTCTCGCCGTGCTAGGGCAATAATATTTTTCCATTGTGCACAGTGTACTGGATCCCGAGGAAAACTGAAATAGATGTTGGTTCATATAACGAAAAAAAAATCATAAAGAGCCAAGGCGTCTCCACTATAATCTTTGTTCCAAATAGTTTTATCGCTATCGGTAATCCGAATAAATCTGAATGGTCATTTTGTTAGTACATTATTCAGTGAAAATGAAATGGTCTCTTTCTTTTTACTGAGCTTGGGATGAGTTCGAAAGAGACAGATAGGTACTTCGGTATTGGACTGGATTGCAATATTTACTTTTGTCTTTTAATTTATTATCGACGAAATACTGTATTTTAAGTGAAATAATAAATTGCAAATAATAAAACAAAAGCTTATTTACTGAAAATATGATACACCGTCTTCAATTTGCTTTTTTTTCGTAGTTTTTACACGTTTTTACAATACAGTACGGCATTGTGCAACGTGTTGTCGTTCAGTTGTCAAAATCAAGACTGGCGCGCGATTGTTTCTCTTTTAGCGTTTTGTTTCTCTTTTAGTTCGGACACTTTTGAGCGATGATCCGAAATCCATTGTATTTAAAATCATTGCACGTAGAGTATTTATTTCGTTCACGGCCGGAAGCAGCTATCAACGTACCGTACCGCACCGTAAAAAACCGTAGCTACCGTAAAAAGCCGAAAGTCAAAAGTAAGTAGGTACAAACTTTGTAAAAAATCGTGTCTATATCTTTTAAACAGTGACATGAAACCCTTCATTTATCAGGGTTTGATTAATTTATTGTCCAATTCGGTATAACATGTGTTGTGTGACTTTCAGGATAAAATCATATTTCTCACTGATACCCATAAAATATCCGTAGAAATAGATCGTAGAAATAGAAGTGCTTTACAGTTACACGGACTTCGTCATCTTCTCATGAGTTCAGGAGGTTCAGGAGGTACTGAACTCATGACAAGATGACGAAGTCCGTGTAACTGTTCAAAAATGCATGTAGGTATAAATAATTGAACTTAACTTAATTTGGCTTAGCTAGGCTATTACGTACACAGTAAAAGTAAAAAGTCATATAACATAGACAATAGTTACGAATGTGACATAATGACATCAACACCATTGAATAAAACAAAGGTTTCCACAAATTTTACGTTTGTTTCGGAGTTTAGGTGTTTTCTATGTATATTATGTAGGTAATATGTATTTAGAAATATAATTAAGTATGTTTATCTGTTGTCTAGATCCCATAGCACAATATATAATAGTTTGGGTATGTAAGACGTAAGTACTATTCCCTATTCTGTGGTTTGGGCTAGATGACGTTGTGTAAGAATCATAAACATTTATTTATTTATTATTAGCGGTCGTTATTTATTATATGATAGCTGTTGCCCGCAGCTCCGCCTGCGTGTTATAGCTTTCTTGATCACCAGTTACTGATTTATTATGTATAGCTGTTGAGCGATATTGTATCTTAAGATAAAATATTATATATAGTATCTTAGCAGTGTGCAGCGCCCCTTAGTGAACTCCACTGCGGGTGACGTAACCTACGACAAACTTATTATTTGCGGTTGGTACAGTAATCGGGTCTAGGGATCGAACCGCAAAATGAAGTTTGTTTTTTATTGTATATTCTTTTCCGGGATAAAAAGTACCCAATGTGGTGCCCAGGATATTAAAGAATAATTATACCAAGTTTCATCGTAATCGAACCGGTAGTTTTTGCGTGATGCAACAAACAGACAGACAGACAAAAATTTTTATTAATCACATTTTTGGGTTCGGTGTCGGTCTAGTAACATTGCCATTTATTTTTTGATATTTCAATGTACAGAATTTTCACTTCTACAGATTTATTATAAATATAGATATTTAATAGGTAAAAAATGTTGCAAATATATACCTAGGTTATAATTGTGTAACTAAACACCGAACCTACCAAAACTGTTGATTCACTGGTCCTGCGACCTTCAACGGGGTCTCCTTTCAATTGGCTTAAATAACAGATAAACTATATTGAACTGTGGGATAATAATCAGCTGACCTTCATGCTAGCGATAGGTGTCGATTTGATATTTTTAATCCACGTAGTATTGCTTTTTTGTAGAGTAAACAGTGTAACATAGTAAATCAAATCTTTATTTTATTTGCTTAAAAATTTTATCGAAGACGACTTTATAAAAACCTTATAAGTGTAGAGCAGCAATGAAACATGTTGCTAAAACTAACAATTATTCAACATATATACCATGTGAGGATTTTTAACACGTATACTTTGCATGTGAAGGAAATCGTAGGACTCGCCGCCAACTCCGCTTTTATATGCATATGCATCACTACGCAATAGGCGTGGCCCCTAATACGTAGGACCAACAAATTTACTGGCAAAGTGTGGGGGAGGGGTGTATTGCACCTCTGCCTACCCTTTTGTAGTATGTAGTATCACTACGTTATTAGGTACATCCTACATAGCTTAACACTTTCAATGCTGGTTGCATATTAAGATGCATCTCGTAATTCCGTCGTTTGCCCGGCCTGCAGCTCCTCACGGCGCGGCGCAATATTGAATGTGTTAATAACATTTGCACCTACGTCTTTCTCAATACTCGTTTGCCCCAACAATGCATCATTTGTCACTAGTCAATATGATGGGTCAAAAGTCATATTGACAATCCCTTTATTGTGAACTCTCACAATTGACTTATTGCTTAACTATTCTCGAAAGATCTTCACTATCTGTCTGGTTGGTTATTGCGAAAAAGATGTGCGGTTTGCGAAGTATTACGTAGATAAGAATATAGGTTATCTTCCAATAATTAACTTCTATAAAATAGACTTATGATGAATTAATAAAATAGGTATTTGCACTGTCAGTCCGTTAGTCGAGAACGTTAAAATTAAAGAACACATTATCGTGCCTGCCAAATCATTACACCGTATGTAACAGCACATGTATTGGGAATTTTAGTTACCTACATTGTATCTACTATTGCCTATAATATGAATTCTTTCACCGAATATGGGTTCCCGAGAAGTTAGTTAGTTTAGTTTAGTTAGTTAACTGCAATTAAAGTAACACTTATTCAAACTCAAACTCAAACTCAAAAATAATTTATTAAAATAGGTTTTTTTTTTTTTTTTTTTTATATTTGGTTCGCCAAATTGACGCCGCCCGCCTGGTGGTAAGTCGAGACGACGTCTAGCGATTGTGGGCCACTCTCACAGCACACATTACTATTGAGAGTGGCCCTCAACTTGACGACCTACTGATGTGCCTCTTCACGCTCCGCTTAAAGAACCCAGGATTATATGTGGGAGGAAACACGTGCACAGGCAGGGCGTTCCAGGCCACTATCGTTCGGCAGAGAAACGAACGTTTAAAACGTTCGGTTCTCGCGAACATGCTATCCACTGTGTGGGGGTGGCATCTCTGCCCGGCACGAGTCGTTCGGGATCGGAAGGAAGAGGGTGGGATCAGATTGAAGAGCTCTTCAGAACACTCGCCGTGGTAAATACGGTAGAATGCGGCCAAGGAAGCTATTGTTCGGCGCTGAGCTAGCGGCTCAAGGCTTCCCGTTACCTCCGGACAACCAATAATACGGATAGCCCGTCGCTGCATAGCGTCGAGAGCGTCCAGCAGATACTTCGCGGAGCCGTCCCAGAGGTGAGAGCAGTATTCGACGCAGGGTCTAATCTGCGTCTTGTACAGCAGACACCTCTGGTCCGGTGTAAAGAATCTCTTTACCTTATTCAGTATTCCTAGTTTCCGCGAAGCTAGCCCTATACATCTTTCGATGTAGTTATAAAATATATATAGGTTATAAAATAACACTTATTAACGTCAGCACATAAGAATTTACATTTAAAGCCAGATTCGCAAAGCAGCGGATGGAGCCAAAGAGAAAATAACCTGGCAATAACACTCACCGCAACTCTTTTCTAATAGTCTGAAATAACATTACATTCGATAGGTAGTAGGTAACAGTAATTTCATATTTCATATTTATTCAATCTTTGAACACGGGTACATAATAAATTATACAGGTGAATTCCATCCAGCTAGGATTTTTGGAAAACCAATAATCCTAGCTGGGAATCAAACCCATTTATTTAAAAAAAAATTACATCCTTTATTATTACACCATACGATAGTGTCGCTGTTAAGGATTAAAGTCTGCGAAGTAATGATGTACGGCAAATTTAAGGAAAATTTGGAATTATAATAAAATTCATATTTCATTTATTTATTTAAATCTTTATGCACAACGGTGTACAATGGCGGACTTAATGACATTAGGCATTTTCTTCCAATCGAACTTGAGGTGATGCAGAAATAACATTCCGGTAGGTGCTCAAGGTTGTGAAATTGTAATCGACAATGATACTAAAACAATCAAGGAACAATTAAAATATTATAACAATATGGGTACATGATTATATAAATATATAGGTACATTAAAGAATAGATACCTACATACTGCATAAATACTGTAAATATATATATATACATATACATACATATATATACCTTTTATAAGTACATAATATTTCATGTTCTGATCTCGGGAGGAAGTGCATTCCAAAGAAGATTTCATGTACCTACCTAAATTTTGTATCATAATTTGTTTCGTTCGAAATCCCAGAAAAGATCGTAACTATTCCGTGTTTTAAATTATGTTCTGAATGATTCTGGCAGACTGGTAAAATTTTAAAGTAGAACATAATCTTGCTTTTAATTTCGGTCTAATTTCTATTTTTTTTTCTTAAAGTGAAGGAAAAAAATTATTGTATTATTGGCGCCATAAACATATTGGCGCCAATAATACAATAATTTTAATGATTATATTAAAGAAAAGAAAATCCACGACGCTGTTATACGAGTACATGCACATAAAAATAAATTAAGTAATTATTATATTAATATCATAATGTCATAGCACTATTCATTTACCTACAATGTTTACAGTACTACAGTATTTTTTACAGAAAATAAACAATCCAAGTGAATTTAACAAGCGCCACGGTGACCGTTTCTTTTAGAATCGCGCCTGCATAGTTTAATTGAAGAACTAAGCAACTCATTTACATTTCTATCTATCATTACTAGTAACCACAGAATAGGGAATAGTACTTGTGTAACTAATAAGCCTTTTCAAGAGATGAGCCTTAATTTCCATTAAAAAAATGCAAAGGAAGGTTCCTAATACCTATTTAGTAAACCTTCCTTTGCATAAATTTCATTACTCTTTATAAGGTACCTAGACCTAAAGAGCTTTTATTGAATAGGTCCAACTACAAGTCCTGGAAAGGAGTGGCGAACCTTATGTAATCCAATGTCTAAAATTGCCACTTTGTTTATTTTTGTTTATATTTGGTTCGCCAAATTGACGCCGCCCGCCTGGTGGTAAGTCGTGACGACGTCTAGCGATTGTGGGCCACTCTCACAGCACACATTACTATTGAGAGTGGCCCTCAACTTGACGACCTACTGATGTGCCTCTTCACGCTCCGCTTAAAGAACCCAGGATTATATGTGGGAGGAAACACGTGCACAGGCAGGGCGTTCCAGGCCACTATCGTTCGGCAGAGAAACGAACGTTTAAAACGTTCGGTTCTCGCGAACATGCTATCCACTGTGTGGGGGTGGCATCTCTGCCCGGCACGAGTCGTTCGGGATCGGAAGGAAGAGGGTGGGATCAGATTGAAGAGCTCTTCAGAACACTCGCCGTGGTAAATACGGTAGAATGCGGCCAAGGAAGCTATTGTTCGGCGCTGAGCTAGCGGCTCAAGGCTTCCCGTTACCTCCGGACAACCAATAATACGGATAGCCCGTCGCTGCATAGCGTCGAGAGCGTCCAGCAGATACTTCGCGGAGCCGTCCCAGAGGTGAGAGCAGTATTCGACGCAGGGTCTAATCTGCGTCTTGTACAGCAGACACCTCTGGTCCGGTGTAAAGAATCTCTTTACCTTATTCAGTATTCCTAGTTTCCGTGAAGCTAGCCCTATACATCTTTCGATGTAGTTTTTATTATTGAGCTCTCGACGAACGTCTATGCCAAGGATATCAAGGTTGTCCTTCATTGGTAATAATGCATTCTGAAGAGAGGGTAGGGGAAGGAAAGGGGATTTCTTCGCAGTAAATGCACACGCCTGTGTTTTGCGGGCATTGAACTCGACCAGGTTCTCGGTACCCCATTGAGAGATACTGTCGAGGTTACGGTCGAGATCAGCCACGAGTCGTCGTCTCTCCTCCTCAATCTCAGATCGCCCCGCCGTCGGACGAACCGAGTAACTCCCGTGCAGTGTGCTGTCATCTGCATAGCAATGAATGTTCCCGAGGGATAGCATATCATTGATATGCAGAAGAAAGAGAGTTGGTGATAGTACGGACCCCTGCGGTACCCCGGCATTCACTTGCAAGAAGCGAGAAGCCTGGCCATCGCAGAGGACCCGCACTCGGCGCTCGTTTAAAAAGCTGGCAATCCAGCTGCACAGTTGAGGAGGTAGACCATATGCCGGAAGCTTGGAAAGGAGCGAAGCATGCCAGACCCTATCGAAGGCTTTGGCGATGTCCAGGCTAATAGCCAAGGACTCGCCGTGCCTTTCCATAGCCCCACCCCAGACATGCGTTACGAATGCCAGAAGATCACCCGTTGATCGCTTTGGCCTGAAGCCGTATTGCCGATCATTGATTAGCGAGTGATCCTCTAGGAATTGCATGAGCTGCTTATTTATAAGGAGCTCAAGCACCTTGCAAATGACTGAGGTGACAGCTATGGGTCGATAGTTGCCTGGATCGGACCGATCCCCTTTCTTGGGGATCGGTTGTACGTTCGCCTCCTTCCAGACCTCCGGCACGAGCCCTGAAGAGTATGACAGGCGGTACAGACGCGTTAATACTGGAGACAACTCAGCTGCACATTTTCGTAGCACCACCGCCGGAATGCCGTCAGGGCCACTGGCTTTCCGCGTGTCGAGTGACTGCAGCACTGCCCGTACATCACATTGCCTGATAACAATATCAGGCATTGTGTGGCCACAGTTGGCGATGGCGGGGGGCTGCAGGCCACGGTCGTCGACCCGGGAATTAGCCGCAAAGAGGTCTGCGAGCATATCCGCTTTCTCTTGGGCTTTGTGAGCCAGTGTTCCATCTGGGTAACGCAGCGGTGGCAGCGAGGGCTGACAAAAGTTAGATTGCACGGCTTTGGCCAGTTGCCAAAATCCACGGCTGCCCGTGGGATGGGAAGTGAGCTCCTGACCAAGCCGCGCGACGCGCTGGGCATCCGCTCTCTTAAAGGCCCTCTTACTCGACTTTGTGGCCCGGTTGTACGCTGCTTTGAGGTGGCCCACGTTTGGGTCGCGCACAGCCCGGGCCCTGATCCAGGCGCGATATGCCGACTGTTTTTGTCGAACAGCTTTGGCACAATCTCGCCCGAACCAGGGACGGGCTCTGCGGATACTGGCGACATCAGTGAAAGGGATGTAATAATCCATCCCTAAACTGATCTCGCCAGCAATAGCAGAAGCACTATCCGAAGGAGCCTTTCCTACAAAGCAGCGCTGGCTCCAGGGGACGGACGCAAAATAATCGCGTAGACCGTCCCAATCCGCTGACGAGTAGTGCCATAGTCGTCGTGACGTTTGCACAGGACGTGCAGGAGGTGACACCTTCATGCCAGCGTGAACAACACAGTGGTCGGAACTACCCAGTGGGGCTCCTACCGAAACACTGTACTGGGCTGGGCGACTCGTCAGCAGTAGATCCAGCAGAGCGGGCGCGTGATCTGACCTGTCTGGTATCCGGGTGATCCCGCATACCATCTGGGTCAGACCGTGGGAGAGAGCGAACGCATGGGCGGCTCTACCCGCATGATCAGTCTTGAGGGACCCCAGCCATTCAATGTGATGGCCATTGAAGTCCCCCAGAAACACTAGGTCAGCGTTCGGGAACCGCACCTGCGCTTCATCAGCCGTCTCGCTGAGGTACTGGAAGAGCTTTGTTGTCTCAGAATCCCCTGTGTGGGATCGGTAGACGCACACGTAGATCTGGCTCATAGAGCCATGGTCTACGTGCAGCCAAAGGACGGAATTGGAGGGGTTCTCTAGGCAGCGCAACCGGCGGCAGCAAACATCCGCCCTAACGAACACGCACACCCCGGCTTTGTCTCGAAATTGTTCCTCGATGACATAGCCGGGGTAACACAGGTAAGACGTGTCGTCAGGGCGGCGTATTTGTGTCTCCGTGAGGAACATCACAGCGGGCTGTGCCGTCTCAAGGTGGTGGTGGACGGTATCGAGGTTCGCATGGAGTCCACGGACGTTAGTGAACTCCACCTCGAAATGTGAAGTTGTGGGGTTTCCTAGGGCCGCTGTGTAACGTTTATTTCTTTTTTGTTGCACTGCCATTGTAGATTTTGAAGAAGAAGCGTGAAGACAGGGCGACATTTGGTGCAGCAGTAAGTGACAAAGCGTAGGGGCTAGCTTTGTCTAGAACCGTGTGGTTAGGTCGGAGCCGACCCGCCGGACGGAAGGGCTCCCAAACCCCCCTGATGCAAGGCCGCCGCTACCCCACACCGGTTACCACCCGGAGCGGCGATCCCACATCAGGATTATGCGCAACATGTGGGGCAGCCTCCTGGGGTGGTTGGCCCCAGGCGGGCCCCATGACTGTGTTGCGGGCGGCCGCGGCAACGCCGTTGCTAAGGCTCTCCCTGGCCGGCGAATCGACCCACACCACCCACACTAGACTCCGTTTCGCCCCCACTGGTCCCATGCCTGCTGCACCATACATCGCCCCGGGCCCGGCGGTGCAGCTGCTGAACCCCTAACGCAACCCAGCCTGGGCTGGGTTACTTGGGGGGCTTTAGCACAGCTGCACGGTGGTACCCCCCCGGACCAACACTGTTGTACCACCTGGTACCCACGTAGGGGCCGAAGCCACTCCATAGGTACCGTAAATTAACGAGCCTCGTCCGTTTATCAGCAGGTGCGCCACTAGCAGGTGAGGTCGCTGGGGCCCTATAGATGTTGGTAGAGCCCCTTTGCACCCACTTTCCAATGTTCTGTCTTCTTGAAGAGAAAACCAAACCACTGGGCTTCAAGCGTATTTATGCAGATGGGAAACTTCTGTTTTAGTCAATATTGACGTTAACTAGCATAATTTTATTATTAATTTGTACCACGTATTTAAGTACCTATGTATGGGGTGACGCCAAGTTGTATGTAAAACCGTCTCTTATTTTATTATTGTTAGCATTATGTTTGTCCAGACAGTAACTTTGGTTGTTTGTTGTATGCATTCTTCAATTTGTTTTTATGAAATATCAAATGTTAATCTAATAGCATCGTTCGTAACCCATTTCGCGAACTGGCATTAGTTTCAGAGATCTTCCAAGCTGGGTGTATGGGATCTAAGCCAACCTTACGTGTAAAATGATAAACAACATTATAATCTGGCAGTAAAAATGTAACTTTGGCTTTCATAAGTGTTATTTTGTAACATTTTAACTTTTTTTTCTTCTTTTTTTTCAAGGATGTCTTTGATCGCGAGACAGGCAAATGGAGAAATGCGTGCAAAGTATCACGATCTTCTCAGGTAGATTTGTCAGCCCAGTTCAACGACTGGATCACGACATATAGATAATAAAGGGGGCCTGAGATGCTTTAAAGAAAGAAGAAGATTCATAATAATTGAAGTTGAAAGGTGACATTGTCGAATAACATTTAGTCATTTCAACCAGACCTTGACTTGCTTAATACGCAGTACATTATTAAAAGGTACACGCACAAAACTTTAAATTACCTTAACTATGGGAAAAACCTTATCCAATTTAACAGATGTGTAAACAAACTATCTTACAACAGACTATTATGAATGTGAAACATGAAGTTCTACAGAGGTTTGTTCTCAAATACTTACTATACAAGTAGTTCGATGTCCTTACAAAAGCAGGCTAGAAGGGTTGCGTGCTGCAGGACAGAGGCCCCTCAGCATGCTGATTCATTCACCGACGTGGACTAAAACCCGACCCAAAAGATGCGTGATAATACCTGTCGCTACCAAATTCCGTCGGCGCCAATGAGAATTCTTCCGAGTGTGTACTTAGGGTGGCCAGCAATGGACGTATGAGCAGCTGCGTCCTTGAGCATAAAAAACAACACATATACGGTACAGATTTGGCTTATAAATCAACCAAATTCTGGACCACATAATGATACCTAATTTGGATCCCTGATGAAGCTCATTCCAACGCTGATTGGACACTCTGTGAAAGAATATTACATGGCAAGTATCTACCTATATATATCACTTTTGTAATAATACAAGTAGTTATACTATTAGATTTGTAATCTCTACTTTGTCGCTACAGGTAATTAGAAACACAATTGAAATCACGCCTCTTTTTTAGAAGAAAGTTTTATACCGTGTGGGTAATATGCGGGTACTTCTACGAGTATTAGCCAGAGAGTTGTCCGTTGGTCGGTAAGGGCACCACTTCCAGGAAAGGGGCTCCTTTGAACTCACTTAAAATAAATAGAGGAAAATTATGCAATTACCGTGTTTCATTATATTTTGTTTCGGTATCACGTAGACATATGGTATGGTAGTGAATGTTGGGTTTGGCAGAAGAAGAATGAGAGTAAAATAAATACAGTCGAAATGAGAAGTTTGAGAAGTATGGCTGGGTAACGTTAGTGGATAAAGTAAGGATCAGCGTGATACGGGAACGTTGTAGTGTGACAGAAGATGTAGTGACCAAGATAGAAAAAGGGATGCTTAGATGGCTCGGTCATGTAGAGAGGATGGATGATAGGAAACTTACAAAACAGATATATGAAGCGAGTGTGAATGGACAAGCTAGTAAGGGTTGACCTAGGCGGACTTATGGCGACCAAATCGCAGAGGTCTTGAATAAAGGCCATGTTAAAAGAACCCGTAACCAGCGAGCATGCATGAATACATTAATGAAAGTTGAGGAAGCGAAAGAAGTATGCCAGGATCGTAGCAAGTGGAAGTCCGTGGTCTCTGCCTACCCCACTGGGAAAGAGACATGAGTTTATGTATGCATGTCACGTAAAAACAGCTCGACCGACCACTATCTTTGTGAACATATGTACACCTCAGTATCCTGCAGTTGCTCCATGTAATTTATACCTATAGATCCCTTTTAAAACGTTGTAAGCTCCAAGTTTGTAGACTTAATACTTAATACATATATTGCTTCCGTAATGTGGTAGAGTTATTAAAATAGGTAAAGTTACAATTATGGGCCCTGTCGGGCACAGCACAATGTTTGTCTGGAAAGAGGAGGAATTTGCTAGCTGCATATTTTTATTTATTTATTTTTATGTTATTTATCAATTACACGTACTTTTATTTCATTTTAGGTTTTTGTTGGATATTAGTGAACACCCAGCTTTATACCGAGCATTAATAATAATAAAATTAGTTTTTTTTAGCGTGTGATTAATGCCCACTATTATAGTGACTGTGCCTCTCACAAGGGACAACTTCCATAACTGTCACAACGCAATCTGTAAAGTAAACTCTTTTCATTGCATTTTACGATTAAACATACTAATAACTTTGCAGTTTGGAGCAGTAATGGATGGTAAATTTAGGTTATAAATTCATTTAAAACATAAATTAATTTACTTTCGTTTCAGATAGAAAGTAGTTGGTGTTACAATTCGCGTAAATGAGTTAATTGCTTTAAGTGAAATGGAATTTAGGTGTTCTTTTTTAATTTTACATCGTGCTCAAGTAAATGTTTGTTGCATAATATAACGTGTTACATATTGTAATTTATGAATTACTGAAATAATATTGAGACATAATATTAACCATAGACTTAGAAGATACACTGAATAATAAGCCTAATAACAAGCATAATAGCCTCTTAAACTTTTGAACTAATAGAGTCATCTAATCCCAATCAAAAATACCAAGTCTCAATCACCTGCGATGTGTTCCACACTTTACCACCCTATGAACCCAAGGGAGCCCTCACGGTGATTGCTTAGTAGGTATTATATCTCATCTCTGGGAGCTCCCTTAAATATTGTGGTAGGGAATACGGACCCCTAAAAACAACGCTTATATTTTCCAATACAAATTGTTTGTTCTCTGGTTGCGAGGAAAAGGAAATTCATCAGGGCATATAGAATCTGTAAATAGAAAGATACACGTGGCTTTTCCTTTTCGTACCTAGTAATGAAAAACGCTTTATGATTGAAACACCATCGTACAGTCGCAGTCATTTGAAAATTACACAAAACTTAGCACTATGTTAATTTACAATGGGCACAACGAACGCATTAAAATAGTAATGAGAAATGCACACTAATCGTCAACTCTCACAGTTAACAATTAGTGTACCTACTTTGTAAGTTATAAAATATGGCACCTACTGTGGCAAAAATGAAAGTACCACTCGCATGAGTAGTCACAACATATGCTTTTTTGTTTAATTTTTAGCAAGTAATTTAAGTATATTAGTAACAACCATGATATTTAGATAAAGTCTTCACTCCTAATAGCAGCTGAAATAGTCTAGCCTTCATGTTTATTAAATTTAGGCTTTTTAATCGCTCCGCCGCCAAAGGGCGCCACTGGAAATTCTTCGGAGTGCTCATATGATGCGCCCGTCAATCCAATTAGGGCCCGCCGCGGCCTTAAAAAAAGCTTTTTTAATTGCTTACAACACTATTTAATTGGATTTTTAGGTTTTGGTTTAAAATTAATTACTTTTTTATTTTTTATTTTTTTTGTACACACACAGTAAATAAAACAGTAAATGGATACAAACTAAACATGTATACAATGGCGCCACTTATCTCTAAAGAGATCTCTTCCAGTGGGCCTAAGAGAGGAGATCGTGATGCAAACAGGTCCTGATGTGTGTGCAGGTTAATAAACTTACATAAACTATAACTACATAAATACACAAATACATACATAAAAAGATATATAAACATACATAGACGTACAATAATTAAGGTAAGGAAGCGAGATAGTGTTCCTTGACTCTCTTCTTGAAGCCAGACACAGTTCTGCAGTTCCTTATATCGGTTGGAAGAGCGTTCCACAGTCTGACGGCATGAACGGAGAAAGAGTAGGAGAAGAAGTCAGATTTGTGGGAAGGACAATTGAGGCGGTAGGAGAGGTGAGGCCGGCACGATTCATCTGATGCACGCATCAGTGTGAACCGCTCCCGCAGGTAGGAAGGATATGAGGGATTGTGTAGGACATTGAAGAGGAGACATAATAACCGAGTATTTCTACGAAGACGGATAGGGAGCCACTTGAGTTCCTTGCGAAATTTTGAGACGTGATCATACTTACGTAAGTTAAAAATAAAGGGGCGGGGCCCCAAGTGATTAGATACTACGTCCTCGCCGTCCGCCCTGGACCCCAACTTGACCACGGTAACGCAGTGGCAAGTTGGGTGACCGAACGTATTTAGTCTGAACTTGTGATTGGCCAAATTTTTTGCGATTTTCCTGCTATGGATAACATCGAAGATACCTCCGGTCCCGACACTGCCCTTTCACGGGCAGTGTCAACCGACGACATTGCGCACTCAAACTTGATACTGATGCCTATGGATTTGGGGGCTCGCACCGCGCCGCCTAGTTGCAGCGCGATGTCGACGCCCCAAGGAACTGATGCTGCTGGGACTGACGATGGGTCAGCTCCCAGCAGTGTGAAGAAGAAGGGCCGCTCTTCTGGGACGAAGAAGAGGACCCTCGAGGAGAAGGGGGGGCCGCCGCGCGACCGTAGCACCAGCTGCTCCGGGTGGGGGTCCCTCCTCTCCAGTGATTCGGAGGAGGAGGTGCCGGTGAAGACGGTGCGTACGCGTCTAGACGCGTACAGAAGGCGGCCGCCAACTCCTCCTCCGTCCTCGGTCCAACTGTCCCAGCGAAGTCGCCGGGAAATCGGTGGGCCGCCCGCGCGGGAGCTTATGAGCGTTTTTGCCCGCATGAACGCGGCCATGCGGGGCAACAGGAACGTGGCGGGGAGGAAGAAGATTGTGGCTTCACTGGTGGATGAAGCCCAATCTTCCCTCAACAAGCTCCTCGCGCGGAGCGTCACCAAGGAGGAGGCGAGGCTCCGGAAGCAGGTGACGAGCCTGGAGGCGGAGCTCGCTGCTTCCAGGAAGCAGATGGATGACCTGTGGCGGGAGGTCGCTGACTTGACCAAGGTGGTCAAGGCGCCTCCCGGTCCCATGCTGCCGCCTCCTCCTCCGACGGCTGGACCAGCGCCGAAGACGGCGCCACCCACGGCGCCCACCACGGCGCCCACCAAGGCGCCCGCCACGGCGCCAACCACGGCGTCCACCAAGGCGCCCACCAAGGCGCCCACTAAGGCGCCCACCATGGCGCCCACCACGGCGCCCAACACGGCGCCCGGATCGCCGCCACAGCCTGTGCCGACTATGGTACAGGTCCTGACGGCGATCGAGAGGCGCCTCGCGGTCCTGGAGGACCGGGCGTACCGCCCTCCGCTAGCACGTCCCGCGTTCTCATACGCGGCGGCTGTTGGCGGTTCTCCCGCTCCAGGACCAAGCGGCACACCCGCTGTCCACCGCCCCGCTCCGCCCCAGTCCGCTCCAGCGTACCGGTTGCCGGCCGAGACCGCGGCCCAGGCGCGGAAGGCGAAGGGGCGCGGCAAGAAGAGCGGCACCCCTGCCGCCTCCTCTTCCTCTAACGCTCCCGTTGCTCCTTTACATCCCTCCGGACGGGAGGGATGGGAGGTAGTGGGGGCCAAGAAGAGGAAGACGAAGGCCGCCAAGAAAGCGGCCAAGAAAGTGGCCAAAGCCGCCGCGGCGAAGGCGCCGAAGAGGCCCCGCGCTCCTCGCTCCACAGCCGTCGTCCTTACGG
Source organism: Nudaria mundana (assembly GCA_963556515.1). NCBI lineage: Eukaryota > Metazoa > Arthropoda > Insecta > Lepidoptera > Erebidae > Nudaria > Nudaria mundana. The sequence continues at coordinate 7,036,055 of OY748295.1, read as the reverse complement.
TGACGACGGAGGGTGTGGAGAGGGGTGTGGGGTACGCTGATGTCCTGAGGACCGTGAAGTCCTCAGTCAACCTCTCAGCCCTCGATATCCAGGGGGGTCTCCGGTGCAAGACGACACGCACCGGGGCTCGCCTCCTCGAGGTCTCCGGCGCCTCCAGCGGCCCTAAAGCTGACGCCCTAGCAGCGCAGCTTAGGGACGCGCTGGACGCAGAAGCCGTCCGCGTCACCAGGCCCACCAAATGCGCTGCATTGCGCATCACGGGTCTGGATGACGCGGCCACGACGGAGGAAGTAATCTCCGCCGTCGTGGAGGCGGGCGGCTGCCCCCGTGACCAGGTGAAGGCGGGAGACATCTCCTTCGGCTCCACTGGTCATGGGATGACAGTCGTCCAGTGCCCCGTCGCGGCGGCACTGAAAGTGACGGACGGACGAAGCCTCCTCGTAGGGGGCTTCCTAAAGGCGCAGGTGCACCTCCTTCGTGCCCGGGAAACCAGATGTTTCCGGTGCATGGTGGTGGGGCACGTCGGAGTGCAGTGCACAGCGGAAGTCACCGTGGGCGATCGGTGCTTCCGCTGCAGCCGGCCCGGTCACAAGGCAAGTGCCTGTGATGCCCCGCCTCGCTGCTTTAGATGCGAGGCGGAGGGCAAAACTGCGGACCACCGGGTCGGCAGCACAACCTGCGCCGCCTCGAGGCCAAAGCCTCGTCCGTCCGCTGAGAGCGGTGGGGGTGCCGCTACTGCACGGCCAGATGTTTCTCGGCGGGATGCTGATATGGACGTCCATTAATGTCTGACGCCCATATCCGCATCCTGCAAGTGAATTTGAACCGCTGCCGCGCTGCTCAGGATCTTCTGTACCAGAGCATCCGGCAGTGGTCCATAAACTTGGCCGTGGTCGCCGAGCCGTACTATGTCCACCCGGGAAGCCCGGTGGACGAGGACGGCTCGGCCTGTTTTATCTTCGGGGGGTCCGCCGCAGACAACTCGCTCCTTGCTATCATTGCAAGGGGCCGCGGGTGTGTTGCGGCGGAATATGATGGGTTGGCAGTCGTGGCCACCTACATCTCGCCGACACTGGACGAGACTCAGTTTGAGCTATGGCTCACTGAGCTCGACGTCGTCTTCGCTGCGTGCCGTCCTCGCCCTGTCCTGCTCCTGGGAGACTTCAACGCCTGGAGTGAGGCGTGGGGCTCCCGGGAAACCAGGGACAAGGGGAGGCTTCTTGAGGACTGGACCAGAACACGTGGTCTGGAGGTCCTCAACCGGGGGAATGTCGCCACCTTCTGGCGGCGGGGGACCAGCTCGGTCGTGGACGTATCGTTCGCGACCTCTGCCCTCGCCGCCCGTATTACTGGCTGGCACGTGGAGGAGGGTGAGGAGACGCACTCAGACCATCGGTACATCCGATTCGATGTCGTCCCCCCACCTGACCTCCCACAGCCGGTAGAAAATCCCCCGGATCCGCGTTGGGCACTTCACCATCTGGATCGGGAGGCTCTCCTGGAGGCTTCCATCGTGCAGGCCTGGATTCCGGCACCGGACCGGCCTGCCGATGTGGATGCCGAGGCGGAGTGGTTCAGGAGAGCCATGTCGCAAATCTGTGATGCGGCGATGCCTAGGGTTACACCCAGACCGGCCAGGAAGCAGGTGTACTGGTGGTCGCCGGAGATTGCACAGCTGCGCGCAGCATGCATCTCCGCCCGCCGCCAGTACACCAGGTTTCGCCGGAGGCATCGCCGCCCAGACGACGCGGCAACCCGAGAGGCGGAGCTTTATCAGGCTTACAGGGAGGCTAAAGGTAATCTCCATGAGACAATAAAGCGGGCCAAGACGGCGGCCCGCGAGGAGCTCCTGGAGACCCTGCAGCAGAACCCATGGGGGCGCCCGTACCTACAGGTCAGGGAAAAACTCCGACCTAGGGCGCCCCCACTGACCCAGAGTCTCCAGCCGCAGCAGCTGGAGCGGGTCATGGGCTCCCTGTTTCCGACGAGCGCGGAGGAGCATGTCCCTCCGCGCATGGCTCCGTCTCTGCCCGACGCGGATAGCACCGGCGAAGACGACGTACCCGAAGTCAGGGTGGGGGAGCTAGGGGCGACAGTACTCCGGCTTAAACGCCGGAAAATCACTGCCCCCGGACCCGACGGCATTCCTGGCCGTGCATGGGTCCTGGCCCTCGAAGAACTCGGGCCTCGACTGATGGGGCTCTTTAGCGCATGCCTCGAAAGGGGCCAGTTTCCCAAGGTGTGGAGGACGGGGAAGTTGGTCCTGATCCGTAAGGCGGGGCGGCCGGTGGACTCACCGTCCGGATACCGGCCGATCGTGTTGCTCGACGAGGTGTGTAAGCTCTTTGAGCGAATTATCGCGGAACGCCTCGTCGAGCATCTCTCGACGGTGGGGCCAGACTTGGCGGACAACCAGTACGGTTTCCGTCGGGGACGCTCCACCGTGAGCGCGATCATGCGCGTCAAGAGCCTGACGGAGGAAGCAGTCTCGCAGGGCAAGGTGGTGGTGGCGGTGTGTCTTGACATCGCCAACGCGTTCAACACCTTGCCATGGAGCTGCGTTAGGGAGGCGCTCGTGTATCACGAAACGCCTCTCTACCTCCGTCGTATTGTCGGGGCCTATCTCTCGGAGAGGGCCATAGCTTTCCCCAGCTGGCTCGGGCCAGCTCGGCGGGATGTGTCGTGCGGTGTTCCACAGGGGTCGGTCCTGGGGCCGCTTCTGTGGAACATCGGCTACGACTGGGTGCTGCGGGGTGCGTTGCCTGAGGGTGTCGGCGTAACGTGCTACGCCGACGATACCCTCGTCACGGCGCGGGGTGCAACGTACCAGGAGGCAGCACTCAAAGTCACGACGGGTGTTGCTCAAGTCGTGGGTCGGATACGGCGGCTGGGACTGGAGGTGGCCTTGCACAAGTCCGAGGTTCTGTGTTTTCACAGACCTCGGAACGGTCCACCTGAAGGTTCCAGCATAAATGTGGGAGGCGTTAGCATCGGCATCAAGCCCTCGATGAAGTATCTAGGGATCGTACTTGATAGCCGATGGAACTTCGGACCACATTTCCGAAGTTTGGTCCCCAAGGTGACACACGCATCGGTCGCGCTTTCGCGACTGATGCCCAACCTAAAGGGACCCAACGCTTCCTGCAGGAGACTGTACCTGGGGATCGTGCGGAGTATGGCCCTATACGGGGCTCCCGTATGGGCGGCGCGGTTGACGGCCAATAACTCAACGCTCCTTAACAGGCCGTTGAGGACCTTGGCCGTCAAAACAATAAGGGGCTACCGCACGATCTCCGGAGAGGCTGCATGTCTCCTAGCCGGGACCCCTCCATGGGACCTGGAAGCGAGAGCCCTTGCGTCATTGTTCCAATGGCGCAAGGAGGCGCTGGAGCGGGACCACAGGCCTGCGTCTCGAGAAATCGATGACCGGCGGTCCCAACTCCGACAGGATCTCATGGAGTCATGGAGGGTGCGACTTGAGCAACCCAAGTGGGGTGCCACCATCATCGCGGCGGTGAGACCGATCATGGACGATTGGCTGCAGAGGCAGCATGGTGACCTCACGTATCGTGCGACGCAGATCGTTACCGGGCATGGATGCTTCGGTAGCTATCTGTTTCGCATCCATCGTGAGGTCACACCCCGGTGTCAACACTGCGAGGTTTCCGGCGACGACACCGCACTCCACACGTTGGTGGAGTGCTCAGCGTGGGCGAGTCAGCGCCGGGACCTCGTAGTGGGTCTGGGCGTGGATACCCTCTCGCTGGAGACCATGCTTCAAGCCATGGTCTCCAGCGGGAGTAGGTGGAATGCGGCCGTGTCCTTCTGCGAGCAAGTCGTGCTCGCGAAGGAGGCGGCCGAGAGGGAGAGGGAGCGTGCCCTCCCCGCCGAGTTCCGTAGTCAGCGGCGAGGCCGCCGCAGACTCATCTACGCCCAAGACCATCGACCTCCATGATCGGGGCCTGAGGACGGCGGGATCGCCACCTGTCGTCCTTACAGAAGCAGGCTAGAAGGGTTGCGTGCTGCGGGGCCTTTGCCCCATAGCACGCAACCAGATTCACTCACTGACGCGGGATAAAACCCTACCCCCAACGACGCGGGATTCTCATCCCGACCCAACCCCCGCAGAGACCACAGAGGTGGTCAAAGTCCGCCGGGCGCCACTGGAAATACGTTCTGCCTGTAACCAGAGACGCCCGGCAACGGACGTTGGAGCGGCCGCGGCCTTGGTCGCGGAACTAAAAAAAAAAAAAAAAGTTAAAAATAAATCGGATACCTAAGTTTTGCAACCGCTCAAGTTTGTTTAAGAGCTCCTCTGTAGCATCCAGGCAGCAAGCGTCCGCGTAGTCCAAGATCGGCACGATTAGTGTTTGGGCCAGCGAGATTTTAGTATCGTGGGGCAATAAACTCTGGAGACATTTAAGTGTATGAAAGGTGAAGTGGACCTTCTTGCTGACCTCGTTAATATGAAAGCCCCAGGACAAGTTGCTGTCGATAATAACTCCCAAGTTCTTAGCGGCATTGGTGTATTTGATAGGGATATCATCCAGCACGATAGCTGGAAGAGATGCCATATCCAGCCCTGCCAACATCTGCCGACTGCCAATTACCATGGCCTGAGATTTAGTGGGATTTATGTGGAGGCCGTATGACCTTGCCCATAGGCTGATGGCACTCAAGTCATGATTCATGACAGCGATGGCAGTCCGATACTCGTTGAGGGTAAAGTGCCTATACAGCTGTAGGTCGTCTGCATACAGATGGAAGTTGGAAGAAATGACTCTAACTGCGGAGTTGATAAAAATGGAGAACAAAAGAGGAGAGAGTACGCCACCTTGGGGCACGCTCGCAGTGAGATTGCACCAGTCAGACTGAGCGTCATTGTAGCGAACACACTGCGAGCGGCCCTGAAGATAGGATTTAAACCAGGTCACAGCCTCCATGGAACAATTCAACGACTTAAGGATACCAAGGAGAATGTCAAAGTCTACCGAGTTAAAGGCACTACTGAAGTCCAGTAGCACCAATACCGTAAGAGATCTACTCTCCATGGCCCAACGTATGTCGTCGGTCACCTTAAGAAGTGCCGTCACAGTGCTGTGACCTGTCCTAAACCCAGATTGAAAGGGACTAAGGAGATTATTCCGTGTCAGGTAACTAGTCAACTGGCGATGTACTATATGTTCAAGGACTTTGGATAGGAATGGTAGAATGGATATAGGACGAAATTGGGACGGGAGAGAAGGGTTTGATGTTTTAGGTAGTGGAATAACTTGTGCCTGTTTCCAAGCACTAGGAAAACAGCCGGAGGAAAGGGAGAAATTAAAGATATGAGTTAAAATGGGGATTACGGACGGGAGAATAGGAGAAAACATTTTAGAACACAGCTGATCGTTCCCAACAGCAGAGGAAGTGATGGCTAAAAGAGATTTTTGGACGTCATCCTCACCAACCGCAGAGAGATGAAACGAAGGGCATGATGGGACCGGCAAAAGAGACAAATCGAGCAGTGTTGGCCCTAACAAGCGGGTCAAGTGTTACAGGTGGGAGAGAGAAATGCTTATTGAGGGCTCGAACATCGATGTTGTGACAATCAATAGTTGGTGATTTGCCGATTCCATTAGCTTTAAGGAATTTCCAGACGTCTGAAGAGTTGTGGTTGACAAGAGATTCGTGAAAATGGCGGCGTTTGGCATCACGACACAGACGACCACAGCGGTTGCGAAGGTTCTTATAACGAGCAACATTGAAGTCAGTCGGACTACGCTTGAGCCTCCTTTTAGCCCGGTCACGGTTAGCCATGAGCTCTTTGATTTCAAGCGTAATCCAGGGAGCGGGGACATGGTTTAACCTTACCCTACGCAGCGGTGCATGCCGATCATATAAAGTAGTAATGGCATTATTAAAAAGTTCTACCTTCTGGTCGACAGCTTCACAATGAATGACGTGTCCCCAATCTAAGCTGCCAGCATCACCGCGTAAAGCCTCCAGATCCATGCTCCTAAAATTCCGGAACACAGCAAATTGTGATTTCCGTTTAGGTGGACGAATAAATAGAGATGCATAAATGAGGTCATGATACGAAAACGGAGCAGTGAGTTGACCATGTGAGGCTACATGATCAGGTGAAGATACAATCAATAAGTCGAGTAGAGAAGGTTTACGATTAGGGACATGGTGAGTAGCAGAAAGGGGAAGGATATGTAGATTTATAGAAGTTAGAAGAGAGTGTAAGGAGTGGGTACGATGGTCGTCTTTAATGAGGCATGTGTTAAAATCGCCCATCAGAACGATTTGATTATACTTCAACTACTACTTCAACGTATTGAGTAAGTACTTTTACATAATATTCCCTATTCTGTGGTATGAAGTGAAATATGAGTTGAAAAATATAATGTGAATGTTATGACCCCCGTCCGTTTTAATTGCGCGAGACCGCGGCCGCTCCCATGTCCATTGCTGCGGGCGTCTCTGGTACACACCAGAAGGTATTTCCAGTGGCGCCCGGCGGACTTTGGCCACCTATGTGGCCACTTCGGGGTTTGGTCGGAATGAAAATCCCGCGTCGTCGTTGGGATTGGGTTTTATCCCGCGTCGGTGAGTGAATCTGGTGGCGTGCTGTGGGGCTGAGGCTCTTCGTAGGCGCCCTTCTAGCCTGCTTCTGTAAGGACGACCGTCCTCAGGCCACGATCATGGAGGTCCTGGGTGTAAACAAAACAAAGGATAATAGAAATAAACTAAACCTACTTACTACAAATACCTAACAGGATGGGAAGAGATTGTTGGACTTCAATTGTTTGATGTCAATATGAATTATCATTACTCGCTCCAGATACGACAATGTTAAAACAAACAGAAAATAATTTAAAATCTAGATCTAGGTGAGATAACGGAGTGACAAATAATAAATAATTAGTTTACAAAACTGCAGTAGTATAAAGCATTTACTTCTGATACTTTCACGATTGTCACTAGGTATATTACGTACATGGTGGATTTCTAGACAATTTATATTCGCCCGACAGAAGTTCTATCAAACGTAGGTACATGATGAGTGGCCAGTAGAATTAAATAATAAATAATAAATAAATAAAAAAATTTGGACATTCTCACACAATGTCATCTAACCCAAATTAAGCTAATACGTAGGTCACACTATAAGTTTTGCGTAACTTAAAAAAACAACATGTTAAAACCAAAATATTATGTTTGTTGCTTTTCAAAATACTCTCCTTTACATTTTAAACATTTTTTCATGCGATCCAACCATTTTTTAAAACAGGAGGACCACAGATCTGAAGGCATGTTTTCTACGTGCTGATTGAACGCTATCACTGCCTCTTCGGAGTTGGTAAAAGTGAAACCTCTCATCAAATCTTTGATTTTGGGGAAAATACAGAAATCACAGGGTGCTAGGTCGGGGCTATGCGCAGGATGAGTGACGAGTTAACTTTTTCGGAAGCTAAAAATGACTTTGTTTTGTTGGCCGTGTGTGAAGAAGCGTTGTCATGATGTAGGAGAACGCGGCTTCTGGGTCGTCTTTCGCGAACTTTTTCTAACACCCTGGGTAAACAAATGGTAGAATACCACTCGGCATTAACACTCTTTTGATCTTCAAGTGGAATTGTACAGATGGGACCCGTAGCTGAGAAAAAAACGCAATCATTTTTTTACCAACGTTTCTCGCCTGCCTCACTTTTGTTGGCTTGTTCTCATTTTCAAACACCCATTCACAAGATTGCTGTTTTTTTTTCGGGTTCAAAACAATAAATCCACGTTTCGTCTCCTGTGACAATGTCATAAACAGCATTAGAATGTCCGTGCTCGTACTTCAGTAGCATCTGTGAGCACCATTCCACGCGAGCCCGCTTCTGCTCCGCTGTCAGTACATGAGGGATCCAACGATAACAAAGTTTCCGAACTTTCAATTCTTCGTGTAAAATTTTCTGGATTTGACTCATACCAATCCCCAATAGTCCTCGAATTGTCTCATAGGTAATCCGCGGGTTTTCTTCAATTAACCGCTTAACTATCCACATTATTTTCGTTGATGGCAGTTGAAGGCTTCACGAAATTCGTCATGTAAAGAAACTCGACCTCTCTCAAATTCAGCAAACCATCGCCTCACGGTGCTCAAACAAGGTGCTTCTCTCCCAAAATCATTTTGAAGACGAGCGGCACAGACTGCATAGAGAGAGAGAACTTTTAAAATCATAAAAAATCATCGCTCTAAAATCTTTTCTACTTAATTCCATTTTCGTTGCATACGTAGAACTTTGATGTGTGATATAAAACAATTGACAAATGATTTCCCGCTAATTGTTTTTTTATTACTTAGAAGGTTGCAACGTTTAAAAAAATATAACATTCGAAATTCAAATAGTTCCGATTAGCTAGAAGTGCAAAACTTTTAGTGTGCCACATGTATAAGCTTGTGTTATGGGATCTAGACGACTGATAAACAATACTCCGAAACATACATTTGTGGATCAGACAAATAATTTGATTCGACCCGGAATTGAACCTGGGACTTCAGGGACGGCAGTCGCATACTCATACTACTGCGCCACCGAGGCAGTCAAAAGAATTATTATTAATGAGAAGACGAAGGAAAACCGTTTAAAACATAAAAAAAATAATAGCCATTTATGTGGTCACACACTTCCCACTTTTTTCAACAACATCGGACAAAAGCAGAACCACCGATATAAGAATACTACACTAGAACTTACTTTATATATCTCTACTAGCCTACGCCCACGGCTCTGCCCGCTGTACAAATTATATCACAAAAAGTCAAAAACCTTCCTAGAGAACCATTCCATCCTTTGGTGAAAACCGCTTCAAAATCCGTAGCGTAGTTTTAAAGATATTATTATGGACGGAAGAGACTTTGTTTTTTTTTTAATAACATATGCCTATATATAATAGTATATGTAGTGAGTAGTGATGTAGTGATGATTATCAGCGATTATTACACTTTAAGTTAAACTAAAAATTAAGTTAAAAAGCTTGGAATTGATCGTCAAATCATTTACTCATACATCATTTACTCGAATCATTTACTCAAGAACCAGCCCTACAGCATATATCCATCTTGCTGTTTGCAAACTTGTTATTTCGCAACAAAAACAATGTATTTGTATAAATTAATGATGAGTTTGCAAGCTCAATTCTTTCCACACAATTTGTGGAATTGCCGACATTGTTTTGTTAAACTGTTTTTCTTAAAAGCGAGGTATTCGAGAAAGGCTTGCGAGATACTTGTGCGAATTAATCAAATGTGGAATACGGGGCCATTCACTCCGTGGTATACGACTTGCTTTCTTACCTGGAATGGCTAGAGATTTACGTACTTTTTTAGAAACAGGTTAGAAAGTATTAGTTGAATACTATAATAGGTACTGTAAGTTGAAATACGATGCTTTAATTTTCGGCAATTAAAATACATCTAGCTAATGGCACACCAAGGGCACTTGGAAATTATAATTGTGTAAACACCTTTTCTTTGTTTCAAAAAATGCTTATATAAATGCGTTATAATTATGAAAACTAAAGTTTAAAGGGTAATTTAAAGCCTTTATTTATATTTTATTCAGGATTAAAACTCATTAGGCATGATTCTTCTCCTTTTCTTCTTTTTTTAAAAACGTAGCTCCATCGATGTTCATCATACTCGTAGATTACCTACTCGTATCTATGATGTTCATCGAGGATTTCGCCAATGTAAATGTAAAGGTAATGCTTGATATTTCCCGCACAGAAGAACTAATTACTTAACTAGTACACGGTAAGGGACAAAGAAACGTTGTTCGGTATTGCAATTGAGTATCTGGAACCCGATTTTTGCGGAGCGCCAGAGGTAACCTAAAAAGCCACTGGCCACGCACTCAGCAAAAATCGTCTATTAGCTGTTGGAAACTGGGAGTCAGGTTTATGGATTTAGGCGCTTCCATCGTTCTACCTCGGTACAATGTTGGACGACACGAATACTGTGGAGTAATCGTCGATAATCTAGGACACCATGACATTTCTTGTAGCAGAAGCGCAGGTCGTATACCTCGGCACGCTATTCTAAACGACATAATTCGTAGGGCTCTTTCTACTGCAAGTCTTCCGGATGTACGTGAGCCAAATGGAGTAGCACGAAACGAGAGACCGGACGGTTTGTCTTTGCTACCATGGAAGATGGGAAGGTCTTTAGTGTGAGACGCTACATTCGTTGACACCTTAGCACCTTCACACCTTCCAAGCACATCTGGATTTGCCGGTGCCACTGCTGCATCGGCTGAGGCCTCAAACGGCGTAAATATGCTAACCTAGCAGGTGATTACAAATTTGAGCTTTTTGGGGTTGAGACACTAGGGTCATGCGCTCGCCGCCGTTATAGAAACATTGCTAAACCCTTAATCGATGCTTCTCAGGATCAGAAGCCTGGCTATTTTCTGGCCCAAAGAATAAGTATCACAGTCCTACGTGGCAATACAGCCAGCATTCTAGGAACCTTCCCAATCGGCTATGACGCCGAGGATTTTTAAACGATATTTTATAGTGTAAATATTTTTAGTACATAATTATGTATATTGTAATTCTTATTGTAAATAAATGTTATCCAAAAAAAGAATTACCTTATTATGTGGTATGGAGTACGCACAGGGTATACAAACATATTGTGTGTGTGTCTATCCTGCCTATTTATTTATTTATTTATATACGCTTTATTGTACGCCAATACATTATTAATATATCTACATACACAGAGATTCCATATATGAGCAGTATAATGGTAGGCCTTATTGCATAAAACAATACCTCTACCAGGCAACCTTTGGATGGATAGAATTTGAAGGACGAAAAGTAGTAGGCGTAGTAGTATTTACTCATTATCACGGAGATCTACGGGTATTACCTAGATAATGGGCGTTTTCATATTGCACGATATCGTCACGATATCTTACATTCTTACCTAAAGTTACCTCTGCGATAATTTACATGCTTACGAGTATCTTAAAGTTAGTACTGCTACTTACGATATCGTCATGATATCGTGTGTCGTTATCGTGCAATGTGAAAATGCACAATTATTGTCGATTCACCTTGGTAGTTCATTAGATGGAACATAATAGAGAAGTAACAATACAATATGCTTTAATGTAGTAAGTATCTTATTTATAAATACCATCTTTACACGCTGTATGTCGTTTAGTAAATCAACACATGTGTCAAAGTTATTGTGTCAAGGACACAATTTGTAGTATTGAGCCAAAACTATGAGGTTAGGAACATAATATTTCACTAAACTACTTGTTCGTCTAACGAATAGATGTCTATGTAGAACAAGGTTATGCAACTTACGTAGAAAACTTATTAACTGACGTCACACAAAATATTCTAAATGAATGTCAACTTTATTTCTTCAATATTAAAACTTACTTTTAATTCAATGGATTGTAATTGAAATATTTAAATAATGAAATATTTGGTTTTAAAGAGTGCACATAAAATATTTGTTTTTTAAATTAATATAATCAAGTAAATTAAACATAAGTTATGAATGTAGGTATGTACCCGAGACAAATGTTAATCTGACTGGTTTTTGGATTCTTTTCCGTGTATTTCTACTAATGTTAGTGACAACTATTCAAAAATATTAACTAGGTACTTGACAAATTACTAACTGATATGATGTAATAAATACTTACATTAACCAAAGGAAATATACGAAAAGGTAATCTGCCCTTAATGACATAACGCATGAAGAAAGTACTACGTTTTACGTAGGTACCTACATATTTAATTACGTAGAAACTGGAGCATGTTACATTATAATAGTCATGTTAATTGCACAAAAGGTGTTTGTACAAAATTTATGACATTGTTTTCGTATGCTCTTTGACATAAGCCGAAAACTTCAAGTAGGTAAGCAGACATCAAAATTTATAATAAAATTGTAAGTGGTCGGTGTCTGTACATCGAAGATATAATAGAGAAACTGTTGTAGGGGCTTTATGAACGCAATAGTATACCCAAAACAATGGTTTTTAGAATTTTTGTCTGTTTGTCTGTGTGTCTGTTTGTCTGAATGTTTAAACACGCTAATCTCAGAAACGGCTTAACCGATTTTAATGCGGTTTTTAGTAATGCGTTGTGGTTTATTCAACTTAACATTTAAGGTATGTTTTATTTCAATCGGTTCATAAATAAAAAAGTTATGTCGATCTAAAGTACCACACAGGCGGAGCTGCGGGCAACAGCTATAGGTACATAATAAATCAGTAACTGGTGATCAAGAAAACTATAACACGCAGGCGCAGCTGCAGGCAACAGCTAGTACTTACATAAAAATATACGGTCACGCCTCTTTCCTGTTGGAATAGGCAAATACGATCTTGGGATACCTTTCGCTTCTTCAACTATCTTAAGCATTTTTATAAATCTCTTCTGCACGTGTACTCTTAACCTGACCTTTCGATAAGACATTTCTGATATGATCTTAGTTTATCCATTACCAACTTGTCCATCAACATTCACTTCATCTTTCTCTTTCATCAATATCCTTTATTTCATCCTCTCAATTATACCTTGTTTCAACCTTCGGATGAGGTAAGTCAAAGACTTATCGTTTTCATGTTAAGATGGTACTACTGTTTTGAAATTTGTTTCTGTATTTTTGTTTAATCAATGTTTGACAGGGTATGGCGAAATTTTGTTAGACCTATGTCAATTTAATACTTATTGAAAGGATTCATTTGTCTATATTGTGTCTAATCTACTCGTACCTGTATATGACAGGATGTGGCAAAAAATTTGTCGAATTGAAATAGTATATTATGCAATAGTGCATAATTCAGTGAAATGTAAAGTTTTCAATTGAATATTAAGAACAAGAAAGAGTCAATATAATATTCGGATCACTTTATAATTCTTTTAAACTTCATTATGTTGTATTACATAATACACCAGCAAATTGTCTTACTCACAGAAGAATAAAAAAAAGAATATATCGAGCCACGGTGCCTACGACAGAGTTGATAGCAAGACAAGGAAACTGCTGTATACTTATCATATCTGCAGTAGGTTATCATACAGTTTCCGTTGTCTTGGACAAAGGTTCTTTAAAAATAACATTACAAGGCTTTGTGTGTAGCTGTTATAACGAATCCTTTATTTATTTATAGGTATTTCTAGGTAATTTATCCGAAGTTTCTGGAAACCGCAATGGGTTGCTCCTTGTTACACAATATCTATCGAAATATGACTTTACTTATTCAATCGTGTCTTTGGGGAGAAAGATGTGAGTCTGGGTGTTTGATATTTAAAAGCGAGTAGTTTGAATATTTACATACTCAATATTGATGAAGACCCAGTTCATCAATATTTTTGAAAAAAAGGAGTAGGATTTTTAAATATACTTCAGCATAGAACGAAAGGTTTTTTTACGGATATAAAACTACAGGCAGGTTTTAAGGTATGGTAATCGAAGCTTTGTCTTTCAAAACCAAGATTTTCTACTAATTTAAATAAGTATATAAATGCTGAGAATGGCTTGAACACTTTGGATAAATTTTGTCTCGAAATATTCGTTAAGCTTCAGGTAATAGTAATCTCAATCTCTTCTTCTCTCTAAAGTCTTCAAATAATACTTAAGGTTTTTTAAATTTGAGGTGGTACAAACCTCGTGGGTCCTGAAATTACTAGTCACTAGTAAAAATTGCTAGAAATAATCCTAATAATAAAAATCTACTAAATGTTTTTGTCGGATTGGTGTTGCTTTGAAATTTTACTACGCGAAAGGAAATGCAGTTTATGGAACATTTAATGGCACATGTAATGATTTAAACAGAGAGATACAAATTGCAGTTTATGTTCTGTTTCAAGTGCAATCACTTATCGTAATAGCGATTAAGTCGCTTATTTAAGCGGGTGATTATATAGGTTCGAGATAAAAACCTCTGCTTCAAATCTACTGCATTCTCAATGATACTTAGTATAAAAAGTTGTACTTAATTTAAAGTTGCATTTGATTACCTGAGATACCTGGACCCTACATTCAATTTTATTTCTTAACTACATCTGCGCAATATAATCTTTCAATTTATATTCAATCAGATTCCTGTGGCACATTATAGGCGGTAAAACATAATTATCCCATCGGAAGATTATGCTTATTCAAATTGTCTTGCACTGGAAATCCCTCGGCACTGTTTGCAAACATCGCTCATTGCATTTCATCCTGTCCCTTCTTCTTTTAGGTACGTGGCTCCATCGTTTATCGATGATGTTTCCAATGTCAAGGTAATGCTTGGATATTTCCCTCTCAGAAGAACTAGTTACTCTGAACTAGTTCACGGTGACAACGTTTCACAAGGAAACGTTGTTTGGTATTGCAATCGAGTAACCTAAAAGGCTACCAGCCACGCGGTCACCAAAAACCCACGTTCCATCATGTTCTACCACCCAATAAATATTTTGAAAAAATTTAGCGTGTCAAATATACAACCTACACGGATCTTACGTCACTTGCATCTGTATTGTTAACATCCAAATTAATGCAAGCAGGGTATACTACGTGTCAATAATTCTGATAGTGGCTAATTTGTTTCTGCGTGGCGAGTTTTAATTTCATTACTGAAGGTTTTCCTCACAGCAGGAGAGCTGCCGGAGATGCAATAAACTGACCCGCACTGGACTTATTATATTAGCAACTATTTGGAAATAACTATTGAGTAAACCTTTTGATGAAATATATCAAGTATATAATTTGATCGAAGGTCCTAAGGACTAAGGACAAGGGTATTTGATATAAGTATAATTGGATTAAAGGTAAACTCTACTAAAATTTGTACTTGGCTTGGATTTTTATCGTAGAGGAGAATAGGCTTGGCATTGACATAGGTGCAAAAGACCGTGATTGGTTACCGTGATATAGATGATAACTCTAACTAGTAGTTTGATACTGGCCAAAGCTGTATTCGGTCGTTGGTTGGATTCTCGCCCATGACAAAACTTTGTGTAATGAACACGATGATTTGGTCTGTGTAGTAATTGTATATATTCAAAAGTATAGTTTATTAGTTATCCCATAATACAATCTTATATTAAAATTTACTTTGGGCTAGATCTAGATGACGCCTGTGTAAATGGAGAAATGCACAGTTTAAAACGCCTGTATAAAACAAAGATGTTTGCGGGCTACACGGTTTTAAACCAACAGTGTTCAATACACCGTGAAAGTACCACCGTTTACAAACAATATATTTTGGACTCAGTTGCGATAACAGGTGGCCTACCACCATGTCTTATAGCAGTATTATTTTAATGTTATTTTGACTTTTTGTTCTATGACGTCCATACAAGTCAACGTTATAATGATACTGCTCAAAGACGGTGGTGGTAGGCCCCCAGAACCGACTGAAAGTATTACTTTGAAAAAACAAACACATATTTTTTACAAACATCTTAAAATTGTTGTAGTCTCTAGACAACAAATGAGTACTCGTGGTAGCTCGCTGCCTTAAAAAAATTTCTGGTGCTATCCAGAGGCGCTCGACAATAGACGTACCTACGCTGCAGAAGTCTCGGGCCGTGGATTTAAAAAAAGAAACTACATCAATTTTAAGAATTGTATAAAAAAATGTGTTTGTTTTTTCAAAGTAATACTTCCAGTCGGTTCTGTTATCGAAACTGAGTCCAAAAGATTTTTTTTTGTAAACGGTGGTACTTTCACGGTGTAGAACGTCGTCGTACGGGTTGACGTAATTAGGTTTAAAACCGCTGTCTACAATATTTTAGTTATCTGTTTCAAACAGCCATTTTAAACTGTGTATTTCTTCCATAAAAAAATTTACTATACATAATCAATGTGCATATGTAGAATATGTATGTTAACGTGTACACTTTAAAATACATATTCTATAACGTTAGTAATAAACTTGCAAATGATTGGTAAAAAAAGCATAGAAATTGAGATTTTTCCTCATCCTAATGCGTATATATTTTTTTTATTCTTGCATCATACAGACTGACGTGCTGTGAACCTGTGTCGCCGCTAACTCGTAAAACGAAGCTCAAAGATTCGTAGAACGAACTTCGAAGGTTCGTAACACGAAGTTTCCACTACAAAGCAAACAAAAAACGATTTTTCTAAGATTCCTCCGTACGATTTCAAAATTAGCAAACAGAAAACTTTAAAACAAATAGAAAGTGGTTAAGTGCTAAGACAAATATTTTTGATGAATATCCATCCGTCACCACACCAACCATTATTTAAATATGGGTCCGGTATTGTACTTGGTCTGTTCTACCGGCTGTAATGTAACTGAAGTTCAATGACTCGTATTTTCTTACTTTATTACTTTCACACATGTAATTGTTCCACCATTTCATGGTAGCAAATATAGAAAGAAGAACGAGTGAAAAAAAACGCCGACCATGTATTCATTATAAAGCAGCTCCTACAAACCAGTCCCAAAACTGGTAGGAAGTTAATCAGGTTTACAGAATTGTAACAAGACACGCATCTCAGCTAACTCGATTGACGGAATCTTAAGTGGATGGTAAGATCATCTACATACATACGTATATATGTATCGCGTATTGTACGGCGTCATTGTATAATGTACATACATACAATGACGCCTCTCCCGTGGGTAGGTAGAGATTATGGAATTCCATTTGCAAAGATCTTGGCATACTACTTTCGCTTCTTCTGCTTTCATTACAATTTTAATGCTTTTCTTTGGTTAAGGGTTCCTACTCTTAACTTGGCCATTCGACAAAACATCTCCGATTTAGTCGAAGTACGGTCACTTAGGTCGACCTTAACCGGCCTGTCCTTTCACCTTATGTATCTTTTTCATCAATCTCCTTTCATCCATCATTCAAGCAGTCCTATATGCATAGCCGGCCTTGCCTTCTTAGACACTTCTTTCTGACTATTAATAAAGACCATTCAAGCGTTTGTTATTAATTTGCTAAATTATATGGCAGCTAACTTGTGTAATTATTATAAAATGAATGCGTACTGTTTGCGTACGTCTGTTGATGTGTGTTAATTACGGAATCAGACAGCGTTTTAGGTATTTTGCGGTTTGATTTGCGAGAGTAGACTCACTATTACTTATTACTTACGTTAAATTTGTACATATCTATCTCTATCTACATAGGACAAAAGTAAAAAAGGTCACTTTTTGTGTAGAGTAGTAACTGTGTAGGTCTAGCTTTTGTCTTTTTGCATGAGACTGCCTTATTTTACGCAATTGGTAAGACAAGGTATAAGAAGGAATAGGTATTGCGTATCTTCTACATAAGAAGAGTGGGGCTAAAATTTATTGTATCTATGTTCACACTGCCATTTAAGATAATATGACATACGGTAATTAATAGTTATTTCAATTGCGATAACATTTTCTAATTACGTACTTACTCAAACAATTCCAAGAAGACCCTGGTTGGTCATGTCTGGGTATTGCCCGTGGCATTTGTGGTTGTAGTGCCTTGAAAAAATGTTATATACCCTTGAGTCTTTAATACCTATATGAGTGACCACCTTAGACCAAGCATGCCACTCGCTTCGCTAGCTACAAGTAACCAAAATAAAGTGTATAGGTACAGATATCAGACTGCATTGTCGATGTTAAATGTAAAAAAAACCTTAAGGTATCGCGTTTCTAATGAAGAGAAAATAATGAAAGTTCATTCAAAGATATTCTAGGTATTTCTTCTTCTAAACTTCAGAGCCGGTTTCTTGTCTGTGCAGTAGTTTTCCTTTCTTTCTCTCTTCTAATAGCCATTTCCTTCAGTTCCTGGCAGGATCTCTCAGTAATAATATTGTCTATTCTCAAATAATTTGAGAATTGCTTGTGTTTGGTTTTATAGATAACTAGCGGACGTCCGCGGCCTACCACGCGTGAAATAGTTTTATGGTACCCAATACCCGCGGGAAATTTATTCCCGGGATAAAAAGTTGCCTATATTACACTTTATTACATAAGCTGTCTGCCTGTGAAAGTCCTGTTAAAATCAGTTCAGCCGTTCCAGAGTCCGGGAACAAACAGACGGCCAGACAGACAGCCAATTTTCATGTCAGTATCGTGAATACTATCGTATGGATTGAGTAAAAAGATGGTAATTTGAAATTACACACAGATACTTCAATTTTATTTATCTGTATTGATGTCAATACTAATTTATAAAAGAATTAGGACATAAAGTTTGTATCAATGTGTAAACACACTTCTAAAATATATAGATTGAGAAACTACAAAGAACAGTTACTACCTAATCTTAACCAATCAGTCTCATAATGAGTAATCAGTCTTATAATGACTAATTTACTACAACTATCATAAATGCATGTCAGCATGTGTAAAAAAGATAAATAGTTATTGTTTGAGCAAGATTAAACGATTGATTTCGGTGTAAGACACTAACGGCTATGCTTGAGTATAATAATAAACGGTTTATAATATACGAGTAAAATATCATACATAATGACTGACATTTACATTATCAAGTTGTCTAATAAATAGGTGTTTTCATTTTATGTATCGTATTGTATGTACTATGAATATAAATATAAATTATTGTACATTTCAAGGTAACACGATATATATCTACTTACTAATATTATATTAAGAGTATTTTTTTAAATGCTGTGTAATATGCTATGTATGTATTGTCATCTCTAGTGTAATATTATGTACCTACTTGTATATGTTATAGAATGCTTCCTGTCCATTACTTATGTCTTTCCTTATTTAAATTTCTTTGTTTACTTATATTTTTCTTATAATACATATTAGTATTGTCTCCATAAGATTGTTTTTATGTTTCCTCACTAAATTTACTTAAACACCAATGACTACCTACTTTCACATCTTATTTCTTACCATTTATGTCCATCGAAAGGTTGCCTGTAAGAGATCGTTTTTAGTGATAAGGCCGCCATTTGTGCATTTTCATACGATGTTTCTTATATTTATTTATATTGGTGTACAATAAAGATTATTCTATTCTATTCTATTCTAAGAGGTAGCAGCTGACACTAAGATTAAGATTTTGTTGCCTTTCATCAACATTTCATCGCAAGTCAACGTTACAATTTATTTTCAAAATTACAATGTATAGCTGCTACTTTTTATTAAATTCATTCGGCCATTTTGGACATAATCTAATAAATGTGACGGCAATAGGCTTGCCCCCTACGTGGGACAAAAATACTGGCTAATTGTGGGTGTGTAATCCACCTCTGCCTACACCTTCGGGGATATAGGCGTGACATATGTGTGTGATATTTAATTGTTTGTTTGCTTTGAATATGCTGCGTAACTACTGAACCAATTTCGATTTTTTTTCACTAAATTCGATGTAGCTACTTTATCTCCAAATGACATAAGGTAATTTATCACTGTAGTAGGAATTGAGAACAAGAAAATTAAATCACACTGGCGGAGCTGCGGTAAGCAGCAAGTTTTTAAAAAAATAAAAATTATTTTATTTTATTAGGAAACTCAACAGCTTATTTACAAATGATGCACTATAATTAAAAAGAAATAAAAGTAAAAATCTTTTTAAAAACAAGTTTTTATTTAAATGCGCTAAAAAGACCAAAATAAACTTTAACTTCTTCTTCTTGTTTTTTTAAATTAGTGGCTCTATCGTTCACCGATGATTTTGCTAATGTCAAGGCAATAAACTTTTACTATCAACTTATAACGTCAAACTTTGAAGGAAAACTATAACGGATAGTATAAATTTGTTAGTTCAGGAGTTATAGAGGCTTTTATGGGTAACTAATGCGTAATAAACCCTATCTTATGCGTGGCTCGACACGGACTTGCCCGGTTTTTTTCTTTTATAATGTTAACAATAGAATATTTCAAACAAATAAACGAGCATCACCGCTGAGTTGATGGCCAGTTAAGCCGGTTAAAAACCGTTTTAATTGATACGCCATAAATAGCAGACGCACCTTCGCAATCCGAAAAGCACATCACAATAATGACCTGAAGTCGTTGAGCTGTTGAAGTTACTTTCAAAATACCTTTAGAACTTTTATTAACACTTTCCTATGTTACTCCGATAATGGTTGTGTAGTCATCGTAAGATGAAACTAAATTTTATGACCTCTGAATGTATCTAGCGAGAGTTTAGGTTTTTATAAGAGAGGTAAATTAACATCTTATCGAAAATTACTACAAATTGCTCCTTTTCTTCACCGGGTACACCTTACCCTTTCGCTGGAGCCCATGCTTCAAGCCATGGTCTCCAGCGGGAGTGCGTGGAACGCGGTCGTGCCCGTCTGCGAACAGGTCATGCTCGCGAAGGAGGCGGTCGAGAGGGAGAGGGAGCGTACCCTCCCCGCCGAGTTCCGAAGTCAGCGGCGAGGGCGCTGCAGACTCATCCGCCCAAGTTCATCGACCTCCATGATCGGGTTTGAGGGCGGCGGGATAGCCACCCGCCATCCTTACAGAAGCAGATTCACTCACCGTCGCGGGATAGCACCCTACCCACCAAACCCCCGTAGAGACTACACAGGTGGTCAAAGTCCGCCGGGCGCCACTGGAAATACCTTTTGCGTGTGAACCAGAGACGCCCGGCGACGGACGTAAGAGCGGCCGCAGCCATGGGCCGCGGAATTAAAAAAAAAACTGGGTACACCTTCGGAAGGAAAGCACTAGGGCGCCGCCAGGGAAATTTGGCCACCTATGCGGTCTCTCTCAGGAGGTACAAGATTGCTCCTTGGTAATTCGTAGCAAGCTCGGCGTGATTGGTGCGTACATAATGCAATTATAACTGAGCAGTCCTCACTAGCAGATCCCGTGTCGAGGAACTACCATAGTCGCCCGATTCACCTCCCAGTCGCAGGTACAACAGCAGATAAAAAAAAACTAGGAGAATACTAAAAACCTGCATCACCTCTGTTATGTTAATACTATGTCGGAGTAGTAAGTAGGTCGTTCAAACATCATCTCATCAGTTTAGATACTCGTAGTTACCTCTGTAGGTAGGAATTCGAGACAGTAGGTAGGTATACTCGTAAATCTAGTTTCTACTTATAAACTAGGTATGCATTATTGCATGCATATTGCAAATGTTGAGCGGAGCAAATTTTCTTAATTTTTTTTATGCTCTATTTTCATGATTTCAGAGATATGCACTCCCGGGTATGATTTCGACCAGCATGTCAAATTTGGTCACAATCGGTCAAGCCGTTTCGGAGGAGTTGGCACACAAACGATTTAAACTTGTCGTCTAAGACAGAGCTTCGCTTCGCTCCGCTCAATAATAACACTAAAAAACTAAAACAAAATAGGTACTTGAAATCAATGGCAATATGAAATTAACAAAGTCTCGTTTTGGGTTACTCGCACCTCGAACACTAGGTTAAATCATAATAAGTATTATTACATACTTTACGTATATATTCTTTATTGACAGAGGTCAAAAAGTTTCATAGAATAACCCTGTACAACCATTAATCTCGTAATCAAGAAAATGCAAATGTGAATTAATGTTGCATTACGAGCTCTCGTGATGTTGCAGGTTAGTTCCATTAACTTTTATGTCGGGGTGTGTGAGGGAAAATTTCAAGTCAAGAAATCGTGTGATCGTATACCTCTACATGTATAATCTATATTATAAAAATGAATCGCTGAATGTGTTGCTAAGCGTACATTTTCGAATTCTTCTTTTAGAGCAGCTGAATCGATTTCGCAAATTCTTTTTTTGTTGTGATCGTTACTGTCAGGAGAAAGTTCTTATGGAAGAAAAAAAAACTTGGCGAAACATTAGAAAAATTTATGCGGTACGAAGTTCGCTGAGGCAGCTAGTTATTTATAAAAATTCGTTTACTAAGAGGCTATGTCAAAATATTATTCAACGTCCATCCAGGGACTAAGTTATCCCTGCACTTTTTACTGCTAAAAGCACATAATATATAAAGAAACAGATACAAATTGTTGATGAAGTATGAAAATAAATGTAAAAATAAAGCTATTTTAATTTTTCTATAAAATAGGTATGCGCCTACGCCACCAAATAGCGCCTTGGTGGTGGAGATTATGCATAATGATAATGACCTAAGTATGGATCCTGTGTTCATTTTGGATCCAATTCGCTAAGATTGTCCATTTTGGTAAGCAAAATACCGGCCAAGTGCGAGTCGGACACGCGCACAAAGGGTTCCGTACCAATACGGCAAAAAAATCACGTTTGGTGTATCGGAGCCCTTTAAAACATTTTTTATATTCTATATTTTAGTTTAGTATTTGAAAAAATACATCATCTGTAAAAAAATCAACTTTCTATCACGGTTTATGATATACAGCCCAAGACGGACGGATGGACGGACGGACGGACAGCGAAGTTTCAGTATTATAGGGTTCCTTTTTTACCCTTTGGGTACAAACCCTAAAAAGCAGTGTTTCGTTTGCATCTAAATTGTTGCTATAATTATGTTGTTGTTAACAAGGTCAACTTCATGAATACGAGTAAGTATATATCGTAATATTATAAATAAAACTGTCCAACAAATTACGTGGAAAATCTTTCGTAACTATGTATTTGTAACAGTATCTTCATGTGTGTATCACAACAGTACCTTTCAAGAAATTGGATTCCGTAAAAAGTATTGATTGATTGATTACTCCTCGCTTAAAAGTCTTGTATTTCAACCTGTTGAATGTTTTTTATAGTAAATGAAAATTTGTTCAAAACCGGTATTTTTATCCCTGTTGTTTAATTTTAGTTTTCAGACACTTCTTCTTGACATGAAAAAACATGATTGACATGGCCAACATGGTGTCAAAGTTAGTTAGCAGATCACAGGTATAAGAAAACTATACTCGTTCTAGTACAGATAATCCATCCCATACAAAGAAATAAGGACGTTCTAATTACGTTTATAGAACCGGCTATTTAGTTTGCGAAAACTTCCTAATAGATATAGGTATATAGGCAGTATATTATTAAGTGTGCAAAAAATTGCTAATAGATGGCAGTATTTTAACTTATCAGACTTCATTAGAGATTGAGATTATTTTATAAACTTGGACTTGTTTTATTTGACTTGATAAAATGTAGAACTATTGGAACTTTGATACCTGCATAATGGTCTGACGATTAAGCTAGAAGATAATTAGTGGAATTCCTTACCTAAGTAATTATGATAAAACCATCGCGACCTGTCCATAGAACAACCGTACTTACTTTATTTTGAAATGTGATAAAGGACCCGACAAAAAGTCGGGACCAGGCAGAAACTGTAACAAAGTGACTATCAGCGAGCAACAGAGGTACCTACTAAGATTTCTTAGTCGTAGTCTGGCTTAATCGTCTTAAGTCATCCATTCCACGCCATTGCAGAGCGTCGTCTCTCGAACGAATCAAATGCGAATCGACTACGGTCCATTCATAATACATGTTTTTCGGTTAAAGTACCTAACGGTTATCGAGCAAAACAACCACTGATAACCAACGTAATAGCTATGTAATATTAAACAAATATTATCGTAATATATTCATAATATGAAAAGAAATAGCAAACAAAATGGCCGTGCACTCACAAGAGTTATCAATGTCATTGGCGCAGAAAACAACATAAATAAATACACAGTGATAAATAGTGATAATAATAAAATAATAAATCACACAATACAATGCAGTCTAGTTTGACACTGAGCAGAACATCTACTTGATATTTGTACAAATGCTTAAGTAGGTACTTTTGAAAATACTTAATAATACGTAGAACAACACCCAAATGCCGAAAGAAAAATTTGCAGATCGTTTACTCGAGACAGATATCGATCGTGGTTCGATCTCTTAAGGTAGCGCGTTAGTGTTACCTTCAACCGACTAAGCCATACAGAACAAATATTTAGTAAAATAAATTTAACACCTGATCTATGTTTTTCAGGACTCAGGTTGGGATTTCCTGGCCCACAGAATAAGTATCACCATCCGACGTGGCAACGTAACGAACATTCTGGGAATGACGCATATACCTGCCTACGGAGATAGGTAACATGAGTCGAGAGAGGCAAAGGCATGTGAGTATAGTAGGGGCTACTTTGAAACCACTAAACCTTTAAATGTAAAGACTTTAACTGTCGCAGTAATTATTATTAGTAGGTATCTTCTACTATTACATACAAACGATCCTTAGAAAACCTGAGGTACGGTGATGGTTTTTCATCAATGTTTTAACTAAACTGTCGATTACTACAGTAACTGGTTGTCGTTGATACTAAAAAAAAACACGTCATAAGTTGACACAACAACACACACACACACAAACACATATATCACGCCTATATCCCTGAAGGGGTAGGCAAAGGTGCATTACACACCCACAATTTGCCAGTATTTTTTGTCCCACGTAATAGGGGGCAAGCCTATTGCCGTCACCGGGCACTTTTATAATGAGTTAGGTCCAAAATGGCGGAATGAATTTAGTAAAAAGTAGCAGCTATATTGTAATTTTGAAAAAATATTGAAACCCGTTGCCTTGCGATGAAATGTTGACTATGGCACAGCCAATTAAAGTCCTAGGCATCTCGGACTATTGGGTTGACACAACAACCAACTTTAAATTACCGAAATGGGACCAAATAATTGGCATCACTTGGAAAGTAGTAGCTTTCAATAAATATAAAAAAAGACATACCTATATTCGAGTTGAGAACCTCCACCTTTTTTGGAAGTCGGTTGAAAATGATCTTAAGATTTCGCAAGAACGCGTCATAATAGGTATGTTATGATGATATATATCTTAATGGCTTTGAAAACAGTCTCGGTTGAAGTAATAATTATACTAGCGGTACATACATTAAGTAAGATGGCCGTTCTGACACATTAAAATAGTGACGTGAAACGTTAATCGACGAACGAAAAAAAAAGATAAAATGCGGTAGTAGTTGCGCTGGCCAGCGATCCTATATGTGACGAAGTATTACATTTTTCTGTATTTAAATACATAAAATACCGAGTTGTGTGCTAAACATATTAATAATTAAAGCAATGGTAGGTATGATGTTCAAACTTTTTCAAATAATAGCATTATTTTCGCTAAAATAGAAGACATTAAAACGTCGATATATGTTTCAGCTCTAAACGAGGCATTCTCAAGACTGTCTCAGAGAGAACAGCCATTGCTTTGTCATGGACTTTCGCCAGGTAACGCCTGATTCTATCCAATATTTGATATTAATAATTATTATATCTTAAATAGTCCGAAACGCCCAGGACTTTAATTTGCTGTGCTATAGCGGCTGGCACGTAAGATTTTATTACCTTTCATTAGAATTTCATTGCAAGGCAACGGGTTCAATTTTTTTTTCAAAATTACGATATTGCTGTTACTTTTTATTAAATTCATTCAGCCATTTTGGACGTGATCATTATATGTGTGCCCGGTGACGGCAATAGGCTTGCCCCCTATTACGTGGGACTAAAAATACTGGCAAATTGTGGCTGTGTAATGCACCTCTACCTTCCCCTTCGGGATATAGGCGTGATACGTATCTGTGTGTCTATATCTTAACTTCACCTCGCTATCTGTGCAAATTCATACGTTTGAAGTGTCATTTTGAAATTTCAAATTAACATCTTCTGAAATAAACTCCAAACGCATACCCATATTATGAAAGTACTAGCGAACGCCGAATTTCTTTCGTCTGTACCCCTACATGTCTACATCTACGGGTTCCTTCAGATCATGTTTGCGGCCGTATTTATCAACCGATTTTCATGAAACTTTACACACACCCTCCTTGCTTACAATGAATAACATATGAATGATATTTTTTGGATTGGATGAAAAATGAAAGAGTAAAAGGCCGATACCTCACCGAGACGCCATGGCGACGTCGCTGGCCACGTCGCCATGGCGTCTCGGTGAGGTATCGGCCTAATGCACGGATATCAGCATTTTATACTAAACATTTACATTTTAAACTACCTAAGCTATTAATTTGTGTTAAGTACTTACGTAATTAACATTAATAATTCTTTAAATTCCCACAGCCGCACTACCTATGTTACGACGTCGCTGGCCACGTCGCCATGGCGTCTCGGTGAGGTATCGGCCTAAATAAAGAAAATTGAAAAATAAATGTTCTAAACAAAGCTCCCGAAGTCTACGGTCTGTCAAGAATGCAATCCGTAACCATAGCAACCCATATAAATAAAATCAAAAGTCATGCAAATAAATACAATTTAAGTCGGCAATGATGCGGAGGATTTTTTAAACGATATTTTGTAATGTAAATATTTTTAGTCTATAATTATGTTTATTTTGTATATTGTAATTCTTATTGTAAATAAAAGCTATTTGCTATTTAAGAATAAACAAAGCAGCTCCCGAAGTCTACGGTTCACAGAACCACTAGTGTACACAAAAACCTTCCTCGAGTACCACTCTGTCCATTGGTGAAAACCGCATCAAAATCCGTTGTCTAGTTTTAAAGATCAAAGCATACATAAATAGGAAGCGACATTGTTTTATACTATGTTTTATACTATGATGATGATGATAATTACGGTACTGGCACAAAGAAAACTATTTTAAAACTTGTTGACAATAAAGACTATTATTAATAATATAAGGTTACATATATGTACTTAATGGCCGTTTTGGCGCTTATTCGCTGAAGGGTCTCTAATTCAGTTTAAGTCTGTGGCTCTACCTACATTGTTTTGCGGTCAGAAGGACTTTACCACAAAAGTATAGACGCAAAGTACCTACACTGTAATCTACGATACTTACCTCTACGGCGTACTCATGGTGGTGATCTTTGATCCCAAAGTAGGCAGTATGGGTAGGATCTATGTGGTTTCGATATTCAAAGTATAGTTGTTATATCTATACAAATAACTAGAATTGAATGGTCCGTCTGTTTGTAATTCTAAATTAACAGCTTTTCTCAGTGCATACGAAAGTACCTACATAATATAAATAACTAGTGGACTCCCGCGGCTTCTCCCGCTTGAGCTATATACACAAAACCTTCTTCGAGAACCACTCTATCCATTGGTAAAAACCGCATCAAAATCCGTTGCGTTGTTGTAAAGATCTGAGCATACATAGTAAACGGATTGACTTTATTTTATACTACTTATCTGAGTATGTCGTGATACGGTACTTGTGAGAATAGTCAATTTCTAAATGTTTCATATATCTGTCTGCCTGTCTGGTTGTACTGGCCGATTCAAATTTCTAACTGCATTATTATCCCAGACATGGAAACTATTCACGTAGGTGTACAACGAGTCGAAATGTATATCGCAAATCTGAAATTACTTTGCTAAGGCTCGATTGATAGCACTATCCAATGGACTTCAAATGGTTTTCAAAGAACGTTAAATTTTAGAAAATAGACTCCAAAATGAAACGAAACTTTGTAAATTTTCACTATTTGTTTTTTTTAATACTAAATTTTTAAGTTAAATTAGAAAGAAAGAAAGAAACATTTATTTAGTACATAGTGCCCACACAATACAACATAACAATACACATAAATCACATTGGGGATTGGAAGCATGTTCACTCATTAAGAGTAAACATACTTCCAAACCACAACCACAACTGACACGCGATTAATAGTGTGACACACAAATGTACCAAATGGGTGTCCAGTTGCTGAACTGACACCCACATGACCTTGCATATGCTGATGTGCCAGGTAGAATCCTGGTGCTGGTTTTCAACTGGAACCCAATTGGTCAGTGACTCACCGATGCCGAACCCCCGAAATTCTTGTTGGGTTATCTGAGCTTTACCATAAACTTTTCTACTTCTTGTATACCTCGTTTAAAGACAAAATATTTTTTTGGTCGCTCTATCATTCTCATAATCTATATAGGAAAGATTTGATTGTTTGTTTGAAGCGAATAGGCTTCGAAACTAATGATCCTGACTCTATTTTGAAAATTCTTTCACTGATATGTAGCTACATTATCCCTGAGTAACATAGGCTACGTTTTACCCCGGTAATTTGTTCCCACGGAAACTGGGAACGAGAAAACTATATCACGCGGGCGGAGACGCGGCGATCTTCTAGTGAATTTAATAACTTAACCATCGTCTTATTAGATAAAAAGTTACACAAGTTACAAGTAGGTACATTGTTACAACACAAAGTACATTTGTACAACTATCAATATCGGAACTAAAGTCACTTACACGTGTTAGGTTTTGTAATATGGACACATCGACATTATGAGTACCTTTCACCTATAATAATAGTTACAGAAAATTCATAAGCATTCTATAATAATAATTTACTGGACAATCGTACATTGTAAGTGTAGAAACGTGCCGGTTAAAGAGCTTTTTGTACAATTTATACCCACGTTAATTACGTAGTTACGAAATTATTAGATTTAAATTAAGACTTAACTTAAATGTATTGCACACTCATACCTGCCTGTGGAGGTGATGAGGACTGTTGTGGTGCCGGTGGTGAAGAACAAGGCTGGTGATTTGTCAGATGTTACGAATAACCGACCTATATCTCTGGCAACTATAATTGCTAAAGTGCTTGACAGCATTCTTAATACACAATATTTTTTTTTTTTAGTTCCGCGACCAAGGCCGCGGCCGCTCTAACGTCCGTTGCCGGGCGTCTTTGGTTACAAGCAGAACGTATTTCTAGTGGCGCCCGGCGGACTTTGACCACCTCTGTGGTCTCTGCGGGGGTTGGGTCGGGATGAGAATCCCGCGTCGTTGGGGTAGGGTTTTATCCCGCGTCAGTGAGTGAATCTGGTTGCGTGCTATGGGGCAAAGGCCCCGCAGCACGCAACCCTTCTAGCCTGCTTCTGTAAGGACGACGGGTGGCGGTCCCGCCGTCCTCAGGCCCCGATCATGGAGGTCGATGGTCTTGGGCGTAGATGAGTCTGCGGCGCCCTCGCCGCTGACTACGGAACTCGGCGGGGAGGGTACGCTCCCTCTCCCTCTCGGCCGCCTCCTTCGCGAGCACGACTTGCTCGCAGAAGGACACGGCCGCGTTCCACCTACTCCCGCTGGAGACCATGGCTTGAAGCATGGTCTCCAGCGAGAGGGTATCCACGCCCAGACCCACTACGAGGTCCCGGCGCTGACTCGCCCACGCTGAGCACTCCACCAACGTGTGGAGTGCGGTGTCGTCGTCGGAAACCTCGCAGTGTTGACACCGGGGTGTGACCTCACGATGGATGGATGGAGGTCACCATGCTGCCTCTGCAGCCAATCGTCCATGATCGGTCTCACCGCCGCGATAATGGTGGCACCCCACTTGGGTTGCTCAAGTCGCACCCTCCATGACTCCATGAGATCCTGTCGGAGTTGGGACCACCGGTCATCGATTTCTCGAGACGCAGGCCTGTGGTCCCGCTCCAGCGCCTCCTTGCGCCATTGGAACAATGACGCAAGGGCTCTCGCTTCCAGGTCCCAGGGAGGGGTCCCGGCTAGGAGACATGCAGCCTCTCCGGAGATCGTGCGGTAGCCCCTTATTGTTTTGACGGCCAAGGTCCTCAACGGTCTGTTAAGGAGCGTTGAGTTGTTGGCCGTCAACCGCGCCGCCCATACGGGAGCCCCGTATAGGGCCATACTCCGCACGATCCCCAGGTACAGTCTCCTGCAGGAAGCGTTGGGTCCCGTTATTTTTACGTATTTTATTATTTATAAGTATAAGTTGTAATGTTTGTATAAATTATAACATGTTGTATGTTCGTTTAGACAAATACTATGTCGAGCTATAGGTTATAGAGAAAAAAATATAGACGAAATAAAAAAAAACTTATAATTTATTTTATACTCTTTTTAACAGTCAAAGTGACGTTTTCAAAATCAATTTTCCTATACAACGTGAACTTACAATCGTTTAGATAAAAAATTATTTTGTACTCAGTTTTGATAGCAGAACCGACCGAAACCACAGTATGTAAGTGCTGAAAGTATTACCTTGAAAAAATAATAAAGATTAAAGAAAATAAGAATGTTCCATCGGCTATCAAGTACGATCCCTAGATACTTCATCGAGGACTTGATGCCGATGCTAACGCCTCCCACATTTATGCTGGAACCTTCAGGTGGACCGTTCTAAGGTCTGTGAAAACACAGAACCTCGGACTTGTGCAAGGCCACCTCCAGTCCCAGCCGCCGTATCCGACCCACGACATGAGCAACACCCGTCGTGACCTTGAGTGCTGCCTCCTGATACGTTGCACCCCGCGCTGTGACGAGGGTATCGTCGGCGTAGCACGTTACGCCGACGCCCTCAGGCAACGCACCCCGCAGCACCCAGTCGTAGCCGATGTTCCACAGAAGCGGCCCCAGGACCGACCCCTGCGGAATACGACGGAGGTAGAGAGGCGTTTCGTGATACACGAGCGCCTCCCTAACGCAGCTCCATGGCAAGGTGTTGAACGCATTGGCGATGTCAAGAGATACCGCCACCACCACCTTGCCCTGCGAGACTGCTTCCTCCGTCAGGCTCCTGACGCGCATGATCGCGCTCACGGTGGAGCGTCCCCGACGGAAACCGTACTGGTTGTCCGCCAGGTCTGGCCCCACCGTCGAGAGATGCTCGACGAGGCGTTCCGCGATAATTCGCTCAAAGAGCTTACACACCTCGTCGAGCAACACGATCGGCCGGTATCCGGACGGTGAGTCCACCAGCCGTTCCGCCTTACGAATCAGGACCAGTTTCCCCGTCCTCCACACCTTGGGAAACTGGCCCCTAAACAAATACATAAAGTTAAATGATAATCAGTTCGAATTCCGGCCCGAACTGTCTACGGAAACGGCGATATTGTGTTTAAAGAGTGCTGTTAAATACTACACAGTGAGGAAACACCTGTGTACGCCTGCTTCTTGGACCTCTCCAAAGCTTTCGATTTGGTCCGTTACGATATCTTGTGGAATAAGATGAAATCAGCAGATATATCGGGTGAAATTATTAACATATTTAAGTATTGGTACGAGAACCAAGTTAATAACGTGAGATGGGCGGGCATGTTGTCGGAACCGTACAGATTGGAATGTGGGGGATTGGATGCAGGGGGGGTTGAGTTCTCCCTCCATTTTCAATTTGTACATAGATGGACTGATCGAGGCGCTCAGCAAGGAGCATATCGGTTGTTACATAGATGGCGTTTGTTTTAATAACATTAGCTACGCGGATGATATGGTGCTGCTGAGTGCCTCGGTCTGTGGACTAAGAAAACTGTTAAGTATCTGTGAGGGCTATGCGGCTGAACATGGGTTGCTTTACAATGTGAAGAAGAGCCAGTGTATGGTCTTTCAGGGCGGGCGTAGAAAGATATCTGAAGTGCCACCCATTATACTAAATGGTTCGCCACTAGTTCGTGTTGACCGATTTAAATACTTAGGGCATATGGTAACGTCAACCTTGAAAGATGATGTGGACATGGAACGGGAGCGAAGGGCGCTGTCGGTCAGAGCGAATATGGTGATTCGTAGGTTTGCCCGGTGTTCAGTTGAAGTTAAATTAACCCTTTTTAGAGCATACTGCATCACACTGTACACCTGCAGCCTGTGGACCAGCTACACGCAAAGGTCGTACAGCGCCCTACGCGTCCAGTTCAACAATGCGTTTAGGATGCTGCTGGGGCTCCCCCGCTTCTGCAGCGCATCAGGCATGTTTGCGGAGGCGCGCGTGGATTGCTTCCAGACTATAATGCGCAAGAGAAGCGCGTCTCTGGTGCGGCGGGTGCGGGGGAGCGCCAACAGCATGCTGGCCGCGCTCGCGGATAGGCGCCACCGTCCTATTGTACTTCACTGCTGTGGGCGACATGTGTCCTAGCTTGGGCTAGTCCAGGCGTGTATGTGACGTGTCGCCGGCAGCGGTAAGTACCAGTGTGATTTTATTATTATTTTATTATTTTTGACATTTTGTATTTATTTTTTAATTCTAAAATACCGACTTACTGACATTTTAAATTTATACCTAATTAATGATGTACCTGATGACATTTATAATTTGTAATCTATTAATGTGACTGTGTGATATTGTTAATGTTATTTATATGAGCCCATGTTACTCGAAATAAATTTGAATTTGAATTTTAAAGATTTAGATTTAAATATTTGAGATTAATTAACTTCTATGGGTAGGTAGTAGGTACCCATAGAAATCTACACCTACGTGCAAAATATAACTAACATCAGTTAGTTATATTTTGACTTTTTTTTACGTGAGAGAAGTCTTTACGTAAAAAAGTCTTTGTTTTTACAATGTATTAAAAACAGTAACATAGTAATCACACTAGCATGATTGATAGAATGGTGGAAAGGTAGAGCCTGTAAGGGAATAACCTGGCAATAAAAACTCAGAGCTACTCTTTTCCAATCGCCAGTAGTTAGAATAATTTCTGCAATCATGCGGTTTTTACAGTCCTACGGTGACATACGTACAGACAGAGTCAATTGATCTCAAATATTTAAATCTTAATTATAATTAATATATTTTTTTATTAAGTATAGGTACTTATCTTGTCTTGGTCAGATCTACCAACTTCTGCATTTGTTTTAGTGGCCACGAAAAGTATAGTAAAAAACTCTTTTTATTGCTGTGTGTACAACACATGTGTGTGTAAAAGAGGTCACTTATTATACATTCACGTACACTGCACAGACACAAATAAATGCAAAGCTTCGCTTACGTCTCGCGATTTGTATCTACTTCATTTATAAGATTATAAGCAAGGAGCGGTCACCACTAATTAAATTATAATACAACTAGTTTTCCTCACAAGTCGTAAGTTGTTTACACTATTACGGCGCCCGTGCCAGACCACGTATTCTTAAAATTGGAGTGATTTCAAAATGATGAATTACAATTAAAAAATAAATTAAACACCAAGTAAAACTTCAATTAACATAAATAGGTGTGAAACGCTCTAGTTACGCTTACTGATAACAAGTATTGTGTTGACGTAGGTGAATTCCAATAAATCAGAGGCATCAGAGGTGATTATTAGGAAACAAATTTACTATAACTATACACATTTATTTTATTTTTTTATTTAACATTATTTTTAGGGGTTCAAAGGGTAAAACGAGACCAAATTACTTAGAATCCGCTTCCCATCCGTCCGTCTGTTTGTCACGCCACCAGGTTGTATCTCGTGAACCGTGATAGATGGACAGTTTAAATCCCAAATGATGTATTTCTGTTGCCGCTATAACAACAAATTTTAAAAACCAGAATTAAATAAAAAAAAATTAAAAAGGGCCATACATTAGATATGATTTATTGGTCCCGAAATACCTCCTTGGAAGATCCTCAAAGATTTTCTAGGTAATGTCACGTAACCCTTCGTGCCCGAATCCGACTCGCACTTGGCTGGTTTTTAAGGAGATGGGGGTACCCATAAATAACGTATTCTCAAACCAATAAAATTTTGTAGTTGTTATTGTAATAGGAATTTATGGTACTTCAAAAGAAAATGTACCTATAGAACTGTTTATAAGTTGCTATTTTTAATTGCGTTTTCGCAATCAGCAGTCCCAATCTAGTATAGGTACGGTAGGTACCTTATTGATTATCTTATTTAATTGACAGTGCACTAGAGTGCATCAGTACCGGAAATCTTTTCAAGACCCTAATATTCTAGTCAAACCACTGTACTTAAAAATATAACAGAAAAAAATACATCAAGTGCCATGAAGTTTGTTGAATACGCAATATTTCTTTTATTATCAACATAGTTTTACGAGCATGTTGGATTGTTAGCTAAGAACGGCAAAAAATTGACGAATTTATTTAAACTAGACGACTGTCTATTAAAGAGATCAATCATTTTTGGGTGCAAAGGGGCTCTACCAACATCTTTAGGGCCCCAGCGACCTCACCTGCTAGTGGCGCACCTGCTGATAAACGGACGAGGCTCGTTAATTTACGGTACCTATGGAGTGGCTTCGGCCCCTACGTGGGTACCAGGTGGTACAACAGTGTTGGTCCGGGGGGGTACCACCGTGCAGCTGTGCTAAAGCCCCCCAAGTAACCCAGCCCAGGCTGGGTTGCGTTAGGGGTTCAGCAGCTGCACCGCCGGGCCCGGGGCGATGTATGGTGCAGCAGGCATGGGACCAGTGGGGGCGAAACGGAGTCTAGTGTGGGTGGTGTGGGTCGATTCGCCGGCCAGGGAGACCCTTAGCAACGGCGTTGCCGCGGCCGCCCGCAATACAGTCATGGGGCCCGCCTGGGGCCAACCACCCCAGGAGGCTGCCCCACATGTTGCGCATAATCCTGATGTGGGATCGCCGCTCCGGGTGGTAACCGGTGTGGGGTAGCGGCGGCCTTGCATTAGGGGGGTTTGGGAGCCCTTCCGTCCGGCGGGTCGGCTCCGACCTAACCACACGGTTCTAGACAAAGCTAGCCCCTGCGCTTTGTCACTTACTGCTGCACCAAATATCGCCCTGTCTTCACGCTTCTTCTTCAAAATCTACAATGGCAGTGCAACAAAAAAGAAATAAACGTTACACAGCGGCCCTAGGAAACCCCACAACTTCACATTTCGAGGTGGAGTTCACTAACGTCCGTGGACTCCATGCGAACCTCGATACCGTCCACCACCACCTTGAGACGGCACGGCCCGCTGTGATGTTCCTCACTTAGACACAAATACGCCGCCCTGACGACACGTCTTACCTTTGTTACCCCGGCTATGTCATCGAGGAACAATTTCGAGACAAAGCCGGGGTAACAAAGGTAAGACGTGTCGTCAGGGCGGCGTATTTGTGTCTAAGTGAGGAACATCACAGCGGGCCGTGCCGTCTCAAGGTGGTGGTGGACGGTATCGAGGTTCGCATGGAGTCCACGGACGTTAGTGAACTCCACCTCGAAATGTGAAGTTGTGGGGTTTCCTAGGGCCGCTGTGTAACGTTTATTTCTTTTTTGTTGCACTGCCATTGTAGATTTTGAAGAAGAAGCGTGAAGACAGGGCGATATTTGGTGCAGCAGTAAGTGACAAAGCGCAGGGGCTAGCTTTGTCTAGAACCGTGTGGTTAGGTCGGAGCCGACCCGCCGGACGGAAGGGCTCCCAAACCCCCCTAATGCAAGGCCGCCGCTACCCCACACCGGTTACCACCCGGAGCGGCGATCCCACATCAGGATTATGCGCAACATGTGGGGCAGCCTCCTGGGGTGGTTGGCCCCAGGCGGGCCCCATGACTGTATTGCGGGCGGCCGCGGCAACGCCGTTGCTAAGGGTCTCCCTGGCCGGCGAATCGACCCACACCACCCACACTAGACTCCGTTTCGCCCCCACTGGTCCCATGCCTGCTGCACCATACATCGCCCCGGGCCCGGCGGTGCAGCTGCTGAACCCCTAACGCAACCCAGCCTGGGCTGGGTTACTTGGGGGGCTTTAGCACAGCTGCACGGTGGTACCCCCCCGGACCAACACTGTTGTACCACCTGGTACCCACGTAGGGGCCGAAGCCACTCCATAGGTACCGTAAATTAACGAGCCTCGTCCGTTTATCAGCAGGTGCGCCACTAGCAGGTGAGGTCGCTGGGGCCCTAAAGATGTTGGTAGAGCCCCTTTGCACCCAAAAATGATTGATCTCTTTAATAGACAGTCGTCTAGTTTAAATAAATTCGTCAATTTTTTGCCGTTCTTAGCTAACAATCCAACATGCTCGTAAAACTATGTTGATAATAAAAGAAATATTGCGTATTCAACAAACTTCATGGCACTTGATGTATTTTTTTCTGTTATATTTTTAAGTACAGTGGTTTGACTAGAATATTAGGGTCTTGAAAAGATTTCCGGTACTGATGCACTCTAGTGCACTGTCAATTAAATAAGATAATCAATAAGGTACCTACCGTACCTATACTAGATTGGGACTGCTGATTGCGAAAACGCAATTAAAAATAGCAACTTATAAACAGTTCTATAGGTACATTTTCTTTTGAAGTACCATAAATTCCTATTACAATAACAACTACAAAATTTTATTGGTTTGAGAATACGTTATTTATGGGTACCCCCATCTCCTTAAAAACCAGCCAAGTGCGAGTCGGATTCGGGCACGAAGGGTTACGTGACATTACCTAGAAAATCTTTGAGGATCTTCCAAGGAGGTATTTCGGGACCAATAAATCATATCTAATGTATGGCCCTTTTTAATTTTTTTTTATTTAATTCTGGTTTTTAAAATTTGTTGTTATAGCGGCAACAGAAATACATCATTTGGGATTTAAACTGTCCATCTATCACGGTTCACGAGATACAACCTGGTGGCGTGACAAACAGACGGACGGATGGGAAGCGGATTCTAAGTAATTTGGTCTCGTTTTACCCTTTGAACCCCTAAAAATAATGTTAAATAAAAAAATAAAATAAATGTGTATAGTTATAGTAAATTTGTTTCCTAATAATCACCTCTGATGCCTCTGATTTATTGGAATTCACCTACGTCAACACAATACTTGTTATCAGTAAGCGTAACTAGAGCGTTTCACACCTATTTATGTTAATTGAAGTTTTACTTGGTGTTTAATTTATTTTTTAATTGTAATTCATCATTTTGAAATCACTCCAATTTTAAGAATACGTGGTCTGGCACGGGCGCCGTAATAGTGTAAACAACTTACGACTTGTGAGGAAAACTAGTTGTATTATAATTTAATTAGTGGTGACCGCTCCTTGCTTATAATCTTATAAATGAAGTAGATACAAATCGCGAGACGTAAGCGAAGCTTTGCATTTATTTGTGTCTGTGCAGTGTACGTGAATGTATAATAAGTGACCTCTTTTACACACACATGTGTTGTACACACAGCAATAAAAAGAGTTTTTTACTATACTTTTCGTGGCCACTAAAACAAATGCAGAAGTTGGTAGATCTGACCAAGACAAGATAAGTACCTATACTTAATAAAAAATATATTAATTATAATTAAGATTTAAATATTTGAGATCAATTGACTCTGTCTGTACGTATGTCACCGTAGGACTGTAAAAACCGCATGATTGCAGAAATTATTCTAACTACTGGCGATTGAAAAAGAGTAGCTCTGAGTTTTTATTGCCAGGTTATTCCCTTACAGGCTCTACCTTTCCACCATTCTATCAATCATGCTAGTGTGATTACTATGTTACTGTTTTTAATACATTGTAAAAACAAAGACTTTTTTACGTAAAGACTTCTCTCACGTAAAAAAAAGTCAAAATATAACTAACTGATGTTAGTTATATTTTGCACGTAGGTGTAGATTTCTATGGGTACCTACTACCTACCCATAGAAGTTAATTAATCTCAAATATTTAAATCTAAATCTTTAAAATTCAAATTCAAATTTATTTCGAGTAACATGGGCTCATATAAATAACATTAACAATATCACACAGTCACATTAATAGATTACAAATTATAAATGTCATCAGGTACATCATTAATTAGGTATAAATTTAAAATGTCAGTAAGTCGGTATTTTAGAATTAAAAAATAAATACAAAATGTCAAAAATAATAAAATAATAATAAAATCACACTGGTACTTACCGCTGCCGGCGACACGTCACATACACGCCTGGACTAGCCCAAGCTAGGACACATGTCGCTCCGGGTGGTAACCGGTGTGGGGTAGCGGCGGCCTTGCATTAGGGGGGTTTGGGAGCCCTTCCGTCCGGCGGGTCGGCTCCGACCTAACCACACGGTTCTAGACAAAGCTAGCCCCTGCGCTTTGTCACTTACTGCTGCACCAAATATCGCCCTGTCTTCACGCTTCTTCTTCAAAATCTACAATGGCAGTGCAACAAAAAAGAAATAAACGTTACACAGCGGCCCTAGGAAACCCCACAACTTCACATTTCGAGGTGGAGTTCACTAACGTCCGTGGACTCCATGCGAACCTCGATACCGTCCACCACCACCTTGAGACGGCACGGCCCGCTGTGATGTTCCTCACTTAGACACAAATACGCCGCCCTGACGACACGTCTTACCTTTGTTACCCCGGCTATGTCATCGAGGAACAATTTCGAGACAAAGCCGGGGTGTGCGTGTTCGTTAGGGCGGATGTTTGCTGCCGCCGGTTGCGCTGCCTAGAGAACCCCTCCAATTCCGTCCTTTGGCTGCACGTAGACCATGGCTCTATGAGCCAGATCTACGTGTGCGTCTACCGATCCCACACAGGGGATTCTGAGACAACAAAGCTCTTCCAGTACCTCAGCGAGACGGCTGATGAAGCGCAGGTGCGGTTCCCGAACGCTGACCTAGTAT
Organism: Nudaria mundana; assembly: GCA_963556515.1. Lineage (NCBI taxonomy): Eukaryota > Metazoa > Arthropoda > Insecta > Lepidoptera > Erebidae > Nudaria > Nudaria mundana. Next base: position 6,997,817 of record OY748295.1, on the reverse strand, counting down.
TTCTGGGGGACTTCAATGGCCATCACATTGAATGGCTGGCGTCCCTCAAGACTGATCATGCGGGTAGAGCCGCCCATGCGTTCGCTCTCTCCCACGGTCTGACCCAGATGGTATGCGGGATCACCCGGATACCAGACAGGTCAGATCACGCGCCCGCTCTGCTGGATCTACTGCTGACGAGTCGCCCAGCCCAGTACAGTGTTTCGGTAGGAGCCCCACTGGGTAATTCCGACCACTGTGTTGTTCACGCTGTCATGAAGGTGTCACCTCCTGCACGTCCTGTACAAACGTCACGACGACTATGGCACTACTCGTCAGCGGATTGGGACGGTCTACGCGATTATTATGCGTCCGTCCCCTGGAGCCAGCGCTGCTTTGTAGGAAAGGCTCCTTCGGATAGTGCTTCTGCTATTGCTGCCGAGATCAGTTTAGGGATGGATTATTACATCCCTTTCACTGATATCGCCAGTATCCGCAGAGCCCGTCCCTGGTTCGGGCGAGATTGTGCCAAAGAGGTTCGACAAAAACAGTCGGCATATCGCGCCTGGATCAGGGCCCGGGCTGTGCGCGACCCAAACGTGGGCCACCTCAAAGCAGCGTACAACCGGGCCACAAAGTCGAGTAAGAGGGCCTTTAAGAGAGCGGATGCCCAGCGCGTCGCGCGGCTTGGTCAGGAGCTCACTTCCCATCCCACGGGCAGCCGTGGATTCTGGCAACTGGCCAAAGCCGTGCAATCTAACTTTTGTCAGCCCTCGCTGCCACCGCTACGTTACCCAGATGGAACACTGGCTCACAAAGCCCAAGAGAAAGCGGATATGCTCGCAGACCTCTTTGCGGCTAATTCCCGGGTTGACGACCGTGGCCTGCAGCCCCCGCCATCGCCAACTGTGGCCACACAATGCCTGATATTGTTATCAGGCAATGTGATGTACGGGCAGTGCTGCGGTCACTCGACACGCGGAAAGCCAGTGGCCCTGACGGCATTCCGGCGGTGGTGCTACGAAAATGTGCAGCTGAGTTGTCTCCAGTATTAACGCGTCTGTACCGCCTGTCATACTCTTCAGGGCTCGTGCCGGAGGTCTGGAAGGAGGCGAACGTACAACCGATCCCCAAGAAAGGGGATCGGTCCGATCCAGGCAACTATCGACCCATAGCTGTCACCTCAGTCAATAAGCAGCTCATGCAATTCCTAGAGGATCACTCGCTAATCAATGATCGACAATACGACTTCAGGCCAAAGCGATCAACGGGTGATCTTCTGGCATTCGTAACGCATGTCTGGGGTGGGGCTATGGAAAGGCACGGCGAGTCCTTGGCTATTAGCCTGGACATCGCCAAAGCCTTCGATAGGGTCTGGCATGCTTCGCTCCTTTCCAAGCTTCCGGCATATGGTCTACCTCCTCAACTGTGCAGCTGGATTGTCAGCTTTTTAAACGAGCGCCGAGTGCGGGTCCTCTGCGATGGCCAGACTTCTCGCTTCTTGCAAGTGAATGCCGGGGTACCGCAGGGGTCCGTACTATCACCAACTCTCTTTCTTCTGCATATCAATGATATGCTATCCCTCGGGAACATTCATTGCTATGCAGATGACAGCACACTGCACGGGAGTTACTCGGTTCGTCCGACGGCGGGGCGATCTGAGATTGAGGAGGAGAGACGACGACTCGTGGCTGATCTCGACCGTAACCTCGACAGTATCTCTCAATGGGGTACCGAGAACCTGGTCGAGTTCAATGCCCGCAAAACACAGGCGTGTGCATTTACTGCGAAGAAATCCCCTTTCCTTCCCCTACCCTCTCTTCAGAATGCATTATTACCAATGAAGGACAACCTTGATATCCTTGGCATAGACGTTCGTCGAGAGCTCAATAATAAAAACTACATCGAAAGATGTATAGGGCTAGCTTCGCGGAAACTAGGAATACTGAATAAGGTAAAGAGATTCTTTACACCGGACCAGAGGTGTCTGCTGTACAAGACGCAGATTAGACCCTGCGTCGAATACTGCTCTCACCTCTGGGACGGCTCCGCGAAGTATCTGCTGGACGCTCTCGACGCTATGCAGCGACGGGCTATCCGTATTATAGATTGTCCGGAGGTAACGGGAAGCCTTGAGCCGCTAGTTCAGCGCCGAACAATAGCTTCCTTGGCCGCATTCTACCGTATTTACCACGGCGAGTGTTCTGAAGAGCTCTTCAATCTGATCCCACCCTCTTCCTTCCGATCCCGAACGACTCGTACCGGGCAGAGATGCCACACCCACACAGTGGATAGCATGTTCGCGAGAACCAAACGTTTTAAACGTTCGTTTCTCTGCCGAACGATAGTGGCCTGGAACGCCCTGCCTGTGCACGTGTTTCCTCCCACATATAATCCTGGGTTCTTTAAGGGGAGCGTGAAGAGGCACATCAGTAGGTCGTCAAGTTAAGGGCCACTCTCAATAGTAATGTGTGCTGTGAGAGTGGCCCACAATCGCTAGACGTAGTCACGACTTACCACCAGGCGGGCGGCGTCAATTTGGCGAACCAAATATAAAAAAAAAAAAAAAAAAAAATACCATTTGATCAATAATCTCGATGTAAGAGGAGATATTTACGGTGTCGCACAATATACCATGTACAAATACAATAATACTTGAAAGTCTGTTCATGCTTACGACCTACTCACGGCAAGCAGGTCCTTCAACCTTGGGACCTGCACTGCGGATATTTTGCTTGTCGGTTTTTTCTCATTTGCCGTAAACCTTTGATATTATGAATTTTCAAATCATGTGTGTTTCGATTTCTTACTATAAGAAACGATGGCATTCATTACTGTGGAATGTGTTTTCAATAAACCATCTGTTTCGAATCGCTTGAATTGTTTGCGAATAAAATTTTTATGCGCTTATTACATACGAAGCCATACCTATAACGACTAGGCTTTACATCAAATTATAATAATAGTAATAGTTTTAGACATTCTCACACATCGTCATCTAGCTCAAAATTAAGCTAATAAGCTTGTGCTATGGGATCTACACAACATACATATAAAACACCAAAATTCCGAAACAAACATTTTGTGGATCACACAAATATTCAGATTTAACTTGGGAATCGAATCCTAGACTCCGGCTCAGCGTCGAAAGCGGAAGCATTAGGTTCCAACTACGCCATCGTAGCAGTCAGATGTTTGTTTACATGCAGCACTGACATTACATCTAAACTCACTTCTGGTAGTAGTTCAATAAATTAATTTCGTTCATTTGCCTTAAAACAATCGTATTGTAAAACTTTTGTGACAAGATGATAATAAGAGGCGGATGTGGAACGATGAATTATTCCCCAGGCCTCAGAGGTGCCAGAGGGCAATAGGCATGATATGATAGCCCAGGGCTCGACAAGTGCGGTCGAGGCCGGGAGCTCGGGAGAGGTGGCAGTCGCTCGCATACCGCATTCAGTATACAATCGCGCGTCGCAAGTGTTGCGCGCACGCAGACGTTAACTGCAATACAACCTCACGTAGTTATCGAATCGGCCGCCTTATCGATTACGCCTTCCGCTCCTTTGATCGTCGCGCGGAATTCCAAATCTGAACAGTGATGGGCGAGTCTCGTAAATATTTGGAAGATTGTGACACGTAAATAAGTGTACGTGATGCAGCGATAGTTGGTGGCCGCCGTCAGTGGCAGACCGTGTGGCGCCATCAGAAGTGGAACCAACCCATGTGTTTGAACCCCGCCTCGGAGTTTATGAAGATAACGTGATGTGACAACGATAAATGTTTTAGTGCTAGTGGAATTGTTTTGTGAAAGTGTGCACCGAGCGTGAGTGAGCAGACGGCTGCCGGCGCGGCCCGTGCTCCGTGACAATGTTGAATTGCACAGATCTGGAATGCATCCTACACCACCACCATTACTATGCCCACCTGCATCACATCCATCACTTACAAAATGGACAGGACTCAGGTATGTTAGCATGACAGAAATGATAATAATTTTTCAATCACCTAAAGAACAATGAGTAGACATAGATAGTTTCAATGAAAATGTTTACTTAGCGGTAACGATGACTGCTAATGATAACAAATGGGACGAGCAAAGCGTATATGCTTCCAAACGAATCCTTGATTTAGATACTCGTATGTTCAAGTGTTAAACATGCTAACTTGAAGTTCATAATGAAATTAACATTAAGTTAATTACTGGTTGCAATGTAGATACGTTTATATTACGAGAGGCGTTCTTGACCTTTGCGAGAGAACAATTGAAACACTGGATAAAACACTATACAGTAATAATAAGCTGAAACACAAGGTTCAGTGCAATAGCTGGCAGGTGTTTAATGTAGTTATCACGCAACGTGCCGCGACCGGCCTATTGCGGGCGGTTTTCACTCTGTTAACTTACTTGGACGGCTTAAAACCTGCCTGACGACGTAAAATGCACGAAATACTGGTACAAACAAACGTTTAACGTTTTCACTTTCAAGTCATACCTTAAATTGAATAACAAATTACTTAGCTCTCTCATCCAAAATTCAAATAAATTTTCAAACTCGTGTTAAACTTACCTATGCTGGACAGTGCTGGTAATATAATTATAAGTAATGAGAATACTATTTATATCTTTAGCAAAAACTACTCTATCTTTATACTGTAACTGTGTAACGTATTTCAAAATCTAAGTTTATCACTTATAACTATAGAGGTATTTACAAAACAGTTGCGTAAATAATTCTTGACAAAATTGAAAAAAATCTAATCATTTTGATACAGCTTTGTAGTCTTTCGATGATTGCTCTTTCGATCACTGCTCATACGTAATCTCGTCTATATCTTGTTTATCATAATCTATGTTTAATACGACTTAACGACTTGTGTTATTGAAAACATTTAGTTCCTTTTCATAAAATATTAAAAAAAAAAAAATATTTTTATGTATTACCTATAGACTTCGAGTATCGATATGCTTTAATAATGCGTATGGATAATAAATAATCTTTGTTTTTTTACTGATTCACTAGTTTATTGTAAATAGAATAAACAATGATGAATGCATTTAACTCTGTTGGTATCATCACATCACAGATCGCGAAGTATTTAAAAACAAAAACGACGAATTGTAAATAACCCTCTATAATTATCTCTAGTGTCATTGAAATCGTCCATAGATGCTTCGGTTAGATCATTACTTAGCTGTTCCCTATTCTGTGTCATTGTTATAGTCCAGTCATTATAGTAAGTTCACTTCGGAATTCAAGATTAGCTGTAAGTCTGTAAATACTTGTATATTGACACCCTAAAAGTTGTCTCAAAACCTACATATGGTAGGGTGTACGCAACTATTAAATTTCAAGGTCAAAGGTCACAAAAATCGGTATTTTGCGCTTTTTTGTAAATATCTCATTTCCTATGGGTTTTTTTTTGCTATTTGTATTTATTATCAATATTGTAGAATACAAAATTCTCTACAATTTTTTGTGACCTTTGACCTTGAAATTTAATAGTTGCGTACCATATGTAGGTTTTGAGACAACTTTTAGGGTGCCAATATACAAGTATTTACAGACTTACAGCTGGGTATCTCGAATTCCGCAATTCTTACCTAATTTAAGCTTAAATGACTGGACTATTAGCTTTAATACCCGCATGCACGGTAAAACTCGAAGGAGTTTTTTTTGCATGCATCGTATTGTACAACTCAAATGTAATTTTTTCTCTGGTTAGCTTCATATAAAAAAAAAATATTTGAGAGGGATAAAATGTGTATAGACGCCATGATTAACTTGTGTGTAATTTCATTCATATAATTACACCAGTTTTTCCAAAGTCCTAGGCAGAGGCATAATTATTATACATTTAGCCAATCATAATATTGGTTTTAAGTTTTTAACGGGTCAATTGCCGTTAACTGTTTTTTTGTTGTCTTTGTCAAAGCTTCATCCTTTGATTTGCAAGGACACTACTGGAAGGTGAGGATGGCTTGGATATAATCTCAGAAGGGCACCTATGCACCCGTCCGTAATTTCTCACAAGCATTTCAATGACAGACATTGCTTTGAGCTGCAAATTATAATGTGAGTATTTGACATGATAGACATTTTTTGATAAATTTCCGTGTAGTTAGTTGGTATTTGTGATTATATTAATTATGCTGTGGGAATTTAACGCTAATATTGTTATCTATACAGATAATTTGGGTAGATTATTTACGTCAGCAAATGGGTAATCGATCACGATGGAAAACTAAAACGGTTGAATGGACAGTCACTGATATTGTTACTTCATGTATGTTTATGGTCAACTTCCTCTTTCAGACCAAAGATCACTAATATTGATATATGTTGTTACATTTTGTTGACTTTGTCTTACAACTCAAACCCCGATATATTATGTAGTATGAGTGACTGTGTAGCATTGTACTTCCCGGATTTGTGATGTTTTGAATTGAAAACTAATAGTAATATAAGTTTTTCACCTTTTCCAAAATCACGTAAATGTGTGTACGGTGCCACTGGAAGTCCGGTTCCGAGGATCATTCAAAACGGTATAATAAATTATCATGCCTTTTTTTTTATGAATAAATTTGAATGCGTTTGACCGCAATCAACGATGTGGTCTAAGATGAAAACGCAAACTCAAATAATGCCTATTTACTCCTGCCTTGAAAATCCCAAGATTATATGAATCGGGGAACAATGACGCTGGAAGGGAATTCCATTCCTTAGCGGTTCGCATGATGAAAGAAGAAGCGAATCGAGAGGTACGAAGAGGTGGAATATCGACTACACATGGATGGAATCTCAGACCACACCTTGATGTCCGATAGGTGCTAGATAGTAAACTACAATGGGGTCCTCATATCACAGCCTTGGCAGTAAGACTTAGCTCAGCTGCCTATGCGGTTAGAAAGATAAGGTCTCTGACTGACGAAAAAACGGCACGATTAGTTTATTTTAGCTACTTTCATAGCGTTATGTCATATGGTCTGCTGCTGTGGGGCTCAGCTGCCGATATTGAGACAATATTCATATTACAGAAACGAGCTATACGAGCAATCTATAGACTCGGACCCCGTGACTCGCTGAAAGAATTATTTAAAGAAATTAATATTTTAACAGTTGCTTCTCAATATGTTTACGACAACATCTTATATGTACGGAAGAACATAGATCTCTTCAAAAAAAATTCCGATAACCATAATTTTAATACAAGAAATAAAAATAAACTGGCAATAACAAAAATTAGACTTCATAAAGTTGGTAATTCGTTTGTTGGCAAATGTATAAAAATTTATAATAAAATTCCTCAGGATTTGGTTGACATGCCTCTTAATAAGTTTAAAATAGTAGTTAAAAAATGTTTGATGATGAAAGGCTACTATAATGTAGACGAATATCTTAATGATAAAAATGCATGGTCACCCTAATCTTCTGTTGTTGGCCACTCGTATAATACAATAGAAACTAATTGTAACAATGTAAACAAAACAATATTAAAAAAGAAAATGGATAATCTACCTGAGTTTCTTGCTGGTCTCTTCTCAGGAGAACCAAATTACCGAACCAGCGAAAGAATCATTTTCTAATGGTTATTTATTTACTTACTTAATTTAGTATTTTTATAATATTACTTGACAAAATTGTAAAATTTTGACATTCATATGTGCTCTTTATGTGCCTAAACTGAATAAATGAAATTTATTCTTTGATTCTTTGATGCTTTGATTGCTGATGGAATTAATTCGTGCAATTCCTGCGCACACTCTCCGAAATGTAACCTGTAGAAAACACACAGTCTCGCAACCAGACGGCGATGTTCGAGGCTCTGAAGTCGGTCTGACAAATACGAGTAGTTACACTCTATTAGGTAGGAACCCTAACGAATTAAAACACTATGTCGAAAGTCCGTTAATCTAAACTAAGTATATTGGGAATTTATGTAAATAACAGTCTCTAGGGATGTTACCGTAATGTGGGTCTACGTCAGAACGCGTAGCCCCATATCTTCGAATAGAATAGGGCATTTATACTAGAATAGTTTCATCCGTGAATTTGCCTTTGGTACCACCAATAGTCAGTTAGAAATTTAATGAACTAAGATTTCTTAGGGCTTGTTTAAGGAGACGCGGGGCGTCGAGCTTCACGTGTGGCGTGGCTTGGCGCGGCACTTCGAGCGATTTAACCGTTTATAGTGAGGCGGCGCATGAAGCGGCCCGCGTCGCGTCACGCGCAAACTCAAACATATAGAAATGCAGGAGCTCGTTTAAGGAAACGCGGGGCGTCGAGCGACGCGAGCGGTGTGGCTTCACACGGCGCTGCGCCCGCCGCGTGAGACGCAGCTTTGTATGCGGCGTCGTTCAGTGCGACACCCGGTGCGACTCTCGCAGCTTATTGCCGTCCTTCCAGTCTTGTTCGACTAGTTACAAAGAGCAAACGTGTGTATTGTTTGTAATCATGGACGACATCATTGATATATTGCTTAAAGATAATTATAACCTAAAAAGTATTTTATTTACCGCTAGAGCGGAACATAAAATTTATTCATAATATTTTGAAAAGAAACATCTAGCGAGAAATGCAGATATTAACTTGTCCGCTGTTTATCCAGCAGGATTAGTAGATAGCGCTGTAATGTTTTTTTCCTAGCTTTTTTTTTTGCCATTCTTTTTATTTATTAAGGTACTACTACTATTATAAAGTAGTTATAAAGTTATCAATACAATATATTCTTGTTATTTATTGTTCACCCAGATTATTTTAGTTGGTATCTATAATTAGAGTATCTAGTTAGTATCGCCATATTAACCTATTTATCTTTATGCTCTCTGACACTTGTATTGATATTGATGCAACAAATACGTAAATCGAAATAAGCATGACTGTCATAAGCAAAACAAATATCACGCAATTGTGAACTGATATACGTATGACGCTCTGAAAAATCTGATTGGTCTAACTAAAGCACTTCGATATCGCTAATGTATTGTGGAGGTCAGATGGCAGTTACTTCATGGAAAATATTGAAGCTCAGCCGCATCGCAGAGTGGCTGGAAAGCCGACCCCAACTGGGTTGGCAAATGGCTCAGTGGATGATGAGTTTTTCGAATTTCTAAACTTTGTAGGTTTTAACATCCTCGAAGTCTTGCTATTGGGGTAGATTGTAAACGCATGAGTGACTAATAAAAGCTGACCCAAAAGTTAACCTTGGATGCAATAGGGTTCTCGCACTTTGAAAAAAAAAGGATGGACCCATTGAGCACGTAAATTTATCACTATGATTTTTATGATACTTCTAAGAAAATTATAAGGTTGTATAAAAATATAGTAAATAAGTATACTACGCTTCGATAGTAAGAAATGTTTTCTAATTACCTAATGCTAGGCGAATAACAAAATATATATAAAACTTATGCAACTAAAACTTTAATACTAATATTTTCTGTCTAGAACACGGAAATATCAAACGATCATTAAAACTATTCATAGCACCAATACAATAAAAAATTATACGAAGTTAGGGATATTACTTTTGTATGATATTTTATTTCTACTTATAATTTGATCTAATAACTTATGAGTATAATACCTTTATACAACAACCAATGAAAATCTACATGCCCTCTAGGTATACTGATATTTATAATACTAGGTAATCTGTGAAAGTTCTGAAATTATAAAAAAATTTCGGTCACCAATATGTCGCTGCATTATTCTCGAGTGTCATAGGCTTTGTTTTTTATTTCGCGAGACCGCGGTCGCTCTCATGTCCATTGCTGCGGGCGTCTCTGGTACGCGCCAGAAGTTATTTCCAGTGGCGCCCGGCGGACTTTGGCCACCTGTGTGGTCTCTTCGGGAATGTCATACGCTAATCGCGCAAAACTATTTTCCGCACGAATCAGGTAGTATATAATTGATTTAGGTGAAATTACCCTGTGTAAAAGGTTCACATTAATTGTACTCGCTACACCTACTTGGACCTTACTATAAATTACACTAAGTTTACACAAAAGGCCAGACGCTCAGTACTTGTGTCCACAAGTGCATTAGGGCCGGCGCTCAGTGCCGGCACGGTACGGCATGGCATGGCAAAGGATTTTATTACTAATCAAGTTATTTTGAATCTTATTTCAATGAGTTTAGAGTTCATGTTACTTTATTTCGATACCACGATGCCGCGTGATGCTGTGGCATGACGAGTCATGCCGTTTCATTCCACGGGTTACCGCGGCATGCCATTGCATCTCGCGAGACGTATGGGTCACTTTGTGTCGAGGAATTATGATTGCTAATTTGGTTGAAATAAGGTTGAAACTTGTGCAGCGGTCATTTCAGTTAATGGGGCGCAGTCCGGTCGGTGCGTAGATCTTGTTCTCCACAAATTATGCACCCAGAAATGTATTTTCTTCAAATTAGCCGTTCTCATTTGTCTCTCTTCATCTTCAGCCAGAAGTGCTATTAATACTAAATCCCTGTCAACCATAACGACACAACCAACTTCGAATCCGCGCGAAGCAAAACTGATTGATGCCAGAGTGGCTGGGCTTTCAGCAGAATGCCACGGCATACCACGGCATGCCGAAGCACAACCTACCTCCTGGCATGCCACGGAACGCCGCGGGATGCCGCACTACAATCTGCCGTGCCATGCCGGCAGTGAGCGCTGGCCCTTAGTTAGTTCTAAATATTATGACTAATATTAGGTATAAACGGAAGAGTTTGTTACCTCAAAACTGCCAAAGAAACTATAAAACGGTAAAATGCCTAAATGCCTGCTAACTACAGGGAAACATCATAATGACATCATCATCATGAACATTCTGTACAGATTCTCTCTTAGATCTCACGACATATTCTTTCATCGATGATGCGTATTTTGTTTCTGTTTCAACGCGATTGTTAGTTCTTTTTAATGATTTTTATATGGAAATGTTCAGTGCAGTCAGTCTTACGCAATACTGCGGTTGCTATTCAAACCTGTCTTCAATTACATAGAAAATGTGATGCAAGCTTGGAAACTTGTGATAAGGGATTTGTAAAATGATCTAAACATATTATAAAGTTGAAATGTTAGATAGTTTGTTCAGACTGTCTCCTTGCTGCATTCATGCAAGCAAAGTGCAACTAATGGTAATCATTATAGTTACTGGACGCGTTTACATACACTTAAATATTGACATTAGATAAAGGACTCGTTAGTATGAGTTCACGTGACATGCTGTGGATTGCCACGCATTATATTGCTGCTAGAACCAGTTATTGAATGATTGAATATATTTAGTAAGGTTTCAGATACTACTTAAGGCAACTAATAGCGAGACTTACTTGGTGACGTGGTCGGTGGAATGTACGACCTGTAAGCAAAATATCGACGCTTGAGGAAATTTAACCCCCAAAGATGACTCTACCAGCGCAGGGGTTATCCTTCTAATTGCGTACCCGAGACACCCGGTAGTAGACGTAGGCCGGACACAAAAAAAGGAGTAGTACGTAGTAATACGAGTTCCAGTGTGACCGGTCCATTGCCACCTGCACCCAACGAAAACCTTTGTCGTTGGACAATATTATGTATTACCACAGAATAGGGAATAGTATGTTAGTACTGTATTACCTTGACTAAATAATGTAATGCAGCTTGCGGTAAAACTATATCCAACTATGACTAGAGTTTTTTCGAACACTTTTCTTTTGAACTTTAATATCTCTGATTCAAATAGTAATGTTTATTGCTCGTTATCATTTAGAAAACATTATCAAAACGTGTATCCTACTATAATTATAACTATTAAATAATTTGTTTATTTGTTTGTGTTTCTATTGTTGATAGAAAAATGTCCGTGTGAGTTCATTCTAGATTATCTATTTTGTATTAGACATTCCAAAGGTCATTGTACCTTTGTCAATAGACACATACTATGATAATGATTGTTTGTTTTGTTTAGATAAATATTTTAAAGGGAAATTGACGTTTAAAGATTCTACTAGTGAGTTGGTGCATTGGGTAACATGGGAATAATTCCTAGTAATTAATACCTACTATCTGAAGATTCATAGAAGTCCAAGAAAGTTCTTAGGAGCAAGTGGCAATGGGCTCGCACCAAATTGCTTGGGACTAACAATACAACTGACTAAATCCAAGCACATCTGAATGTGCCGGCGCTGCTGCTGCATCAGCTAAAGGTCTCAAACGGCGTAAATATGCTAACCTAGCAGGTGATTACATATTTGAGCCGTTTGGGGTTGACTAAGACAATGGGGTCATGGGGTCCGAGCGCTCGCAGCCCTTATAAAGACATTGCTAAACGCTTAATCGATGCTTCTCAAGCAGAAGGCTGGCTATTTTCTGGCACAAAGAGTATGTATTGCCATCCAACGTGGCAACACAGCCAGCATTCTGGTCCCAGTCAGCAATGACCCGAAGGATTTTTAAACGATATTTGCATTATGCAGTGTAATTTTAGTACATAGTTTAGTATATTGCAATTCTTATTGTAAACAAATCATAATAATACACTGACGAAATTGATATTTAATGTACTCATGCTTACCACTTTGGGGATACTGAAATGAATTACATACATAGTTATGTTTGTCACAGCCTCATCAGTCGATAGGCAGCTGTAGCTGAGGTTGATAATGTCCTCTAAGATCTTAGATGGATCAATGTAACTCTAAAACTAGTAAATTTAAGATAATTGAGGTTGTGTGAAAGCGTCTGACCATGAATACGAAGTCAAGAGCAGCTGTATGGTCAGTTCAATATTTAAAACTTAAATATTTTAATTTAGTCGCATAATATTTTTATTTTATATCACTTGCTTTGCTACTTTCCTTTTTTGATTGCAGTCATTTGTTGCATTTATTTAGTTAACAATGCAAACATTTTATATGAGCAGGTTGGCAGACCATAGTGTATATAACAATAACTATTTTATAATAGGTAGAGACAGAGAAAGGACGGCTTAGTGGTAACCAAGTAGGTTAACACATTGCAAAGGTTAAGCGATATCTAGCCAGGTTAATCTTAGGATGGGTAACCAAAGCTTAATACACTTGAGACCTCTCCGTGCCTCTGTGTCGTTGGTCTCGGTGGTTATAGGAACATCTATGACAGTCGTTACGGGTATTTGGAGCCCTAAAATCAATAATCTGACTGGTCTGGCTCAAAGACCTTATAATACAACGGACATAGGATCTAGAACAAATAGCAAGAAAATAATGTCCCGAGTCGACCTATACATTATACATAGGCATACATAGATATAAACAAATTTCATATTAAAATTTAAACCTTGATTCAACGGAATAGTGTTCACTTTTGTTTGCACTAATTTATCGCATTACGTAGCTTCTATCTGTCCGCCTGACTAATTCACCTTATGCAGCTTATACTTGAACTACGTGAACATAGAAACAATGGAGTAGGTTTATTTTGTTAAAGTCTTTTAAGGATTCCATGATATGTACCTACGTAGGCGTAATAATTAATGTAAGACTACAATAAATTCCATAATCTTATAAATTGTAATTACTTGTTTATGTTAGACGAAATAAGCTGAAAAACTAATTAACGACTGACAAAGATTTTTTTTTTCGAGTCAGTTTCATAATAAGTAACTGTAGTGTATGAATAACAAAAAGGGAATTAATGAATTTAACTAATTATAATATTATAAATGCCAAACTTCTTGCGGGTGTCAAAGTTCTTCCGCTTTCATTACTATTTTCATAACGCTATGTCGCTACGTCTACTACAAGATTATCTATATATATATTTATCTTATGGTTAATTTTTGGGATACGAAATTATTGGCTACTAGCTGATCACCGTGACTCCGGCCGCGAGATATAGTTATCTCGGCCCCGATTCCCGTGGGAATACATTACCGAGAATCCAAATAAAAAGAAAATAACAGTACATACACGAAATAAAATGACATGTGTAATTATATTTATGACAAAACAATGATACCCTGTGAAAATTAAAAACATTTTTGGGCTTATCTCCTCCATTCAATCAAGGGATTCTTGTACAAGTTTCATAAAGATCGGACCTCTTTTTGTTATGTCCATAAAATGAGCCGAACAAACAAGATTGTTATTTTTTGGATCAAAATATTCTTCTCGCCGTGCTAGGGCAATAATATTTTTCCATTGTGCACAGTGTACTGGATCCCGAGGAAAACTGAAATAGATGTTGGTTCATATAACGAAAAAAAAATCATAAAGAGCCAAGGCGTCTCCACTATAATCTTTGTTCCAAATAGTTTTATCGCTATCGGTAATCCGAATAAATCTGAATGGTCATTTTGTTAGTACATTATTCAGTGAAAATGAAATGGTCTCTTTCTTTTTACTGAGCTTGGGATGAGTTCGAAAGAGACAGATAGGTACTTCATACGTATTTCGTATTGGACTGGATTGCAATATTTACTTTTGTCTTTTAATTTATTATCGACGAAATACTGTATTTTAAGTGAAATAATAAATTGCAAATAATAAAACAAAAGCTTATTTACTGAAAATATGATACACCGTCTTCAATTTGCTTTTTTTTCGTAGTTTTTACACGTTTTTACAATACAGTACGGCATTGTGCAACGTGTTGTCGTTCAGTTGTCAAAATCAAGACTGGCGCGCGATTGTTTCTCTTTTAGCGTTTTGTTTCTCTTTTAGTTCGGACACTTTTGAGCGATGATCCGAAATCCATTGTATTTAAAATCATTGGGTCTGGCTACAGAATATTGATATTGCCTCTGGGTTGTGGCGGTCAGATGGCAGTCGCTTCACGGAAAATATCGAAGTTCAACCGCATCGCAGTTAGACTGGAAAGCCGATCCGAACTAAGTTGGGTTGTTTTGATGTCCTTATGAATATGTAGTACGATATTATTATGTGAATTATGGAAATTATTGTGTGATTTATTGAAACTATATTGTATAAATCTCTGATGATGCCGTCAGGTGAAACCGGTCAGTAAAAATAAAATTATAACAGTGGAAGTGCAATAAATATAGGTTGGAAAACGGCTCGGTGGGTGATGATGGACATAAAGAAAGAAGAGACACAGAAGAGTAAACAGGAATCCAGTAATTCACGAGTTGTGATGTATGTAAGCTATTTCTTTGTATTCACACGGGTTAAGTTAACTGTGATTGTGTTTACGAGTTAAATGATCATGTAGAGAAAACATTCAATTGTTTACACTGAACGATTAGTCAATACAAAACTTATAGGTGACGGTTTTCTTGGTTCTACACAAATAGTCACATTTTTCTCCTTGAAACCATTAAATCGGTATGCAAAGATACGTAATACTGGTGGCGATACATTGTTTGGCAGGTGCACCACTTACACGCGAGGTTAGCTTGGACCTACATCTGACATTTACTTTGGATTTTCTCATCACAACATTCATTCATGCAAGGTGGGAAAGAACCCACGTTTACAAAGTTTGATGTTATGATAGTATTTGTCTCCGGTTTTATAAGAAATATGTATAATGTAAGTAGGTATATTAACGTCATGTGTACTATATATGTACTTCATGTTCTCACTTCAGTCTTTATATTCGTGCAATAAATCTGCTTATGATACTCATGTGTTCCGTGGGAATCATTTCTCGCATTAAATAGTATGCTCATTCCCAGAACACGGGTAAGCAAAAGTTAATGTGATTAAGTTGATAATGTTCCAAATTACTTTCTTAATTTTTTCTTGTATAAGAATCTTTTCCTGAATAAATAATAACCTTTCACGCGTTTATGCCATGACCAATGGAATATATCCATTTTGATAAAACATTATTTACATTATATGAGTATTATACTTTTGCCTAATTAGTACGGTTGTCATTTTGTCACTGCTTCGGTGGCTCAGTGGTATGAGTATGCGACTGCCGCCCCTGAGGTCCCAGGTTCGATTCCGGGTCGATTCGAATTATTTGTGTGATCCATAAATGTTTGTTTCGGAGTTTGGGTATTTTCTATGTATAATATGTATGTATTTAGAAATATACATATAAGTAGGTTTATCAGTCGTCTAGATCCCATAACACAAGCTTATATCAGCTTAATTTGGGCTAGATGACGTTGTGTGAGAATGTCCAAAAATATTTATTATTAGTATTATTTTATTTATTATTTATTTGTCCGAGTTGAATTTTTCTCCTTGTTTGTGATAATATATATGAACTTTTTTCTTTACGGGACATCAACTTTTTAAGGGAATACACCTTGATAGAGCAACATACACGTAAATATTGTTGGTTACTAATAATATTGGATCGATACACATTAAAATATTGTCTTTATTTGATATTGTAACAAATCATGATTAACTTTGACATTAAAAGAAATTTAAGATTGCTGAAGGGGTCATATACGTAGGTCATACTAGTTTTGCGTAACTTAAAAAAAACAACATGTTAAAACCAAAATATTATGTTTATTGCTTTTCAAAATACTCTCCTTTACATTTTAAACATTTTTTCATGCGATCGAACCATTTTTATAACAGGAGAACCACAGATCTGAAGGCATGTTTTCTACGTGCTGATTGAACGCTATCACTGCCTCTTCGGAGTTGGTAAAAGTGAAACCTCTCAAAAAATTTGATTTTGGGGAAAATACAGAAATCACAGGGTGCTAGGTCGGGGCTATGCACAGCATGGGTGACGAGTTGTACTTTTTCGGAAGATAAAAATGACTTTGTTTTGTTGGCCGTGTGTGAAGAAGCGTTGTCATGATGTAGGAGAACGCGACTTTTGGGTCGTCTTTCGCGAACTCTTTCTAACACCCTGGGTAAACAAATGGTAGAATACCACTCGGCATTAACACTCTTTTGATCTTCAAGTGGAATTGCACAGATGGGAGCCGTAGCTGAGAAAAAAAACGCGATAATTTTTTTACCAACGTTTCTCGCCTGCCTCACTTTTGTTGGCTTGTTCTCATTTTCAAACACCCATTCACAAGATTGCTGTTTTTTTCTCAGACTCAAAACAATAAATCCACATTTCGTCTCCTGTGACAATGTCATAAACAGCACTAGAATGTCCGTGGTCGTACTTCAGTAGCATCTGTGAGCACCATTCCACGCGAGCCCGCTTCTGCTCCACTGTCAGTTCATGAGGGATCCAACGACAACAAAGTTTCCGAACTTTCAATTCTTCGTGTAAAATTTTCTGGATTTCACTTATACCAATCCCCAATAGTCCTCGAATTGTCTCATAGGTAATCCGCGGGTTTTCTTCAATTAACCACTTAACAGTAGCCACATTATTTTCGTTAACGGTAGTTGAAGGCCGCCCTTCACGAAATTCGTCATGTAAAGAAACTCGACCTCTCTTAAGTTCAGGAAACCATCGCCTCACGGTGCTCAAACAAGGTGCTTCTCTCCCAAAAGCATTTTGAAGACGAACGGCACAGTCTTGCGGAGAGAGAGAACTTTTAAAATCATAAAAAATCATCGCTCTAAAATCTTTTCGACTTAATTCCATTTTCGTTGCATACTTAGAACTTTGATGTGTGATAAAAAACAATTGAAAAATGATTTCCCGCCAATTGTTTTTTTTTATTACTAAGAAGGTTGCAACGTTTAAAAAATATAACATTCGAAATTCAAATAGTTCTGATTAGCTAGAAGTGTAAAACTTTTAGTGTGCCCCATGTAGTCATCCTATAATGACATACGGGCGAGGCTTTGGCAAATGCACCCATAAGATGCCTGAAAAGAGCAATAGGGCGGTCAACCTTTCCGGGGTTTAGACGTGGTTTAGTTTTAAAAGAAATTCAATAAGATATCGATTACCTAGTATATAAGGAACAGGAAAAGACAATAACGAAAAGCTTAAACATAAACTACAAACTATTTAGTAAAATGAGCTTTAACAGCAACTTAACTTTATCGATTCAACTTTTTCCATTGTTTTAATGGGTGAGTGCGGAATTTTTGCGGTAATTGTTTCACGAATAATCGATTTTGGCAATTTTTTACAGGTCCAATAGTTTTTCATTAGAATACCTATATAGGTACTACAGTTATTAAGGAAACAAATAGAATATTTCATGCTGTCGAAGCACCTAATACTACTCGTATTACGTTAAGTTCATTTTCAAAATTCGTATAAACTTTGTTGGAAGTGAGCTATCAATTACATACGAATATCTAATGAAATAATG
The DNA here is from genome assembly GCA_963556515.1 of Nudaria mundana. Taxonomy (NCBI): domain Eukaryota; kingdom Metazoa; phylum Arthropoda; class Insecta; order Lepidoptera; family Erebidae; genus Nudaria; species Nudaria mundana. The sequence continues at coordinate 6,979,657 of OY748295.1, read as the reverse complement.
AAACAAGTCGGTATATTCCGACTTGTTTCATTACGAAGATTGATTCATACATAAGATTGATTCGTAAATTTTTGGTTGTTTTTAAAAATTCAAGGTTATATGAAAAATAATATTTATACAGTGCAAGTAATAATATATTCTGTAGTTTTCAATTTGTTACGGGTCGGTATTTCTGATCTATAACGGCTAAAAATAATCTGAGAAATAAAGTAATAAGTAAGTAGAGTATGGAAATTCGTGTATAAAAAAACATAATTCTAAATTTTTAAAAAACCCGCGACATGTTAAAAATTAATTGAAAAAGGATAAAACAATTCCAAAGAATATCCGTTGTAAGTATCCGTTCCGTCGTGGGTAAAAAATTATGTATACCTAGCGTCATATAAAAATAACGCTGACATTAGAGCGGCGCAGTAGACGATTTAGCGCAAACACATGGTCTCTCACTCTTCGCGTCATGGCATGGTGACACTCCTATGTACAAGCTAGTATAAAGAAGCACACTTTGTGCTGAAAAAAATGGCTGTTACACCATTAAAGATTAATTACTGATTTTAAAAATGGTGTCGAATGAACTGATCACACATCGTTAATTCACGATAGTTTTTGAATCAACACTATCATACTTGGAGCTCTTGATGAAGGACAACATTGAATTAACATTACCATTACTAGGTAACTACTACTACGGAAACCAGCAGCCTACAGACCTTTAAAAATGACAAGTATTATGTACGTTTTGGTATGACGTTAAATGGAAGCTAAATAAAGATAAGCGTGTTTCTTTCTTGTGGGATAATCGATAATCAATAAGAATCTTTACGAGGATTATATCAAGGATTTAGGTGTATAAATATTTTTTACAAATATTATATTAATAAATATGCATAGATAATTAAAGTAACCAATTTGAATATTAAAGAGGCTTTCGCATTGGAAAATTCAAGGTTGTTACTTCCTTCCGATGTATGGACAAAAAGTAATGTAACTTTAATAAATCATGATCACCAACATTAAAACGTTGCTAAGGATAGCGAATTTCCTGTTGAGGTGCGTTAGGAATTACAATAAGTTTCTCCACGTGGAATCATGGCTATACCTACACCCGCAATGTTGTAGTTATTAACAAACAAGTTATTTTCATTGGACAAGGCAACATTAATATGTAAAGACACGGGAAATTTTCACCACATGAGTAAGTAAACAGAAGAGACCGAAAACTTCATACACACGCCGAAATCGGTTGCGCTGAGGATATTATCCATGTGCAAAGTTTGCTCACTTGATGAGACGGGTTGATTCTCCTAACTGTACAACCTGTGGAACAGTCGAAGATGTGTACCATATCCTTGTTGAATGTTCAAATAATAGAAATGAAAGGTAATCATTGTGGGATAAATATAAATTAAACATCTATGACGTTTGGAGAAAAAACAACCCTATTGTGGCAAGTATTTAACCCTTAATGATTCCTGGATATTAAACATTATGTTTATGTGCTGTTGATGAGACTGACATCATGATTTTTGTCAGAGGATTATGGACTAAAGCGTCGACAAAAAAAGACGTGTGTTTGTGCGCACAATTTTGCACGTTCTTAAGAAGCTTTCGCTCTGCCCAGTTTTTTACTCATGTGCTTTTCACTATTCATTCGAATATATATTTTAGCGGCACAATATTTTTTATACTTCGCGTGGCAGACTAAGTTGACCGACCTGATGATTATGCTTGTTTTAACAGGTGACGTGATTACTATTTTGGAATAGGAAATATAAGTTTTTATGTGGCAAATCTAAAGAGCCTCCTACGTTGTTGTATAAGTTCCATATGTTAATTACCAGTGTAAATCTTGTTTATTACAAAAAACTAAATTTTATCTTTAAAATTGGATATGATGTTTTTTTTTATGTTTCCCATACAGCGTGAAAGGTGGTGCTTTGCGTTTAAAAATAAATATTTTGCACTCAGTTTTGACAACAGAACCGACTAGAAGTATTACTTTTAAAAACAAACACATGTTTAAAATATTGGATAGAAACAGGCGTTACTTGGCGAAAATCCATGACAAAGTAATGGTAAGTAAGATGTTAAAAAACTTATTAAAATTATATTAGCATTATTTTTCGCAGAATTAAAAAAGACAAGGTCAAAAACATTGGGCGAGTCAGCGCCGGGACCTCGTAGTGGGTCTGGGCGTGGATACCCTCTCGCTGGGGACCATGCTTCAAGCCATGGTATCCAGCGGGAGTAGGTGGAACGCGGCCGTGTCCTTCTGCGAGCAAGTCATGCTCGCGAAGGAGGCGGCCGGGAGGGAGAGGGAGCGTACCCTCGCCGCCGAGTTCCGTAGTCGGCGGCCAGGCCGCCCCAGACTACGCGACTACGCCCAAGACTATCGTCCTCCATGATCGGGGCCTGAGGACGGCGGGATCGCCACCCACCGTCCTTGCAGAAGCAGGCTAGAAGGGTTGCGTGCTGCGGGGCCTTTGCCCCATAGCACGCAACCAGATTCACTCACTGACGCGGGATAAAACCCGACCCCAATGACGCGGGATTCTCGTCCCGACCAAACACCCGCAGAGACCACAGGGGTGGTCAAAGTCCGCCGGGCGCCACTGGACATACCCTCTGCTAGTAACCAGGGACGCCCGGCAACGGACGTTAGAGCGGCCGCGGCCTTGGGCCGCGGAATTAAAAAAAAAAAAAAAAAAAAAAAAAAAGGTCAAAAACATGTGTTATGTTTTTTTATAAAATACTTAAAATTGACGTACTTAGTTTCTTTTTTTCAATTCCGCGGTCCGTAGCCGCTGTAGCCTACGTCTATTGCCAAGCGCCTCTGGATAGCACTAGGAACTTTTTTTACGGCAGTGAGCTACCACGAGTACTCATTTGATGTCTAGAGAGTAGTCTCTATGTAGATAAAAGTTATGATTTTATAAAAAATATTTGTTTGTTTTTCAAAGTAATACTTCCATTTGGTTCTGTTATCGAAACAGAGTCCAATTTTTTTTTTAAACTGTAGTATTTTCATCGTGTATAAAATCCACCGACTGCCAACTATGGAGATTGTTGTAGGTATTACCAAAGCTATTAAATAGCTTAATAAATAAATATAAATAAATAAATTATAAATAAAAATAAATTATATAAATTTTATGGTTCAACTCGAAGATAAATAAACACCATTGCTTGAATGAAGAACTTCCTCTACCCAAAATAGGCTGCCAATTTGCAAAAAGATAAAAGTAACCGACACTTATCTAGAGGACCCCATTTCTACTTAAATAAGGAAGTGTACAACGTATTTGCGGGATGTGAGTAGTTTCGTACTTGTACGACTTTAGCAGGAGACAAATTATATTGAGAGAGTTCACCGGACTTGACCTTTGGATGGAGTAATTGTCTAACGAGGTCGTAGGCGGTGCCGATTAAAATAACTGACGCGATTAGACACGGATGATGCTTTTGAGCTATTCAAAAGATAGGAATTTTTAAGTAATTAAGCATTTAAAGGTGAATAAACTTATAGAATATATTTATCACTACATATTATAAAACAAAGTGGCTTTCGTCCGTATGTATGTTTAGATCTTTAAACTCACTTAACGGATTTTGATGCAGTTATAACCAATGAAGGAGTGGTTCTCGAGGAAGGTTTTGTGTATATAATTTGTCAAGCGGACGAAGCCGCGGGCGTATGCTAGTTTACTAATAAACTGAAGGCGAGTGGATTGTTGCTTCAAAATAATCCTTTTTGTATATATTTTTAAATATACTTATAATCTGGGACACCATGGCCTTTCTTGTAGCAGAAGCGCAGGTCGTATACCTCGGCACACTATTCTAAACGACATAATTCGTAGGGCTCTTTCCACCGCAGGTCTTCCGGCCGTACGTGAACCAAATGGTTTAGCACGAAGCGATGGAAAGAGATCGGACGGTATGTCTTTGCTACCGTGGAAGATGGGAAGGCCTTCGGTGTGGGACGCTACATGCGTTGACACCTTAGCACCTTCACACCTTCCAAGCACATCCGGATGTGCCGGCGCTGCTGCTGCATCGGCTGAAGGCCTTAAACGGCGTAAATATGCCAACCTAGCAGGTGATTACATAGTTGAGCCGTTTGGGGTTGAGACACTGGGGTCATGGGGTCCGAGTGCTCGCCGCCTTTATAGAGACATTGCTAAACGCCTCATCGATGCTTCTCAGGACCAGAAGGCTGGCTATTTTCTGGCCCAAAGAATAAGTATCGCCATCCAACGTGGCAACACAGCCAGCATTCTGGGAACCTTCCCGGTTGGCAATGACGCGGAGGATTTTTTAAACGATATTTTGTAATGTATGTATTTTTAGTCTATAATTATGTTTATTTTGTATATTGTAATTCTTATTGTAAATAAAGTACCCATCCCTTATAAATTATATTATTATACAATAAGAATTAAAATATACATAACTATAATAAAAATATTTACATTACCAAATATTGTTTTAAAAATCCTTCGCGTCATTGCCGACTGGGAAGGTTCCCAGAATGCTGGCTGTGTTGCCACGTTGGATGGAGATACTTATTCATTGGGCCAGAAAATAGCCAGCCTTCTTGTCCTGAGAAGCATCGGTTAAGCGTTTAGCAATGTCTCTATAAAGGCGGCGAGCACTCGGACCCCATAACCCCAGTGTCTCAACCCCAAACGGCTCAAATATGTAATCACCTGCTAGGTTAGCGTATTCACGCCGTTGTTATATATCATATTTAACTGACTTCCAAAAAGGAGAAGGTTCTCTATTGCTTGTTTGTTTGTAACTTTCGACAGGGTGAACCGATTTGTGCTTTCCATGTTCAATTATTTTACCTTGTACAAATTAAAATTTTGTACCATACCGAAAGTTAGTAGTAGGTTTAAAAAAAAATTGAGTCACTGTAAAGTAATTTGCAAAGAAATACAATGGTAAGTAAAAATTTTTTTAAGAAAAAACTTTTTAGCATTAATTAATAGCATTAATTTTTCGCAGAATCAAAAGGACAACAAAACGTCGACAATTGTTTCGCCTCTAAACGAGGCATTATCAAGACTGTCTCAGAGAGAACAGCAAAATTCGTGGTTGGAACGTGTTTGCTTATAAGTAAACGCGTGCAAATTTCATTATCGCGATGTAGGATTCTTTACAATAACCAATGTGGGTAGAAACCTCAGATCATGCTAACTAAGTTCCAAAAATAGGTATTCACCAATACTTGACCTTATCTGTTTGATTTAATTACTGTCTCTTGATAAGTTGCATAGAAAACCCAAACAACACATACAAACCAACAACAGTTAATGTGTCTGTCTGTTCGCAAACAGATTAAGTAAGGGAGATGTGTGAAAATCTATTTGTTCATTGAGTAAGGTGTCCGCATCTCTTCTAACTATTTCTAGCCTTTCCCAAACACTTAACTTGAACCCTTTCTCACATAACCGTAAAACTTTAAAAGTGTTACTATTGTTCAAGGAATGACCAGTGTCAAGAAGATGCTTCGCGAAGAGGGACCTTTCGGGACAACCATTGCGGGACGCCGCTCTATGTTCCTTATATCTAATATCGAAGGACCTGCCAGTCTGTCCCACATACTTCAAACCACATTCATCACAACTCAACAAATAAACACCTGATCTGCGTGAGACCGACACCGAATCCTTGCCATTACACAGCTCCCTCAAGGCATTCTGAGTTCTAAAAGCAACAAATATATTACTTTCCCTCATGATCTTAGCTATACTCAACGAGACGGGACCCACGAACGGCAAACAGGCCGTGTACTTCCTAGGTGGATCTTGAATCGGATATAATAAATGAAAACTAGCCTTTCTACGTTTTTTATTTAATAATGAGTGAACCATTCCTACGTCATAGCCATTACTTTGTGCTATGTAGCAAATGATGGACAATTCTTCACCAAATGCCTGTGGGCTCAACGGTACCGCCAGTAACCTGCTCAGTAAGCTGTGGAAAGCTGCCATTTTATGTTGCCATGGATGATTGGATGAGTAAGGAATAACTGTGTCTGTAACTGTTGGTTTCCTATAGATACGGAACTCATGAACACCGTTCCTTCTAGTAATTGAAAGGTCCAAGAAATTGAGAGTGGAATCTGACTCCAACTCTAGTGAAAAATCAATTCTAGGGTGTACTGAGTTCAACTTGGAGACAAGGACACTGAGCTGACGTTTTGTTCCTGTCCAACATATAATAATATCATCCACATATCTAAAATAGTACAAGACATGAACGTTCCCAACTATGTGGTTAGTCTCGAATGCATCCATAAATATTTCAGCTATTAAAGGACTGAGTGGCGACCCCATAGCCAGACCATTCCTCTGTAGAAAAAAACTGTTGTTGAACTGAAAGTAATTCTGAGTCATACACAATCTTGTTAGGTTATAAATTTCCTCTATTTTATTAAAATTTACCCTTTTTATTGTTAATTTGTGTCTCAAAATATCTAATACTTCATTATACGGTACGTTAGTGAATAAACTTTTCACGTCCAAAGACACAAGTTGAGCATTGGACGGTAACTTAATATTTTTAATCTTGTTTATGAGGTCAGTACTATTTTTTATAGAAAATTTTGGGTTAAAATCTATTGCTTCTTTAATGATTGTGTTCAAAAACTTCGACAAATTATATGCCGGCGCGCCCCTGTATGCGACAACAGGTCTAATTGGGCACCCTTCCTTGTGTATTTTTGGAAGGCCATAAAACAACGTTTATTCACTAACGTACCGTATAATGAAGTATTAGATATTTTGAGACACAAATTAACAATAAAAAGGGTAAATTTTAATAAAATAGAGGAAATTTATAACCTAACAAGATTGTGTATGACTCAGAATTACTTTCAGTTCAACAACAGTTTTTTTCTACAGAGGAATGGTCTGGCTATGGGGTCGCCACTCAGTCCTTTAATAGCTGAAATATTTATGGATGCATTCGAGACTAACCACATAGTTGGGAACGTTCATGTCTTGTACTATTTTAGATATGTGGATGATATTATTATATGTTGGACAGGAACAAAACGTCAGCTCAGTGTCCTTGTCTCCAAGTTGAACTCAGTACACCCTAGAATTGATTTTTCACTAGAGTTGGAGTCAGATTCCACTCTCAATTTCTTGGACCTTTCAATTACTAGAAGGAACGGTGTTCATGAGTTCCGTATCTATAGGAAACCAACAGTTACAGACACAGTTATTCCTTACTCATCCAATCATCCATGGCAACATAAAATGGCAGCTTTCCACAGCTTACTGAGCAGGTTACTGGCGGTACCGTTGAGCCCACAGGCATTTGGTGAAGAATTGTCCATCATTTGCTACATAGCACAAAGTAATGGCTATGACGTAGGAATGGTTCACTCATTATTAAATAAAAAACGTAGAAAGGCTAGTTTTCATTTATTATATCCGATTCAAGATCCACCTAGGAAGTACACGGCCTGTTTGCCGTTCGTGGGTCCCGTCTCGTTGAGTATAGCTAAGATCATGAGGGAAAGTAATATATTTGTTGCTTTTAGAACTCAGAATGCCTTGAGGGAGCTGTGTAATGGCAAGGATTCGGTGTCGGTCTCACGCAGATCAGGTGTTTATTTGTTGAGTTGTGATGAATGTGGTTTGAAGTATGTGGGACAGACTGGCAGGTCCTTCGATATTAGATATAAGGAACATAGAGCGGCGTCCCGCAATGGTTGTCCCGAAAGGTCCCTCTTCGCGAAGCATCTTCTTGACACTGGTCATTCCTTGAACAATAGTAACACTTTTAAAGTTTTACGGTTATGTGAGAAAGGGTTCAAGTTAAGTGTTTGGGAAAGGCTAGAAATAGTTAGAAGAGATGCGGACACCTTACTCAATGAACAAATAGATTTTCACACATCTCCCTTACTTAATCTGTTTGCGAACAGACAGACACATTAACTGTTGTTGGTTTGTATGTGTTGTTTGGGTTTTCTATGCAACTTATCAAGAGACAGTAATTAAATCAAACAGATAAGGTCAAGTATTGGTGAATACCTATTTTTGGAACTTAGTTAGCATGATCTGAGGTTTCTACCCACATTGGTTATTGTAAAGAATCCTACATCGCGATAATGAAATTTGCACGCGTTTACTTATAAGCAAACACGTTCCAACCACGAATTTTGCTGTTCTCTCTGAGACAGTCTTGATAATGCCTCGTTTAGAGGCGAAACAATTGTCGACGTTTTGTTGTCCTTTTGATTCTGCGAAAAATTAATGCTATTAATTAATGCTAAAAAGTTTTTTCTTAAAAAAATTTTTACTTACCATTGTTTTGTCATGGATTTTCGCCAAGTAACGCCTGTTTCTATCCAATATTTGAGATCAGTGTGCATCACTACCCAGGCTAAACTATATATAAAATTGATCAAGCTCCACAGAACAGCAAGTCAAAATCTTTGGTTCAATCAAGAGTGTAAGCGCTTTGGGGTGTTTCCAAGGTACATCTGCCTAAAAACAAACAATAACTCAGTGTCGGCTAGGAATTCTATTTTAAAAGCAAAAACAGTGTGGCTAAACTCAGAAATTAGGAGTTTATTTAGAGTGAGAGACAATTTGAAGTGGCATTTAAAGGTTCTACACTCTGAGTTGTCATTCAGTTTACACAGAGTAGAATTTGATTTGTTGGATAAAAAGGCACGAGATTTAGCTTCTAAATTTATACATAAAAAATTTTTAATACAATCAAAAAAATTATTTAATCTAAGGGTGGGTAGAGGCGAGTTTTTTGATCGAAGGGAGCAGGTGTTTTCTAATCATACATTTTACCCCAGAATCAAGAACCTTTCTGATATTCATCTCAGCAACAGTGAGGTGTCCCTTTTAAATAAGGGCTTAAAATATTCCATACCTAAATCATTTAACAATAAAAAATCTTTAGAACCTTTGGCAGTAGATGCGGAGGTGGCAATCATTAGAAATAAGGGTGACATAATGTTGAAGGCACTGGTTGCACAAAAAATCGATTCTGTTTGTTTGTCTGGTACTTTTAACTCCGAATTGACTGTACAAAGGTCGATTCGCAACAAACTTAGGGACGGGGATGTGGTTCTGAGTAAGGCTGATAAGGGTAACACCGTGGTTTTGATCCCGAGGGAGGATTACATGGCAAGAGTCAATGACATCATTTCATCTGATGATTTTCAACACTTAACCTTCAATCCTACAGCTAAGTTCCAGGCAGAACTAAAGCTTGCTTTGAAATCCACGTCTTATTTATTCCCTGAGAACTCTTCGTTGCATAAAACTTTGATAAACATGAATCCCAGTTGTCCGTTGTTTTATGGCCTTCCAAAAATACACAAGGAAGGGTGCCCAATTAGACCTGTTGTCGCATACAGGGGCGCGCCGGCATATAATTTGTCGAAGTTTTTGAACACAATCATTAAAGAAGCAATAGATTTTAACCCAAAATTTTCTATAAAAAATAGTACTGACCTCATAAACAAGATTAAAAATATTAAGTTACCGTCCAATGCTCAACTTGTGTCTTTGGACGTGAAAAGTTTATTCACTAACGTACCGTATAATGAAGTATTAGATATTTTGAGACACAAATTAACAATAAAAAGGGTAAATTTTAATAAAATAGAGGAAATTTATAACCTAACAAGATTGTGTATGACTCAGAATTACTTTCAGTTCAACAACAGTTTTTTTCTACAGAGGAATGGTCTGGCTATGGGGTCGCCACTCAGTCCTTTAATAGCTGAAATATTTATGGATGCATTCGAGACTAACCACATAGTTGGGAACGTTCATGTCTTGTACTATTTTAGATATGTGGATGATATTATTATATGTTGGACAGGAACAAAACGTCAGCTCAGTGTCCTTGTCTCCAAGTTGAACTCAGTACACCCTAGAATTGATTTTTCACTAGAGTTGGAGTCAGATTCCACTCTCAATTTCTTGGACCTTTCAATTACTAGAAGGAACGGTGTTCATGAGTTCCGTATCTATAGGAAACCAACAGTTACAGACACAGTTATTCCTTACTCATCCAATCATCCATGGCAACATAAAATGGCAGCTTTCCACAGCTTACTGAGCAGGTTACTGGCGGTACCGTTGAGCCCACAGGCATTTGGTGAAGAATTGTCCATCATTTGCTACATAGCACAAAGTAATGGCTATGACGTAGGAATGGTTCACTCATTATTAAATAAAAAACGTAGAAAGGCTAGTTTTCATTTATTATATCCGATTCAAGATCCACCTAGGAAGTACACGGCCTGTTTGCCGTTCGTGGGTCCCGTCTCGTTGAGTATAGCTAAGATCATGAGGGAAAGTAATATATTTGTTGCTTTTAGAACTCAGAATGCCTTGAGGGAGCTGTGTAATGGCAAGGATTCGGTGTCGGTCTCACGCAGATCAGGTGTTTATTTGTTGAGTTGTGATGAATGTGGTTTGAAGTATGTGGGACAGACTGGCAGGTCCTTCGATATTAGATATAAGGAACATAGAGCGGCGTCCCGCAATGGTTGTCCCGAAAGGTCCCTCTTCGCGAAGCATCTTCTTGACACTGGTCATTCCTTGAACAATAGTAACACTTTTAAAGTTTTACGGTTATGTGAGAAAGGGTTCAAGTTAAGTGTTTGGGAAAGGCTAGAAATAGTTAGAAGAGATGCGGACACCTTACTCAATGAACAAATAGATTTTCACACATCTCCCTTACTTAATCTGTTTGCGAACAGACAGACACATTAACTGTTGTTGGTTTGTATGTGTTGTTTGGGTTTTCTATGCAACTTATCAAGAGACAGTAATTAAATCAAACAGATAAGGTCAAGTATTGGTGAATACCTATTTTTGGAACTTAGTTAGCATGATCTGAGGTTTCTACCCACATTGGTTATTGTAAAGAATCCTACATCGCGATAATGAAATTTGCACGCGTTTACTTATAAGCAAACACGTTCCAACCACGAATTTTGCTGTTCTCTCTGAGACAGTCTTGATAATGCCTCGTTTAGAGGCGAAACAATTGTCGACGTTTTGTTGTCCTTTTGATTCTGCGAAAAATTAATGCTATTAATTAATGCTAAAAAGTTTTTTCTTAAAAAAATTTTTACTTACCATTGTTTTGTCATGGATTTTCGCCAAGTAACGCCTGTTTCTATCCAATATTTGAGATCAGTGTGCATCACTACCCAGGCTAAACTATATATAAAATTGATCAAGCTCCACAGAACAGCAAGTCAAAATCTTTGGTTCAATCAAGAGTGTAAGCGCTTTGGGGTGTTTCCAAGGTACATCTGCCTAAAAACAAACAATAACTCAGTGTCGGCTAGGAATTCTATTTTAAAAGCAAAAACAGTGTGGCTAAACTCAGAAATTAGGAGTTTATTTAGAGTGAGAGACAATTTGAAGTGGCATTTAAAGGTTCTACACTCTGAGTTGTCATTCAGTTTACACAGAGTAGAATTTGATTTGTTGGATAAAAAGGCACGAGATTTAGCTTCTAAATTTATACATAAAAAATTTTTAATACAATCAAAAAAATTATTTAATCTAAGGGTGGGTAGAGGCGAGTTTTTTGATCGAAGGGAGCAGGTGTTTTCTAATCATACATTTTACCCCAGAATCAAGAACCTTTCTGATATTCATCTCAGCAACAGTGAGGTGTCCCTTTTAAATAAGGGCTTAAAATATTCCATACCTAAATCATTTAACAATAAAAAATCTTTAGAACCTTTGGCAGTAGATGCGGAGGTGGCAATCATTAGAAATAAGGGTGACATAATGTTGAAGGCACTGGTTGCACAAAAAATCGATTCTGTTTGTTTGTCTGGTACTTTTAACTCCGAATTGACTGTACAAAGGTCGATTCGCAACAAACTTAGGGACGGGGATGTGGTTCTGAGTAAGGCTGATAAGGGTAACACCGTGGTTTTGATCCCGAGGGAGGATTACATGGCAAGAGTCAATGACATCATTTCATCTGATGATTTTCAACACTTAACCTTCAATCCTACAGCTAAGTTCCAGGCAGAACTAAAGCTTGCTTTGAAATCCACGTCTTATTTATTCCCTGAGAACTCTTCGTTGCATAAAACTTTGATAAACATGAATCCCAGTTGTCCGTTGTTTTATGGCCTTCCAAAAATACACAAGGAAGGGTGCCCAATTAGACCTGTTGTCGCATACAGGGGCGCGCCGGCATATAATTTGTCGAAGTTTTTGAACACAATCATTAAAGAAGCAATAGATTTTAACCCAAAATTTTCTATAAAAAATAGTACTGACCTCATAAACAAGATTAAAAATATTAAGTTACCGTCCAATGCTCAACTTGTGTCTTTGGACGTGAAAAGTTTATTCACTAACGTACCGTATAATGAAGTATTAGATATTTTGAGACACAAATTAACAATAAAAAGGGTAAATTTTAATAAAATAGAGGAAATTTATAACCTAACAAGATTGTGTATGACTCAGAATTACTTTCAGTTCAACAACAGTTTTTTTCTACAGAGGAATGGTCTGGCTATGGGGTCGCCACTCAGTCCTTTAATAGCTGAAATATTTATGGATGCATTCGAGACTAACCACATAGTTGGGAACGTTCATGTCTTGTACTATTTTAGATATGTGGATGATATTATTATATGTTGGACAGGAACAAAACGTCAGCTCAGTGTCCTTGTCTCCAAGTTGAACTCAGTACACCCTAGAATTGATTTTTCACTAGAGTTGGAGTCAGATTCCACTCTCAATTTCTTGGACCTTTCAATTACTAGAAGGAACGGTGTTCATGAGTTCCGTATCTATAGGAAACCAACAGTTACAGACACAGTTATTCCTTACTCATCCAATCATCCATGGCAACATAAAATGGCAGCTTTCCACAGCTTACTGAGCAGGTTACTGGCGGTACCGTTGAGCCCACAGGCATTTGGTGAAGAATTGTCCATCATTTGCTACATAGCACAAAGTAATGGCTATGACGTAGGAATGGTTCACTCATTATTAAATAAAAAACGTAGAAAGGCTAGTTTTCATTTATTATATCCGATTCAAGATCCACCTAGGAAGTACACGGCCTGTTTGCCGTTCGTGGGTCCCGTCTCGTTGAGTATAGCTAAGATCATGAGGGAAAGTAATATATTTGTTGCTTTTAGAACTCAGAATGCCTTGAGGGAGCTGTGTAATGGCAAGGATTCGGTGTCGGTCTCACGCAGATCAGGTGTTTATTTGTTGAGTTGTGATGAATGTGGTTTGAAGTATGTGGGACAGACTGGCAGGTCCTTCGATATTAGATATAAGGAACATAGAGCGGCGTCCCGCAATGGTTGTCCCGATAGGTCCCTCTTCGCGAAGCATCTTCTTGACACTGGTCATTCCTTGAACAATAGTAACACTTTTAAAGTTTTACGGTTATGTGAGAAAGGGTTCAAGTTAAGTGTTTGGGAAAGGCTAGAAATAGTTAGAAGAGATGCGGACACCTTACTCAATGAACAAATAGATTTTCACACATCTCCCTTACTTAATCTGTTTGCGAACAGACAGACACATTAACTGTTGTTGGTTTGTATGTGTTGTTTGGGTTTTCTATGCAACTTATCAAGAGACAGTAATTAAATCAAACAGATAAGGTCAAGTATTGGTGAATACCTATTTTTGGAACTTAGTTAGCATGATCTGAGGTTTCTACCCACATTGGTTATTGTAAAGAATCCTACATCGCGATAATGAAATTTGCACGCGTTTACTTATAAGCAAACACGTTCCAACCACGAATTTTGCTGTTCTCTCTGAGACAGTCTTGATAATGCCTCGTTTAGAGGCGAAACAATTGTCGACGTTTTGTTGTCCTTTTGATTCTGCGAAAAATTAATGCTATTAATTAATGCTAAAAAGTTTTTTCTTAAAAAAATTTTTACTTACCATTGTTTTGTCATGGATTTTCGCCAAGTAACGCCTGTTTCTATCCAATATTTGAGATCAGTGTGCATCACTACCCAGGCTAAACTATATATAAAATTGATCAAGCTCCACAGAACAGCAAGTCAAAATCTTTGGTTCAATCAAGAGTGTAAGCGCTTTGGGGTGTTTCCAAGGTACATCTGCCTAAAAACAAACAATAACTCAGTGTCGGCTAGGAATTCTATTTTAAAAGCAAAAACAGTGTGGCTAAACTCAGAAATTAGGAGTTTATTTAGAGTGAGAGACAATTTGAAGTGGCATTTAAAGGTTCTACACTCTGAGTTGTCATTCAGTTTACACAGAGTAGAATTTGATTTGTTGGATAAAAAGGCACGAGATTTAGCTTCTAAATTTATACATAAAAAATTTTTAATACAATCAAAAAAATTATTTAATCTAAGGGTGGGTAGAGGCGAGTTTTTTGATCGAAGGGAGCAGGTGTTTTCTAATCATACATTTTACCCCAGAATCAAGAACCTTTCTGATATTCATCTCAGCAACAGTGAGGTGTCCCTTTTAAATAAGGGCTTAAAATATTCCATACCTAAATCATTTAACAATAAAAAATCTTTAGAACCTTTGGCAGTAGATGCGGAGGTGGCAATCATTAGAAATAAGGGTGACATAATGTTGAAGGCACTGGTTGCACAAAAAATCGATTCTGTTTGTTTGTCTGGTACTTTTAACTCCGAATTGACTGTACAAAGGTCGATTCGCAACAAACTTAGGGACGGGGATGTGGTTCTGAGTAAGGCTGATAAGGGTAACACCGTGGTTTTGATCCCGAGGGAGGATTACATGGCAAGAGTCAATGACATCATTTCATCTGATGATTTTCAACACTTAACCTTCAATCCTACAGCTAAGTTCCAGGCAGAACTAAAGCTTGCTTTGAAATCCACGTCTTATTTATTCCCTGAGAACTCTTCGTTGCATAAAACTTTGATAAACATGAATCCCAGTTGTCCGTTGTTTTATGGCCTTCCAAAAATACACAAGGAAGGGTGCCCAATTAGACCTGTTGTCGCATACAGGGGCGCGCCGGCATATAATTTGTCGAAGTTTTTGAACACAATCATTAAAGAAGCAATAGATTTTAACCCAAAATTTTCTATAAAAAATAGTACTGACCTCATAAACAAGATTAAAAATATTAAGTTACCGTCCAATGCTCAACTTGTGTCTTTGGACGTGAAAAGTTTATTCACTAACGTACCGTATAATGAAGTATTAGATATTTTGAGACACAAATTAACAATAAAAAGGGTAAATTTTAATAAAATAGAGGAAATTTATAACCTAACAAGATTGTGTATGACTCAGAATTACTTTCAGTTCAACAACAGTTTTTTTCTACAGAGGAATGGTCTGGCTATGGGGTCGCCACTCAGTCCTTTAATAGCTGAAATATTTATGGATGCATTCGAGACTAACCACATAGTTGGGAACGTTCATGTCTTGTACTATTTTAGATATGTGGATGATATTATTATATGTTGGACAGGAACAAAACGTCAGCTCAGTGTCCTTGTCTCCAAGTTGAACTCAGTACACCCTAGAATTGATTTTTCACTAGAGTTGGAGTCAGATTCCACTCTCAATTTCTTGGACCTTTCAATTACTAGAAGGAACGGTGTTCATGAGTTCCGTATCTATAGGAAACCAACAGTTACAGACACAGTTATTCCTTACTCATCCAATCATCCATGGCAACATAAAATGGCAGCTTTCCACAGCTTACTGAGCAGGTTACTGGCGGTACCGTTGAGCCCACAGGCATTTGGTGAAGAATTGTCCATCATTTGCTACATAGCACAAAGTAATGGCTATGACGTAGGAATGGTTCACTCATTATTAAATAAAAAACGTAGAAAGGCTAGTTTTCATTTATTATATCCGATTCAAGATCCACCTAGGAAGTACACGGCCTGTTTGCCGTTCGTGGGTCCCGTCTCGTTGAGTATAGCTAAGATCATGAGGGAAAGTAATATATTTGTTGCTTTTAGAACTCAGAATGCCTTGAGGGAGCTGTGTAATGGCAAGGATTCGGTGTCGGTCTCACGCAGATCAGGTGTTTATTTGTTGAGTTGTGATGAATGTGGTTTGAAGTATGTGGGACAGACTGGCAGGTCCTTCGATATTAGATATAAGGAACATAGAGCGGCGTCCCGCAATGGTTGTCCCGAAAGGTCCCTCTTCGCGAAGCATCTTCTTGACACTGGTCATTCCTTGAACAATAGTAACACTTTTAAAGTTTTACGGTTATGTGAGAAAGGGTTCAAGTTAAGTGTTTGGGAAAGGCTAGAAATAGTTAGAAGAGATGCGGACACCTTACTCAATGAACAAATAGATTTTCACACATCTCCCTTACTTAATCTGTTTGCGAACAGACAGACACATTAACTGTTGTTGGTTTGTATGTGTTGTTTGGGTTTTCTATGCAACTTATCAAGAGACAGTAATTAAATCAAACAGATAAGGTCAAGTATTGGTGAATACCTATTTTTGGAACTTAGTTAGCATGATCTGAGGTTTCTACCCACATTGGTTATTGTAAAGAATCCTACATCGCGATAATGAAATTTGCACGCGTTTACTTATAAGCAAACACGTTCCAACCACGAATTTTGCTGTTCTCTCTGAGACAGTCTTGATAATGCCTCGTTTAGAGGCGAAACAATTGTCGACGTTTTGTTGTCCTTTTGATTCTGCGAAAAATTAATGCTATTAATTAATGCTAAAAAGTTTTTTCTTAAAAAAATTTTTACTTACCATTGTTTTGTCATGGATTTTCGCCAAGTAACGCCTGTTTCTATCCAATATTTGCAAAGAAATAATAAGGATATATACTTCTATTTTTATTATTTCAAAACTTTCATAACTCGACGCAGAACAATTTTTATTGTAAAAAATATAGGTAAATGAATTCATATAGATTACAAGAACAAGGCCGTAGGTAATATTGACTTATAATGTGTGCTTCAAGCTGTAATCCTCATATTTGAAATCTCAATGAAAACGAATTTTGACAACTCTAAAAAATAGTCATGAAAAAGTCATAACTAGTCGTATCTGTAAAAAAAATAGTCGTATTATAGTTTCGGCGTTATAGCTTAATGAGGATTATGGCTTGAACGTCAAGCTGTAATCCTCACCTCTGGTGCAAGCAAACGGTAAAGCCTATCGAATTGGTTTAGGTTCCTAGAAATAGCCATGAAAGAGTCGTAACGACATGCCAAATCTCAGAAATAGTCCTTGAAGGGTTCCAGAGATATAAAGGTAACCTGATGAGGATTATGGCTTGAACATTTGAAAACTTCAACTTTCTCCGGAACGCCTGCGATTTTCGGTTTAAAGTTTATGCCAAAAAATAGTCGTATAAACTACATTCGACTTGTAGTAACTATTGATCTGATCGGACCGCGTTTCTGAAGAAACCTGTGTCGCTTAGCTTCCTCCTAACTTTACCTTAGCGAGAGCCAGTCTAGACCTTATCGATGTTGAACGTTTATTTACTTATCAAAATATAAATTTTTGTTTATTGGCTATTATTATTCTAGTCTATTATATATTCTAGGACATTGACAATATTGTATTTATTACCAAATTGTTACTTGTTTATATCTAAAATGTGCTATTTTTTATACATATATATGACATTGCTGTGAATGAATCAATCAGTCAAAAATGCACTTTAAAATTGAATTGCTTCCAAACGGATACTTAAATCAGAAAATTGTATTAGCCAATTTTGAAAATTATCTATATCTATACTACTATTATAAAAAGGAAAGATTTGTTTTTTGTGTGTATGTTTGTAAAAAATAAAAACTACTGTGCTGATTTCAAAAATTCTTTCACCATTGGAAAGCTACATTCACCCTGAGTAACATAGGCTAATTTTTATCCCGGTAATGTGCTCCCACGGGAACCGGGAACGAGTAAACTAAATCACGCGGGCGGTCAGCTAGTATAATATACGAGTATATAATGATACCCCACACTCTAGCAAGTATAAAAGTTCCCATTTAACGGCTCTCACACAGACTAGTGAATTGTGGGCGTATATGCCACAGCCACTTCTTCAGGGAAACAGTTGTAATGACGTGTGGTAATATTATGCCAAAGTATGCAAACTAACAAAGTAATCAGTTCAAAATAATTTTGCACATAATATTAACACCGATTACTTCAGGCATTTTAATGTGTTTGTACATTAAAGTGGTTTCTGGTGTACACGATCAATTATTAATATTTGCAATCGACCAAAAAGTAGGTGAAGCCGTGGCTGAGAGCTTGCACTACCGGTTCCATCATTGAGATTTATTTGCACAACATTTTGGCGAAGCGGAACTGATCTTGCGAGTGCCGAGTATCTTTATATAACCACAACACAGAATCACGTCCTTATCCTCGAAGTCTATCATCTATCATGCCTACATTTTGCCAGTCACATTGGTACTCCCACGTAATGAAGGACGAGCCTATGGAAGTTTCTAAACAGTTTTTGTATAGAGGTATTTGCTAGATCGTCGTCGTCGTTCGCCTGTCTACAAAGACATCGAGGGCAGATGGTTAGGAAGACTTAAGGACCCAGCGCTATTATATTACTTATGAACTCGTTAAAACGTAAAGGTTAAAAACGGATTTTACCCTTGATAAATGTAACGAATTTGTAACAATTATCCGTTATTACCTGGATAGTTATTCCAATAGTCACTATTCTTCTGACATATACGAGTACCTAATAAATAAGAAAGCTTCATTTGGATTAAAATTTGGCCAAATACCAAAATCTGCAACAATGACGAATATAAACCCTACAAAGGAGATAGGTAATACCATTTCCAATTATGAACATTTCATTTGTATTACCAGAAATTAATTACCCGACCGAATAATATACCCGACCGAATACTTATACTAATCTATAACCGGTTTTATGGAGACAATGTTTGTAACCATAATAAATATAAAAACTTAAGCGGATAAACGATGAAAGAGAAGGATATCTGTTGAAATTATATGCTTTGCTTAAATTGGCCGTTTTACTTATAAGAAATATACCACCAAGTTTGAAAGAACTTGCGAATTATGTCAATTCCAATTTAGTATAATGTTCTGCACGTTAATGTATCGATTGAAGGTTGTTTTTAACATCACCACGGTACATAAATAAATACCTAAACAAATATTTGCCAAACGACTTTACAAAACTAGGTGGCGTGTCGACAAAACGAAAAGAGTATTGCAACCGCATATTAAGTTGGTGTCCTAGTTACGTACTAAAGTGTCTTTTGTTAAGGCTATCAGTAAATGTACGGTGATTACCGTAATCATGACGCCTTGAAATCTACGTTTATGCTAATTTGAAGAAGAGCAACTCGGAAGTCTTTTGTGCGAAGTGCATTTCTTCAAATGTAACTAGGTAATCAAATGTTGCAACGATTATGTTCTTATTACTAATAATAAATATGAAAGTTTGAATGAGTTTCTTATTTCATCATCACGGCCCAACTATTGAGTAGATTAAGCTAGAATTTGTAGCACAGGGAACTAATAAACTGGAATGAGAAATAAGACCATGGTGGTTATATGCTATTATACCAAACCTATGCTTTTATATATTTTAAGTATATATATTATGCTTTTATATCAAAAAAATGCAGGTGGTTTAAATGCGAGAGACATTCAAATTTACTTAGGTATGTTATCTACGAAAGATATAGGTAATGACTTATAAATATCGAGTTTTTTTCTCCATTAACAAGAAAATAAAACACTGCAAGGCATGAAAACGTTGCATTGAAATATTTTTGGTATATTTTGTATTATAAGATATTGTGACCCTTTAATTTTAGATGAAACTTTTACTATAATGAGATTCGAGAAGTTGAGATGTAGGTAGTCATAACAAGGCACTGTTTCACATCTATCAAAATTATTGCATACTATCATAGCAGGCAGTAATGTTCTACAAGCAAACCTCGGCTTTTTTTGTTGGAATTCTAAACATTTCTGTGGTTACACAATTCTGGTGCGTTTTACACGCTAAGTTCCCACAAGCTAACAGTCATACAGTATAGTAAACATACTGCATTATTCATATAAGAACATAATAACTATGATGTTACAACATCAATTGCTGATGGTCGAGTTTAAATTAACATAGAAAAGAGTATGTTGAAAATGTAACTAGAACTGTTATAGCCCTTTAAGTAGTTTAATGATTTTAAAAATCACATTAATTGCTTAATAATTAGGTAACGACTGAGAAGTGTTAAATTATACATCAACTTCTTCCTAAGATAGAACATAAGGTGTACTATGTTTCGCAACAATACACCTAAGTCATGTTGAACAAAACATTTGTACTTACTTGGCCACAACATGTACATGATAAACTTGACTAATTTTCCTTAGCGGCATTTGCCTGGCTATAAATGAATACAATTTATAGGAGAGATAACATAGATACTAAACAAATTACAACTGATGACTTTATGCTTAAAGATTGGTTTCGAACCAAATATCATATTTTCCTCTTTCGCAACAAGTTACAAACCTGCAGTTTTGAAGGCAGCCGAAGGGCTCACAGATACATAACTTAAATTAAGATGGATAGCGAATTACTTATAGTAATTAAATATACAAAACCTGCGTTCCTATTTTAAATGAGGAACTCTTCTATTACCGCATTATCAAGCATTGCGAGTTAATCGACATACCAACATTACTAGCTTAAAACACAATTCTCTAGAACAATCCTACTTCCTACCAGTGAGAAAATATCTGGAGGCTCGGCGTTCTTTGTTTTCTCAAAACTTAGTTTGACAAATACAGCTATGTTTACATTGAAAAAAAAATGCATAGGTAGGTACCTACCTAATAATTAATCTTTTTTTGACTGAGCGAGCTTGTCTGTCTGTCAGCCATATTTTTTATCATCCACGAAATTTGGGACAAGTATTCCTTGATTGAAAACATTTTATCATCGTGATCTTTTTTGATTGGAGGGACGAATATGGTTTTAACGTTCGCGAGGTCTTCTATTCTACCATTATGGGGAACGATTTAAATGAATCGTTCCCCATAATAAAATTATGTTTCTATAAGTAAATTTGAATGTCTCTCGCATTTAAACCACCTGCATTTTTTTGATATAAAAGCATATATATACTTAAAATATATATTTCAATAATAAAATTATGACTTGCTCTTCTAATTGAAAAAGCTAACGTCCTTTGTTAGGCAATTAATTCTAAAACAACTCTATGAGCGCTCATATCGAGCGAAGTCCCATGACCTACATAAGTGTAACAGTCTAACATTGGCCTTACAATGGTTCAATAGCCGACCGATAACTTGTTACAGCAACATGTTGCTTTATTATGAATATTGTTTAACAAAATATAAAATCCTCAGTTTTTTTTCCCCGTGTTTATGTCGTAACATAGTAATAATATGTTACTTCATAACTATAATTACAATCTAGCCTTAAGACTAATAACTAATTTGTAACTAACTTAAATTGCTAATTAATTAAAATGTAAGAATGTGTTCATTGGCACTTTTCTTATTGTCTCTATATGAATGAATAACGACACTATGTTCATGTTGTCTTAAAGTATAGCACTCACTGCACTATTACACTACACTAACTCGTAAGGTTTAGTCCTTCTCAATCTTCTCACTATGTCCGTGGTATCGAGGAGTTGTATGGCCTCGACATTCACATGGTGAATAAGTCTATTTTGATGAGCTTCTGCGTACTTTTGTATTACCTTCACGACGAGGTCCACACCTAGATCACGGTGGATGTCCTCATTTCTCACATACCAAGGAGCACCAACGATACCCCGGAGTACTTTGTTCTGAAACCTTAGTATAATCTGCATATTGGTCTGTTTGGTACAACCCCACAGCTGTATACCGTATGTCCACACTGGCATTAGTACTTGTTTATAAAGAAGTACTTTGTTCTGCACTGACAGTTTAAACTTTTTGCCAAGGAGCCAGTACAGTTTTTTATAGCGAAGTTCTAGTTCTTGACGTTTCTTTTTCACATGGGCCTTCCAGCGGAGCTTTGCATCTAACGTCATGCCGAGAAATTTTGCAGTATTTTCGTGTATTTAACCATTTATATATACAGCTTCAGTATCTGATCGCAGATTTGTAAAATCTATGTGGGTCGATTTAGACTCATTTAGTTTGATTCGCCATTTTTTTGTCCAATCGACAATGGTGTTAACAGCCAACTGTACTCAATGGACTGCTTCTTTACGAGTGTCTTCTACAGCCATAACAGCCGTGTCATCGGCGAAAGTGGCGATGGTGTTATTTTTAATTTTTAATTAATTCAGGGATGTCACTTGTATAAAGGAGATACAATATAGGTCCAAGGACACTGCCTTGTGGTACACCGGCTTGAATACACTTCAGTTCCGAATATGCATCTTCATCCCTTACTCTAAATGTCCTTTCTGTTAAATTCTTCATTCATTCATATCATTATTCACAGTCCACTTTCCATCTTCTTGTTTAATGGGCGAAGCATTTAAAATGGGTTTGTTTGACTTTTTATTAGCTTTCCATAATGAATACTCTGCTGTGCTGTTATTTGTTAACAAACTGAGGTAGTTATTTGTGTTATCGTCATGGAAGTTCTGAATAGCTCTGCTCAGACGTTTGGTGAGATTGTTTAAAATTGTTTTATCTGGCGGAATCCTCAGTTGATAAAACGATAAAGAAGGTTAATATATTTAATAATTTATCAAAAAATGAGCGTGGGCGATATAAAAGGATAAATAAACTTCCAAAACGTTATTTTTTAACAAAAAAAGGTGATCTTGGAGTCCATTCCACTCCGAGATTAGGCAGAGAAGATTTTCTTGCAGATTCATACAGGCTTTGATATTTCAAAATCGGATTGCAGGAAAAAAAAATTGTCAGTTATAACTACAATGATCCGACCATAGATTTAGAATTTAAATATATAATAATAATACTCTCTTTAGTACTCATTACTCTAAATCATACAATGAGATTGTATGTATGTACATCATCACTCTCTCTGCATTTTTAATCTTTGGTTCCGAAGCTAGTCTCCACTCGCTACAACATATTATTTTATGAACGCTTAACTGCCCTGGATGTTATAATGATTGATGATAGATACGAGTACAAATAACATGCATATATGATTTGATTAAGCACAACATATTTACCCCATTTCCTCAAAAGGTAATTTTTATTAAAACATTGCCATTCAAACTAATGACCATTTCTTAAGACATTGAGATCCCTCCGTGCCTCGAAGACCACGTTAAGCCTAGGTCCCGTTTGTCATACGAAAATCTATGGCAGTCGTTACGGGTATATGGAGCCCTAAAACAAAATTCGGCTGATCTAACTAAATAACTTCGATATCACCCATGGGTTGTGGAGGTCAGATAGCAGTCGCTTTCGCGTCGGAAAATATCGAAGTTCAGCCGACTCGTAGTTAGAAGTCGACCAATTGAAGAGTTGGAAAAAAGGCTCAGTGGGTGATGAGTTGATACCTTACATTGCAACCAAAACAGCCTCTGTTACACCATATACAACAATCGCAATATGTGTAAATATAATCGCCTTTTACATGTCTTTTTCATATTAGGTATGGCAGAGTTCATTGAACAGAAAGTAGGTTTCGGACCAGACTTGATTTATGTAGCTGACAAGTTTTGAGCAATTTGGTTAATAAAGTCCCACTGATGTTTATCTACTGTACAACATTTTGTTAACCAAAAGCTCTTCTGATTGGATAAAATATACTTTAGTTTTAAAGCTTCGAAGTAAAATAAAAAAAAAATAAATCTTACTTACTTAACTTTTAAATATTCGAAAAAATTGCAGTAGGTATTAAATTTAACGACAAAACCGAAACATAGCATAAAAAACTGTGCATCTGTGACAGCGATTTTTGTGTGATCGGAGTTTGTTTTCCTCAACATTTAAAATACTACTTTTGTTATGAACTGATGATAATACCACAGCAGGGCGAGCATGACGGTAGAAAGAGTTTGTCGATAACCAATGATATCGAAGAAAATATCAATGACGTGACCTAATCAACACATTTTTGAGATTTCCGGCAATACATTGGTTATCGATAAACTCTTCCTACCGCAATGCTCACCCTACAGAATAGGGAATAATCCCTATTTGAGTTGAGGTAGAATTTTTTTTAGTGTAGTTAAAACCGATTATGTTATTAGGAATAGGAACTTATTTATTGAAAGTATCTAAGTACATACGTAATTATTTATTGCAGAAAACTTTCCAAGGTGCTTCTAGAACATAATAATACAAAATATACCAACCCACAGTACAATTTAGACTACTAATATACCTACATCGTAGTAGATCTATCCTATAATGGCCTCTTGCGGCTCAGTTAAAGCGAAGGCGAAAACCCGGGTGATTTAATAATTGGATTACGTTATTGTGTTTGGATGTCTTTGGTAGTATTGTTCTTCTAATTCTTTCATAGACAGGTACATTATAATAAAGGCTTCTCTTCATTACTACCGGTAATGTGCTTTTGTGGGATATGGGAACGAGAAAATTATTCATATTTTTGTATATTCGTAATAGTTAAAAATATGTTTACATTTATAAGTGATCATCGTCATTCATATAAAATCCATTCATTATGCACCATTGATAAAGTTAAACACAAGTTTACTCAGACTGGTTTTGTTCCAAAGGCAGGTCAGATTAACTTATGTAGGAAGTAAATAATGACATTGATATTTATAAGATATCCAATACAATAAAGACTTACTTTATTAAATATAGATACCAACGCATACAAAATCACACCTGTTTCCATGAAGAGAGGCATATTATTTACACTTTATTCACGTTAAAGTGTACGTACTTTTCGTTTGTGACTTTATTGCTGTCACAAGGTCATCCCATCCACTATCATCTACCATCATCTTATGGGATTTGACCATTGGGTCCCAAATCACCCAACCCTGCACGCAATGGTAAATACTACTAATTAGTATTTATAACTTGATTGTAAAGCAGCAAATAAAATGATAAGGCTAGAAAGATGTTTTGGAGTAGGTCAGTGTTTAAAGTTACCAGATTAATTAACCATTTCAAAAGAGATTAAAAATTATGTATAGAAATAGTAGAATATACCTATATTATACAATTTCTATGCGTCTACACTTGGAAGTTATAGTAATACACTATTAAATATGAAACTAAATAGTTTATACAATAGAGTAGTGAATTTAAACTTAGAGACAGTATAATGTCTTCTATTTAAATTAGTGCAATTATATAAAAATTTAACATCTTACCCCATTGTTTTATCACGGACTTTCGCCACGTAACGCCTGATTCCATTCAATATCAATATTATGCTTATAGATCAAGAACCAGCGATAATCTGACCTTTGACTTTTCTTAGACAAAGTTTCTCTGTCTAAGGTAATGCCCAGAAAATGTAATTTAGA
Source organism: Nudaria mundana (assembly GCA_963556515.1). Lineage (NCBI taxonomy): Eukaryota > Metazoa > Arthropoda > Insecta > Lepidoptera > Erebidae > Nudaria > Nudaria mundana. The sequence goes on along the minus strand of OY748295.1, from coordinate 6,954,159 downwards.
TACTGGTTGCTTCGAAAGAACTTATTCAAACGTAACTTAGAAGGTACCTGTTGATTACGTTGAAGTATAGAACATATATATGCTTATTTATAGAGATAACAAATATACCAAATTATAATTAACCATAATAAGTACATCATAGTTTGAAGACTTTAAAGATTCTTTGTCGAGGATTCCAAATAGTTACCTACATAACACTTGAATGATTTAAAGATACAAATATTTGATATTTCAACCTTTGACATTTTAATCTTCCATGCCAACCATGATTCAAACTTGATATTAATTAATTATTTGAGAGAAGTCACAAAAAATACCAATTTTTATACATCGATAAAGATCAGATCATCGCCAACTCTTGGACTATTAAGTTAAGGTTGCGCTATTTAGCGGCTCAAACTCGTTGATAGGTATTGCTCGGGAGCATGCTGTTTCACCTCACAGCGTGTAAGAAAGAAACAGCATCAGCGATGAGCAGTGCAGACGTATGCGCGCACACGTATAATAGCAGGCTCATGTCACACACGACACAGCACACTGTGCTACGAGGTAAGTACTATTATAAATAAGCTTATGTGAAAGTTTATGAAGATGGATGTTTGACTATTTCAAAACTAGGTAGGTACCACCCTAGGTACCTATTCTGTGTTGATGATACATCCAGATTTCGGTTGACTACCAACTACCACACCACCGAACACCGTCTGACCTGCACCTGATAACTTTTCGGGAAGATTGACAGCATCTTACCAGTTTCTCCCACTGCCGCTTTCCAACTGCCGCTACCACTACACCCAGTTCGTGACGCACCTGCCGACCCACTATACCTTCGCACCGGCACTGCTACCCACCGCATGTCTGCTACCTTCACAAATTCTACAGCGTTGTTCTGGCCATATGAAGCACCTGCCGCACACGTCACCTACTGGGCACAGCGGTACAGGGCAGTCTTAATCCCCTTCTATATGTAGGTACCTACCGAGTATCATTTACCTTTATACCTACCATGCGATTGCGAACGTACCTAACTACCTACTCACTCACTACCCCGAAAATTTGTGTAATAATACCTAGGTAGGTAATAAACTCTGGTTTGCCAGAGACGCCCGGCAATGGACGTCGTACGAGCGGCCGCATCCGCGCGGACGTTAAAAATAAAAACAAAAGTAGGTAGTTAATAAATATAATATATTATAACGAATATATAAATAATATGTACCTACCTATGCTAACTTTTTCTCATATAATTTTACAATATGAAACACAATAACTATGGTCTTGGCCTGGACTCGAACCAGTGACTGCCTTTCCAGGAAGAGCGTTCTACCCACTGACCAAGACACCACTAGTCACAGGTTTTCTGCTAGAGAAATGTTCCTAGTTATATTAGGGTAAGTACCCCATGTGAGTAGTAAAATAACACAATTGCACGTGTGTGCGTGTGAGTGTTCCTCCGACCGCACCCCCCGCACCGCACGGGGGATAATCGTGTGAATGCGAAGTAGCGATAATTCATCGTAAAACGGGTGTGTAGAAATTCACGAAAGGCCTTTTGATAAAAAGTGTATTCTGAAAAAAGTACTGCATGTATCGATTTGAAATAAAGTTTTCTAAACTCTTCGAGAGTTAAATTTTGTCGTCATTTACACAGAAAGTTGATTAAAAATAAGGCAGAAATTGCTAATGTTTATTGGCTTATATCTTTTTATTGGTTCATAATTATACATTTTTAAAACCGTACCGACACAGTTAATGATTAGGCAAGACGATAAAACTTTAAAATTTGTTTGTAGGATGTCAAATAGATGAGGTATGGACTCCAGAAGTTTCTATGGACAAAGTAGCGGCTAGCTCCGCCTTAAGTGCGTTATTCGTTACATAATTGGATAAACTTACCCGATTGATACCCGGCAGTAATCAATTGTCTATAAGTTTATTACTGTTAAAGACAGCTAGTTACCACATATCAAATACATGCAGCTACCTACTTCTTAAACTGCTGATAGCTTGTGAAACTAAATGACATTTAAAAAAATTAATATTATATTTATTCAATATTAAAACACTAAAAAAACACAAAACGGCTTTTTTGTTTGTCTGTTGTCTGTACACGCTACTTAATCTTCGAAGTGTGTAACTAACTGAAATGTTTTTGTGTGGTTATCACAGATATTTTTTTTTAATTCCTCGGCCCTAGGCTGCGACCGCTCTTACGTCCGTTTCCGGGCGTCTCTGGTGCACACGCAATTAAATATGTAATATGTGGATGAGCTTTCTTTTATCAAAACCTATCTTTACCTGCCTTCCCTGCTTAGGCGTTTTTTTATCAAAATCGGATGGGGGCACAGGAAAATAGTTATTGTGATTTATACTATTCTACGCCCGCCGGTGGAGTTATATCATTTAGTTTTTTATGTAGAAGAAGAACTGTAATTAGAATTGCCAGAAAACATGAGACATAATTTTGCTCAAAGTTAAATTGTATTAGGTAGTGGTATCTCAAGATTTTGCTAGCTTTCAATTTTAACATAATAGCATCATAGCATCACGCCTTTTTCCCCACATCTCGCCAGCTATGTTAGGTCCCATGTAATAGGGGGCGAGCCTACTGCCATTTACCGGGCACAAGTTCCAGACTCTGGGATAATAATTATCTGGGTAAAATTCTAAAGAGAATTATATATTATCCACCAGACCCGGGAATCGAATTTTAAATCACAAATATTAGATACGCTATCCGTTTCGCTCCTCTTGAAACGTCAGATAATCGACAAATTAGCAACAAGCTACAGTCCTCAGATCGCCAAGAAAAAAATAATTACTACAAACGCTAAAATAATTAACGGATTACAGAATGGTTATTATATCGGTACAGGAAAACATATTTAAAACACGAAATGTTCACCAGAGCAAAAAAGGTTTCTGAAATAAGAAAAAATCATAACTTTATAACTACTCATCGTAGAAACTTGATTTTATAAACTTATTTTTCTTTTTTTTATGCAATACACCGTAGCTATCAATGTGTTCTTCAAATTAATAATAAATATTTTTAAGTATCTTTAAAACACCGTAACCGTAAGGAAATTTACTTTGGAAACAAAATATTTATTTTAGTTTGTAAAACAAAAATGTAAAAAAAACTGTGTTTTTACGGAAAACTAAAACTACTTATGTAAGCGTTAGGTGTTAACAATACTCAACCTAAAAGTAAGTTTTTTTATGGTATACTGTTGCTGACCGTGAAAATGGCGTAAGCAACAAATACATCGAAAATACTCTCTTTTGGTAGACTTACATCAAATACGAATTATTGGTATTGTATAATTTATGCTTTCGATTGTCGGCACTTGCAATACAATTTTGAAAAAAACTTACTTGTACACTATTCCACATATATATTTGTAGAAACATATTTGTGTACTATTGTGTAAATTTGCGATTTTTTTCAAAAATGTTATATTGGTATTGTTCAAAAAGCATTTTTTGATGATCTGGCGCCTACGCCAAATATGTTTTCCTATGTCGAAATACTGTAAAATAATTATAGTGCCCGGTAACGGCAATAGGCTTGCAAATAATATTACGTAGGACCAACAAAAGTACTGTCAAAATGTGGGTGTGCATTAAATTACATCTACACCTACCTTCTCTGGGATAGGCGTGATTATATTTTGTATGTACGTAAAACTAAGCCATATTTGATTTACCTGTATAATGGGCGTTTTCACTTTGTACGATAACGACACGATATCGTCACGATAATTGACACTCTTACCTTAAAGTTACTGATGCTACTTATGATATCGTCACGATAACGTGTGTCGTTATCGTGTAATTTGAAAACGCCCAATGATAGTAACAATGTTCTATATTTACCAACAAGTAGTTAGTTCAGTTTAGCATAACTACACGAAGTCATTTTGTTAATGACCCGCATTTACTATACTTTAGGATACAACAAGGTTTGTTGCAACACAGCGTAGAAGAAAGTAACCTTTCACTTTCAATAGGGTTTTGTCCTCTAAACTAAAGAATGAGTGACGTCACCAATGCACTTGACTGCGACCACAACAATGTCTGAATGTCTCTGATATAGATCAATGTTGTGTTCGTTTTCAATGAAACATGTGCGTAATTGAAATTATATAAGTTTGAGATCTTATTCACTGTTTATTAAACTTTCACTCACAATTGATATAAAATAATAGAAGTCATTTATGATAAGATTAATATCTATAGTAGAACTCTTAATTGTAGAGCAAAACTCAGTAGAACACAAGTTCTTTCCGCTTCTGAAATAAGCAAAGCCACTGTGTGGGTATTAAATAAATATTGCTTATTTATTTATGGTTACAGGATGACCATTATTTATTTTATTTATATGGCAAAGAGCCTCCAGCACATCGTTATCTTGTACGTGCACTTGCTAATAGAGACTCTACCTGTAGCTCTACTCTCATTTAATGTATTTCTTTACTTTCTTGGATTAACAATATTTTTATAAAAAACCGGTCAAGTGCATGTCGGGTCACGCATAGAATAGGGAATAGGGAACCCCTATCACTCCTGAACTAACAGAGTATTCGAATCTGTTATAGTTTTCCTTGACAGTTCATTACATGGACTACCATCACAAATATTTTCAGATATTTCGAGTCAGCCGTTTTACCAAAAAATGAGCTATAAAGTGTACCTAACACATAATATCTATGTTTGAAAAAGACCTATCTAATGATACCCCACAGGATGGGATAGACGCGAGAAAAAAATAATATCCCCACTTTACGTGTAGGATGTACCTACACCAATATGTCAGACCACCACCACTAGCCGAGCAGGGCTTAAACTATCGGTGATAGAGGTCGCAGGCTGAGAAATATTATTAGATACGAGTATATTTGGCTACTTTTTATACCGTTAATAGAATAATTGCTTCCTTGGCCCCTTTCTACCGTATTTACCACGGTGAGTGTTCTGAAGAGCTCTTCAACCTGATCCCGCCCTCTCCCTTCCAATCCCGAACAACGCGTGCCGGGCAGAGATGTCATAGGCAAGCGGCAAACCCCCGAAAAAGTGCGTAGAAATGAAAATGACGGACCAATAACTAAAAATGTGATTGCGCCTATACAAGTTTGTACTTTTTGTAGACCTTGGACCAAAAGAAGTCTATTGGTAAGAAAACAAAATTTGTGCGGGTGGGCTATTAATTGTTATGAACAAATTAATTTGTTAACTGATAAAAAGTTGGTTTTTATATTGGAAAATGATTTCTAAGGGTAAAACGGGCAAAATAAGACACTTTTACTCTTTAGGTTTTTTCGAAAAAAAAAATGCGTTTTAAAGAAGTTACAACCATTTTAAAGCGCAAAAATAGTCAAATTCAAATTTTTCTTTCTCGGCGAGTTTTGTTCGAATTCAAAAAAAATCCTGCGGCTTTTTTTTGCATTGGAAACCATTGAAAACTGATCTAAGAACTTTTTTGCTTGGGCATCTGATTTCTCACTGCCTCCGGATTGTCGAACGCTAAAAAACGCTACGTGTATAAATAGCTTTTACGATGTGAAAAATGAATATTTTCTCATTTTGAAAAATAGTCAGTTGAAGCTTAAGATCTGAGAAGTATTCTGCCGCAGGATTTTTTTGAATTCGATCAAAACTCGTCGAGATAAAAAAATTTGAATTTGACAATTTTTGCGCTTTAAAATGGTTGTAACTTCTTTATAACCCATTTTTTCGAAAAAACCACAAAAGTAAAAGTGTCTTATTTTGCCCGTTTTACCCTTAGAAATCATTTTCTAATATAAAAACCAACTTTTTATCAGTTAACAAATTAATTTGTTTATAACAATTAATAGTCATTTATTTTAGCCATTAATACCCGCACCAATTTTGTTTTCTTACCAATTGACTCCTTTTGGTCCAAGTTTTACAAAAAGTACAAACTTGTATTAAGGCGCATTCACATTTTCAGTGATTGGTCAGTCATTTTAGTTTTTCAGGGGGTTTGCCGCTTGCCTATCACTCTCATACCGTGGAAACCGTCTTCGCGAGAACCGAGCGTTTTACGTTCGTTTCTTTGCCGAACGATGGTGGCTTGGAACGCCCTGCCTGCGCACGTATTTCCTCCCACATATAACCCTGGGTTCTTTAAGCGAAGCGTGAAGAGGCACATTACTAGGTCGTCAAGTGGAGGGCCACTCTCTATAGTATTTCTGTGTACTATGAGTATCCACAGCTTACCATCAGGCACCCACCGGCGTCAATTTGTCGAACTAAATATAAAAAAATAATTTTTTAAAACTAAAAAAACACGCTTTTATAGAGAATCCAACTAAAAAGTAGAAAATAAATTTTAATAAGTTTGAATTAAGAATAGTGTAAATAAGAAATAAATGTATATTATTGTAAAAAAGCGTGAGGTGTGTTTGTTAACAAATTTTATGAATCATTCAGTTATAATTCATGGTCATTAATATTTATTACTGTCCTACATTTAGTGTAATTGTGGTTACACTACTGCCCTAATAGGCTGACCACTTCTCATTGCTTTTGTATAAATTTAACCTACTACAGCAGATGTATGACAATTTCAAGTACTGTTAAGCTTTTGTTTCAGTGTTTTTATTGTTTGAAACTGTAAGCGTGAATTTTTATGCATGTTGATATTAAATATCTAAATTTCTAAACGGAAGAAAAATAGGTGACCGATACCGTTAGGCGGCTCGAAATATAAAATGTGTGCTAAATATGTACATTAGTTTCACACAGATTATTTTGTCAATTGTTTGCTACATTACAAATAGAAATCATTTTGAAAATCTCAAAAAGATTAGCGTTGTATTCACCTACCGGAATTCTACCAAACTACAGTACCTACCAGTGTATTGTGTTACAACCTGTGGAAATGCTCTGAGCATTTCCCTTGTTAAGGAAAGGCTGGACTTGGGTTGCCTCTTAGGTTACCTCTGGCGCTGGGCAAAAATCCGGGCCCAAACGCTCAATTGCCATACCGAACAACGTTTCCTTGTCTCGCACCGTGAACTAGTTCAGAGTAACTAGTTCTGTGAGGGAAAAATCAAGCATTACCTTGACATTGGCGAAATCATCGATGATTATCGATGGAGGCTTTTTCTGATTGTAAAAAAAAAAAAAAAAAAAAAAACAAAAAAAAAAAAAAAAAAAAAAAAATACAAAAATATATCTTAAAAAAGTTATGGAATATAATTAACAAAATATTTTAACATTCGAAATAATGTGTTAGTGGTTGCTAAAACAAAAACTACAAATAAATAATCACACTAAAATACCAAATTCTGCTCAAAACGGTTAAATTAGCACTAAATATTTTTTTAGCTAAAACAGCGTCTTCTTCTTTATTTAAATTAAGTGGCAATGCTTATTTGCTGTGCTTATTTAATGCTCAATGCTTATTTAATAGTCTGATCCAGAATGTAAAAGCTGTTAAAAAAGGTATTGACAGGCGATTTGCGATATCTTTAAAGATACTCGTAATATGATTGGTAATGAATGATTGTATCCGATATTTTCGGAATTGGATACTTTCTTTGGTAGCTGTACAGAAGTTAAAACCGCAGAAGAAAAAACTGACAACTGTTTTAAAACCTCGTAATACCTAAGTTTTAAATAAGTTGTCCATTTTTTTTTCTACGGATGACGGTTTTTTTTCGACGATGACGAAAACGTAGCAGGCTGTTTGTTTTTTAATTCAAGATAACACGTGATAATGACATGTGAATATGTATAAATATAATTTGTTTTTAATTAAACCTTGGTATTTATTATCTATTGTTAAAGAAATCTCTAATCTTCGTATTTTATTTTCTAATGGCGAGAGCTTTTTGGCCTTCAATATAACAGTAATGTGTGTGGCCTTGAGTCTAGAATTACCTTCATACGCTCACTGTGTCGAAATCTCGGGTACAATTTCTACGTTGTGGGATCCATTTATAAAGATAAGTCATCATGACATTTATTAGGTAATTGATAGAGTACTTACAGAACTACCTACTACTTATTTATTTAATTATTTTATTTTTAAGGAAAGCTTACAGCTATTGAGTTTACAATCATTAATTAAGAGTGGTCAGTGATACTTGCCAAAAACAAGCTTCCACATTATAGTGATGACACTAAACTGACGAATAAAAAACAAAAAATTAAAAAAACTTAAACAATGTACACATTAACATACCGTCACCAAAATAACAACAATAAAACAGTTCATAAAACACTAAGTACAACACTATTACTACTACTACACTAGTGACAGTTACTCCAACTATTTAAGTTACGATTGTGAATTCCATTCATACTATCTGAAGATTATGATTGGAATTCACGTCTACATGAATCCCTTCTTTTTATTGAGAGGGTTAGATATAGGGGCTTAGTATGTTCTTATTGTGCATAGGTTATCATGTTTTTTTATCACTGATTAGTATGTCAAGTGAGAAGAGCATCTATGCCAAATGACCAACTCCTGCATTTAACTCCCGATTTGATTTTCTTACGGACTCCATAACAATTAGTTCCTAAGTACCTAGTTAATCCGGAGTTTTCCAGGGTATCAAAACACCGCGTACAAATGAACATCACTTGGGTACCCTTTGTACCCCGAACTCCAAATAAAAACATTATAGTTTCATCTTACTGTTAGTGTACGGTACGTGCTATTATTTTATTGTGAACCCTGTACCAGTTATGTCGTAAAATCTTGAAAGTTCGTTAAGTTTCACGATTTAATCATAGACGACTACATCTATATAATTCTGAGTACTAAAGACATAATACATTTACCGATTAAATGTGAGGTTGAAAGATAATTAAGTGCAATCAGAGTTTTTACGACCAGAATGGTAAGAACGTTTCGCATTGAAACCGAGCCGTTGTCAGTTATATGACGAACAGTACGAAGTTCCTATACAAATCTTTCTACAGAATCAGATAACTTGGAACGTACTTTCTGAGTGGGGCGGATTGAGTTCGGATGACGTAAATAAAAGCTCTGTTTTATAACAAAAAGTTTAATGTCAAAACTATGAATAGCAAAAAGACTGCGTAGCCTTAAGGCAAAGAGCTTATCGTTAAAAGGAAGAATTTGAGGTATTAATTTCACTTGCATGTGTTATATTATTATCTACGTAACTCAGATTGGCGATAATCTTACATGCTAATATTTTGAATAAAAAGTTTTTGATGTTTGTTATATTGAAAAAGTAAATTGTGTTTTCTTTCTCTTGGATCACGTAACTTAACGGCTCAGCGGATCTTAATAAAATTTGGTAAGGTGATAGATTGAAGTCCTCGATAGGTTAGGCTACTTTCTTTGTTAAATAATAGGTTTCCGTTGGGATTGGAAATAAGAGTAATTCACGAGCGTACCCTGCCCGCTGAGTTCCGAAGTGTGCAGCGAGGGCGCCGTAGACGTGACTACGCGCAGGACCATCGGCCTCCATGATTGGGGCATGGAGGACGATGGATTAGCAACACCCATCACCGTCCTTACAGAAGCAGGCTAGAAGGGCTGCGTGCTGTGGGGCTTCTTCACTCACCGACACGGGATAAAACTCGAGCCCAACGATGCGGGGTAACACCCGACCACCATGCAGCGGCCAAGGTCCGCCGGGCGCCAATGGGAATTCTTTCAGTGGTCACCGAAGGCGCTCGGCAATGGACGAAGGTGCGGCCGCGGCCTAGAGCCGCGGATTAAAAAAAACAATTAAATAAAGCGTATCTAAACAAAGACTGAACAAATTAAATAAATAAAAGTTATTAATTCATATAATTTGTGTTGGGTTTCTTAAGGACGTCGCAAAGGAAGACGCAAGAAGACTGTATACAAAAACACCAAAAATTGCGTGAAAACCATTACTCTACCTTTTTGAGCAACCGGGTAATCACGGCTTATTACGTGAAGACACTTAAGATCTAAACTGATCTAGCTATACCAACTTAGTTGCATCGTATAGGATGTTATAGGAAACTCGTTGAGCAAGATGCTTTTCTACAACGGGAAGATAGCCGGCTTACATAAGTGCAATCTGTATAAGTAATGTAATAGCCCATGGACTTGTTAGTAATTTCTATGACTGTATAAGACTTAACTTATTTAATCATCATCCACCGAGACTGTTCCCAACGCAAGGGTCGGCTTTCCAGTCGTAACTGCGATTCGGCTGAACTTTGATATTTTTCGTGAAGCGACTGCCATCAGACCTCTACAACCCATGGGCGATATCGAAGTTCTAAAGATAGACCGGTCGGATTTTTGATTTAGGGCCCCAACTGCCCCTAACGACTACCATAGATGTTTGTATGACAACCGGGACCGACGGCTTAACGTGCTCTCCGAGGCACGGAGGGGTTTCAATGTCTTAAGAAATGGTCACTCATTCTAAGATTCGATTTTGCTTAACCTTTGCAAATGGGTCAACATTGTCGGTTACCACTAGACCACGAGCCCCTCTTAAGTTAAGTTATTTAATTAATAGAAATAAGTCTCAGTCAAGGAAACCGTTGTTGCAGTTGTGGATAAGGTCTGTAGTCAAGTTTGAGTAGGTAAGTATTTGGCACTTGGAGTATTCAGAGCATTCAAATGACATATTGATATTTTTCCAGATTTGAGATTTTACTCTCCTTATATAGATAGTCTTTATTTACACAGAAACTTGATTGAAAATCTATATATAGAAATGGGAATGTCCCCCTTAGCTCTCGAGAACTGCTTATGCTCCAATGATGGTTAACCCCTCTATGGATAGTCCTCGATCTGGAGGCAAGCCAAAAAATAGAAAATTTGACCTAGCCCTAGGGGGTCAGAAGTTATAGGCCAAAACCTATGGCGTGGTATGGCGCGAAGCACCGCGCAAGACACCGTACTAGTAAGGCAGATAATTCGAATCTTTATTAGTTTGTATCTTTTTAATGGTTTATTATTTTACATTTTTGAATCCGTACAGACATAGTTAATGATTTGGTAATACGGTAAAACGCTTTTGCTTGTAGGATTTTAAATAGATGAGTAATTTGATCCAGAAGTTTCTATGGACAAAGTAACAAAGTAGCGACTAGTTCAGCCTTAATGGCGTATAAGCGTATATTTTGATTCTCGTCTCTTGCTAGAGCGTATTTCATCTGTTGGCATGTTAGATGGGGATGAATTGGCCTCTGATGTTTATAAGGTCTTAACTTGTAAAATATTGAAGAATATATAGCTAAAAGATAATTGAGAATGCAGAAAATGGATTCTAACGTAAGTAGGTATATTACACAAGTTATTGCAAATACTCTAGTAACATTAGCACAGTATTACCTAATTGCACTAGACTGGTGCACTAGTCTACAATTATCATAAATAACATTATCTATACAGATAAATAAACTTGTACTGGATGTGTGTAATGTCCAATTTACAGCTTTTTACTAAATGCATATGAAAGTATATACGATACTTACATAAAAAATGCAATTTTTGATTTTTTTTGTCTGGTCATCTGTCTGTCTGCTTGTTCCCGTGTTGTGTTCCATTAAAATTTTTGTCCCATTCCGACAATTATTAGGCCCCATTCCGGTAATTAAAATTCGTTTTTTTTTCTCAAAATTATTTATTTCGAGCTAGCTGATGCCCAGGGGTCCGCTTGAAATAACTTAATAATATGAACTTTTATCGTGCTAGGTATCCGATTCTAATGACAAGTTAACAATGCGAATCACAGGAAAAGATAAATTCCTCCCCCTTCCCCGAGTTGAGCGAACACGTTCAATAACGTCAGATTAGTGTGTACATAGAGACAGACAAGCCTGGAAAAAGTTAAATGCTTTAGATAGGAAATCGTAAAAAAATCATGATTTAACGAAACTGAACGTTTTTATTACACTGCGAACGTGCGTGTTATCTACAACACTATCTTACGATACCAATACATCTTTGGTAGTAAGTTCTTCTGTTTATTAAACTCGTGAGAAAATTTAAACATCTCGGTTACCGTAAAATGCACATTTATGTATAAAGTTATAAAACTTATGTAATAATCATACTATCCTTCGAATACTGGAAACAGACTAATAAAAAATATATTTTTTAGATTTATTTAAAAATGTAACTAATATGTTTGAATTGATAAATAAAGGAAATAAACTAATAAATGTAAAATAAACGATAAGTTTCTAAAGAAATTAGCGGTTCGTGGTCTAGTGGTAACCAACAATGTTAACACATTGCAAAGGTTAAGCAACATCGAGTCAGGCCGGTCTTAGGATAAGTGACCATTTCTTAAGACAGAGACCCCTCCGTGCCTCGGAGAGCACGTTAAGCCGTCGGTCTCGATTGTCATACGAACATCTATGGCAGTCGTTAGGTAGTTGGAGCCCTAAATCAAAAATCCGGCCGGTCTAACCAATGATTTTAAATACAATGGATTTCGGATCATCGCTCAAAAGTGTCCGAACTAAAAGAGAAACAAAACGCTAAAAGAGAAACAATCGCGCGCCAGTCTTGATTTTGACAACTGAACGACAACACGTTGCACAATGCCGTACTGTATTGTAAAAACGTGTAAAAACTACGAAAAAAAAGCAAATTGAAGACGGTGTATCATATTTTCAGTAAATAAGCTTTTGTTTTATTATTTGCAATTTATTATTTCACTTAAAATACAGTATTTCGTCGATTAATAAATTAAAAGACAAAAGTAAATATTGCAATCCAGTCCAATACCGAAGTACCTATCTGTCTCTTTCGAACTCATCCCAAGCTCAGTAAAAAGAAAGAGACCATTTCATTTTCACTGAATAATGTACTAACAAAATGACCATTCAGATTTATTCGGATTACCGATAGCGATAAAACTATTTGGAACAAAGATTATAGTGGAGACGCCTTGGCTCTTTATGATTTTTTTTTCGTTATATGAACCAACATCTATTTCAGTTTTCCTCGGGATCCAGTACACTGTGCACAATGGAAAAATATTATTGCCCTAGCACGGCGAGAAGAATATTTTGATCCAAAAAATAACAATCTTGTTTGTTCGGCTCATTTTATGGACATAACAAAAAGAGGTCCGATCTTTATGAAACTTGTACAAGAATCCCTTGATTGAATGGAGGAGATAAGCCCAAAAATGTTTTTAATTTTCACAGGGTATCATTGTTTTGTCATAAATATAATTACACATGTCATTTTATTTCGTGTATGTACTGTTATTTTCTTTTTATTTGGATTCTCGGTAATGTATTCCCACGGGAATCGGGGCCGAGATAACTATATCTCGCGGGCGGAGTCACGGTGATCAGCTAGTAGCCAATAATTTCGTATCCCAAAAATTAACCATAAGATAAAAATAAATTAATGATGCGCAGTTTTAGCAACTAATTCAGTCACTTGAAACACGGCTATCTTGTAGTAGACGTAGCGACATAGCGTTATGAAAATAGTAATGAAAGCGGAAGAACTTTGACACCCGCAAGAAGTTTGGCATTTATAATATTATAATTAGTTAAATTCATTAATTCCCTTTTTGTTATTCATACACTACAGTTACTTATTATGAAACTGACTCGAAAAAAAAAATCTTTGTCAGTCGTTAATTAGTTTTTCAGCTTATTTCGTCTAACATAAACAAGTAATTACAATTTATAAGATTATGGAATTTATTGTAGTCTTACATTAATTATTACGCCTACGTAGGTACATATCATGGAATCCTTAAAAGACTTTAACAAAATAAACCTACTCCATTGTTTCTATGTTCACGTAGTTCAAGTATAAGCTGCATAAGGTGAATTAGTCAGGCGGACAGATAGAAGCTACGTAATGCGATAAATTAGTGCAAACAAAAGTGAACACTATTCCGTTGAATCAAGGTTTAAATTTTAATATGAAATTTGTTTATATCTATGTATGCCTATGTATAATGTATAGGTCGACTCGGGACATTATTTTCTTGCGATTTGTTCTAGATCCTATATCCGTTGTATTATAAGGTCTTTGGGTCTAACTATAGAACGAGTTGGGAAAAGGCTCGGTGAGTAATGAAGTTTCGAAAAAAAATTACGTACTTATCGGGTAAAAAAATCACGTTGTTGTATTGGAGCCCCCTTAAATATTTATTTTATTCTGTTTTTAGTATTTGTTGTTATAGCGGCACCAGTAATACATCATTATGGTTCATGAGATAGAGCCTGGTGACAGACGGACAGCGGAGCCTTAATAAGGTCCCGTTACACCTTTTCGGTACGGATAAGTTTAATACTCACAATTTATGATGAATATTTCTTTTTTTTAGATAAGACTTGCTATAACCGTAGAACATTTCAAAATACCACAACTCCATTCATCCGTACTAAACGCGGCCAAACATTTATGTAACAGATTGTGCTGTACGGTATAACTATGGGTATAACGGTGTTCAAGGTGCTATTTAGACGTTTGTATTCTAATTGACACTTTTATGAATAACTGTGTTTTTTTAACACTAGCAGATCCGAAAATGGGCACTGTTAGTAGTTTTGTTATTACTTTGTAATAGAGGGCAAACCTGCCATAACCAGAAACTTGACTTATTCAGTATATTATTAAACCTGTTCAACACTAGTGTAGCGACAGTTGGCGGCTTTTAGCCGATTTTTACTTCGACGGCAGAACAATTGGCACGAATTTTTTTTTTCAATATTGTATTTTTTTTAAGTTAAGTTCACATTCCTTACCTATTTCTTGTTGTTTGGCTTATTTTTGTTATGTAAATGCAACAAACTAAAATTATATCGATTTTGCTTACCTAAGAAAATGTAGAGGCATTTTTTTTGCTTTTTGCTTGTGAACAGCAATTTGGTTATATTTATTTAAATACTCATATTGTTAAGTAGTCTATAACCTTCAGTAAAATTCAATAAATAAACTAAGTGTTCTCCTATCAGAACTTAAATTCCAGTAACGTGGACTGGACCAATATTAAATACCTGCAATCTCTGCAGTCTGCTCAATCATCTTACAGTATAACTGCAAAAATAGACTCAGATAATTAGTCTATTATTATTATTTTATTTATATTTGTTTATATCAATAACCTATGGAAATCGGGAACAAGAAGGTAAATAAAGTACTTGTATTTATTACTTTTGAGATCGAAGAAGACATGTGAAATCAATCTTGTCTGACTAATTTTTTGTGATAATTTTACGTGACAATCGAATCTACATCGTTCTATTCACGTCCTTTCCTGGTTGTTGGAAATATAGTTTGAATTACAGAGTAGTTATGAACATTTTATAGTTAGTTAAAGGTAGTAGGTATACCTACATAAAAATTACTTGTAAAGAGTGGATGTGTAATGCATATCTGCCTAGCCCATCAGGGATACAGGCGTGATGTATGTCTGTTTATTCAAACATGTTCATAATTGAGACGCTGACGGACGTGACGCCGCCCGCCGCGCCGCACCGCGCCGCCATGACACATGATGACGTACCTACTTGTGACGTTGTAATTCGGAGGTTGCGTCATTTCGTACAGTGTACAATTGGCTGTGAAAGTATTGTAGAAAGTGCAAGTCCACTATCTCACGTCCAACTTATGTCAGACTGGGATTTACATAACAATCATTTGTTTTGTGGGTAACTAGAACGATATCATAGCTGTTATAACCCAACGGCATGTGAATAAGAAAGAATTCTCTTGACTTCGGTAATTACTTACCTATTATAAGTATAATTATTAAAAAACACTAGGTTGAAGTAGGTCAGTGAGGAACTTAAACACCGAACTGTGCGGTAGGTAGGTAGGTACATGTTAATCATCATAACAAAGTATACTTATAACAAAGTGGCTTACGTTCATATGCTTAGATCTCTCAAACTAAGCAACGGATTTTAATGCGGTTTTGACGGATAGAATTGTTCTTGAGGAAGGTTTTTGTGTACTAACTTAATTTGTCAGCCACGGGCGTCCGCTATCCAATTTACATCTCAACCACTCCCAAACTCCTTGTACATTCGTTAGTTTGAATTGTATTGTTTTATTATGTATAAAATATATAATTCTTATTGTAAATAAAAAAAATATACATTCTATAAATTTTGTTAAAATTGGAGGAGTTTAGTGACATTCGACCGTATTGGCTAACTTTGGTCAAAATTGTTCTTAGAAGTTTTTTTTACATAAGGTTTAATTTTAGGTGCTACGATGTTCGCCGGGACAGCTAGTAAAATATAATTTTTCACTTTTCTGAGGTGTTCATTTAGTTGTCTCTTGGTTTTCGAGGATTTATTTATTTTAGATTATATATATAGTTTAGATTAAACACAAAAACAACAAAATGTTAATCGTTAGATTAACATTTTGTTGTTTTTGTTTAATATAATATTATTAATAATTTATGAGGTTCGACTTTAATTTATAGCGACATTAATTTATAGCTAAGCGTACCCGGCCATTTGTAGCAAAGTTTTTAATTAGATAAGTCAGAGTTCAAGATTGCAATTATCTAGAAATTAAGGATTGTAAAGGTTATAGACAATCTCACATTTAGAAAAGGGACTTTGAAGGTCATATTTACGAAATGAATACCTACTGATACCTGATTCTTGCAGAATAGAATATCAATGTGATATCACTAAAGTTATCCTCTCTTGTACTTCCGCGGTAAATATGAGTAGTACGTAGGTACCTCTGTACATCGTAAATGCATTATGTTTGCATGCATAAATTTAATTGTGGAGATCTGAAATCTCTTTGCGCCTACACATACTTAATCTACATCAAAACTCGCAGAAAATACTATTTATTCATCACCCGTCAGGGTTTAAAATCGTCAATAATCAACAATAAAGAAACACAGTAATTCAGTTTTAATTAATCAATTCGCGAATATACAAAAGGAATTATCCACACTTTTTTGTTTAAATAATATAAGTGCTTAATTATATTGAATAAAATGTTTCCAGCGATTAAGTGTATACCTTGGTAACAACGCATATTTTTATAAACGTGAGTTAAACGATATTTTCCAGGTCAATAGCAAGTATATTCCATGACACGTAATGTTTCCGGGTTCACCCAGAACACAGCCACCCAGCGTAATACATCACATTCAATATTAAGCTACAATACTTCCGCCTGACTGTAAGCCAGTCACCATTTAACCGTCCAAATTAAGTGTTAACCTTTCCCATACAAATTGCTCCTTCGCACCAATATCTCTTTTTGTTCGTATAATGAGTTCATTACAAAAATAAATACTACAACAATGATATCATATTATTCATCAGTAGGTTTTTAAATATTGTTTGGTTAGTTATACACACGGATAAACAGGAAGGCCAACTTGTTTTGAGATATATTTTCAATGCGACAGGCGACAACAAATGCATGTTTGTATGATAGGTAGGGGAGACTGAAGACACTTGATCCCCCCGTTTGCATTTTTGCTCCAAAATGGCGAATTAAAGTAAATTTAAGGACGTTTTGTAACTATCAGTTTCGAAATTTATCTAGTTGTAAGCTGTATGAGTTAAATATAGATTGAGTTCTATTTGAAATCAAAATTCATCTAAAAGTGTAAGCATAGATTTGTATCGAGTGTCCCATACATGTGGGAGACTTGGTTCAGCCCCTACGTTAGACATGCTCCACCCGGATCAAGTCTCCCACAGATTGGGGACACTTGTGCCACTAAATAACATCAAGTATGCCATGTGCATGGAAGACTTCGTCTAATAAATATTTTTATTTTTTGTAGGAATTGTACTATTGTGGAAACAAATCAAAATACACAACATTCACTAAATCAGTTTTATTTAGGAACATTACCTTACTTTTAACATTTTGTTCAAGTCTCATCAATTTTCTTTTCTTATATAAAGTAATAATAACTCTTTAGTACTTAAAAAAACAACTCTCTAAACATCAAACAATATCTTATTTCAAAATTCTTATTTATTGAATAACAGTAATAAAATATATCAAAAACAAAGTTTCAGTATTAGGTTTTTTCTTTTTAAATTCCGCGAGTCCGCGGCCGCTCCCATGTCCATTGCTGCGGGCGTCTCTGGTGACACTGGAAGGCATTTCCAGTGGCGCCCGGCGGACTTTGGCCAGCTGTGTAGCATCTTCGGGGGTTTGGTCGGAATGAAAATCCCGTCGTTGGGGTTGGGTTTTATCCCGCGTCGGTGAGTGAATCTGGTTGCTTGCTGTGGGGAAAAGGCCCCGCAGCACGCAACCCTTCTAGCCTGCTTTTTTATGGACGGCGGGTGGCTATCCCGCCGTCCTCAGGCCCCGATCATGGGGGTCGATGGTCCTGGGCGTAGATAAGTCTGCGGCGCCCTGGCCGCTGACTGTGAAACTCAGCGGGGAGGGTACGCTCCCTCTCCCTCTCGGCTGCCTCTTTCGCGAGTATGACTTGCTCGCAGAAGGACACGGCCGCGTTCCACCTACTCGCGCTGGAGACCATGGCTTGGAGCATGGTCTCCAGCGAGAGGATACCCACGCCCAGACCCACTACGAGGTCCCGGCGCTGACTCGCCCACGCCGAGCACTCCACCAACGCGTGGAGTGCGGTGTCGTCGTCGGAAACCCCGCAGTGTTGATACCGGGGTGTGACCTCACGAAGGATGCGAAACAGGTAGCTACCGAAGCATCCATTCCCGGTAACGATCTGCGTCACACGATACGTGAGGTCACCATGCCGCCTCTGCAGCCACTCGTCCATGATCGGTCTCACCGCCGCGATGACGGTAGTTCCCCACTTTGGTTCAGTGTATTGGATGGCTATGTGAACTTGGCACCGAACATTTTTTTTTTTCGTGATTTTTTCGGCTTATTCGATAGCTTATCGGAAGTAGTAGATAGTAGTAAAATCGATTTCGTATGTAGTTGTACCAAAAAAATAAAATGACCGGTCGAAAAAATGTCATCCCCCGAAATGCAAATAAAAACTTTTGACTACACATATCTATAGTAAAAGGATAGTAGATGAATATAGTAAACTTATTTTCGATTATAGTACTAACGAAAAAAGAAAAAACAATATTGTGTTTGAAAAATTGAATACTTACCAAAGTGCAAAAACTTGATATTTAGGGCTTGTACGGTTACTACAAACGCTTAAAACGACCTAGGAGGATCCCTAGAGGTTTGTAGTGGACATATTTTCGTCTGTAGTAGACCAGAAGTTGACGAAAATAGGTCACTTTATATAAAACATAAATTTCGGAAAAAGGGTTAAAAAACATGATATTTAGGGCTTGTACGATTACTACAAAAGCTTGAAACGACCTAGAAGGACCCCTAGAGGTTTGTAGTGGACCAGAAGTTGTCGAAAATAGGTCACTTTACGTAACACTTTAGTTTCATATGAAATGTTAAAAAAACTTGATATTTATGGGTTGTACGATTACTACAAACGCTTAAAATGATCTAGAATGACCCCTAGAGGTTTGTAGTGGACATATTTTCGTTTGTAGTAGACCAGAAGTTGACGAAAATAGGTCACTTTACTTAAAACTTTAGTTTCATATCAAAGGTTAAAAATACATGATATTTATGGAATGTATGATTACTAAAAACGCTTAAAATGACCTAGAAGGACCCCTAAAGGTTTGAAGTGGACATATTTTCGTTTGTAGTAGACCAGAAGTTGACGAAAATAGGTCACTTTACGTAAAATATAAAAGGTTAAAAAAACATGATATTTATGGGTTGTATGATTACTAAAAATGCTTAAAATGACCTAAAAGGATCCCTAGAGGTATGTAGTGGACATATTTTCGTTTGTAGTAGATCAGAAGTTGACGAAAATAGGTCACTTTATGTAAAACTTAAGTTACGGATAAAGAGTTAAATAATATGATATTTAGGGCTTGTACGATTACTACAAACGCTTAAAATGACCTAGAAGGACCCCTAGAGGTTTGTAGTGGACATATTTTCATTTGTAGTCACAGTAGACAAGAAGTTGACGAAAATAGGTCACTTTATATAAAACTTAAGTTTCGGATAAAGGGTTAAAAAAACATGATATTTAGGGCTTGTACGATTACTACAAAGGCTTAAAACGACCTAGAAGGACCCCTAGAGGTTTTTAGTAGACCAGAAGTTGACGAAAATAAGTTACTTTACTTAAAACTTTAGTTTCATATAAAAGGTTAAAAAAACAGGATATTTATGGAATGTATGATTACTAAAAACGCTTAAAATGACCTAGAAGGACCCCTAGAGGTTTGTAGTGGACATATTTTCGTTTGTAGTAGACCAGAAGTTGAAGAAAATAGGTCACTTTACGTAAAACTTTAGTTTCATATAAAAGGTTAAAAAACATGATATTTATGGGTTGTATGATTACTACCAACGCTTGAAATGACAAAGATGGACCGCTAGAGTTTGTAGTGGACATATTTTCATTTGTAGTAGACAAGAAGTTGACGAAAATTGGTCACTTTATATAAAACTTAAGTTTCGGATAAAGGGTTAAAAAACATGATATTTAGGGCTTGTACGATTACTACAAACGCTTAAAACGACCTAGAGGGACCGCTAGAGGTTTGTAGTAGACATATTTTCGTTTGTAGTAGACCAGAAGTTGACGAAAATAGGTCACTTTACTTAAAACTTTAGTTTCATATAAAAGGTTAAAAAAACATGATATTTATGGAATGTATGATTACTAAAAACGCTTAAAATGACCTAGAAGGACCCCTAGAGGTTTGTTGTGGACATATTTTCGTTTGTAGTAGACCAGACGTTGACGAAAATAGGTCACTTTATGTAAAACTTAAGTTACGGATAAAGGGTTAAAAAACGTGATATTTAGGGATTGTACGATTACTACAATCACTTAAAACGAACTAGAAGGACCCCTAGAGGTTTGTAGTGGACATATTTTCGTTTTTAGTAGACTAGCCTCGCTCCTCCCCCCTCTAAAAGCTAAACGGTTAGTCGAAAAATAAGAAAAAAAAATCATGATGATAGTCCATGTGCTGAATTTTGAAAAAAACTATAACGGGTTATACGTAGGTCACACTATAAGTTTTGCGTAACTTAAAAAAACAACAAGTTAAAACCAAAATATTATGTATGTAGTAATCGTAAAACCCATAAATATCACGTTTTTAACCCTTTATCTGAAACTAAAGTTTTACATAAAGTGACCTATTTTCGTCAACTTCTGGTCTACTACAAACAAAAAGATGTCCACTACAAACCTCTAGGGGTCCTTCTTGGTCATTTTAAGCGTTTGTAGTAATCGTACAACCCATAAATATCATGTTTTTTAACCTTTCATATGAAACTAACGTTTTACGTAAAGTGACCTATTTTCGTCAACTTCTGGTCTACTACAAACAAAAATATGTCCACTACAAACCTCTAGGGGTCCTTCTTGGTCATTTTAAGCGTTGTAGTTATTGTACAACCCATAAATATGATGTTTTTTTTAACCTTTCAAATGAAATTAAAGTTTTACGTAAAGTGACCTATTTTCGTCAACTTCTGGTCTACTACAAACAAAATATGTGCACTACAAACCTCTAGAGATCCTTCTAGTTCGTTTTAAGCGTTTGTAGTAACCGTACAAGCCCTAAATATCAGGTTTTTTGCACTTTGGTAAGTATTCAATTTTTCAAACACAATTTTTTTTTCGGTATTACTATAATCGAAAATAAGTTTACTACATTCATCTACTATCCTTTTACTATAGATATGTGTAGTCAAAAGTTTTTATTTGCATTTCGGGGGGATGACATTTTTTCGACCGGTCATTTTTTTTGGCGCAACTACAAACGAAATCGATTTTACTACTATCTACTACTTACGTTAAGCTATCGAATAAGCCGAAAAAATCATGAAAAAAAATGTTCGGTGCCAAGTTCACATAGCCGTATTGGATCATGGATCTGGTGTTCGTCCTAAGGATTATGGCGGGTAAATACAGGGCGAAGAACGCGCCCCTCCACTGCTAATTCTTAGACGTTCTCTGGAACTCCCTTGCCTAACAATGGCGCCCCCCACCGGGTTCGGATAGAAGGGGTAGGCCCAAGAAGTCCTGGCTTCACATCTTGGAAGGTGACATGCGTGCAAATGGTCTCACGTGTGGACGAAGTGGAGAAGGAAGAGCGGGCAATCGGAAACAGCTCCGAGGTCATCTTGGCCACGGATGCAATCCGGAAAATGCGTCTCCATGACGATGATGATGACTTCCACAAGGAATTATAAACCATAATAAATCTCTAGGGGACACTTGTTCCGGGGACCAAGTCTACCTCAACAGAATGTACCATGTCTCCCAAAATGACAATTTCACAAGAAACTATATAAAAGTAAGTAAACTACTTACGATTCACTTTTCACGATTCGATTATTGGGATATTCATGAAATTTGCAATGATATTATACATCTAAACAACTCATTGACATAAGTGTTTTTTCTGTCAATTGGCAGCAATGTTGACTTAGTGTTATCACATTAAAAAATAGTCTAATACGCTTAGTAATTTAAAAATATTGGTGTACCTTGTCTCCCATAGGGATCAAGTGTCCTCAGTTTCCCTATCAATTTTTTGGCAATAAGTTTAAAATAACCCTACCCTCTCTTCAGAATGCATTATTACCAATGAAGGACAATCTTGACATCCTTGGCATAGACGTTCGTCGAGAGCTCAATAATAAAAACTACATCGAAAGATGTATAGGGCTAGCTTCGCGGAAACTAGGAATACTGAATAAGGTAAAGCGATTCTTTACACCGCACTAGAGGTGTCTGCTGTACAAGCGTCGAATACTGCTTCGAATACTGCTTTCACTTCTGGGACGGCTCCGCGAAGTATTTGCTGGACGCTCTCGACGCTATGCAGCGACGGGCTATCCGTATTATAGATTGTCCGGAGGTAACGGGAAGCATTGAGCCGCTAGCTCAGCGCCGAACAATAGCTTCCTTGGCCGCATTCTACCGTATTTACCACGGCTAGTGTTCTGAAGAGCTCTTCAATCTGATCCCACCCTCTTCCTTCCGATCCCGAACAACGCGTGCCGGGCAGAGATGCCACCCCCACACAGTGGATAGCATGTTCGCGAGAACCGAACGTTTTAAACGTTCGTTTCTCTGCCGAACGATAGTGGCCTGGAACGCCCTGCCTGTGCACGTGTTTCCTCCCACATATAACCCTGGGTTCTTTAAGCGGAGCGTGAAGAGGCACATCAGTAGGTCGTCAAGTTGAGGGCCACTCTCTATAGTATTGTGCGCTGTGAGAGTGGCCCACAATCGCTAGACGTCGTCACGACTTACCACCAGGCGGGCGGCGACAATTTGACGAACCCAATATAAAAAAAATAATAATAACAAAAAAGACTTAAAAATGAAATAAAAACTAAAATAAAAACAATGTAATAATATATAATTTATTAAGTACTTATAAATTATAAACTTTTTAATTCCCACACTACTGACCATTACCGAACGTCCTGGGTACGCCCTCGGATGCACCAGCAGGTCGCCTTCTGCGTACGAACCAGAGACGCCCGGCAACGGACATGAAAGCGGCCGCGACCTTGGACCGCGGAATTAAAAAAGAACCTTTGCGGCATCGGGCGGTCAGGTGTTATCCCGCATTTTGGAAGTCGGATCTCACTTCGTCACGTACGTACGTGGGTGGAAACCCCAAAATAGGAATTATCAGGTATGAAGTTTACAAGTATTTTCTTCAGATGGTTCAAGATTGAGAAGGTATAACCTAATGTTCCTCCAACAATGGTAAATCAATGCTGTACTTTGTTACTTCCACAATAAATTAACTATAATCATATTTTTTTTGATAGTGATGTTAGAAGTGAACTTATTGAATATCAATCAATACTATTAAACAATATCATTTCATATTTATTAAACCTACGAACAAATAACATAGATGTAAAATTCATTACCTCCTTGGTATTATTTTTTACGTAAAGATATATTGAGCATATTCTACACATTATCGGCGACTGGAAGCTTCCAGAATGGGCGTTTTCACATTGCACGACACACGATATCGTCCATAATATCGTGACGATATCGGGCACGATATCGTAAGTAGCAGCAGTAATTTAAATGGCAACGCAAATTCTCTGAATCATAAAGTAAACCAGCCATATCTCTAAATAATTAGCGAATGCTCGGACCTTATGACCCCAGTGTCGCAACTCAACCCCGACCGAACTGCTTAAATACGTAATCAGGTATAGTAAATAACTTATTGAATATCAATCAATACTATTAAACAATATCATTTCATATTTATTAAACCTACGAACAAATAACATAGATGTAAAATTCATTACCTCCTTGGTATTATTTTTTACGTAAAGATATATTGAGCATATTCTACACATTATCGGCGACTGGAAGCTTCCAGAATGGGCGTTTTCACATTGCACGACACACGATATCGTCCATAATATCGTGACGATATCGGGCACGATATCGTAAGTAGCAGCAGTAATTTAAATGGCAACGCAAATTCTCTGAATCATAAAGTAAACCAGCCATATCTCTAAATAATTAGCGAATGCTCGGACCTTATGACCCCAGTGTCGCAACTCAACCCCGACCGAACTGCTTAAATACGTAATCAGGTATAGTAAATATAGCTTGTTATAACGAGAAATAAATTACAACCACTGAATGACTTTAGTAACTACCTTGTTTTTAATTCCGCGATACCGCAGCCGCTCCTATGCCCATTGCCCCGGGCTTCTCTGGTACGCACCAGAAGGTTTTCCGGTGGCACCCAGCGTACTTTGGCCACCTGTGTGGCCTCTGCGCTGGGGTTTGATCGGGTTTAATTCCGCGTCGGTTAGTGAATCTGGTTGCGTACTGTGGGGCTAAGGCCCCGCAGCACGCGACCCTTCTAGCCAGCTTCTGTAAGGACGGCGGAGGGCTATCCCGCCGTCCTCAGGCCCTGATTTTAGTAACTACTACGGTATAATTGTTTTGTTTGTTTAATCTTGTACCCACATACAAGTGATTTGGTATTTTTAGCAGCTGTATGTAACGCACCCACTTGTCAGCACCTAAACGTTGATATAAAAAGTTCTTCAAGTATAAAAAATACAGCTAGTGATTGCGCAATGATCGTCATTTTGATAAGTATTCGATTATTTGATACATAAAAACGATTGTCACGATTTACCTAGTACCTATACCAACTAAGTGGTTTTTTTTAAACAAGAAGTAACACAGACCGGGTGCATAGTAAAAACACTAATGACAATTTTATGTCTTATACTCAGGAAATGAGACAAACTTTATTCACAGAAAATACTACTAAATAAGTTTACTGTCAAGTTATTGCAATTGCTTCTTATTTTTTTATTGCACATGCACGGTAATCGCTTTTATATATTACTAGTTATCACGGCGAACTTTGTATCGCCTCAAATATAAAAAAAAAAAAAAAAAAATATAAAATATATTTGAAAAAATATAAATTTTAATATTAAAACGCGACGGACGGACAGACAGACAGACAGACAAATTGTCGTATTAAATATACTATAGATTAGTAAATAAACAAAAACGGCGTCGGTGGCGCAGTGGTATGTGTTATGCGACTGCCGACCCTGTGGTGCCGGGTTCGATTGTTTGTTTGTTTCCGAGCTTGGGTATGTCCTATGTATATTTAGTATGTATGTATGTTTAGACAAGGAAAACTCGACACAAAACCCTACACCAACCCGGCCATGAGTAAATAAACAAAACCATTGTTTATGAGTTTGACAGCTTTTATGTAACTACTGCAAATTCGTTACCCAACTTTTTAAATATATACCTATGAAATTACCGTTATGTACGAAAAAATTTAAAATAATTTTCTTCTAACTTATCAATTTCTGTTAATTGAAGTATTCACCCATGCTCTGGGTGGAACATTAGACAAAAAAACTTAATGATCAAACTTTTTTATTACAATGAAACCTTATTGCGTTTGACATGCCTGCCAGTAATTGGCGAGAGATATTTGGTGTGAAGTAAGTGTATTTATAAAATATTTATTACTTTTATTATTACAAGTACCGCTTTGGCTAATTTTGGTTTAACAATACGCATTTAAATTTAAAAAGGTTTGACCAAAACAAGTTAAAGTTAGGTACCCTGTGTTATTTAAAAAAATAACCACGAAAGCATATTATGTTTCATCCCTGTAGCCATGTTTGCTGTGTGCCACTACCGAATGGCTGTCAGATGCGGGAGAGGTTTGTTATGCGCGCAGAATTACTACATCGCATTATAATTCCAAATGGGTAGTATTTAACTGGTAATCAAAAAACCTTCGTTTTGTACTAAAGAAAATTCCCTTTCCTAAGAAAAAATACTGATTGCGAAGCGAGCCGAAGGCGTGCGGAGCTTGTAATTAAGTAGTAAGGGTGACTCAAATTACGATTTATGTTAAATTGTGTTAAATTGTTTCTCGGCGAATACTCGGCCGATTTCGGATTTTCTTGCACTCATCAAAAGCTTACAGAATTACATTTGAAAAAAAAGATACAACACACTATTGATGTATATTTTTGAATTATTTCTAGTACTAGTATTGTTAAACAATTTTTTTATTTGCAGGGAACAAAAAAAAGTTTATCTGCTGCTTGAGGGGCGGTAATTTTTTTTCTGTGCATTAAAATTTATCCCATTACAAATAACCAAAAATTAATCGTGGCCGCTTTGCCTTCTATGGCCGCTTTGAGGTGACTTCCCTTACAGATGCAATGTAAAAAATATTTATTTATAGAATGTAAGTTATTATACGTAGATCACTATTATTAAATGAATCAGTGCACATGATCAACTTGTGCTGTTGGATTATAAGGGCTATAACCAAATATGGCTTGCTATATTTTGTGGCCATAGTTCAATTGCAATAGACGAGGTACATACGAGTACTACATCTTCAGTTCCTAGACTATGTCACAATTAAATCTCCAATGTTAAGTTTCATATTTATTACTGTCTAGCGTTGCGAGAATTTGAACAAATATATTTTATCTAGATATTTTTACCCAATATGATCAGTTCTACCTGTGTTGACGCAATTTTAGGTATAGCGACTAGAAAGTGTCCCGAATCTCGAAGTGTCTGTAACCTGGGTGACTATTATAAAATAAAAAAAACAATACTAGGACGATAGGTCCTGGTTTTGTATTCTAAGGGTAAAACGGGAACCTTATTACTGAGAGTGGTCTGTTTGTCCGTCCGTCCGTCTGTCTTAGGCCGTATCTCATGAATCCTGATAGTTAAAAGTTGAAATTTTCACAGATGATGTGTCTGTTGCCTCTATAACAGCACTAAAAAGCAGAATAACATAAATATTTAATGGGGCTCCCATACAACAAACGTGATTTTTAACCGTTTTGGTACGAAACTCTCTGTGCGTGAGTTGGATTCACACTTGACCGGTTTTTAGGTGTCGTAGATTCATCATCCTATAACTAAATTAATTACGATTGTATTATTCAATGAACTATAATATACGTAGCAACTGTATTACATAATTAAAATTTGCATTCCCATTATAAAAAGAGGTTAAGAATCTTGTATCACTTCCGAATAGGTAGCAATTTCGCCGTTAACTTAAAAGTGGGTTAACGAAACTGGATGTTGTCGTACATTTTTGGAATGTAAGTGCAATGTTTATTAAACGCGGTATTTAACGTCGGTGGATATATTATGCAACCTAGTCATCATTCACCGAGCCTTTTCCCAACTCAGTTGGGGTCGGCTTTCCAGTCTAACTGCGATTCGGCTGAACTTCGATATTTTCCATGAAGCGACTGCCATCTGAACTCCACAACCCATGGTCGATATCGAAGTTCTGTAGTTAGACCGGTCGGATTTTTGATTTAGGGCTCCAACTACCCCTAACGTCTGCCATGGATGTTCGTATGACAACCGGGACCATTATGCAACCTAGTAATGATTTAATACTACCATCGATGGCGAGGATGATTACTTAATATACTATTTACGATTACACAGCCTATGACCACGGCCCGATGTAATTCGTTCGAAACGTTAGGTCAAACATAAAGTAAATTACGCGTTTAAGTCCCAAAATAGTGTATACTATAATGAATTCGGAACGCGTAAGTTAAAAAAGAGGATAATTATATCAATAAGTACAATCAGAAATAAAAGTAGGTACCTATTAAGTATGCAAATGTTTGTTTCGGAGTTTCATACTTCCCTACTTTAGTTAAGTACCTGGAATCACAGAGAGCTTACCGGGGAATTCATCTAAATTCATTGATATAGGTAGGTAGTCTTTTTAAATAGGTACCTAAGTACTTCTTCTTCTTAAGGGTGTGGCTCGATGATTTTGCCAATGTCAAGGTAATGTTTGATAAGTACAGAAGAACTTTACTCCGAACTAGCTTGGTGTGGGACAAGATAAGAAACGTTGTTCGGTATTACAAGTGAGCGCCTGGAATCCGATTTTCGCGGAGCGCCAGAGGTAACCTAAAAAACCATCAACCACGCGCTCTGCAAAAACCTAACTCCAAATAGGTACCTACTCTATAAGTTTTGCGGTACTGCCTGTAGGCAGTAGGTAAACTAGATTGACATATAAGGCAGCTAAGTCATATGGCGTCCAATTGTTTGCGTAGGTACTACCTTATTGTAATACAATATGTTGCTCATAATAGTTGTCTCTTTTTCGGTAAGGAATAAAGATTTTATCTATTTATGTGAATATAGGTTAAGTTACATAGTTCCGTACAGTACGTATCAAATACATGTGGTTCGTGGTCTAGTGGTAACCGACTAGGTTAACACATTGAAAAGGTTAAGCAACATCTAACCAGGCCGGTTTTAGGATGGGTGACCATGTCTTAATACATGGCAGTCGTTAGTGGTTTTTTTATATCAGGTACCAAATTGACGCCGCCCGCCTGATGGAAAGCCGTTGCCTTGTCTGGCGATTGTGGGCGACTCACAGTACGTAATAAGTATGTACTATTAAGTAGCCCTCAACTTGGCGACCTAGTGATGTGCCTCTTCACGCTCCACTTGAAGACCCCTGGGTTGAAAGTAGGAGGAAATACGTGCGCGGGCTGTGCTTTCCAGGCCTCGATCGCTCTACAGAGGAACGATCTCTTGAAACGCTCAGTTCTTGCGAAGATTCTATCCACAGTATACGGGTGGCATCTCTGCTGGCACGTGTTGTACGGGATCGAAAAGAAGAGTGTGGGATTAAGTTAAAGAGCTCTTCAGAACACTCGCCGTGCTAAATGCGGTAGAATTCGGACAAGGAATCGATTGTGCGGCGCTGCGCTTTCGGATGCTAAATTGTCCTGAGGTAACAAGAAGCCTTGAACCGCTTGTTCAAGGCTTCTTGTTACCTCAGGACAATTTAGCATTCGAATAGCCCGTCGCTGCATACCGTTGAGTACGTCTAGCAAGTACTTCGCGGAACCGTCCCCAAGGTTAGAGCAATACTCGACGTAGGGTCTAATTTGCGTCTTGTACAGCAGACACCTATGGAAAATATCGAAGTTCAGCCGAATCGCAGTTAGACTGTAAAGCCGACCTCAACTGCGTTGGGATAAGGCTCGGTGAATGATGACGTATTAGATACATAAAACTTCATAAAATAATTGTAGTTTTCAATTTAATTATAGGAGTATTTGAGAAAGTATCTAGGGTATTTACCTAAGAACAATACATAAGATTTAATAAGTATCTAGACAAATAGATACAGGCATGTATTACCTTGAGAGTTTTCTTGTAATATTGTAAATAAGTATTTCTCAGTCACTTGTTTGACGTCTACAAACACTTTAAACAATACCTGAGTAGCGTCTATAATGAATATTGTAATGTGTCGGTTGTTTGATTGGATAAGCTGGTTCACTGAAGCGGTTACGAATACGACTTTGGCTGACGTGAGTTTGATGAATGGACAATTGTTGTGGTAGAAGAAAATTGTCTATAGAATTGATTATATTAACGTAGACTAGAATAGTGCAGATTCTAGAAATCAGTCGAAGGAGGTATGGTGATATATGTGCATCTACGACGCTATGTACAACGTGATTCAGGTCGCTCGCAAAGCACTGGGCCAAGACCAATTAACGACACGAAAAGAAAAAAATAATTAAGTGCTAGAATTTAAATGAAAAACGATTAGCTGAAGCCCGTGGCTTCACCAGGGTGGAAAAGTTTTCTTGAAGCTTTCAACACAATAAGCAATAAGCATTAAGTAAGTACAATAAAACAAAAATAAAAACAATTCTGCAGTGGCAAAGTATGCCAAGTTTAAACCGTGTGAGTGAACATCTTCAAAGAAATAATGCAACAAAATCAATGTTTTCGGAAAATGTACACAAAAGGCTAACAATTTGGTTTTCCAATAAAATATCACTACCTAGTGTATCACTCTAGTCAAGTACATTATATCAGTTAAAAGATATTATACCGCAACCCGAAGACATATCACTCTAGTAGTAAGTTATCTATGAATACATAGAGAGAATTTAAAATCACAATTTTTCCCATAACAATATGAGTCAGGAATTCTTCAGCAGTTAAACCAATTGGGGCGTGTTGATAACGCACAACGCATCGAAATGATCACTGATGCGATTGAAAATATTTCATACAATTCGCGGAATTATTAAGATTTTACATTCAAAAATGATAAATATATCCATCCCTATATAGAATGAAAAGGGTAGGTCAATGTAGGTATAAACCAGCATTGCCTACATGTGAGTATACCTATAATATTATAGGTATACTCACATTTGGTCATGTCTCTTTCTTGTTGAACATAGCCCAAAATACGAGTAAGTTAGATTATCCTGAGCTCCTTAGCAAGATCTCACTATACGTGCCTATACGCCTACACGTTTACGTGTTAATAGTTTGCTACGCGTTCCATTCTGTAGCACCAATTACATACGTAATAGCTTTCTACCTAGAGTGTGCCGTCTTTTCAACAAATTGAACCTCAATGAGCAGGTTGATTTGTTTAATTGTAGCACTACCCAAATAAAACGATTCCTTTCCAGTGTAACCGAACTCCTTCTTTAGTTAAGTTAGGTAATTAAAACTACTTTAATTATAATTTTCAAATGTATTTAAGTAAGGTAATTAAGTTGTATTTAACTGTATGTGGAGGCTAATAATTGGCATATATCTGACCACATTTGGACCTACTTTGTGAAATTAGCCGTAAGCTCCCCAAAGAAAATAAAATAAAATAAATAAAATTTATAAAACTGGTCGGTATTTTTCTGTCTATTAAAAGCGTCTACCGTTTTGTATTGATTAAATTATTTTCGATTCATAATAATGTCACTTTTGTATAAAGTAGCTTTCTAAGAGTCCAATAGGATTACTAAATTTAGCTAGTTGTTTTTTTGAGATTTTCATTAAATGCATGCGAAAGGCAATGTATATGCATTGCCTATCGTATGCATCTACTTATTTCAATAAAATCATCTTCCGGCTATTTTCCGATTGTAGAAGTTCAGTAAAGATTTCAAAGGCTTTTTTTTCCGGCGCGGGCGGCGGGGTGGTACGAAGTCCACCAGGACATTAGTTAAAAAATATTTGTAAAATTGTTGTCTGGCTGTTAATGCTGAAATAGCTTGACCGATTTTAACTTTACTTTCACTGGTAGATAGCAGATAGGTTTAACTTAGGCTACTTTTTAACACAGGAATGTGTTCCCTAGAAAACTGTAACACACGGCCAAAGCCGTGGCATCAGCTAGTCTTAGCACAAATGCAAATGATCAACAAAAACTACTTGACGTACTATTGTATCGATTACTTACGGAAACGGAAATCCACTTTATATATTGACTTCCTAAAGCAAAGTATGGTGTTGGGCAAACAAGATTGATATATTACATTATGTAACACATATAACAACATGTCAATTAGGGCAATCATAAATTACATTTTATCAACATCAAAAACGATTGATTTCATCTTTATTTAATTTTGTTCTAGTTCTACTAACATAATATTAGTAAAGTGTCCGTTTACACTTTACAGGCATTATCTGTGCAAACATCGATTCGCAAAGGAAAATTGCGAATTAAATGGTTGAGAAATAAGTAGTATTATAACAATAATTGATAGTAGGAACAACTAGTTTTTCGTTCCCGGGTTAAAGAGTACCTACGAGCAATAATAGGTACCGTCTTTTTTTTTTAATTCCGCGGCCTGAGGCTGCAGCCGCTCGTACGTCCATTGCCGGGCGCCTCTGGTGCACACGTAGAAGGTATTTCCTTGAACAGTAGACCTCGCGAACATTAAAAATATGTTTTTGGAATTTTCTCTCCCCTCCCGTTTCCTAATAAAAAAACTGTAGATGAAAAATTTGTTAAAAATGAATACTTTTTTTTATTTATATAATTTTTTTGTTCTTTTTTTACTACTAATAATTCTTTATTTATAAAGTTTATTCCCTTATCCCCCCCCCCTCCCCCCAATCCAAAAGCTCACGACGTAAAAAAATTAATATCAAGGAACACTTGTGCTAATAAGTTTCTTGAAGATCGGGATAAAAACTGTGGCTGCTAGCCCGGATCACACTATGAAGTACAATTTCCGATCACATTTCCGAACTTTTGTCCCCAAGGTGACGCAGGCATCGGTCGCGCTTTCGCGACTGATGCCCAACCTGAAGGGACCCAACGCTTCCTGCAGGAGACTGTACCTGGGGATCGTGCGGAGTATGGCCCTATACGGGGCTCCCGTATGGGCGGATAGTTTGGCGGTCAAGATGAACGTGACTCTGTTAAACAGACCACTTCGAACCTTGGCCGTCAAAACCATACGGGGCTACCGCACGATCTCCGGAGAGGCGGCATGTCTCCTAGCTGGGACCCCTCCATGGGACCTGGAAGCGAGAGCCTTTGAGTCATTGTTCCAATGGCGCAAGGAGGCGCTGGAGCGCGACCACAGGTCTGCGTCTCGAGAAATCGAGGACCAGCGGTCCCAACTCCGCCAGGATCTCATGGAGTCATGGAGGATGCGACTTGAGCAACCCAAGTGGGGTACCACCATCATCGCGGCGGTGAGACCGATCATGGACGACTGGCTGCAGAGGCAGCATGGTGACCTCACGTATCGTGCGACGCAGATCGTGACCGGGCATGGATGCTTCGGTAGCTATCTGTTTCGCATCCATCGTGAAGTCACACCCTGGTGTCAACACTGCGAGGTTTCCGACGACGACACCGCACTTCACACATTGGTGGAGTGCTCAGCGTGGGCGAGTCAGCGCCGGGAACGAGTCAGCGCCGGGAACTCGTAGTGTGTCTGGGGGTGGATACTCTCTCGCCAGAGACCATGCTTCAAGCCATGGTCTCCAGCGGGAGTAAATGGAACGCTGCCTTGTCCTTCTGCGAGGCGAGCAAGTCATACTCGCTAAGGAGGCGGCCGAGAGGGAGAGGGAGCGTACCCTCTCCGCCGAGTTCCGTAGTCAGCGGCGAGGGCGCCGCAGACTCATCTACGCCCAAGACCATCGACCTTCTGTAAGGATGGCGGGATCGCCACCCGCCATCCTTACAGAAGCAGGCTAAAAGGGTTGCGTGCTGCGGGGCCTTTGCCCCACAGCACGCCACTAGATTCACTCACCGACGCGGGATAGCACCCTACTCCAACGACGCGGGATTCTCATCCCGACTAAACCCCCGTAGTGACCACACAGGTGTTCAAAGTCCGCCGGGCGCCACTGGAAATACCTTCTGCGTGTGAACC
This sequence comes from Nudaria mundana, assembly GCA_963556515.1. Lineage (NCBI taxonomy): Eukaryota > Metazoa > Arthropoda > Insecta > Lepidoptera > Erebidae > Nudaria > Nudaria mundana. The sequence continues at coordinate 6,920,399 of OY748295.1, read as the reverse complement.
AGAGACATCCGGCAACGGACGTACGAGCGGCCGGAAATAAAAAAGAAAAGCAAAATTGTCCAATCTCGAAATGTAGACGCTTCGCTCGCTCGGTCAAATATTGTCCTAACAATTTTCATTCATACAAATCTCATAAAATTTACAGATTACGCGTGTCCACTGAAATATCTTTACAAACTTTCACATTTTATCAGTAGGATTATGGTTAATCTTTTCTTAATTTTAATTACGACACAATCGTACATTATAGTTGTTTATTAAATAAAAATCCATTAACAGTTTCATTTATTATTGTCGCTTAACGGTATAACAACTTTTTAAACATTCCTTGTGTTGTCAAAGTGTGAGACCAGTAAAAGCAGGTTTTGTGGTTATATGAAATTTCACAATAAACAGTTTTATATTGTAAAAGTTTTGTTTATTTCCATATTTGGTGCTTTTGGAATAACGTTATACGATGCTTGCAGGCTATGAACTACTGACGGACCTTCTTATTTAGAAATCTTTACCTAGAAATGTTCTATGGTGTGAGACACGGCTCTCATGAACGCTCCAAGACGTCAGACGAATCGCATTGTCCATATTTTGGGCTCTGGTCTTGGTAGCTTAGTAGGTCAGAGCATTCCTCCACCGGGCGCCACTGGAAATACCTTCTTGTAACCAGAGACGCCCGGCAACGGACGTTAGAGCGGCCGCGGTCTTGAGTCGCGGGATTAAAAAAAAAAAAATAGCGTTCCTGCCTGAGCTGCCGCAGGTTCATGTTAACTTTAAGAGTTTTGTTTTTGCAATAATATAGAGTTAAGGGGCCCTACCAACAACTCCAGGGCCTGATGCTTCCTCACGTGCATACGATGCACCTGCTGACCAACAGTCAAGGCTCTGGCAAATATACTATACTCCCTGGTAACGGCAATATACCTATTACGTGGGGATTAACAAATTGGCGAATGTGGCCGTAATAAGCGCCTTTCTTACCCTTCGGGGATAAACACGCAATTGTGTCTGTATAATAGCTAAAATATATATTTATTTCATGAATCTAGTTTTACGTCACACTACGAAGCTTTTCACCATCATCACCTATTTAAAAAATCGGTGTTTAAATCGTCGTAACACGATACACTGGTATCGTAGTTCGGCAGCATTCCAGTATGTGACACCAAAGCTAACCTTGATAGCGCGATCTAGAAATTATAATATGAAACAAAAATTGGATAATGTCATGGCGGCTGTACACACTCGTCGAGACACCCCGAGACAGGCCGCGTGCGAGTGTGTACAGGGGATGGGCTCACTCGTCTCGTCTCGATCTTGTCTCGCTCTCTCGTTCTCATCTCGGACGCTCTCGGTGGCGTGTCGGTTTTTTGCGCCCGAGTCAAAAGGTCTCGTTGGCTCTCGCGAGGTAAATGAGAGCGAACATGTACACACTCGCTTTACGAATTTTCTTTGTATGGTAAATTAAAAGATTATAATAATAGGTCACGGTACAAAGACAAACAGTAGCAGCAATTTCTACGTCCATAGTCGCGGGAGTCCTACGAGACTCTGTGCTAACGAGTGTGTACAGGCATGCTCTCGACAAGAGCCTTCTCGGCCGAGGTTCTCGGCGAGAGGCTCTCGACGAGTGTGTACAGCCGCCATCAGGTATTGGTCCTCGTAGTTCAGTGCAGGGAAGGGCCGTGGATTCGAGTCCTACCGATGAAATTTCAGTAACTGTAATTTTTGAATAATAGGAAAATTATGAAATGTTAATAATGATACAAAAACGGTTATCAAAAATATTGCTTAGGTAGGTATACGTTAGTGAAAAGGTTTACAGAAATAAAAATAAATAAAACAACTTATAATAATATATCGAATAAATTACTAGAAATATAAACTTTGTTGACACACTACCGCGTATAAAATGCTATTACGTAAAAGTGGTAGACCTTGTGAATATAAATTCTGAGTAATAGAAAAACACTAACGTTTGAATTTAGAAGTAAGATCAGCAACGTCCGCGTCGTATAATATGAATATTCAGTAGCTATTTAGTACAGGATGTTGTAATTGATTGATATTAACCTTTCTAGTTGAATACCTTTCGTTTTTCAATGCCTAATGATGTTACCTAAGTTTTTAAAGACCATTAAGTTCTGACAAGTATTGAGTGTACAATATATTATTATAAACATCCATAAAGGTATTGCTAAAATGTTTTCTCATTTTGTATAATTACATAAATTTTGCGACGGGTTATCGTTAGAAGAGAAGTTGTAAAGGAAAACAACTAATTGAATAATATTTCATGTATGGGACTTTAGACCAAAATTTCCTATCCAATATCAACTACAATTGGTATAACTGCCAACGGGCGAGGCTCAAACATAAACTGATTCCGGTTAGCGGTAATAGACTCGCTTCGCAATAAAATATTCTATGCTTTGAACCGATACTTTTCAGCAAACACACGAATCTGGAGGTACCTATGAATAAAGTATTCCTAGTAACTCTGAAAAATTTACCACGAAAGCCCTTTAGTAAGTACAAAATCATGTATAAAAAGAATCAGCATGTACATACCTAAGCTAAAAAACGTGTTGCCCAGAAAATGTACATATAAATTAGATAGAAAATCTTCTTGGGCATATCGCATTAATATGCGTGACAGTATACTGTAAGGTGATTAGTTATAATTGCAAATAAGTTGAATATACGTATAATCGGACAGAAATATCCTACGGCGCACTTTTTGCTTTTAAGTCCAACATTCTATGGAAATGATGGCCACTGCTCTTAGCATGCAAAGTGTACACAACGTACAAGTGTTATATTTAAAATCAAATTATATATGTACCTATGTAAAATTTACATTTGATTTTAGATTTTGGTCTACAGTGAAGAGAGTATTTTCTTTGCCACAGTTTAATAAACAGAAATTTCATAGGTATGGTACTTTAAAATAAGCACAATGCTCTCTCAAATTGTCTGTTGAATTAAAAACTGGATGTTACTACGGTTTTATCTGTTGAATACCTATTCAACATTTGTTTACTGTCAATCTTAATTCCAACCAGTTAAAACTGCGTTCAACCAAATGAGATCTACCGATTATCATCATCATTTTAGCCCATTTGACGCAAACTAATGAGCATAGGCCTCCCACAAAGAAGGGGGAGTTCAGCCTACATATACCACACTAGCCAGACGGATTGGTATAGGGTTGTGTGTCGAGTTTTCCTTCTCTAAACTCTTCAGATATAGAGGTAGGAACTTATTTATGATAGTAATGGTCTAATAACGAAATTATTTATTTTGTTCACAGGTATTTGCCTCAAAAGATATATTCTAAGCAAATTTAGTAAGTATTGGAAATTGCATTACCAAATTAAGACTGAAATACGAGTACCATCATGCGTAGATAGCAAATTTTAATAAGTCCATCTTCCTAACAAGGCAGTTAGAAGGTCTAAACTCTACAGTCTCGAATATTATTTTTTTTATTTAGTAGCTGTAATAGTCATGCGCATCTAATAAAGCAAAAATCAAGAAACTAAAGATACACCTATTATACTTACTAAAGTATTAAATTAAACTGTTGCGTGAATAAATACTGCTACTACAAACTTGTAGGTACACCATACAAAGTTGTCTGAGAGACCTACAATGTAACTCTTTAAGAGAGACTACTTCAAAATAATACAACGCCATTAATTTTGCACTGGACAGGTCACGAACACAAAAGCTGGACAGGCGTAGACACATTTAATCACTAACGGTGACATTGGATTAATGGTACAGCTCGATAAGGCTTAATAAAACCCGTTTGCATGAAGAAAGTCATGACAAAACAATAACTTCTGAAACTAGATACTTAAATACATTCTTAGAATAAAAGTACTATATTTATGTTGCAAAATTTCTTATGAAGTCTTATGAAATTAAAAGTAGTAGGTAATTCACGTTTGGAATAACTTTTTTGAAGTCTCACCTCGTCCTTCACCAACACGATTCAACGTACAAAAAAAAGGTATTATTGTGACCTTCTGACCTTAAATTTTCTATGACCATGTCGGTTTTCACAAAACTGTTATGATATCCAAATTTAAGGTTAAACAAGCTTACAACCAGGTTCTTAAAATTCTGCGATTTCACTGACCTATGTAGGTAGGTAGTTGTGTAGCGAAGCTAGTACTTGCTTCGAATATTGAACATTAAGTGTAGCTTATGCGTTATATATTGCATGCAACTAACAGGTTGATTTATCGCTACATATCAGATGTAATGTATAGAACCGTTGGTCATTATTATTGTGACACACACGTAATTACATAGTTGTTTAGAGATCGCTGAACTATCTAGCTAGACAGTACAAGGTTTTCAATTAGAACTAAGTCAACTTTATTGACAGTAGAATAGAAGAGGTACATTTTACAATAAATATTGTTAGAATAATCATAATTACTATTCATGATAGTTCCGTACCTACCTTTATATTTTCATTTGTACTAAAACTACAACCCTTGAGGAATATGAGTGGTTTTATAAGTTTAACCTGGGTGTATCTACTGCTTGTCTGTCAGTGGCATCATAATAACTGAACTGATAGACCAATATTGATAAGAATTATTTTGATTGACAATCGATGTGATCCACATGGCTTCCTGGATGATATATGTCTGCTTAATCTGAAATGTATTGATTACTTTGATGTATTTTTCAAAATTTTTTTGAGTCAGATATTTATAATTTTTAAATAGGTAAGTACATTGTTATTTTAAAGTAGGTACCTATGTTAAGATGAGTGAAATGAGTCCGTTTTATAGGTGTGTAAATCCATGCTCATAATTTTTTACTAATAAATTGAACTAGCCCGACCGGGTAACTATAACATAACCCTCTCTCTAGAGACCGCCAGATCTTACCGATCTAGTTCAACATTAGCATAAACTTTCACTTTTACGTAGATTTCGCGAATGTGATTAGTGCATACAATATGTACCTAGATGTACCGCTGTCGTCTGGCCATCAAACTCGTTTGGGTGACTAAATCTCGGTCAGAATGTCAAAAAATGATGAATGATCAAGTCAAGTCAAGACAGGTTATTGCATGTTATATCCACCTGTTCTTGGATATTAATCAAAGTAAGTATATTAATATTATAAAGCTGAAAAAAAGTATAGTTGAACGTGCTAATCTCATCTAGAAAATACTTACTACTTTTTTTTACTACGCCTACTTTGCACGATCAGATTTTTTTAATTCCGCTCTCACGTCCGTTGCTGGGCGTCTCTGGTACGCAAGCAGAAGGTATTTCCAGTGGCGCCCGGCGGACTTTGACCACCTGTGTGGCCTCTTCGGGGGTTTGGTCGGGATGAGAATCCCGCGTAGTTGGAGTAGGGTTTTATCCCACGTTCGGTGAGTGAATCTAGTTGCGTGCTGCGGGGCCTCGACCCCGCACCACGCCACCCCTCGCAGTAGCTCTTAACCCAATTTTCTGTTTGTGTAAAAAAATATTGTATGTATTAAATAGTTTATTTCTCAAGGATGGCCAACTATAACGGTTACGCAAACGTTGTTTAACTTTAGGGTTGAACCACCTTTATCATTTAGGTGTTTAAATATTTTTTTATGGCCGATTCTCAGACCTACCTAGACTATGCACACAATCATAAGAATCGGTCAAACCGTTTTGGAGAAGTAGCCAAAAACACTGGCACGAGAGTTTTATACATTGGTACTTAGATAATAATAATATACTTACACGTCCGTATTGTCCCACGAACATGCCACGTGGAGGGAAAGATGTTGTAGGACAATTAAAGGAGACTTTAAGTATTATTTTTTTAAACAGTTTTAACTGCATTCGTAGATTTTCACATTTGCAGCTACGAAATATTTACCTTAAATACAAAAAGTTTTTTAGTGGTATTGATAACAGGTTCATTCTTTACAAATACTTGGTAGGTACTATTCTTTTATTAAGTAGTTAGTTATTAAAGAAGTACAGGCGAATCAGTGACTGCATCTGACATCTGTGACCGTTGATATTTCTCTTTGAAGACCTTGTTGAATATGTATTATTTATTTATTTTCAAACAGTAATATTCTAATTATACACTAACCACTCTGCAGTCCGGGCTTCCATGGTTATAATAGTGTGACACCTCAAGCTCGCACTGGCGCGGAAAGTGGCGGAAATACTTTCCGCGCTTGATGATAATAACCTATGTAAAAGCTTAAATATAATAGCTACAGCGAAAATAAAAACACTGAAAAATTGCTGAAATGAATCTATAAATCTTATAGGTCAGGCAGAAGTGAAATCCGAAATAAAAAAAAATAAGAAAATTTCTCGAAGGGTTTGGTATAAATTTGTTTTTGAGACGTATTTGTCCCAGGGACAGCTTAAGATCTAACGATTTGATTGAACTAGGTTTATTTTTATGTAACCAAGTAGTAGGTATTGAGTTATTTCAGATATGTATATTATATTAAGAAATAAATTATAAATAGATCACAAAAACTGATGTCATCGGCAGGACTCGAACCCACGGCCTTTCCCTGGTTATTCCAGGGAATAACCCGGTTTCTTTTAAGGGGTAAGTATTATTGGGGCATATGGGAGACAAAAACGGGGGAGGTAAAGGCCCTGATGACACGTTACCACGAATACGTCCGTGTGGTAGTCAGTCACACGTAGTTGTAGAAGTCAGTTCTTTTTCGTTTATTGACAAATTTTTATATTATTTGTACGCTGTACGACCTGTAAAACTACAGAAGTAGAGATCAAAAAGTTGCTTACATCTTTATGTTAGGTTCAAAAAAATACCTATACTTAGTTGACCGTAGACCCTTATTTTACGATGATTGCCAAAAAATTCTTAGACGTCATAATAATGAGATACCTACCTATTATTATATCCTATCTTTATAGTAAAGGTGCCTTTGCTGAATTAACCGCAAACTCTCATTAGAACGTTTGTCAGACACGAATATGTTAGGAGCAACAATTTGTGGTATTGACATCGGTAAATGTACCTATAGGTTTTGGTAAGTAAAAAACAAAGTAGGTACCTAACCAAACCGAGTAAGAAAATAAAGGTGAGTGTTAACGAGACTAACGATAATTGAATACTGGATTAATATAAAGTTTGATACTTATAGAGTTTTATACAGAGACAAAATCACGCCTACTGTTAATTTAGTCTCAGGTTTAACACCATTTTGGGAAGTAAATACTTGTACTTTTAAAAATTATTATTTGTACTTAAAATTTGACATTAAATGTAGTCATGTCCTATTATTAGCTATTGATATGACATGTGCTTATTTAATAGATCTAGACACAAACAACTGCAGAAATAAATTATATTAATTAATCGAATGTCCATTCCTTGCGGTAAAGAACTTGATCCTACTTAAAATGCGTTATCATGCGTAAGTATATGATATAATCTTAACGCATCACAAAATGTAATACTCTCTATGAATATACTATCTCAGTTCCTATGACATAATGTTGCCATACGCTGTAAATATTCATAATTTATTACTGCATGCAATGATACCTACCTATTAACCGCATGACAAATATTATGTAAAATATGTTAAGCCTCCTGAATAATGTAGAGCATTGTAATCTATAGAGAAATCTTATTCCCTGAGTGAGATTATTAAAATAACTATTATCAAAGACAGACTTCCTGACATCAACTACTTATGCCTTCTTTGACTATAACTACATATTAGCTGTGTGTGTGTGACCTCGCAAATTTTACCTTGGGAATGAGTGTTACCTGCTATTCTTCTGGCGATTGTTTAAGATTTTGATGTTTATGACCTAATAACGGTCTCGAAATCTCGAAAATCGATCAACAGATTTCGTTGAAAATTGGTACATAAATAGGCATACCATTTGAGTCCTAAGTAACGTATTCCTCCGTCTACTTATTAGTTATTTATATGCAAAGTGGTAATTCTGTATAGGACTGTAACTATTTAGTTAAATAGTTGGTAGTGTTTAAATGCATTAACTTACGTCGCATGTTTGACCTACCCCCTTGCTCAATGTAAGCTGCGCACGATCGCTTATTACAATTGCTAATTCAGAACTTAGTGATGGTATTTACCCCTACCATTAGAATTCAAATAACATGCTTAGTTCATAGTAAGTTTTAAAAACCAAAAATGAAATTTACACAGTAACTTTCATGTAAATAACCTTATTTTTATTAATCCGCGCGCGCGCGGTCCGCTCCTATGTCTGTTGCCGGGGGCCTCTGGTGTGAATATCCAGGGGCGATGTAAATTACCTTGCCTAACTTTGAGATAAAGTTTGGATTTGGATATTATTGAAAGTTGAAAATAAAATTATAACCAAAGCCGTTAGTCCCATTATACAACTAATGGAAATTAGAACAAAAATGTTTTCTAAATATTGAGGATAAGCAGAGTTGCTACCCATTGGATAGTACCTACAAGTATAGCAAAATCTTTGCGTGATTTTAAATCGAGAACAGTTAGTAGGTATTCAAGGTGCGTTTTAGTTATGGTGTCAACATAGTATGTGCAGTGTTATAGGAGTGCAACAGAACAAGAATTATAATTGGACTAACGGTACATTTAACACCTTGATCGAGCAAACCTATGATACACGCATATAAACTCCAAATTAACTGGGCATTTGTAATAACCAGTCAATAGCTTATTTGCTCGAGCTCTACGATAACAATTGGAACAAAATGTAGTCTATATTATCATCACATAAATATCACAATAAAGTGGATAGGTACTTACTAATAGTACAGTATAAAAAATCTTATGCAGAGCATATACTAGGCAGAGGTGCAGTTGCAATGTATTTTTAGTCCCACGTAATAAAAGGCAAGCCTATTGCCGTTACCGGGCACGCTATAAAATCAAACCACTCTGTAATTCAAACCAAAATTTCAACAGCCAAAAGAGTTACATACCACTTCATAGAATCTCTGCAGTCCGAACGGAAATAATGACTTATGTCCAAAATGGCCAAATGAATTTAATAAAAAGTAGCAGCTATTATATAATTTTGAAAAAAACTTTGATACCCGTTGCCTTGCGATGATATGTAGATGAAAGGCAACAAAATCTTACATGCCAGCCACTATGGCACAGCCAATTAAAGTCCTGGGCGTCTCAGACTCGCAGTCCTATACATATTAGTTGCAAATACCCTCAAAGCATGGCAGTGTCGATAAAAGTAGACTGAAATTTTCCACCAAAGACACCTACGCAGAAAATATCGACGAATTTAAAATATTTTTGTAAACTGCGTTATCATTGGTCGAGTAAGATTGATCACAGTCAACGCTTGACTGTGCTAGACTTGCAGGTTAATATTTATTTTTTTCAAATGATTTATTTTGGATTAAACTCCAGCCTTCTCTAAGCTAAATTTGATTGTGAGTAAGGGTTCATGTCTATAGTAGTATGGTGACCGGGGATCAAACTTATATCACCGAAATGCAAAACCAACTTTTCAACCACCAGGCTACGGGGACGCTCGCACTTAATATACAGCAACCTCCGTCCCTTACCACTGACTGGGCGTTTTCACATTGCACGATATCGTCCACAATATCATGACGATATCGTGACGATATTGTTGCGATATCTTGACGATATTGTTGCGATATCGTGACGATATCGTCACAATAATTTACATTCTTACTTTAAAGTTACTGCAGCTACTTACGATATCGTGCAATGTAACATAAGTAAGCAACTACTACCCATCTACTGCTGATGTCTATATACTCGTAATTATTATTGTTTACATTTTTGTTTAGATTACGTCATGTTTAATGTACGGAGGCTTGATCCCACAGTCAAACCGACAACACGGTTTTGTGGGACTTTGGTTTAGTTGTAACCAAAAATGTCTGTAAAATAATAAATAAAAATAAAATAAATGTGAAAACGCCCATTCTCCTAACTATTGAGCCCCGGAGTTATTGTTCCTTGTACCTAGCAGTTTTATCCAAAATCTGTTTATCCATTTGTCTATGTAAGTAAAAATATTTATATTGCCATGCAAACATCCGCATACAATCTGACATAATCATAATAAACTCGTAAGATTACTTTGTCATTGTATAGCACTAAACGAGATAAAAATTATAGTCCTTGTAAATCTCCACATGTCTGTGAGTGATAACAAAGATTTCTTATTTATTTATTTAGTACCTACCTACTAGTTGATGCCCATGGTTTCACTCGCGTGAAATTGTTTTTTTTATTCACGATTTCCATGAGAACACAACATATTCCCATTATCCCATATTATAAACAGTAGGTACGGCTCCGCTTGGGTGGTATTTTTTTCATTCCCAATATCCACAGCAACTCATTCTCGGGATAAACAGTATAGCAGTGTAGCACTCGGGTTTGGTAGATCCACAGATTTCTACTTACAACTTCACAAGTTAATTTCTCATCAATAACAATTAGGACGGGAACATTTCATCGAGATAAAAGCATCATTTGGGCTAATCTAGCAAAATATGCCTACGGCCGTAAGTATTTTAGTAACACGATAAACGTGTTACTACCTATGGTTACTACTGACTGCTAACAATTCACAATGATTGGATAAACCAATTAAAGCGAACACGTGACGTTTGATTGATTCATCCACCGTTGGCATAGAATTGGGACATTGTTTAAGAAAATATATATAATACCCGACCGTAATGTGGCTGCGGCAGTCATCAAGGTTCTGTTTAGGCAGTTATCGTTGAAATTGTTTTGTCGGCTTTCCAGTCTAACTGCGATTCGGCTGAACATCGATATTTTCCGTGAAGCGACTGCCATCTGACCTCCACAACCCATGGGCGACATCGAAGTTCTGTAGTTAGACCGGTCGGATTTTTGATTTAGGGCTCCAACTACCCCTAACGACTGCCATAGATGTTTGATTGACAACCGGGACCGACGGCTTAATGTGCTCTCCGAGGCACGAAGGGGTCTCAGTGCCATCCTAAGACCAGCCTGACTCGATGTTGCTTAACCTTTGCAATGTGTTAACATTGTCGGTTACCACTAGACCACGAGCCCCTCGCACTAGACCACGAGCCCCTCACCTCTAAAAACTCACAATGTCACCGTAAAAATTTTATTGTAATCTGACGGTTTTTACAATTTTACGGTGACATTGTGACCTCTAAAAACCCACAATGTCACCGTAAAATTGTAAAACTGTCAGATTACAAGCAATCTCGCAAGAATGATACGATAAATGCAATACTGACGATTGAAAAAGAGAGGGTCTGAGTTTTCAGCAATTACAATAATTCCATCTATCATACGAATGTGATTGTAATCCTACGGTGACATATACATACAAATTAGATGTAAATAGCACGCGGTATAAGTTTACCCCAAATGTAACGTAATATGTATAAACAGATTAACCCATTAGTCCAATGATTAATTATACACAGAAATAAATACTTAATATTGACATTTTTCTGCATAACTGACGTTTTCTTAATTAATATGAAAAATGAATTAAAATTCAACAGTCAGTAGTGGTAGCTGTTTCTGTTCAGTTAGATAATGTAATAGCATAATTAATAATGAATTAGAACACTTTTTAATACACTTTTGAAACTAATTGAAGTTTCAAACAAGCCATTGGCTTGTTTGAAACTTCAATTAGTTTCAAAGTAGACTTAGTACTATTAGAACCAGAATAATTAATACAAACTTTAAATGCATAGCAAAACAACCTTCTTCGAACCAAAATACGTATGAGATCGAACATAATATTAGCGCCGTTTACACGTGCAGATCAGAGCGACGAATTTAACTCGGGCTGTTCAAACTGTCGGATTGGAAAAAACCCAGAATCTTAGTATAATAAGATCCCGAACCGACATATCGATCTGTCGTTCTAGAGTCTCGTCTCATCGCTCCACATAGTTCATCTTCGGCTCCATTTACACACACAGTTTGGACCGATGCGAGAACGTGAAAGATAAATTGTGCCCGTGGTCCAAAACTGTGGTAATATTTGAGTCACAATTTTATCATCACAGATTTGATCCGCAGAACAACTCGACAGATCCAATCCTCATTCCCGATGCGTTCTGTAGGTACGTGTAAACCGCTATTAGATTGATTTCAAAACGTTCGTTGCTCGTACGTTCAACGGACTACGCCACCGATGCAGTCAAACAATGACAAATAACGAGTAAATACAATGACATTGACTGAATTTGACATACCTAATGATTCTGTTTTTCTCAACATTTTGATTTTGATAAGCATACTGTCTGGAAACCGGCTAAAGGGCGGTATTTCATTGTGCAAGTCATGTATGCAAGTGTGACGTCATAATTATTGACACAATCTGACGCAAAACTTACATAATGGAATAGCGCCAGCAATCCCTTGGATGCAATGATGTCCTAGGAATGATAATTATATATTATTTCATAGTTAATTAGCTAATTAATGAAACCAGATTTCTCTCGTAACAGATACTTTGTGACTTTTCTTTATCTACATTAAAACATAAAGAGACTTACAATAGTTCATTAGTCAATCTTGAATGGAATGTGGAAGATAAAACTTATTAGTTGTCTTTTAGTTTCCTTGTTTGATGATTTAGAGGTCGGTTGCCATTATGACAAGAAGATTAATATAAAACTACGTCATTTAAGGACAAGTTGTACAGCTACAGTTTTTAATCATCTAAAAATGTATGAGCTATTAACCAATTGATTCTTTATTGTTAAGTGCTAAGTATTTATCAGCTAGTGTTTAACATTGAAATGATATATTACACTGCCTATATTTATATATACCTATATATACCCTATAATTAGTCAGTATAAGTAATTTATTGTTTCTCAATGCACCAAAGCTTATCTTGTAATAGTAGTAATTATGTATGCCGAAACATTCACATGTAAAAAAAAAAAAAAAAAAAAAAAAAAAAAAAAAAAAAAAACCCTGACTCGTCGAGTGTAAAAGCAGCTTACAATATTCTTTGTGCTCCTTACAAAAACCGCAAATCTCGGCTCATAAAAACTGCTTCTCGTTAAGACAAGTAGAAAAACCCTAGTAAATTTTACAACCAATGCATAATCTGAGTTATTATCTGTTACTTTTGAGTCTATTTATAAAGTTGACTATGACTTTAGGAGTGTTCCATGCATCGTTAATTCTTTTGTTCAGTCTTCCTACTAACAAGTACACCTACATTTTTTTTTCAGAAAATCCAGAGATTCACAATTCGTAATAAAATTTTGAAATAGTTTCAATAAGGTTTTTTATTTTTAGTTAATCAAAGAATCAATTTCATTTATTCAGTTTAGGCACATAAAGAGCACATATGAATGTCAAAATTTTACAATTTTATGTCAAGCAATATTATAAAAATACTAAATTAATTACATAAATAACCATTTGAAAATGATTCTTTCAAAATGATGATGAAATGAATGAGTGAAATATTTTTCTCTACAAATACGAGTATTAGAATAACTTTTTTTTGTGTTAGTATGGGATACGTAGAAGAACGACGTTTACCCATTTCATCCATCTGGATGATATATAAAAATTATATCTCTAGTGGGTTGGCTAAAAAGTCCTTGCCAGACTTTATTTAATTAAATATTTAAAACGCTATATGCGTTGACACCTTAGCACCTTCACGCCTTCCAAGCGCATCCGGATGTGCCGGCGCTGCTGCTGCATCGGCTGAAGTCCTCAAACGGCGTAAATATGCTAACCTAGCAGGTGATTACATATTTGAGCCGTTTGGGGTTGAGACACTGGGGTCATGGGGTCCGAGTGCTCGCCGCCTTTATAGAGACATCGCTAAACGCCTAATCGATGCTTCTCAGGACCAGAAGGCTGGCTATTTTCTGGCCAAAAGAATAAGTATCGCCATCCAACGTGGCAACACAGCCAGCATTCTGGGAACCTTCCTAGTAATTCTTATTTAAAAATGTTTTTTTATTGAACATTTCACCCATATGTTTAACGAATAAATTTGATACCAATGGTAAGCAATATGTAAGTACGAGTACTAATACCTATTCTGTGTCGTAAGTAAGAAGTCTATAGAATACAGAAACATTAGGTTGTCCATTGTTTTCCTGGCAGACCTACTGGGTCACAGGTTTATATACGATTTTGTATTCAAGAGTAAGTAAACTTTGTTTATTGAATACCTAATAACTCGTTTATTTTTATTTTATTTAGCTATTTCCTTTGAGGATTCGCTGGGGAAGGTTACCGGCAGTCTAAATTTAGTTTTGCGTGGAATTTGGCGTGTTGAGATTTCTCCACTGTCTTCAATTTAAGAGATAACTTTGTTAGTTAAATTTCTCGTTTTTTTTGTCTTGCTATACGGATTAAAAGTAAATGTGTCTATTTTATAGCTAATATTGCGATTACAACTACGTTTTGAATCGTGTTTTCTGTGCATAAGCCATACTTTGGAAACATAGTTGTAGGTAAACACAGTTTGAACTGCCAACTCTGAGGTTTTAGATCGGCATTAGCCGTTGCTCATATTCGATTAGTAAATTGACCCCAAAAATGTACACAAGAACGGCACGTTGCAGATTCTTCAAGTCCAAAGTTTTGAATCGAAAGCCATCCTCAGTTCTACTTAGTTTAAATTATAATCAGGAACTGAGTGAGTGGTAACTTCAATGTCGGTTGATTGCATTGAACATTGACTAAACAATGAGTTTACTATTTTGCGGTCAAGAACATCATATTAAAGTCGAAGACAGTAAACTGTATTTGTTAGTTCTTTGATTCTAGTTACAGGTTTCTAGAAACTATATTTTTAGAATAGAGAAAGTATACGTTTAGCTGCGATAGGCTAGTGGTAGATATCAAAAAACATTAGGTACTGATAAAAACTGTGTGCACAATAGACCACTGCCTAATGCTTCGGAGAAAATAGTCATGATATCTAAGTATACCTTCAGTCTCTTCATAATATTATGTAACATCATGTCAAATGGATAAATATAATGTTCTTAGTACTTTAAGATAGCCGTCTGCGCTGGTATGGACATGTGATGAGGCGAGACGAAGAGAACGTAGTGAGGATGGCCCTAGCTATCCCTGAAAATAAAATGGACAGAGGCTGCCCGCTAGCCACGTGGTGGATAACCGTTTCTAAGAACTTGGAGCAGGCTCAAATTGACGACCAGACAACCCAAGATAGTCTGTCTTGGCATCTTAACCCTACAAGGCTCAATTTTATTTGGTCTGATAATTTTTTATGGGATGTTGTTAATGTTCAAAAACTAGGTAAAATTAATAGTTAATATTTTACTAGAAAATAAATTTTTCATTTTGGTTCCATATGTTGTACAGTGTGCCTTAGCACTACTGTTTTGGTAATGAACATGAGGATTTGAACATTTTTTTAAACTTGTTTAGAATATGTATATTTGTATTTATATATATATGTGTTTATGCGTTATGTGAATGTGTAAAATAAATCAATAAAAAAATTGACAAAATAAATTTGTATCTATAGCTGGAACTTTCTATAACAATATTTTTCTTGATGACCCTAGTTCAGCTGTGCATTTTTCACAGGATATGAAGGTTTTCCTTTGCAGATGGGATATTTACACCACTGCTTTTTTCACCCCAAACAATTCCATCACTCCTGACATCAACAGGAGGCGGTAGGCACGCTGTTAGTGGGTTTCTTTCTATTGATTTAAATTTTATCAGATAAACTTGAAGGTCCTGCCTCTACTCTTAGTAATCGATCGTTATAGTTTTTTCTATGTTGAATTTGAGGTCCCGTAGTTAGAGTGGAGTTTATAGAAACTTTGCTCAAGGTAGCGAGGTGCCGTCCTCATCACCTTATCATGTAGATCCTCTCTACTGAACTCTTCTATACAGTAACCAGCTATTTATAAAGAGAACCTCAAGAAGATGACAGAATACCCTCAAATTACATTTTCTCGTCCCTTATTTTATTTTACTTTTACCTAGACTCGAGTCCAGCAAGTACACACCATCTATAATATGCTGATTATACGTTGGACAACTTACTACTAGGGGACAATCTACTTGTATATATTTCTGCTGCTTCTTGCAGTAACTTTTACTGATTGCAATTGCTGTTAGACCACGAAAGATTGTTATAAGACAACAGGTTTGTTATCATACCATAAACTGTAACGATATCAGCTCCATCAAAATCAGCCACCCATTCTTCGGAAAAGCCCCTCTCCTTAATCTTGTTCATGTTCTTTAGAGTAGATATTTGAAGTTTTTTTCCTAAACGGCCTTTGTTAGCAGTTCCTAACTATTGTATCACCTCTTGGCCAAATATGATATCAGTTCTGGAGATATCTAAATCACGCCTGATGATCTGGGCTGAGGAGAAGATTCGAACATCTACGAAAACTGACCACAAACTTGGTGTGAGTTCCATGTCGCTAATAGATTCTGCGAAATGGTTGAGGGTAGACTGGATTTCGGAAATATCATCATCGCTTGCAGCTTCTGAATGATCTTCCTTGTCCTCACAACCTAAAGGAAACCAAGATATAGGTGATAGTTATCTCATAATCGGCGTGACATAGTCTGTTAAAAAATTAATTAATAAACTGTGCTTAAAAATTAAATAAATAATTTGTAAGCACAGTTCAGGGATGTATACATACAAAAAACAGACAGCTAAAGCTCACGGTACCATGTGGAACACAAATAAAAATACGATTTTATAATATAAATATTAGAGTAATTTAAAAAAACTACTCATCTCTTACAGTAAACACTTATTACATAGCACAATATTTTTATCCGCTTCAATATCCCTCAGTTAGTATATTTTATGATTTTTTGCAACTGTATAAAAAAATATTTGTAAATTTTATCTCAAATTTCGCACTTTGTTGACAGCGTGGCAAAAGTGACGACATCTATACGAATTGTTCTACTGCATATCATTACTAACTTTGTACTGTATTCTATAAAACATCAATAGATGTCACTATATGTATTTGTTAATTCTGTAGGAAGCATAGAAGTGGTTGTCCCGTATATGGTACTGGGTGCCTTGTAGGGTTAAAACGAGGAGGGCCGACCCCAAATGAAATGGGAAAAGGCACGGCAGAAGAGTACTTACCTATTTAAATTGAAAATGAATGGTATTAAAATAAATTAAAATAATACAATGAATAATGTTCAAGGTTAAATTAAATCATGTTGGTATGTGGAATTATTTAAACCAATTAGGGTTAATTTTGATAATTAACGGTCTCCGACTTTGATATGGTATCACGCAATATAACAGCTATCTTTAAATAACATTAATTTTACCTAATATAATTAAGATTGACATTTTGATTTTGTGTTGTAAACATTATTGACAGTCGCCCAACACATAAAATTAAAGGGTGAGCTTAGTTACATTGCATTTTTTCGGTAGCCAGTTTTTGGAAGAATAAATTTTAGAGCCTACTTCGCCTGATGGAAGAGGCTCTGGTACTCACATTACAGTTCACATATGATTCCATTCATCAATAATCTCGGCCGCGCCAAAGCTCATAGTGCCATCTTGTTGTACAGTAACCTTAACTATGATCTTTTCAATGACATCTGATATTTTATTGTTTATCTCACAATTAATATAATTATGCCTCATTTAAAAATAACGTACCTACAGTTGGAGTTCAATGTTGGCTGAGCGCGTGGCTGGTGGCTTTTTACGTTCCCTCTTGGGCTATGCAAAAATCGGGTTCCAGACTTATACCGAACAGTAGCTAGTTTGGAATATTCTTCTGTGCTGGACTATCAATCAAACATTACCTTGACATTGGCAAAAACATCGGCGCACGATGGAGCCACATATAGTTGTAGGACAACAATTTACTGCCTCGGTGGTCTGGTCGGTAGTGCATCGGCTCACGACGCCCGCCGGAGTCTCAGGTTCGATCCCCGGGTCAAATCAAATATTTGTGTGATCCACAACTGTTTGTTTCGGTGTTTTCTATGACGCATAAATAAGGTATGATTCATTTAGAAATAAATAAATATAAGTATATTTATCAGCTGTTGTCTAGATCCCATAGCACAAGCTTAGGTATTTTTTTTTTTTTTAGTTCCGCGACCAAGGCCGCGGCCGCTCCAACGTCCGTTGCCGGGCGTCTCTGGTTACAAGCAGAAAGTATTTCCAGTGGCGCCCGGCGGACTTTGACCACCTCTGTGGTCTCTGCGGGGGTTGGGTCGGGATGAGAATCCCGCGTCGTTGGGGTAGGGTTTTATCCCGCGTCAGTGAGTGAATCTGGTTGCGTGCTATGGGGCAAAGGCCCCACAGCACGCAACCCTTCTAGCCTGCTTCTGTAAGGACGACGGGTGACGATCCCGCCGTCCTCAGGCCCCGATCATGGAGGTCGATGGTCTTGGGCGTAGATGAGTCTGCGGCGGCCTCGCCGCTGACTACGGAACTCGGCGGGGAGGGTACGCTTCCTCTCCCTCTCGGCCGCCTCCTTCGCGAGCACGACTTGCTCGCAGAAGGACACGGCCGCGTTCCACCTACTCCCGCTGGAGACCATGGCTTGAAGCATGGTCTCCAGCGAGAGGGTATCCACGCCCAGACCCACTACGAGGTCCCGGCGCTGACTCGCCCACGCTGAGCACTCCACCAACGTGTGAAGTGCGGTGTCGTCGTCGGAAACCTCGCAGTGTTGACACCGGGGTGTGACCTCACGATGGATGCGAAACAGATAGCTACCGAAGCATCCATGCCCGGTAACGATCTGCGTCGCACGATACGTGAGGTCACCATGCTGCCTCTGCAGCCAATCGTCCATGATCACCCCACTTGGGTTGCTCAAGTCGCACCCTCCATGACTCCATGAGATCCTGTCGGAGTTGGGACCGCCGGTCATCGATTTCTCGAGACGCAGGTCTGTGGTCCCGCTCCAGCGCCTCCTTGCGCCATTGGAACAATGACGCAAGGGCTCTCGCTTCCAGGTCCCATGGAGGGGTCCCAGCTAGGAGACATGCAGCCTCTCCGGAGATCGTGCGGTAGCCCCTTATTGTTTTGACGGCCAAGGTCCTCAACGGTCTGTTAAGGAGCGTTGAGTTGTTGGCCGTCAACCGCGCCGCCCATACGGGAGCCCCGTATAGGGCCATACTCCGCACGATCCCCAGGTACAGTCTCCTGCAGGAAGCGTTGGGTCCCTTTAGGTTGGGCATCAGTCGCGAAAGCGCGACCGATGCCTGTGTCACCTTGGGGACCAAACTTCGGAAATATGGTCCGAAGTTCCATCGGCTATCAAGTACGATCCCTAGATACTTCATCGAGGGCTTGATGGCGATGCTAACGCCTCCCACATTTATGCTGGAACCTTCAGGTGGACCGTTCCGAGGTCTGTGAAAACACAGAACCTCGGACTTGTGCAAGGCCATCTCCAGTCCCAGCCGCCGTATCCGACCCACGACTTGAGCAACACCCGTCGTGACCTTGACTGCTGCCTCCTGGTACGTTGCACCCCGCGCCGTGACGAGGGTATCGTCGGCGTAGCACGTTACGCCGACGCCCTCAGGCAACGCACCCCGCAGCACCCAGTCGTAGCCGATGTTCCACAGAAGCGGCCCCAGGACCGACCCCTGCGGAACACCGTACGACACATCTCACCGAGCTGGCCCGAGCCAGCTGGGGAAAGCTATGGCCCTCTCCGAGAGATAGGCCCCGACAATACGACGGAGGTAGAGAGGCGTTTCGTGATACACGAGCGCCTCCCTAACGCAGCTCCATGGCAGGGTGTTGAACGCGTTGGCGATGTCAAGAGACACCGCCACCACCACCTTGCCCTGCGAGACTGCTTCCTCCGTCAGGCTCTTGACGCGCATGATCGCGCTCACGGTGGAGCGTCCCCGACGGAAACCGTACTGGTTGTCCGCCAGGTCTGGCCCCACCGTCGAGAGATGCTCGACGAGGCGTTCCGCAATAATTCGCTCAAAGAGCTTACACACCTCGTCGAGCAACACGATCGGCCGGTATCTGGACGATGAGTCCACCGGCCTCCCCGCCTTACGGATCAGGACCAGCTTCCCCGTCCTCCACACCTTGGGAAACTGGCCCCTTTCGAGGCATGCGCTAAAGAGCCCCATCAGTCGAGGCCCGAGTTCTTCGAGGGCCAGGACCCATGCACGGCCAGGAATGCCGTCGGGTCCGGGGGCAGTGATTTTCCGGCGTTTAAGCCGGAGTACTGCCGCCCCTAGCTCCCCCACCCTGACTTCGGGTACGTCGTCTTCGCCGGTGCTATCCGCGTCGGGCAGAGACGGAGCCATGCGCGGAGGGACGTGCTCCACCGCGCTCGTCGGAAACAGGGAGCCCATGACCCGCTCCAGCTGCTGCGGCTGGAGACTCTGGGTCAGTGGGGGCACCCTAGGTCGGAGTTTCTCCCTGACCTGTAGGTACGGGCGCCCCCCTGGGTTCTGCTGCAGGGTCTCCAGGAGCTCCTTGCGGGCTGCCGTCTTGGCCCGCTTTATTGTCTCCTGGAGATTACATTTAGCCTCCCTGTAAGCATGATAAAGCTCCGCCTCTCGGGTTGCCGCGTCGTCTGGGCGGCGATGCCTCCGGCGAAACCTGGTGTACTGGCGGCGGGCGAAGATGCATGCTGCGCGCAGCTGTGCAATCTCCGGCGACCACCAGTACACCTGCTTCCTTGCCGGTCTGGGTGTAACCCTAGGCATCGCCGCATCACAGATTTGCGACATGGCTCTCCTGAACCACTCCGCCTCGGCATCCACATCGGCAGGCCGGTCCGGTGCCGGAATCCAGGCCTGCACGATGGATGCCTCCAGGAGAGCCTCCCGATCCAGATGGTGAAGTGCCCAACGCGGATCCGGGGGATTTTCTACCGGCTGTGGGAGGTCAGGGGGGGGAACGACATCGAATCGGATGTACCGATGGTCCGAGTGCGTCTCCTCACCCTCCTCCACGTGCCAGCCAGTAATACGGGCGGCGAGGGCAGAGGTCGCGAACGATACGTCCACGACCGAGCTGGTCCCCCGCCGCCAGAAGGTGGCGACATTCCCCCGGTTGAGGACCTCCAGACCACGTGTTCTGGTCCAGTCCTCAAGAAGCCTCCCCTTGTTCCTGGTTTCCCGGGAGCCCCACGCCTCACTCCAGGCGTTGAAGTCTCCCAGGTGCAAGACAGGGCGAGGACGGCACGCAGCGAAGACGACGTCGAGCTCAGTGAGCCATAGCTCAAACTGAGTCTCGTCCAGTGTCGGCGAGATGTAGGTGGCCACGACTGCCAACCCATAATATTCCGCCGCAACACACCCGCGGCCCCTTGCAATAATAGCAAGGCGCGAGTTGTCTGCGGCGGACCCCCCGAAGATAAAACAGGCCGAGCCGTCCTCGTCCACCGGGCTTCCCGGGTGGACGTAGTACGGCTCGGCGACCACGGCCAAGTTTATGGACCACTGCCGGATGCTCTGGTACAGAAGATCCTGAGCAGCGCGGCAACGGTTCAAATTCACTTGCAGGATGTGGATATGGGCGTCAGACATTAATGGACGTCCATATCAGCATCCCGCCGAGAAACATCTGGCCGTGCAGTAGCGGCACCCCCACCGCTCTCAGCGGACGGACGAGGCTTTGGCCTCGAGGCGGCGCAGGTTGTGCTGCCGACCCGGTGGTCCGCAGTTTTGCCCTCCGCCTCGCATCTAAAGCAGCGAGGCGTGGCATCACAGGCACTTGCCTTGTGACCGGGCCGGCTGCAGCGGAAGCACCGATCGCCCACGGTGACTTCCCTGTGCACTGCACTCCGACGTGCCCCACCACCATGCACCGGAAACATCTTTTTCCCGGGCACGAATGAGGTGCACCTGCGCCTTTAGGAAGCCCCCTACGAGGAGGCTTCGTCCGTCCGCCACTTTCAGTGCCGCCGCGACGGGGCACTGGACGACTGTCGTGCCATGGCCAGTGAGGCTGAAGGAGATCTCTCCAGCCTTCACTTGGTCACGGGGACAGCCGCCCGCCTCCACGACGGCGGAAATGAGCTCCTCCGTCGTGGCCGCGTCATCCAGACCGGAGACGCGCAATGCAGCGCATTTGGTGGGTCTGGTGACGCGGACAGCTTCTGTGTCCAGCGCATCCCTAAGCTGCGCTGCTAAGGCGTCAGCTTTAGGGCCGCTGGAGGCGCCGGAGACCTCGAGGAGGCGAGCTCCGGTGCGTGTCGTCTTGCACCGGAGACCCCCCTGTATATCGAGGGCCGAGAGGGTGACTGAGGACTTCACGGTCCTCAGTACGTCGGCGTACCCCACCCCCTTCTCCACACCTACCGTCGTCACCGTCAGGACGACGGCGGTGGAGTGAGGAGGGCGGGGCCTCTTCGGCGCCTTCGCCGCGGCGGCTTTGGCCGCATTCTTGGCGGCCTTCGTCTTCCTCTTCTTGGCCCCCACTACTTCCCATCCCTCCCGTCTGGAGGGATGTGAAGAAGCAGCGGGAGCGATGTTAGAGGAAGAGGAGGCGGCAAGGGTGCCGCTCTTCTTGCCGCGCCACTTGGCCTTCCGCGCCTGGGCCGCGGTCTCGGCCGGCAAACGGTACGCTGAAACGGACTGGGGCGGATCGGGGCGGCGGAAAGCTTAGGTATAGCTTAGTCTGGGCTAGAAGACGTAGGAGAATGTCCTAAAATATTTTTTTTATTAATTATTACAATACAGATGTCAGACACATTCTCGTTAACCCTTCAAAGTAACTAAAAGTGTTACTGACATGTCACATCAGCAGAGTGATAAACAGAATTCAAACTATGTTGAAACATAATTACCTAGAAACCAATCAAGAAGCTACAGGCGCTACACTTTAAGACTTGAAAAGATGAGAGAGTAGCCCACAATCGCTAGACGTCGTCACGACTTACCACCAGGCGGGCGGCGTCAATTTGGCGAACCAAATATAAAAAATAAAAATAAAAATAAACTTTAAGACTTGAAAAGATATCTATCAAAATGATAACGTCCCGATCCGTCCTTAAAAGTCAGATACTTGGTAACATCATTTTACTCTGAATCAGGTGTAAGAACTGTGAAAACTACCCCATAAATTACCAATTTTGATTGATAAATAACGATGTTAATTACATTTTAATGGACAATTAATGAACTATTACAACCAGCGACATGTCGTAAACTATATTCAGGAAGTAAATCCATGACTAAAGTGTCAATAGTACACAAAACCACCTTGGCTTATGACGAGATAAGATTAATAAATTGTGGAGCATACGTGAGTGTAGGTGTACTTACGTAAGTACATTTTTATACGATTTGATATTCGTCTGGTGTACTCTCTTGCCTTGGGTGCGACCATTCTACGAGAACTTTAGTTTACAAAGATATAATGTTAAGAGAACCGGCACAAAGTGCGACGGATTAGGCCTGTGGAGCTTTCAATGGCCTGCGTCTCGAGAAATCGAGGCCCAGCGGTCCCGTCTCCGGCAGGATCTCATGGAGACATGGCAGGTGCGACTTGAGCAACCTAAGTGGGGAACCACCACCATCGCAGCGGTGAGACCGATCATGGAGGACTGGCTGCAGAGACAGCACGGTGGCCTCACGTACCGTGCGACACAGATCATCACCGGGCACGGAAACTTTGGTGAGTACTTATCTGTTTCGCATGCATCGTGAGGTCACACCCACTTGTCAACACTGCGAGGCTTCCGGCGAAGACACGGCATTCCACGCGTTGGTGGAATGCTCAACGTGGGCAAGTCAGCGCTGGGACCTCGTTATGGGCCTGGGCGTGGATACTCTCTCGCTGGAGACCATGCTACGAGCCATGGTCTCTAACGAGAGCCAGTGGAACGCGGCCGTTTCCTTCTGCGAGTAGGTTATGCTCGTGAAGGAGGCGGCCTGAAGGGCGAGGGAGCGTATCCTCCCCGCTGAGTTCCGAAGTCTGCGGCGGGGGCGCCGCATACGTGACTACGCCCAGGACCATCGACCTCCATGATCGGGGCCTGAGGCCGATGGATTAGCAACCCACCGTCCTTACAGAAGCAGGCTAGTAGGGCTGCGTGATGTGGGGCTTCACCCCATGCACGCCTTCACTCACCGACGCGGGATAAAACCCGACCCTAAAGACGCGGGGTGACACCCGACCACCACGCAGTGGCCACACAAGTGGCCAAGGTCCGCCATGTGCCACTGGGAATTCTTTCAGTGTCTACCGGAGGCACTCGGCAATGGACGTAGGTGCGGCCGCAGCCACAAGCCGCGAAAAAAAAAAAGGCCTGTGGAGCGCACTATTTTAAAATAATTATCTTAGTTTATGTTAGTCATTTGATATAGTATAAAAGCTATTCAAATTCACCAAAAATTAAATACAAATACAACGAGGCGATGGAAATAATAGGTAACCCCTGCATCATCGCCGCCTGGCAATTTTTCTAAACGTTGCCTTTTTGTACCACTATCTATATTTTTTTTAAATGCATTAGTATTTACCTACATATGTAATTTTAAATCTGATATAATATCATGATTTCTTTGTTATCTAACATTTTGCTGTCTTAAGTCTATCTTTATGTTTACGAGCCTTCTTCGTCGATCAATATTAAACAATATACTACCCATATGAGCTCAAACCAAACTCAAAAATATTTAAAATATTAAGAAAGAAATTATAAATATATCACAAAAACTGATGTCATCGGCGGGATTTTGTGATCTATTTATAATTTCTTTCTTAATATTTTAAGAATAGTTTAAGCAAACTCATTGCTTTGAAATTCAAAAATATTTATTAATATATGTTATAAAATAACTCTTATTAACGTCAGAACATAAGAATTTACATTTAAGCCAGATTCGCAAAGCAATGGGTGGAGCCAAAGAGAAAATAACTTCGCAATAAAAACTCCCGGCCACTCTTTTCCAATCATCAGTAACTACATTCATAGTATAAAACACACAACGTATCCAGCAAGATGCTGCAACTAATACACCACGCGTGAAGTTATGCGTTAATTTAGATAATTTCAATGTGCCTAAATATTTAATAAATGCCCCCCTCCCCCAAACACGGGACGAACCCTGGTTAACACTATTAGCATCAGTGAGATTAGTATCAGTCTAATAAAAGGTCAAAACCGAGTCACATCTAGTTATCAAGTTCAATGTATTCCTTCTATTAGTCAAGAGGAAAATGACAAAAACGTCCACTTCCTAACAGTTAGTCTAGGTCAATCTTAATAATAGACCCGATATGTGCGCATTGAATTCAAATGGAAAATTTTACTGTTTCTTTATCATTGCTTTGATTGACATATAAAGGAAAAAGGTTCACCTAGAAAATATCATGAATAGATACAATTAGACAGTTTCTAGTTAATCAGTCATGGTTAACGAATAATAATGTGGTAAGGCAAGAAACAAGGAGATTTATTTATTATATCTATTGAATTAGATCACGAAGATGAGAGAAGGTGGTAATTACCCGAACGCGACGCCTCATTTTTGTTGGGAAAAGGCGGACTCGACCTTAACTTCAAGTTCGAACAGTTTGAACGGATTTGCAACTAGAATTATTCATGTAGGATTAATGTAGTATCATAGGATTTTATTTACACAAACAAAACATTAAGAAATTAAGTGTTAAAAAAATCCTCAGCGTAAAAATAAATATTTAGTCCATTGAGGAAGTAATTTAGAGAGGTAGGTAGGTACTGTGCTGTGTAGCGGCTTACTGCCGGAAATACCTATCTAATTAAATTATTTTTATACTACTGACTAACTTAATAGTGCTTAGTAATATTCGTCTCACTACTTATTGAGCGAAGCGAGCGTAGCGAGCGGAGCTACTTATCAGGTGACTCAAATGCAACTCGATGTTAAATTGTTTCTCGACAACTACCCAACCGATTTTCATAATTTTTTCACTCACAAATAAAGCATTCTCAGGAGCAGGTTTTGTTCTAAACCGAATTTTGATTTAGGACCCTCAAAAAAAGTTATTGTCCAAAAATATGACAATAGTCGCTTCGCTCAATTGCGTGCTGCAGCGCAGTACCACGGCAGCTACTGCAGCTCCTAGTTACGAGTATAATGTTCTCACTCACAAAATTATTTATCGTGGAATGCAGGGGAAGGTAGTTTGGGCCCAAGAGATATAGATAGGGTCTCTTAGCACCCATTTCTCCCTCACATTGTAATACTAATATTATTTATTTCAATTAGAGAAACCACAATGCCGTATCAATGTTGCGTATTTACACATAGATATTATTTCATTCCGGTAAATGTGTACTTATTGTACCAATAGTAGTACTTATTTTCCAAGAACTATTGCACACAGATTGACATGTACGATAACCCATTCAAACTGCGATTGACATTCGCTTATCTAACCTAGATTACTTGGACAACTGCATTAGATAACACTAACAAGTTAAAAACAAGGGACGTACATACATAGGGCAGGCAGAGGTACACTACCACAGATAATATAATATATTTCTTATACACTACACATCCACACCTGCCAGTAATTTTGTTGATCCCACGTTATAACGTGGGAGTGGCATCTCTGCCCGGCACGCGTTGTTCGGGATCGGAAGGAAGAGGGTGGGATCAGATTGAAGAGCTCTTCAGAACACTCGCCGTGGTAAATACGGTAGAATGCGGCCAAGGAAGCTATTGTTCGGCGCTGAGCTAGCGGCTCAATGCTTCCCGTTACCTCCGGACAATCTATAATACGGATAGCCCGTCGCTGCATAGCGTTGAGAGCGTCCAGCAAATACTTCGCGGAGCCGTCCCAGAGGTGAGAGCAGTATTCGACGCAGGGTCACGGACCTCTGCGGCACCCCGGCCGGCCTTCACTTGCAAAAAGCGAGAAGCCTGGCCATCGCAGAGGACCCGCATTCGGCATTCGTTCAGAAAGCTGGCCATCCAGCTGCACAGTTGAGGAGGTAGACCATATGCCAGAAGCTTGGAAAGTAGCGAAGCATGCCAGACTCTATCGAAGGCTTTGGCGATGTCCAGGCTAATCACCATGGACTCGCCGTGCCTTTCCATAGCCTCACCCCAGACATGCGTTACGAATGCCAGAAGATCACCCGTTGATCGTTTTGGCCTGAAGCCGTATTGTCGATCATTAATTAGCGAGTGATCTTCGAGGTATCGCATGAGCTGCTGGTTGATGATGAGCTCAAACACCTTGCAGATGACTGAGGTGACAGCTATGGGTCGATAGTTGCCTGGATCAGACCGATCCCTTTCTTTGGGATAGGTTGTACGTTCGCCTCCTTCCAGACCTCCGGCACGATTCCTGTGGAGTAAGACAGGCGGTACAGACGAGTTAGTACAGGAGACAACTCAGCTGCACAGTTCCGTAGTACCACCGCTGGAATGCCGTCAGGGCCAATGGCTTTCCGCGTGACGAGTGATCGCAGCACTGCCTGCACTGCCACGCGACGCGCTGGGCATCCGCTCTCTTAAAGGCCCTCTTGCTGGATTTTGTGGCCCGGTTGTACGCTGCTTTGAGGTGGCCCACGTTTGCGTCACGCACAGCCCGGACCCTGATCCAGGCGCGATATGCCGACTGTTTTTGTCGAACAGCTTTGGCACAATCTCGCCCGAACCAGGGACGGGCTCTACGGATACTGGCGACATCAGTGAAAGGGATGTAATATTCCATCCCTAAACTGATCTCGCCAGCAAACGCAGAAGCGCTTACCGAAAGAGCCTTTCCTACAAAGCAGCCTTGGCTCCAGTGGACGGACGCATAATAATTGCGTAGACCGTCCCAATCCGCTGACGAGTAGTGCCATAGACGTCGTGCCATTTCTACAGCATGTGCAGGAGGTGACACCTTCATGCCAGCGTGAACAACACAGTGATCGGAACTACCCAATGGGGCTCCTACAGAAACACTGTACTGGGCTGGGCGACTCGTCAGCAGTAGATCCAGCAGAGCGGGCGCGTGATCTGACCTGCCTGGTCTACGGGTGATCCCGCATACCATCTGGGCCAGACCGTGGGAGAGAGCGAACGCGTGGGCGGCCCTACTCGCATGATCAGTCCTGAGGGACCCCAGCCATTCAATGTGATGGCCATTGAAGTCCCCCAAAAACACTAGGTCAGCGTTCGGGAACCGCACCTGCGCATCATCAGCCGTCTCGCTGAGGTACTGGAAGAGCTTTGTTGTCTCAGAACCCCCTGTGTGGGAACGGTAGACGTACACGTAGATTGGCTCGTAGAGCCATGGTCTAGCTAGCTAAGCTTATGCTTAGCTTATGCTAGCTTAAGCTTATGTGTAATTTTGTCATTAATACTTATCTGACAAACTGTAACATTCAATAATACTAAAGAATATGGTAAATTACATTTGAGAACAATAATTATTTTTATTAGGTAGAGTTATTTCTGAGTTTTTCACCGTTTTTGTGAACTTAGACTTGGTTTAGCTTAAGCTAAGACAAAGACGAAGATCGTATTATAAATGTCGATTATTTTTGTCTCAAGTGTAAAGTAATGGCTAAGCTAAGATCAAGTACGGTTTACAAATGCACGCGAACGCTAAGTGCTGTCAAAACTTATTGTTTTTACAGCGCTTAGCGTTCGCGCGCCTTATACTGTCGTTTGTGAATACGGTTGTTAGTAATAGAGTCCCGTTTTACCCTTTGAGTACGGACCCCTAAAAATTAATAACCACTCTTTTCAATAACAGCTAAGACAGAGGATGTTACATACCATTAAATAGAGTCTCTACAGACCGTGCAACATATGTTTTTTTTTATTTTCTACTGTAGGTAGGTAGGTATACCAGTTCCACGGTAACAGCATTATAATAGGTTGGCCCTCTACTGTATGGGACCAATAAAATTATTGGCAATATATAGGTATATTAGCGTATGGCGTATTATTTAAACTCACATTCTATTCGTGACTCTAGTGATATTGAAGTAAAATAAAATTTGCAAACACTGTGTTACGTCTATGTTGAATCACGATTATTCTACAAAACTATATTTACATAACTTTATTGCGCTTACTATACAATAGGAACATACCTAACACATGCATGACCTGCCCGCGGCTCCGGTAGGTATAAACCGTCAGATCAATTCCGACATCAGATAAATTTTATTGTGCGCATGATTGCTTAAGATTTTATTATTGTTAATAAAATGTTGTGTCTTAATTAATCTGTTTCTAATTCCAACAACTGCACACTGTTGGTTCCGTATGTTTTTTTAATTAAAATTTTATACACATTCAATACTTTGGTAATAGAATATGAACCTTGGCATAATCGAAACATTAAATTTATTTGTCATAGTGAACATTGACGATCTTGTCGGAATATCATTTGTGATTTTCGTTTAATTTATCCTTAAAAAGCTTATCGTTGATTCTAATTACAAATTGAAACATTTAAAGAAATGCATTGTAGTACATACCTAAGTAAGTATTTTAGTAAAAACAATACATACATACATAATAATAAAATCATAATAAAAACAACGTTTTAGTGTTAAAACAAATAACTGTCGAAATGGGACCAAAATGAAATGGAACGACTGGGGAAGTAGTAATTTTAAATTAAAAAAAATCCAAATCGGTTAACGCAGCCCAGAGATAATATAATTATGAGGTAACAAACATACAGTCGAATTGAGAATCTCCTCTCTTTTTTAGAAGTCGGTTGAAAACGGTCTAAGAAAGCTGGACATAATAAGTAACATGATTGACCTACCTCTGTCTACCTCTACGGGATTAGAAAGTTTTATTTCCTTAGGCCTAGGTTAAGGTGCCTATCCCTGAGTTATCCCCTAACACTGAGTTAAATCATTGAGCGGAGCGAAGCGGAGCTCAATCTTAGGCGACAAGTGTAAATCGTTTGTGTGCCAACTCCTCCGAAACGGCTCCACCGATTTTGACCAAATTTGGCATGCTGGTCGGCATCATACCCGGGAGTGTATATCTCTGAAATCATGAAAATAGAGCTGGCCACGGAGGAATAATCACCGAAAATGTCCTGGATTTCACCGAAAAACCAGATGATTGACAGTTGCCATGGAAACACGTGCGTCAACAATCAAAATATTATTTGTTTTCATTCGATTAATTAATTTAAGTGTTCGATTCTGATTCTGATTTATAATAAAAACATTTGCTCCGCTCAACATTTGCAATTAGCAGCATGCATTGCATACCTAGTTAATTTATCTTGCATCACCAAGAGTTAATGGTAAACCTAGGGTTAAATTAATGATTTTTTAACCCACCAATTTCAAAGGGATAATTCGCCTATGATCGGGTTAGCTACTGTCAAATGCGTATGTCAATACAGACAAAATGTGACAAGTGACACAAGCATATAACCATGGCAACTAACACGCAAACATAATGTGATAAAATTAAATTGCACTCTGATGTCATGTTGCATTCATTCGTGTAAAAAGAAGTCTTATACGGTAGACTGTAGTGCGAAAGAGATAGACATACACGTTTCATTCTTTGTTCAATCATTAACATGTGCTTGGCTTGTATAGATTGACATAGACAAGTATGTTAACTCTGGGTTTTCTAATTTTTCAATGATGCAAGACAATGTTAGAGTTAAAAATTTAACTACTATACAGAATTAACTAACCCTACATTTAATTATTTAACCCGAGCTGACACGCAAGTAAGCCTTAACTATACATAATTCAATGCGTTCACATATTAAGTATACATAAAATATACAAAAAAACTTGATTGCATGTGGTTTTGGTTTAGTCAGTCAACGTAGACGTGGGTAGACCTACCAGTATTAGTAAACTAGGCCACGACATGAGTAGAGACGGACGTCCTCTCTGTGACGTCGGTCCTGAAACAGACGGTGGTGCTCAATCTCAAATCTACATGCCCTTATTCCATTTTAGGTATCCACACCTCCCAGTCTGACATTATCTCCTGAGTCACTTGCTTCCTTCTCATATCCTTTATTACGCATTTCATGAATATTTTCTTCACCTCTGCTTCGAAAGCCCTCATACGTTTCATGTTTGTTATCACATTACTTTCCTCACTTCTCATAATAATAATATGTAAATATACCAATACTAAGAAAGTTCTCTTTTTTTCCTTCTTTCACTGGCGCAACTTTCAGGCTTCTTCTTATACTCTTTCCGTACTCTATACATTCTTGTTATACCACACTTTATAAGTTTCTTCTTAACATCCTCATCTCCGCTACATGCAGTTGTCTTTCGTACAAATATTATGTAGTTTTTGAACACAAATACACCCTTCAAGGTGAGGTATCAGGTCTTATAAGGTCATTGTCATCACAAAATTTAAACCAAACTCATGGTTACTACTATCTTGGTATAGTTTTCACGTTACGTATACGTGGTCTCCAGGGTCTCCATTTAATCAAGCTGACTGCTTCGGTGGCGTGGTTGGAAGTGCATCTGCTTTCGACGCCGGAATCTCGGGTTCAATTCCCGGTTGGGACAAACTTTATTTATTTATTTATTTTTATTTATTTATTATTTATGTACAACACATATAGAAACAAGAACACAAAAACAGTAGTACAAACAATACAGTGAGCATAGTACAAGGGCACTGCTTATTCCTATAGGAATCTCTTACAGCAGGCCTGAACGGAGATGTAGGGGTTAGAGGGTGACGCGTGTGCAGTGCAAGTAAATAAACTTACATAAACTAAGGGGGCATATATACATGTATAAATACATACTGTGCTATGATAAACTTACATAAAGGTATACTACATTATAATATAATGGGTAGCTAAGATTAAGAGGAGAGGTAATGAGTAAAAGACTTTCTTTTTAAAGAGATGAAGAGTTCTACAGCTTTGTATGTCAGGGGGGAGTGAGTTCCACAGTCTGACCGCATGAACGGTAAAGGAAAAGGAGAAGAAATCGGTTTTGTGGGAGGGACAATTTAGTCGGTACTTAAGGTGAGACCTACACTGGGTACCGGGTGCGTTCACGTAAGAGAACCGCTCCCGCAGGTAGGAAGGATAAGCGGGATTGAACAGGATATTAAAAAGGAGACATAATATCCGAGTGTCTCTGCGACGGCGGATTGGGAGCCACTCGAGTTCCTTGCGAAAGTGTGAGACGTGGTCATATTTACGAAGATTGAAAACAAAACGGATACAGAGATTTTGCAAGCGCCCGAGTTTGTCCAACAGCTCCTCAGTAGCATCCAAATAGCAGGCATCCGCGTAGTCCAAGATAGGCTGAATTAGCGTCTGAGCAAGTGAGACTTTGATATTTAGGGACAAAAAGTTCTGGAGGCATTTAAGCGTGTGGAAAGTGAAATGCACCTTCTTACTTACCTCGCCAACATGAGTCTTCCAGAATAGATTGCAGTCCATAACTACACCCAAATTCTTTGCGGTATCAGTGTACACGATAGGGGAACCATCCAGTAAAATGGGAGGAAGAGAAGATGCATCCAGTCCACCCCTCATCTGCCTACTGCCAATAATCATGGCCTGAGACTTAGTGGGGTTTATTAGGAGACCAAAATATTTTGCCCATTTATTTATAGCACTCAAATTAACAGCAGCAATAGCAGTTCTGTATTCGTTCAACGCAAAGTGCCGATACAACTGCAGGTCGTCCGCGTATAGATGGAAGTTAGAGGATATGAATCGAACGACAGAGTTAATGAAAATGGAGAAGAGCAAGGGAGAAAGAACGCCGCCTTGAGGTACACCCGCAGTGAGATCGCGTCCGTCCGAATATGAATCATCAAGGCGGACACACTGCGAGCGCCCACGAAGATATGAATCGAACCAGGACACAGATTCCGAGGAAAAGTTAAGTGTTTTAAGGAAACCAATCAACACATTGAAGTCCACGGAGTTGAAAGCACTACTGAAATCCAGAAGTACCAATACAGTGAGAGATTTGTTCTCCATAGCCCAACGAATATCGTCGGTAACCTTAAGAAGGGCAGTCACTGTGCTGTGGCCTGGCTGAAAACCAGATTGTAGGGTACTGAGAAGATTCTGCTGCGTCAGATAACTGGATAGCTGCCGATGAACTAAATGCTCAAGAAATTTGGATAAGTAAGGAAGGATGGAAATAGGGCGAAATTGCGACGGGAGTGTAGGGTTTTGGGATTTGGGTTGTGGGATAATGTGGGGCTGCTTCCAGGCGCGAGGGAAGCAACCTGAGCTCAGAGAGTAATTAAATATGTGAGTGAGAATGGGGAGGATAGAGGAAAGTATAGGAGTGAACATTCTTGAGCATAGTTCATCGTTACCAACAGCAGAAGATGTGATCGACAAAACAACTTTGTGTGATGACACGTACATTTGTCCCGAAGTCTGGGTGTTTTCCTATGTATATGTATGTATTTACAAAAATAATTGTAGATAAGTATTTATATCAGTTTATCTAGTACTCATATCACAAGCTCTGCTTAGTTTGGGACTAGATGGTGATTCCTTAATTTATTCTGATATGATAGTCCGAGACGCCTAGGACTTTATTTGGCTGTGCCATAGCGGCTGGCAGGTAAGATTTAGTTGCCTTTCATCAACATTTCACCGCAAGGCAACGGGTTTCAATTTTTTTTTCAAAATTACAATATAGCCGCTACTTTTTAAATTCATTGGGCCATTTTGGACATAACCCATTATATGTGTGCCCAGTAACGGCAATAGGCTTGCTCCCTATTACGTGGGACTAAAAATACTGGCAAATTGTGGGGGGTGTGTAATGCACCTCTGCCTAACCCTTCGAGGATATAGGCGTGATATGTGTCTGTTTCTTATTTTATTCCTTTACAATATCCTAATCAAAACTCTACTATTATATAACATGTAGAGAAGAGATTATCTTTATTTACAATAAGAATTACAATATACATAATTAATATATACTAAAAATATTTACATTACAAAATATCGTTTAAAAAATCCTCCGCGTCATTGCCGACTGAACGAAATGTTCCCAGAATGCTGGCTGTGTTGCCACGTTGGATGGCGATATTATTCTTTGGGCCAGAAAATACCCAGCCTTCTGTTCCTGAGAAGCATCGATTAAGCGTTTAGCAATGTCTCTATAAAGGCGGCGAGCACTCGGACCCCATGACCCCAGTGTCTCAACCCCAAACGGCTCAAATATGTAATCACCTGCTAGGTTAGCATATTTACACCGTTTGAGGCCTTCAGCCGATGCAGCAGCAGATTATTATTATCAGATGAAGCAATGACGGCTCACTCAACGTATGTGTAGATTTTGTAAACAAAAAGGACAATGTACTTAATCGTGTCCTACAATTTTACATCTTCTAGTTTATAACTTTACTAACACCTTGAGCAAATATTTTTAAATTCCATTATTCATAACCTGATCGTTTCATTTGATGTATGCGAATCAAACGTAATAAAGCACTCTGAACGCGTGGTCCGACTGCTTAGTCCGACAAATCGGACCACGTGAACTTTTTTTTCCTGTTTGTTCGATTAATCGTACTACAAGGAATCGCAATTCCGCTTCGTCCGATTAATCGGATCACGTGAATTTTTTTTTCTGTTGGTTCGGTTAATCCGACGTTTCCTTGTCGTAAGTACAATGGTCTATTCCACCTAGTTACACTGTAGTTACATTAATGTAACTAGTTCAAAATTTTCATTCCAAGTAGTTATATGTTGTTATGTATTCCTGGTACATTTGAGGTTTGTGTCATTTTCATTTGTACTCGATGTACCTATTGACACATTTAAATAAACTAAACGGATCGAGATTCGAATGAGATTTCGAGTATGCTTATGTAGTTCTGTACTCCTAGTACTTTTGTTGTTTGTGTATCTTATAATAGAGAGTTAAGGAACACAAGCGGCTCTGGTAAGATATCCATAGTGCCCTACTAAGCGCATGGTATTTTTTTTTGTCCCGATGAAAAATAAAGAAATGTGTGAACAGGGTGCACGGAGTATAGATGAAAATGATTATCCATTATAAAAGACACAAACCTCAAATGTACCAGGAAAACATAACAACATAAGAGCCTTCAAGATTTTAAATTCTTTTAAATTCAGTGAAAACCGATTGAATGTTTGAACTAATTATTCTGAAAAAGTACCAGGTGCTCATAAAAATAAAACAATTTAAAATATATATATATATTTGTAGGTCGGTCGGACCATGTTTTCTTAAGAAATGTAAGACTTCATAGTCCGACTGCTTAATCGAACCAACAGGAAAAAAAAGTTCACGTGGTCCGATTTGTCGGACAAAGCAGTCGGACCACGCGTTCAGAGGGTAATAAAGTTAAACGTAATACGCGTATATTTGATCTATCGTTATGTAAAACTGTCTAATAGGTATTTTTCTTCATTTTTCAGGTAAATATAACGGAGTGGAAATGGAAAGATGGCAGGTTAATTTATATTCAGTAAGTTTTAGTTGAATAAAAATTATAAATATTTTATAATTTTTAAAGGTAATTAACACGAACAAAGTGGGAATAGGTATGTACTGTATGACCTTCATTTCCTGACGTTTCGACCAGGTTGAAGACTACTCGCTGCCGTAGTCACAGACTGTATTATTTTATCATTTAAACACTTATCGATAACTTGTTTTGTGATACCTGTTCGTGCTTTATTTTAACTATTAATGTTAGTTAACTGTAGAAATTAAGCTGTGGCAGTTGGTATATTACAGTACTTTTTTTTTTTTATATTTAGGTCGACAAATTGACGCCACCCGCCTGATGGTAAGCTGAGTAAGTACAAGTCAAACTGGATAATAGTATACGTAATGCCATCTAGTGTGCATAACTGGAACCTCAACACATTGATTATTGTCAACGAGATTTGTTATTATTTTAATTTTAATATGGATGTTTACTTCCTACATTACCTTGTTCTAAACATATTAGGTAATTATTATAATTATGAGAAGTCGTAAAAATTATTTGAGGTCAGGGTAATTTCGCAACAACTAACGTCATCTAGCGTCAAACACCGAATATTCTAATTGGGTAGCATATATATTTGCCAATAAATCTACACTTTAATCTTTTTGACAATGGAATATACATTTATACGTCTTTAATGAATAGCCTAGGCCCGTAGGTACAGGTGGGTTGCCTTGGGCCAAAAGAAGTACAAAATCAAATGCCATAACTCCTTAACTGTCAAGTCGGTGGTTTCACAATAGTTAAGATGCTTAATTATTACCAAAATAAATATTTTCTAAAATTTTCAAAACCTTCCAAAAAATATTCAAATAAGTTTTTTAACTTTTATTTATTTACTTTATAAATAATAAATAAATAAATATAAATATTTTTGGACATTTTCACACAACGTCATCTAGCCCAAATTAAGCTAATATAAGCTTGTGTTATGGGATCTAGACAACTGATAAACATACTTATATATTTCTAAATACATACATATTATACATAGAAAATATCCAAACTCCGAAACAAACATTTGTGGATCACACAAATAATTCGATTCGACCCGGAATCGAACCTGGGACCTCAGGGGCGGCAGTCGCATACTCATACCACTGAGCCACCGAGGCAGTTTATTTTTAACTAGTGGTCGCCCGCGACTTCGTCCGCGTGGTAATTTGTATTTTTTCCCGTTCCCGTCGCGCCGCGTCATATTTTGAACAATTCACACAATATATTTATAAATTGTAGCCTATGTGTTATTCTGATGTATAAGCTATTTTATTGTAAAGTTTCATTAGAATCCATTCAGTAGTTTTTACGTGAAAGAGTAACAAACATCCATCCATCCATACATACATACATACTCACAAACTTTCGAGTTTATAATATTAGTAGGATTATAATTTGAAATACCTACTAATAGTTATCTACTGATTTGACAGTAGATAAAAGTGACGTCAAATGCTTCTATTTCATACAATTTACTACGAGCCTTACCGAATTTACATTTAATAAAGGAAGGTTATTTGAGTTCACATTCATCTACCCTATTGATATTTTAATTAGAAATGTGAACCGTGATCCTTTTTGAGAT
This sequence comes from Nudaria mundana, assembly GCA_963556515.1. Classification (NCBI taxonomy): domain Eukaryota; kingdom Metazoa; phylum Arthropoda; class Insecta; order Lepidoptera; family Erebidae; genus Nudaria; species Nudaria mundana. The sequence goes on along the minus strand of OY748295.1, from coordinate 6,883,368 downwards.
ATAGGTAGTTGTTGAAAGGATTCTTGTACCACTATGTATTTTAGTAGGTGCTCAGGCTTAAAGTAGTTCTAACTATCGCCATCTACCAGGGCATCACAACCTTCCCAGTCGGCTTTGACTTGAAGGATTATTTACACATCTTTGGTAAATGTTCTTAATTTGAATGTAATTCGAATCAAGTAAAGTAAAGTCTGTTTTTGGCTTTGATAACAACTTTGTCCATTACTTTTTCACGTGTCCTTTGTCATTTACTTGTCCAATCCACTTTGTTCCCAATTAGAACGCACGAAAAATTTCAAGAACATCGACACTTACACTATTATAATTTTTACTTTGACAACAAAGAGACACTGTTTAGTTTCGTATTTCTATGCAAAACAATTTGTCTAGTTTTAGAGGTCAAGTGTAAGCGTAGAAGCATGTAACGGTTACGTTGTAACTATATAGTACTATGTGGTTCAAGTTCTTGACTATTTTGTTTGATAATATCTGTGTTAAATATTATCTTCTTTACATATTACGAGTATAAAACATATTATCTCCCGCTGTCTGTAATACGTTTAGATCTATTAAACTACACAAAGGATTTTTTATGCAGTATTCAACAATACTATACTGCTAAAAGACGAAGGTTTACTATAAATGTACCTACACTAACAAAGCAGTGTTTAATGGGTAAAATGTTAAAAAGCAATTAATTTAATAAATTAAACACCCCGACACTAAAAAGCTTTAAATATATTGTCAAAGTAACAATATACCGATTTCACATCAATCTGATACGAATAATCTTCAAAATGTATAGCTACATAGCTACGAACCATAAGGGTTACATCGGTTTTCGAACAAAAGTAATACGCATTAAAATTGGTTCATTTGTTCGGTTGGTACGGCCATAAAAGTCTGACCGCAGATTAGGGAGTTCCCCCATCCTGAGCCCGGCCAAAGTCCGTCGGCGCCCTTAGGTTATACTTTCGTGGGCGTCGCTGGCAATCGACGTTATATTCTCTCTATCGTATTGCGGTTTAGTGTCACCGAAGGGGAGACCATAATTTCTTGCTGTCTTTATCGAACATGCGATATAAATAATTATTTTTGTATATTGTCCTGATTGGTTAGAATAGGTGCAACGGTTACTTTTGTGACCAGATCCTTCGGACAGTAGTGTGAAAGGCAGAAAGTTTTTTTACAGCCTTATTTTGTCTCAAACTTGTCTCTATTTGTCGCGATTCTACACTTCACAAAACTCAATAAGTAATTGAGTTCAAGCAACTGTTTAATTTTTCACAATATATTAAGTACATCTAGTAAAATAAAGAATAAAGGAAATATTTATTTACAATAAGAATAACAATTTACATAATTATGTACAAAAAATATTTAAACTACAAAATATCGTTTAAAATATCCTCCGCGTCATTTGCTGAATGGGAAGGTTCCAGAACGCTGGATGTGTTGCCACGTTGGATGGCGATACTTATTATTTGGCCAGAAAATAGCCAGCCTTCTGGTCCTGAGAAGCATCGATGAAGCGTAAAGCAATATCTCTATAAAGGCGGCGCGCGGTCGGACGCTTGACCTACGAATAGATGAAATGAGAATACTTCAAGATACACTTTGTCACATTAAATACATAAACAAATTATTGTAGCATTATTTGTTGAACTATATATAGATGTTTGTGAAACTAATTATTATCTTACTGTATGACGAAATGTTGCTAACTATTTTAAGGAAAATACGTGATATAGTAATTTCATGTAGGTATTATTTAATTTAGCTAGATATATTTTCAACCGACCTCCAAAACGGGAGGAGGTTCTCAATTCGTCTGTATTTTTTTTTGTTTGTTACCTCATATTTTCGGACTGGGTGGGACCGATTTTGATTTTTTTTAAATTGGAAGCTATTATTTCCTAAAAGGTCCCATTTCAATTTGGTTCCATTCCGACAACTATTTGGTCTCATTTCAGTAGTTTGAAGTCGGTTGCTGTGTCAGTTTTTCTATAATCGTAACTATAAACTACGTAATATTCAAACAAAATAAGAGACTGTATTTCTTTGAAGAGATATGCGAAGGCGTATTATAAGCCAATATATTTATACACTAGCTGATGCTCGCGGTTCTACCCGCGTGAAATAGTTTTCTTGTTCTGAATTCTCACCAAGACGAAAGTAGCCTACGTCTTTTATCTGTCTTTGTACCAAATTTCATTAACATCGATTCTTCGTGGTTTACGCATTAAAGCGTAATGGATATACAGACAGACAGAGATACATTCGCATTGACCTATAATATAAAGTAAGGAAGTGAGGATATTAGTATGGATTTCTATGGGTAGCTCTCTATCATCTAATATGTTGGAATTTATCTGAAACTGATGCTCAGGTAAATGCGGTGTAAGACTTTAAACTAGTCGTAAACTATAACATTTATTTGCTCGTAATTATGTATACCATGTTTTAATGTTGATAAATTATATTCCACTCAACTACACATAGGTAGTTTATTGCTTAGAATTTTACACAACTTGACAATGTATTGCGATGTTTGAAAAGGATGATAACAGTGTTGCTGTTACTGAAATTTGCATGAAAGTATTGCCAAATTTAGAGGTGGTTAATTGATAATGTAATGTAGTAAGATACCATATCAAACAAGTATGGTTGAATAATTTCTTTAGCACCCGTGATAAACCTAGGTACCTGTAACCTGGGTTTAACTGTTATACTTTTCATAAGGATTTTGTTTCTTCCTTATACTACTCGTATTAAGGGGCGGGCAAACTCATCCTTCACATGCGACGTACACCACGCATTATGACATCTGAACAGGATCTGGCCTATACAATTTGTATGGTAACACTGGTCATTCACCATGCTGTCCGCGTCACAGCGCCAGATTCGTGTAGGCAAGCGGCAAACCCCCTGAAAAACTAAAATGACTGACCAATCAGTGAAAATGTGATTTCCCCAATACAAATTTGTACTTTTTGTAAACCTTGGACCAAAAGGCGTCGATTGGTAAGAAAACAAAATTTGTGCGGTTGGGCTATTAATTGTTATATACAAATTAATTTGTTAACTGATCAAAAGTTGGTTTTTATATTGGAAAATGATTTCTAAGGGTAAAACGGGCAAAATAGAACACTTTTTATTGATTTTTTCGAAAAAATGCGTATTAAAAAAGTTACAACTATTTTAAAGCGCAAAAATGGTCACATTCAACATTTTTTATCTCGGCGAGTTTTGATCGAATTTAAAAAAATTCTGTGGCAGAATACTTATCAGATCTTAAGCTTCAACTGACTATTTTTCAAAATGAGAATATATATATTTTTCACATCGTAAAATAGCGTAGCGTTTTTCCGAGTTAAGATACACTATTATACGCATGTAGAATCGCGTCAACTCGTATAAAGCGCATGCAATTTGACAGGATTCAAACGGGCAATCAATAAGGAACTCCAAACTCCGAAAAAAAAAATTTTTTTTGTTTGTTTTGAATTGGAAATCATTGGAAAATGATCTAAGAACTTTTTTGCTTTGGCCGGCATCTGATTTCTCACTGCCTCCGGATTGTGGAACGCTAAAAAACGCTATGTGTATAAATAGATTTTACGATGTGAAAAATGTATATTTTCTCATTTTGAAAAATAGTCAGTTGAAGCTTAAGATCTGATAAGTATTCTGCCGCAGGATTTTTTTGAATTCGATCAAAACTCGCCGTGATAAAAATTGTTGAATGTGACCATTTTTGCGCTTTAAAATGATTGTAACTTCTTTAAAACGTATTTTTTTTCGAAAAAAATCTGAAATTAAAAAGTGTTCTATTTTGCCCGTTTTACCCTTAGAAATCATTTTCAAATGTAAAAACCAACTTTTTATCAGTTAACAAATTAATTTGTTTAAAACAATTAATAGCCCAACCGCACAAATTTTGTTTTCTTAACAATCGACGTCGGCCTTTTGGTCCAAGGTTTACAAAAAGTACAAATTTGTATAGGGGAAATCACATTTTCACTGATTGGTCAGTCATTTTCATTTCTAAGCACCTTTTTGGGGGTTTGCCGCTTCCCTAGTGTGTTCCCATGCTATCCCACGCGTAAGACGCTGTCACACACGTTTAAAGTGTCATAGCGCGTAGATAATGTAAACGTCTGTCGTCGTAAGACGTAGAACCAGTGTGTCGCTGTTTCCCACGTCGGGTGGCATATGTCGTATGTGAAGGACCAGTGTGTTTTAAGCTTAAATAGGTATAGGTACGTATTCGCCTAGGAAAGTTTGCGTTGGTACCTACTACATTCGATTCGAGTTTGATCAAAGTTTGTCAAAATAGTGGAGAAAATCAAAGCACTTAGATTACTAATAACTCGACATTTTGAAAATTTGACACCAGGATTTACTATTTTAAGAATATTCATTGGAGAACTTGTAATTCGTGTCAGTTTAACACTAAAGTCTATATTACTTCTAAGAAAATCAAATCTATAGTCAGAATAATAAGCATCGTGTTACCGACTCAATTATCACTAAGCAGAACTAATTATACATAGCACGATTACACATAATCATACACCAGACCTATGAGCATGACAGTGTCTACTTCAGTCGATAACCAATGCTATCGCAGAAATATCGATCACGTTACCTAACTAACACATTTTTTAAAAAGATCCTGCGATATCATTGGTTATCGACAAACTCTTCCTAGCTTTATAGTAAGGGGTTGGGACAGTTATACAAAACTAGTTAGATTACAACTATATATCAATATTGTTTAATATCATACCACTTTAAAGATCAGCAGCTATACCTATCTCTGTGTTAAGGTTTATTGTAATTTGTAATCAATGCAATGTAGGTACCTACAGTACAGAATAGGGAATTTGTCGTCTATCGTGTATGTACTTACACACACGATAGTACATTCAATCCTGCAAGTTCTAAATGCAAATATTTCGTCGACTTTTTATTGTTCCATCATGATTGGCTGAGAATTTATACGAGTATAGCGATAGATATGGTCTACCTGGGCGGTATGGGTTTTAGAACTTGTAATAATGGAAAAAAGTACATTGGTCGTAGGGGTTGTGGCGAGTCAATTTAAAAACGCACAGACAAATAGTTAATACTTACTAAACAATAATAGATACCTACTTAGTACTTTTAATACTGGACATCATAAAAAACAATTTTTCTTTATTACAAGAACTTTAATCATCATTAAAAAGGCTGTAATTTCAAAAGGTGTGTCCTGAAAACAAACTGTTAATTTGTAAATACCATAAGTCTATTCTTATTTACGGATATCCAATTAAATTTCTTGCAAATGTCTCGTTAGAGTTGTAACAGTGTTGCGAATTCTTCAAAAGCGGATAGCGGTGGTTAAAGAGACCAGCGATGCGTCAAGACATGATAATAAAACGTGACTAAAGGGAATATGAACGACAAGAAAAAATGATAAGATAATTCGCTGTTTATACGTAAATTCATTGTGAAGGTCGGCTGACTGTTAAGCTCATGATTGATCTTGATCAGTTTGATACTAGTGTTATTTTTACTTTTGAGATACTTGTAAGAGTTAAATGTTAGTAAAAATACGTAGGTAAAAGGTAAATCAGGGTGACTAAACTGGGTCTGGGCTTAGATACTCTCTCGCTGGAGACCATGCGTCAAGCCATAGACTTTAGCGGGAGTAGGTGGAAAGTGGCCGTGTTCTTCTGCGAGCAGGCAGACTCACTCACCGAGACGCGGGATAAAACCCGACTTCAACGACTCGGAACAAAACCCGACCCAACCACAAACAGGAGTCATACGGGTGGGTAAAGTCCGCCGGGCGCCACGAGAACCTCCTGGTGAGTACCAGAGACGCCCGACAATGAACGTAGAAGCGGCTGCGGCAAGCGTGACTTTAAAATAAAAGGGTATACAAGAGGTTCTGCGTATAACATTTTTTTTCTTTTTTCTTTCTAGTAACTTACGCCCAAAATTATTTTTCAATATGAATCGGAAAAATAGACTGAACTTGAACAAGCGATTGTTTCCTGTAAATCACACACTTATGCAAAACTGATCGCAATATTAGAGGCCTTGGGCTAGTGGTGCTTTAGACAGTAGTTGAAACGTTTCTCTTGGAAAGGGAAGCCCAGTTTAAGCCCAGGCCCAAGATTCTAGTTTTTGAGATTCATATTGTAAAACAAGTTTGGATAAAATTCGCTACGTTTCTTTACTGTTAAATAAAACACTTACGGCCGAATACTCAAATGACATACAAATAAGCAGACACTCAAAGTGACCTTTTCATATGAATTAAGTTTATGTGCTGCCGAAAATTTAAACAGCACATAAACAACCTCTGGCGCTGGGCAAAAATCCAGGCCCAAACGCTCAATTGCAATACCGAACAAGGTTTCCTTGTCCCGCATCGCGAACTAGTTCTAGAGTAACTAGTTCTTCTGTGCGGGAAAAATCAACCATTACCTTGACATTGGCGATATCATCGATGAACATCGATGGAGCCACGTTTTTTAAAAAAGAAGAAGAAGAAGCTGTATACCTAGATGTTCACACAACAGTCAGCAGTAGCTGAACATAGTCGATCGTTTTGAAACTATCTATCTATCTATCTATCTATCTATCTATAAATAATAATATTCTTTGATGATGAAGTTCTTGAGCAGGATTCTGTCACTTATCTGGAACCAAGGGTAGGTAATCAATATTCACATCATCACTTTCATAGATTTATGAGTAAAGAGGGAGGTTTGCTCATTTGCTCTTTGAGTAGAGTTAAGTAATTAGCCCTGTTTACCTTCCGCTATCGAGTAGGTACAACAATTTGAAAGAATTTGTACATAACGAGTAAAATCATGTTTAATTAAACATACATTAGTAAAAATATACTAACGATAATCTCTCTTCAATTAGTTTCCAGTGTGACCGGTCTTTTACCACCTGAATCTAACGAGATCCAGCACTTATCACTAAGTCGTTGGTCTTTCTGATAGGTGGCCGTCCCACTCTGTGCTTACCAGTTCGCGATCTAGTTTATGAACCATTAGTAAAATATAGACTTCTTTTAAAATTACTTTAGTAAGAGACAGTCAAAGAAATATACCTACAAATTTCCATTTGGAAGACAGCTATTAATTCTCAACATTGTATAATCCGGTCATCAGTAGAGGCAAGGACCATCGTGAGAACGCATTGTATGGGTGTGAGTGTTGTGTGTAGAAGTGCTGGCAGTGAAAACGTCGAACATTTATCAAGACGTCAAAGTGTCTACGTCGCGGAGACTTCGTTGAACCTATACTTGTCAACACTTGACCACAGCTGTTGCAATCTAACCGAAACTTCCAGAAACCTTAAGGTATCGTACCTTTGATATTATAAATAAATTTAGTCTAGTCTGGTAACCGACAGTGTTAACACATTTCAAAGGTTAAGCAACATCTAGTCAGGCCGGTCTTAGAATGGGTGATCATTTCTTTAGACATTGAGACCCCTCCGAGAGCACGTTAAGCCGTCGGTCCCGGTTGTCATACGAATATCTATGGCAGTCGTAAGGGGTACTTGGAGCCCTAAATAAAAAACCCGACCGGTCTAATTACAGAACTTCGATATCGCCCATGGGTTGTGGAGGTCAGATAGCAGTTGCTTCACGGAAATTATCAAAGTTCAGGCGAACCGCAGTTGGACTGTGTTTTTGTGTTACAGTATCTAGATAACTGTATACTTCTAAACAAATATTTTAATAATATGGTACATAATAGGTACGTATTTTACTAATAGAGGCGCTAAAGAACTGGCCCGCCTCGTCTCAGATTTTCAATGTTTCCAGAAGCCAGAATTGCCACGTACTATGGCAATGCTTGTTCTTTGTGCTAAGAGTAACCAGCCTTCTGGTATTGAGATAAGGTCGATCATAAGTTCGTGGTTTAGTGGTAACCAAGTAGGTTTACACATTGCAAAGGTTTAGCAACATCTAGACAGGCCAGGATGGGTGACCATTTCTTAAGAAAGTTTGAGACCCCTCGGGGCCCGGTTGTCATACAAACATCTATGGGGGTATGTATTGAGAGCCCTAATACAAAATCTGACTGGACTAACAACAGAACGTCGATATCGCCCATGTCTATATAACAAAACCCGTATTTTATCTTGAAAATAATAATGTAGGTACTGAGGTACTTATACTTAATTTTCAACAGAGATGACATCATTCTTGCTGTAAAAATATTATGTAGAACTTATCCAATCTATTATTTAAGCATTCATTTTTTAATTTATACTTTTATTCTCTTAATTGAGCTACGCTTCGCTCCGCTCAATCTTAGACAACAAGTGTAAATCGTTTGTGTGCCAAAAATTTAGCATGCTGGTCGACGTCATACCCGGGAGTGCATATCTCTGTAATCATGAAAATAGAGCATAAAAAAATTAAGAAAATTTGCTCCGCTTAACATTTGCAATTGTAGCATGCATTGCATACCTAGTATTATAGGTAGTAATAGTAGGTATAATCTTAAAGTAGTTTATTTAATGAATTACCAAAATATACCTAACTATGGGTATATTTGTGTTACCTTAAGTATACCACCTGTTGTTTACCGTTAAAGTCTCCTATAATGATAACAGTATTTGTCTATAAAAATAATTTTTAATTTCTTCTTGGGAACTATTAGTGGGAGCATATAATTATATAGACCTCTTGGACTATTGAAGTTGGTTCATTGTAGCCTGGAAGTTATGTATTCAAAACAGCGATCCTATCTGATATTTCTTGGAACTCTATTATTTCAGTTTTCAGGTATTTCTTTATCATAAACCCAACGCCGTATAAGCCTGGTGTTTCGTTTTATAGTATAGTATGTAATTTTCGTAGTCTTCAATTCTTTCATTGGCTCTTCGGGTCTCGCATATTCCGAAGATGTCCCAGTTAACGTTTTCTAATGCATGTTCTAGTTCTAATAGGGACTCCTGAGATTTCAGTGTTCTTGTATTGAATATTATGTAATCTATTTCTGTGTCTATGCGTATTAGTTTCTGAATATTCTGTACTAATTTTTTTCTTTGAATTTGTTTCTGCAAACATTCGGGAATTATTAGTATTGGGGAATTGTTTGTTTTTTGTTAGTTTTATGCTTGTTATGTTTAATATGCTTGTTTGCTGATTGTTTAACATGCTTGATTCAGGAGGCGCTAATTCATAATATAAAGTTCTATAATGATTGTGTTCTTTCATATTTAAACCTTTAAAATTATTTAATATTTTGTTATTAAAACTTGGATTTATTTGCACTCCATATGAACTTAACCTATTTATAATTTTATAAACTTAATTGTACACTTATTTACACATAAATTTATTTAATAAACTTAAAAAAACCGCTCAAGTGGCTGTCGAGCCACGCATACGTTCAGTATGGGTATTATTATTTTTATCATGATTCTTTAGCTTTTAGAAGGGGGATAATTCTGTTAAAAAAATATTATATTATTTTTGGACATTCTCACACGACGTCATCTAGCCCAAATTAAGCTAATATAAGCTTGTGCTATGGGATCTAGACGACTGATAAACATACTTATATATTTCTAAATACATACATGTATAAACATAGAAAATATCCAAACTCCGAAACAAACATTTGTGGATCGCACAAATAATTTAATTCGACCCGGAATCGAACCTGGGACCTAAGAGACGGCATTTGCATACCGCTGCGCCACAGAGGCAGTCAATATTGACAATGAATGAATGAACATGAATATCTCGCAGAAGGATTATTAAATCAAAAAAATGTCTAAGAAACCTCTCAATGTTTTTAAAAAACCTAGCTAATTATACCCCACACTAGGAAATAGACGCTAGAAAAAATAACTTCCCCACTTTAAGTGTAGGGGAGCCGAAAAAAATATTTTTCATAATTTTATTTTAGCACTTTGTTGGCAAAATAAATACACATATCCATGCCAAGTTTCAGCTTTCTAGCATCAACCGTTTGGACGGTAAGCTGAAGACGGACAGACGGACGGACGGACATGACGAAACTGTACCGATTGGTACCCCATGGATAACCCGTCGGTACAGTTTGGTTGGAAAGGCTGTAAGTCCATTACCCGTACATTAATAGTACAAGGTCATGACTGGTCATGTTTTGTAAATAAATAATAACTGAAAAACACCAGCGCTTGCACTACTTTCAAAACGGAACAAAAATAATAACCATCAACAACATGATAAGGATCTGTGTTTGTTTCTGCTCAATGTACATTTGACAATGAACGCCAAAATGCAGTATGGCGAATCATTCACTTTACGCACCCGATTAACCTGTCGTAAACTCACCTACGTCATGACGTCAAGTTGACATTTTCCGCCTGCAAAGCCTTCGACCCGTTAACTCGTTCGAAATGAAAATGTAATTATCGAAGTAAACAATGGTCAAGTCGTTTGGCGGCATTCGTGCGTTGAACATCGCGGGCGTCGCACGCGCGCCGCTATACCAGGCAAAAGCGATCGCATTCAGCCTTATCGCGTGTTCCTTACCTGATAATTGTTCCAACGAGATGCAATTAATACACATATAATTGGAAGTGTCATGTAAACTAGTGCGTTGGATGCACTTGATTTTGACGAGTAACGATGTAAGTTTAAGTGATAAAGTAATTTCAGTAGCAGTGCTCCCTACAATTATCTACATCACTCCATGAATATTTATACTTTTGTACTATTTATCCGGAAAACTTTATTTGTTATCTGCATTTTATTGTTGTAGTATCATTGTTATGGTGATTCTAGATGTTAGGCTTGTTACGCTTTAACAACTCGAAATGAGTGGAGATTAGCAAAAATAATTATTCAATTAGCTTGTCATTTTGTATGTGCCTATTTTTCATTTCTATACATACATAAGTAGTTATCGGTGTAACTAATGTTTGTACGCTTACTTTATGACATTATTATGGCAATTAGAATACTCTAAAATGTACTTGTGTATGAAAATGTGGACTGGTTTTTTCTTGGCCTTTTTTAAATATTTCATTGTGACAGCGCGCGATTTTCATACGGTCACGTGGATGTTGATGCGTTCGCGCTCTGAGTGCAATAACGCGCGCTTTGTAGTTTATGGTCACGGTTAGTGAGGTTAGGGTCATTGAAAATACACAAACAACTTGTTTGTAGGTAAGATAAACAATTTGCGTTAGTTAACAACATCTGCTGATTATTTTTCTTTTATATTTCAGTATTTAATTTCACTAGGTACTATTCATTTTATCTTCATCAACCAGGTTTTTGTTCAAAACGTAACTCACCATTGAAAATATTTTGTTATGCAATTTCCATCACATATGAATCTTATAAGTAAGTACAGGATCGCACTCCTCGCGAACTGTACTTGGTTTTAATAATAAAATAAAGGTACCTCCTTGCTTACATTGTTGTTATCTGAGTTCAGAAAACTAGAATTAATAATCATTAAGATAATAGTGTCATACCTGCTCAAACACGCCATTGCTTAATATGAATTCAATTGACATCATTAGTATTTAATATCTGTAATTATTGAATAGTTTTGTTGGTACTCGATGACTATACAAGAATTTGTACTGTAATAAAACTTCCGTGGGCAAAATAGTATCTGCATCTGATGTCAATTTATATACCTACAGGGTGTGTGACTGAAATCTGTGCAGCTGCGACAATTAAAAAATGTCCTTTCTTAATTTAACTAATAGAGTATTCACTTAAAAGCAACATGTATAAGTAATTTTCTTTTTTGAAACTCAAATTAGCTGAACTTTGTAACTCAAAGCTCTAACATAATGCCTGGGAATTTAAGATAGCATAAGGATACTTTTCAAGTATCTGCAGTATTTCATTAGTGACTCAATCTGTCAGTTCAATTGTTTATCCGTGTGCTGAGCCCCAAGTCATTATATAAGTAATGTAAATAGCATGTGACAAAAACTCAAAGACATTCAGATAACTGGAGTTGTTTAGTTGTGTACATTAAATGTTTGGTTTCCTCACACGTCTCACTGTGTCAACTATGAGTTTTAGATAGTGTTGAAATAAATTGGTTTAATTACTAGGTATTCGCCGGAACGCGGGCGGTTACGTCGAAATAAATAAGACGGAGAACGTAATTAATAACTCAAAAACTATAAGAGCCACATACACCAAAGTACGTTAATGTGATCTATCTGCATGCTAAATTTCAAATCGATAGGTTTAAAATTGCGACCGGTATCGTTTTACATACATTTTCGATTGGGACCATCATAGAGAAGACTCCGCTACGCTCCGTCTTAATAATAGGTAAAAACCAAGGCAATTAATTATTTCTTCTTGAGACTGCATCAAAAATTTGACAAATTATAAAAAAACTAATTTTTAACCGATTTCAAAAAATGAGGTGTGGTGTTCCCAATTGTTCCCATTTTAATTTGGTCCCATTCCGACAATTATTTGGTCCCATTTCGGTAATTTGAAGTCGGTTGTTGTGTCAATTTTCGACGTATATTTTATTTAAGTTTGTTACCTCATCTTAGTTATTTATTACTTTACTAATAATATATTTATTTCATACTTTTTGTTAAACACACTTTTCTTTTCTCTATAATAATCATCTTTATCCTCTAAACCTCTAAGGTCTGCTGGCAGAAAAGTCATCTTATTGACTTGAGCACGCCCTTGTGCTAATAATTACCGACGTATATTTTAATATACAATAAAGAATAAAAAATAACTTTTCGATTGGGTGAACCAATTTTGATTTTCCTTTAATGGTAGTTGCCGCTTCATTATTTAAATTTGATACCAAATGGTAAAAACTCAGTCTTTATTCATTAAGCATATTAACGTAAGTTTAGGTTTGCTTGCCTCAGTAACTACCTGCTACGCAACTACTTTATTAGAATCCGGAAAAACCAATTTAATATTTGACTTCTCAGTAAATATACGTGCCCAAAAGTAACTAGGTAAATACACACGTTAAATAAGTATTTACGTAAACTAAACAGTATTCAAATGACTCCAAATTAAGGTAAAAACAAAATGAAGGTACTTGCTTAAGATGGTAATTAAAGATATGATTTTAAGTAAATGTACGCGACTTGCATTAATAATGTATCAAGAAAACTACTAAAATAACTTTATATTTAGTAATTATAACTATGTGTGAATAGCGTGTTATGAATATTATCTTAAATAAAAAAATTCAAAAATCGATTAATTATGGCCATTACACTTTAGGCTTCCTAAGGTTATTAATCTTATAAAATGCGACAGTTTGAACATATTAATCGACAGTCTTACCTTAACCTAATTCTATAACAATGATACTACAAATGATCAGACATATTAAAACAGTTACACAATTAACTAGATTTATACAACCTTCGATTACTGTTTACGACAATACAAGAACTATATTAATAATATTAAACACTACTGCCATTAAAAAACACTAAGTGCGATAACGAATAAAGTTTTCTCGTATTTTTTTTCTATTTGTAGATCACCGATAGTATCGATTCAATTCGATAAATCGAACAACATCAACGAACTTATTTTAAAACGTAAACAATTGACTGATCGGCGGAAGAGGAAATTAAAATTGTTACAGTGGCTACTCGCAGTAAAAAAATCTGTGTTTGTTGATGAGCGAAACAAATTGTTCCAAACAGTTGTTTAGTGTGAGTGACAAGTTTACTGTGGACTAGTCCTAGCGATGACACGTCTGAGATCTTGACGTGTGTTTATCTCTGGCTATTTAGTGCAGAAAAACTGGAGGTCGATACGTATGAGGTGTCAGTTGACGTCCAGCTGACAACAGATGTCCTTCCTATTGAAGTCGGTGAGTAAGAACTTCTTTTGTTTCATGCTAATAATGTCGGTAGTTGTTGCTATCAGTGTGATTTATAATTTTGAAATTAGTCAAACAAAACTGAATACGTCTTTGAAATGTCAAACTTATCAGTACAAATATGTTAAATATTTTTAAGTTAAAATGGCAAATTAGGTTTTTGAGATCTGTGGATTTCATGTGGATGTTTGTTTTGAAACTTTACTGGAAACTTTGCTCCTTTTCACATAGTCACGATTTTAGCCTGATAATGTCCTTTTGAGGAAAACGTGATTAGGAGGTCTCTAGACCATTTCCTACTGTATTGTGGTCATGGTTTGTGTGAAACCCAGATGACCGAACATTTCTGATTCTATCTAGGTATCTCTCGTAATTTAAAAAAAGTTTTATTCAAATAAATTACATGCCAAAATTTTCAAAATGTGTATCATAAAATATAGATTGCTTTTAGATACCCAATGCAGTGTGTAGATAGTTATTTTTTAGTTTATCTAAGAACAGGTCTTTCTAGTATTTTTTACTTATCACATGAGTATTGCGAACTTGTTTTAAAATTGGGACTAGATTGTTAAGGATCTTATTTAAAAACCAAGTGTAATAACACTTTTAAGTATGATTTACGTTCGTATCTATTCAACGAATTTCAAGTGTTATTCTTGTTTCAAGTGACGTTATCTCGGTAATGTCTTGAATGTTTTTTGTAACCAATTGTTTAAAATAACTGAATTCATATTTGAACATACCTATATAATGAAACCTCAGTAAAAAAAATTGAGTACTTACATTAATAAGTTTGCTCTAGATTCGGTTTGCTCTAGGGTTTGCTTTTCGTCATTAGTAGATTTAGCATCTAAAAGACTCGCTTACACTGAACTGTCAAGACTCTGAAACCGACCCTAAACTTAACCTATGCTCAAATACTAATAAAAATTTACTACCAGAAACATAAAGTAGAAAAAAGAAACAAATATGTAACATAAACTCTTGCATTGACAATTATTATACACATAAGAATAGAAGGTAATCTAACGAGTTTAGATATCATAGAAACTCCTGATGTGACTTTTCTTCCGTTTAAAACCTTTGTCGAAGCGACAGTACATGTTCGTAACAAAGTACCTAATCTCTGTGTAGCTCTAGTCATAGAGATTTATAATACGTACATGGCTCTAGTAATTGTTATGGTATAATGAGTCAAGAATACATTCAACGACATAGATAATGACCCGTATAAAATTGATAATAAGGCGTCCTAGTTGTATATCAAAGACCAATGATCCAATTCAAGAGGTTTTTTTAAGATTAGTTAACCTGTAAGCAGGTTTTACTGGTATACATAAATCAGCAGACATCACCTGCCTTGTAGATCTATAGATAGGTACCGTGTCTATTGAGAAAATTGAAATTATGCAAAGTCATTATTATTTATGCTATGATATTGACATATATTATATTAAGCTCATGGTTCATTTATTTATTTTATTGATTAATAAACTGGGATGAACCTATGAAATTCTTTATTCCAATGTCCTTAAGCTAATTCATAAATAAAACATTAAGTATACATACTAGTTTTAATTTTACGATATGTGCCTTTGACTACTATATTAGTATTATAGAATCTATTTTGAGGTATTCTGTAGTTTTACTCATTGGAATTCTAGTCCTATCTATTATAATATTATTCTCGTTATAACATGTTATAAAGATATTGAATGGAATCAGGCGTTACCTGGCGAAAGTCTATGATAAAACAATGGGGTAAGATGTTGAATTTTTATATAATTGCACTAATTTCGCTAAATAGAAGACATTATAAACGTCAACATATGTTTCACCTACTCACGAGGCATTCTCAAGACTGTCTCAAAGAGAACAGCAATGTTATAAAGAGATTTAAAGAAAGGTATTTGATTACCTAATGAGATTTACTTTTTAAAGAAATTTAGTTTATTAGTAAAATTAAGTTTTAAACAATTCCTATGCCACTCATACTAGGGCTGAAAACATTTGAGTACCTATAAGCAGGTACACGATGAACTAGTACACTTGTTCCACAAATTTATTATGAAAAACCTGACCGGTTTCACCTTTAAGACATTATCAACGCTGTTCTACTACACTGTCTTACAATTATCTTCAAGAAGGTTTTTCATTATAAATTTGAAGAGTGTGTGACAAGTGTGCTTGTTCATCATGTATTAGGTTCCACCAAGTGTCGATAATGGGAAGGTTAATCTATATGTGGAAACCTCCTTCAGAGGAATATCTGGGTCTTTAATGAATAAGACAAACAAGTAGACACCGTGCTACAGGAGTTTAACGTTTGCGACAGCGTAAAAAGTATTCGACACGAAAACGTACCTAACTGTTTTCAAAAACATCTTGTGGTTCTTAAAAACCCAAAGTGATTGATATAGGGAAGTGTCATCGAAATGTTATTGCACATTGTCTATAAAATCGTACAAACGAGCAATCTATAACCTTGGCCATAATGTCAGGCGGTATTATATAGAGGAAAATGTATCTAATTTTCTTAACTTCATATCAACAGCAGATAAACATATGAATTCATATGTCGTGCATTCTTGTCACGTCTTATCTTCAACCTCGTAAGAAATACTTATGATTGAGTAAGTATTTACATTTTGTTTTTACTCTCAAACTTTTTTAAGACCAGTAGTACAGAAGTATGATCTATGTAACAATGCTATTATCCTGCAGTTATTTGTGACCACAAATCCTTACACGAGATTGGGTCACGTCTTGTTTCGGATTCTGGAATTAGTTTCGCTCTGCTGTATAAAGTGTTTTTGAAACAATTGTTTTTATTTATGTTTTTTATCTTGAAAGTTATGGCTTTGGAATTGTTCTGCAAGTGTTAAGCAAGAATTCCTTATATCCTTCATTATTTAAATTAGTGTAGTTTATTGATAAGCCACCTACATTGGAAAGACAAAGTAAGAAATATATAATGCCTTGGGAGATAATGAAAATGTTTTTGCAATCAAAATGGGTTAACGGATATTTTTTTTTCATATAACCTTGGAGAAACGTAACAATATTCCCAATAAATACAGAATTTTGACCTTGAGAATGAGCAATAACGACAAAGAAGACAGTAAGTAAAGTGCTTATCACCACACACTTAAAACTGAATGTTCATCACTTTGAGATTTGATACAATTTGATGTTATTAAAATGAGATCGTTTTTAAATTAATAAAAGGTAATTTGTTGAAGAATTATTTGTTTTGTTCTGTTTTATTTTGATATTTACATCTGAAACTGTGCTACAATTCTGTTTAATCGATTTGCAATTTGCTTTTCTCAATCTCCCAGAGATTGAAAACCGAAAAGAAAATTGCATAGCGTTTTGGTAACTTTTGTACCAGCTTTAAATTTTTATTAGTACTCTTATGTAGTCTAGTCTAATTGACATAGACATAGTAGCTACGTCTATGTCGTTTATATAGGCCCTGACGCCTATTATCCTTTTTGTTAGTTATCTTGTAAATTTGAAAGCTAATGGGCTTAGTATATGGAAGAGGCTTTAGTCTTTCTTAAACTATAATAAAATCAAAACTTTATCGCTTTTTTGTTTTTTTTTTTTTTTTTTTTTAATTCCGCCTATTTTTTAAGGCCGCTCTAACGTCCGTTGCCGGGCGTCTCTGGTTACAAGCAGAACGTATTTCCAGTGGCGCCCGGCGGACTTTGACCACCCCTGTGGTCTCTGCGGGGGTTAGGTCGGGATGAGAATCCCGCGTCGTTGGGGTAGGGTGTTATCCCGCGTCAGTGAGTGAATCTGGTTGCGTGCTATGGGGCAGAGGCCCCGCAGCACGCAACCCTTTTAGCCTGCTTCTGTAAGGACGGTGGGTGGCGATCCCGCCGTCCTCAGGCCCCGATCATGGAGGTCGATGGTCTTGGGCGTAGATGAGTCTGCGGCGCCCTCGCCGCTGACTACGGAACTCGGCGGGAAGGGTACGCTCCCTCTCCCTCTCGGCCGCCTCCTTCGCGAGCATGACTTGCTCGCAGAAGGACACGGCCGCGTTCCACCTACTCGCGCTGGAGACCATGGCTTGGAGCATGGTTTCCAGCGAGAGGATATCCACGCCCAGACCCACTACGAGGTCCCGGCGCTGACTCGCCCACGCTGAGCACTCCACCAACGTGTGGAGTGCGGTGTCGTCGCCGGAAACCTCGCAATGTTGACACCGGGGTGTGACCTCACGATGGATGCGAAACAGATAGCTACCGAAGCATCCATGCCCGGTAACGATCTGCGTCGCACGATACGTGAGGTCACCATGCTGCCTCTGCAGCCAATCGTCCATGATCGGTCTCACCGCCGCGATGATGGTGCTACCCCATCTGGGGTAGCTTGCTCAAGTCGCACCCTCCATGACTCCATGAGATCCTGGTGGAGTTGGGACCGCCTTTCCTCGATTTCTCGAGACGTAGGCCTGTAGTCCCGCTTCAGCGCCTCCTTGCGCCATTGGAACAATGACGCAAGGGCTCTCGCTTCCAGGTCCCATGGAGGGGTCCCGGCTAGGAGACATGCAGCCTCTCCGGAGATCGTGCGGTACCCTCTTATTGTTTTGACGGCCAAGGTCCTCAACGGTCTATTAAGGAGCGTTGAGTTGTTGGCCGTCAACCGCGCCGCCCATACGGGAGCCCCGTATAGGGCCATACTCCGCACGATCCCCAGGTACAGTCTCCTGCAGGAGGCGTTGGGTCCCTTTAGGTTGGGCATGAGTCGCGAAAGCGCGACTGATGCCCCCGTCACTTTAGGGACCAAACTTCGGAAATGTGGTCCGAAGTTCCATCGGCTATCAAGTACGATCCCTAGGTACTTCATCGAGGGCTTGATGCCGATGCTAACGCCTCCCACATTTATGCTGGAACCTTCAGGTGGACCGTTCCGAGGTCTGTGAAAGCACAGAACCTCGGACTTATGCAAGGCCACCTCCAGTCCCAGCCGCCGTATCCGACCCACGACTTGAGCAACACCCGTCGTGACCTTGAGTGCTGCCTCCTGGTACGTTGCACCCCGCGCCGTGACGAGGGTATCGTCGGCGTAACGTGCCCTCAGGCAACGCACCCCGCAGCACCCAGTCGTAGCCGATGTTCCACAGAAGCGGCCCCAGGACCGACCCCTGTGGAACACCGCACGACACATCTCGCCGAGCTGGCCCGAGCCAGCTGGGGAAAGCTATGGCCCTCTCCGAGAGATAGGCCCCGACAATACGACGGAGGTAGAGAGGCGTTCCGTGATACACGAGCGCCTCCCTAACGCAGCTCCATGGCAAGGTGTTGAAAGCGTTGGCGATGTCAAGAGACACCGCCACCACCACCTTGCCCTGTGAGACTGCTTCCTCCGTCAGGCTCCTCACGCGCATGATCGCGCTCACGGTGGAGCGTCCCCGACGGAAACCAAACTGGTTATCCGCCAGGTCTGGCCCCACACTCGTGAGATGCTCGACGAGGCGTTCCGCGATAATTCGCTCAAAGAGCTTACACACCTCGTCGAGCAACACGATCGGCCGATATCCGGACGGTGAGTCCACCGGCCGCCCCGCCTTACGGATCAGGACCAGTTTCCCCGTCCTCCACACCTTGGGAAACTGGCCCCTTTCGAGGCATGCGCTAAAGAGCCCCATCAGTCGAGGCCCGAGTTCTTCGAGAGCCAGGACCCACGCACGGCCAGGAATGCCGTCGGGTCCGGGGGCAGTGATTTTCCAGCGTTTAAGCCGGAGTACTGCCGCACCTAGCTCCCCCACCCTGACTTCGGGTACGTCGTCTTCGCGGGTGCTATCCGCGTCGGGCAGAGACGGAGCCATGCGCGGAGGGACGTGCTCCTCCGCGCTCGTGGGAAACAGGGAGTCCATGACCCGCTCCAGCTGCTGCGGCTGGAGACTCTGGGTCAGTGGGGGCGCCCTGGGTCGGAGTTTCTCTCTGACCTGTAGGTAAGGGCGCCCCCATGGGTTCTGCTGAAGGGTCTCCAGGAGCTCCTCGCGGGCCGCCGTCTTGGCCCGCTTTATCGTCTCCTGGAGAATACCTTTGGCCTCCCTGTATGCCTGATAAAGCTCCGCCTCTCGGGCTGCCGCGTCGTCTGGGCGGCGATGCCTCCGGCGAAACCTGGTGTACTGGCGGCGGGCGGAGATGCATGCTGCGCGCAGCTGTGCAATCTCCGGCGACCACCAGTACACCTGCTTCCTTGCCGGTCTGGGTGTAACCCTAGGCATCGCCGCATCACAAATTTGCGGCATAGCGCAGGTACGGCTGCCGACCCGATGGTCCGCCGTTTTGCCCTCCGCCTCACATCTATAACAGCGAGACGGGGCCTCGCAGCCATTGGCCTTATGGCCGGGCCGGCTGCAGCGGAAGCACCGGTCGCCCACGGTGTCTTCCGCTGTACACTGCACTCCCACGTGCCCTACCACCATACAACGGAAACATCTCGTTTCCCGGGCACGCAGGAGGTGCACCTGCGCCTTTGAGAAGCCCCCTACAAGGAGGCTTCGTCCGTCCGCTATTTTGAGAGCCGCCGCGACGGGGCACTGGACGACTGTCGTGCCATGACCAGTGGGGCTGAAGGTGATCTCTCCAGCCCTGATCATGGGGACAGCCGCCCGCCTCCACGACGGCGGAAATAACCTCCTCCGTCGTGGCCGCGTCATCCAAACCTGAGATGCGCAATGCGGCGCATTTGGTAGGCCTGGTGACGCGGACGGCTTCTGCGTCCAGGGCTTCCCGCAGCTTAGCCGCTAGGGCATCGGCTTTAGGGCCGCTGGAGGCGCCGGAGACCTCGAGGAGGCGAGCGCCGGTGCGAGTGTTCTTGCACCGGAGCCCCCCCTGAATGTCGAGGGCCTTCAGGTCGACTGAGGCCTTTACAGTCCTCAGGACGTCGGCGTACCCCACACCCTTCTCCGCGCCTACTGTCGTCACCGTCAGGACGACAGCGGTGGAGCGAGGGGGACGGGGCCTCTTCGGCGCCTTCGCCGCGACGGCTTTGGCCGCTTTCTTGTTCTTCTTCCTACGCTGTTTTTTAGCACCCACTACTTCCCATCCCTCCCGCCTGGAGGGATGTAAAGAAGCAGCGGGAGCAACAGCGGGAGCGGCCCTGGGGGCAGCGGGGGTGGCACTCCTCTTGCCCTTCCCCTTGGCCTTCCGCGAGATAGCCGCAGCCTCGGCCGGCGTCCGCCGCGCTGGGACAGTGGATGGGGGCAGGGGGGGCGGCTAGGAGGCCTGCCTCTAGGGCGGGGCGCAACGCCGGCGCCGGCAACAGCCGCGTACGATAACGCGGGCTGCGTCAGCGCAGGGCGGTACGCCCGTTCCTCAAGGACGCCGAGGCGCCTCTCGATCGCCGCCATGACCTCGGTAAGAGTCGCAGGCCGTGGCGGCGACCGAGCAATCGCAGGCCGTGGTGGCGATCCAGGCGCCGCGTTGGAGGTGGTCTCAGCTGCCGTCCTAGTAGACGCCGGGGAAGGCGGCATGGGATGCCCAGTCTGGGTCCCGGGAGGCCCCTTGACCAGCTTGGTCAGGTTCGCGACCTCCTGTCGCAGGGCCTCCATCTGTTGCCGGGACGCGGCAAGTTCCGCCTCCAGACTGGCCACCTGACCCCGAAGTTTTTGCTCCTCCACGGGGACGCTCCGCGCTAGGAGCTCATCAAGTGAAGACGTTGCGTGAGTCACGGCCGTCTTCACTATCTGCCTCTTACCATGTTCTTACTACTTACTATGTTCTTAGTGCCACCCTTCATGGCTTCCGCAATCCGGGCAAGAGCCAGCATGAGCTCCCGCGCGGCAGGCACCTCCTTGTCCCTACCACTAGGCAAGAACGGCACCGTTGGGGGGGGCTCGGGGGGCTTTGGCAACCCTCTCACCCGCGTCTTCCGGTATGTACCGGACGGGGTGACCGCCATAAATTTTGGCGGCACCCCCTCTTCGGAGCTGGTCTCGCTAGATCGGGTCCGCCCGGAAGCACTAGTGCTCCGGTCGCGGGACGGGCCCGCCTTCGGCGTCTTCTTCTCCAGGGTCCTCTTTCCGGGCGTCTTCCAGAAAGAGGAACCCTGCGTCTCCTTGCAGCTGGGAACGACGTCCGTCCCAGCAGCGGTCGACGCGACCTCCGCGTCGGTTTTGGGGGTGGTTTTGAGGCACACCCCCTGGCCTATCGGGCTTTGTTGACCCCTCCCAAATACCTGTTGGGGGTCGCTGTGACTGGTGCCGGGCCTGAGCCCCGCATCAGTCACAGCCGGGTGTTCGTGGAGGGATTCCTCACCTCCAGTTCCCCGTTGGGTAATTTTCGCATCCGTACTTTGCAAAGCCATTTTGTTTTTTCGTTTAACGTCCGTCGACGGGTGACACCCTAGGCGTGACAGCTCCCCTGCACGATTCATCCCCTCACCGGGTGTCAGAGCTTGGGATTGGGTCCTGTCAATTCAGGATTACGGCTGGGCAGCAATTCAGGATTAACTTTATCCCTACTAGAATATTTATGTCCAATTCATATTAGTGATATAAAACATGTAATAGGATTACATAGATTTTTTTAACAGGCGATGCTTTGGAACCCTTTGGGTTACGTAGTTATCAGTATTCTTCCTTCTTTAAATGTCAACTTCATTTTTAATTGTCAAGATTACATAATTTTTAATTTTCAAAATTAGCTAATGTGAGGTAGAGCGGCTTTCTGCAGTTCACACTCCTCCGAAACGTAGTATTTTTGTACAACATCAAGTTCTGTACCATTTTCCGTTTACATTTTATAAAAAACGCCAACTTCCAGCACAATATTATTTAGAAACTTTTGAGACCATCCTGAGCATTTTTATTTTACATTTTGGGAAAATATGTACCTTTAGTATACGCAAAAATAATTATCTAAATCGCATGAACTGTTTTCGAGATATCAGTGTCTGAATTCGGGGAGAATTAAATACCAATTCAATTTCAAAATAAAATACATTATGTCGAGGAATCAACTGCTTTGGTGGCGTGGTCGGTAGCGCATCGGCTTTCGATTCCGGAGTCTCAGGTTCGATTCCCCGGGTTGAATCAAAATATTTGTGTGATCCACAAATGTTTATTTCGGAGTTTGGGTGTTTTCTATTTATATTATTATGTATTTAGAAATATAAAAGTATGTTCAACAGTTGTCTAAATCCCATAGCACATGCTTACAGCTTAGTTTGGGCTAGATGACGTTGTGTGAGAATGTCCAAAAATATTTATTTATACATCATTCATCATCATCATCAACATTTATTTAAAATTAGGTAAGCATATATTGTTTACCAAAAATATAAATGTGTATTTTTATGCAAATGGAAGCTTGCGAACATATTTTTAAACACACACATCCATATCCTCAAAGGGGTAGGCAGAGGTGCTATACACACCCACAACTTGCCAGTATTTCTAGTCCCACGTAATAGGGGGCAAGCCTATTGCCGTCACCGGACACACGTTATCATGGGTTATGTCCAAAATGACCGAATGAATTTAATAAAAAGTAGCAGAAATAATAAAATTGTAACCAGTTGCCTTGCGATGAAATGTTGATGATAGGCAACAAAATCTTACGTGCCAGCCACTATGGCATAGCCAATTAGAGTCCTGGGCGTCTCGGACTAGACTAAATAAACATAATAGATTTTCAAACACTTAAAATTCGAATCTTTTAGTATACTTGCTTAATTTAATGAGTACAACTATTTACCTTAGTTTTAGTAACCCTGTTGATATTAAAAGCGATGCACTGCAACCCAACGCAGCCTTCAAAGTTCGACGTACATAATCTACAAAAGCTCTTCACCCCAAGTACTATCGTACCCAACTAGAAGGTTTACAAATGTCAGGTCTAAAAGGTCAGTGGGAATGGATTCGTGATAGACTTTCTTTATGCCTGAACTTGAAATACCAAGAATATCTTTTTTAATTAGGGCTGTGGGTAGGTCAGTTGAAGAAACACTATGTCGCGTGATATATAAAGTTCGAGTCGGTAGATAAAGTTTGAACTGGTCGCCTACCGCCATGTCTTAAATTTGTATTGTTATAATGATATTTTGTTCTATAACGTCCATAGAAAAAATCAAAGTAACGCTATAATAATACGGCTTAAAGACGTTGTGGTAGGCCCTCCTTTTTTCTTAGGAAGGTATTTATTATCAGTGATGAAAATGCGATATTTAAATTTGATTAAGTAAATTTTGGTATCTTCTTGTTTTAGTGAATGCACAGGTTCTGAATTAAGATGACTCTCACATAACGATTCTGATAAATGTGGTTTCAAAACGATTGCAACAGTTTAACAGTTTTATTATTGCCACTTTGAAAATATCTGACGTCGCCGTAGACGTGTAAACGGGTTGTAAGGTTAAAAACTATTTTTTTATCTCGATTAATCCACATCAAACTGTTATGCACTAGTTTTTGCAATATTTAACAATAAACTTTTTCTCCTGAACATGTACCCTATAGTACAGAATGAGTAATAGTACATATAGGTACAGAAAAGGGAAAACTACTACTATAGCATTATTCTAATTAAGCCTATACATATTGGTTTTAGACTCTACGTTGATTAATACAATTTAGGTTATACCTATTATAACACCTCACTAAAATGACTATTCCCATTAAATATCATAGCCATATCTTCTATAAAACTCAATAGATACAGTCGTAAATTCGCACCAGCTAATGTAGAGTGATGAGACCGCCCACGATATAGCGACCTTGTATTCTTTGCGTCAGTGCCTATCCCATGAGCCATTTCACCGACCCCGCCAAGGTGAGACACACGGTTCAGATGTTTGGCTGACACGCGATCCATCATTCTATTTTTGTATGTTATATAACAATTAATAACATTCAAAACTTCGTGTTACGATAAGATTTGATTGATTTTTGTTTAAAATTCTGATACCAATATCCGTATTTATTACACCGTTTTTGTAATTTTTATGATCTTTAATTTTAAATTTTGAAAATTGAAGGCTATTTTTCTACATTTTTACGTCGGCATTTATTTTTAATTGACGGAGTTCTAAGATTATTATTGGTTCACTAAAAGAAATGCTTAAAATACATACCACAAAAAAGTTGCTTCAATTCTTTCAGTATTACTCTTATTGTGTTTGGTTATTATTTTCGTTTTACAAGACTTTATTAGGGTATAGTCCGAGACGCCCAGGACTTTAATTGGCTGTGCCATAGCGGCTGGCACGTGAGATTTTGTTGCCTTTCTTCAACATTTCATCGCAAGGCAATGGTTTAATTTTTTTTTTTCAAAATTACAATATAGCTGTTACTTATATTAAATTCATTCGGCAATTTTGGACATAACCCATTATAAATGTGCCCGGTGACGGAAATAGGCTTGCCCCCTATTACGTGGGACTAAAATACTGGCAAATTGTGGATGTGTTTTGTACCTCTGCCTACCCCTTCGGGGATATAGTCGAGATATGTGTGTGTGTGTATTTCGCAGTGTGTAGTCGCAGGATTTGTATTTATTTTATTAAGGTACCTTAATAAAATAAATACAAATCCTGCGACTTCCGTCACTTTGAATTCTTTTAAGCCATAGAAAATTATTTATTAGTCCATGGCTATGATAATTATAAACTACATGGACCGATACTACTACTGTTATGAAATAAACCTGTAGTAGAGCTGTAAAATAAAGTATAGTTCCACTAGTTAAAAGCTTTGAATACAAACGAAATACTACCCTCAGTATAACCTATTTGTCGTCTGAGAAGATTGTTTTTCATTTACATTATTTTATTTATATCTCAAATATTAGATAGAATCAGGCGTTACCTGGCGAAAGTCCATGACAAAGCAATGGTAAGTATGATGTTCAAAATTTTTCAAATAATAGCATTATTTTCGCTAAAATAAAAGACATTAAAACGTCGACATATGTTTCGCCTCTAAACGAGGCATTCTCAAGACTGTCTCAGAGAGAATAGCATAGAACAGCAGAGAACAGCAGAGAGAACATCATACTTACCATTGCTTTATTTATATCTTACTAGCGGACGCCCGCGGCTTCGCCTGCTAGACAAATTATATACACAAAAACCTTCCTCGGTAACCATTCTATCCAGTGGTGAACACCGCATCAAAATCCTTTGCGTAGTTTTAAGAGATCTTAAAACTACGCAACGGATTTTGATGCGGTTTATGTATGCGGTGTATGTATGCTCAGATGAGCATAGATACACAGGAAACGACTTTGTATTATAATATGTAGTGATAGTGATACAAGACACAAAAGTGTGTTTAAGCACAGATATAAGAATTTAAGTCAGAATGACTTTTCTTCCATAAGACTAAGACTAAGTTTTAAAGAAAATAGACGATAACCTGGATTTAAAGTACTAATGCTGTTAAAAAAATATATACGTAGAAAATGGCGTTACATTGAATAAACTATTAAAAGGGAGGTATCTAACTATAACTATGTAACTTACTTAACTAGATATGTAACTGATCAGTCCCAGGAAACATCGACGGTGGTACAACCTTCATTTACGTAATTGCATGTTAAAACATCATATGTAATTTCCGAGACAACTCGCAATTACTCGCAAAAAATATTTGCCGTAAGAAATATTCTCTTAGAAATACGACAAACAATAGCTTTCGTAAAAATATATCTTAACTCGCTTTTAACTAACTTAAAACATTTATTTGACCCTTATTAAGGTGATTGCTGTAATTTAAAATAATGGAATACCGAAAATCGTGACTCTTGTTTTAGTTGTGTTTGCTATCCAATGATTTTAACAGTATATCCCGTGTGTTGAGGCCATTCCGTCTTCAAATCCCAGTAACATTGGATTAGTTGTAATAAAACAAGCAATGGATTTGGTACAAGGCCAGATTGTCATTAAACAAATTATTAACCTGTTACTTTAAAATTTATTACCAATTAGGTATTGTATTGATACAAGTGTCATTTTTAATCAATTTTAATAATAGGTTCCTGTATTGAAGGTTTTTTACATAGCGTAAATTATAAGTAGATATGTTCTTTTCAACCGACTTCCAAAAAGGAGGAGGTTCTTAATTCGACTGTTTGTTTTTTTTTCTATATTTGTTACGTCATATCTTCGGACTGTATGTACCAATTTTGATATTTATTTCTAATTGGAGTCTACTACTTCCCAAGTAGTCCCATTTCAATTTGGTCCCATTCCGACAACTATTTGGTCCCATTTCGGTAGTTTGAAGTCATCCCCATCCGGCTCGAAGGACCACTAGATGTATGGGTTTTTCGGGTATTTGACAGGAAAACCACTGTGTTGTACAAACTGTCGTTTATTGTTTGTTTGTATATATATAGATGTTCTGAGTCGCCCTAAGAATTACGTGAGTACACTGTAAAATAATGTGTAATTAGCGCGTTGCGGCGGTATAGTAACGACTACTTCCTCTCTAGCATTATTGGCTCGTATAGCTGATATGTCAATTTTTTACGTGTATTGACTTGGGACGTAATAGCTTTCATTAGAAAAAAAACCCAGTCCAAATATATGATTTAACAAACATAAAAAAACATACAGTCGAATTAAAGACCTCCATTTTTGGAAATCGGTTGAAAAATGGAATTGTAAAGTCGGTTGGTGTGCAAGATTTTGCATAATTAATATCATTTTAAAAGGTTTCAAAACTTGACTCTTTGAACTGTGAATATTCAGACGCGGTGTACAAAGATTTTCTCTACTGTACCTACTTCATGAAGGTAAACATGATACGAATGCAAACTGGTAACGAATTATGTCTCTCATTTGACAATATTGACAAGAAATTGAACTTTCTCTTTCTTTGAGAAACACATTTTATAAATAATATTCATTCATTAGGTATAGTTCGCGAGGAGTAAGCTGAGCTTTGCATTTGTGTGAGTGCACGTACGTGAACGTATAATGTGTGTTTACTCTACTTTTCGTGATCACTCACACAAATGCAAAACTCAGCGTAGGCTTCGCAAATTATATACCTACTTATCATTTTATGCAATAAATATAAATATTTTTGTACATTCTCACAAACGTCATCTAGCCCAAATTAAGCTAATCACGTCTGTTTCTTCAAAAGGGTATGCAGAGTTTGCGGAGGTCCTAAATTACTCGCCCACTTTTCGCGTAAAACTTCGTTGGTCCCATATGTTAGGAGGCGTCGGATGAGAATGTTTGTAACGGTGTCAACGGTTTTTATTCCAATAGTGTTTAAGATTCATTCATTTTTCATTTGTAAAGTTCTTTATTAATAAAAAATATAATTAAAAAGTAAAAATTTGTGTACATTAATCCTAACCTTACTTAACATAATGTGACATAGTCATAATGTGACATAGTCTAGGGTGACTATAAGCAAAATAAAACAAATAAACGTTTTCGATCAACGTCGATTTGTTGTACATCCAATAACTCACCAAACGTCATATTAGTATTCTATTTGTGCCGCACGATAACTACGAGTAGATAGCTAGAATAGGATCTAGTGTAGTCGAATTCATGCAAAGCATCCGACTGTGACTGTATCTCCTGTACCTATATTATGTGTGACGTCATAACGGCTTGTCATATGACTTGCCACGTGGAAGCATACTAATAAACAAACACAACAAGACGTTACTACACTTTCGTCACTTTAAGTGAGGTGACAGCAGACTGACTAATGCCCATAGTAATAACCGAGTCATTCGCGCAAAATGATCTATAAAATGTTGTAAATTTTCTATGTAAACTCTTTCTGCTGTGCATGCGCATACGACCTCCACGAAGATTTATAGATAGATCCTATGATTGTAATATAAGTCCAATTACAACAATTCAAATCAAACACAAAATTTACCACTAGCTAGCTTTGATTCAAATAAGCCTTGTTGTGAACACACACGCCCTCCCTCTTTTTTAAGAGGACAGTGTTGTTATGCGCCTACAATAACACCTATCATTTTGTCTGTATGTAGCAAATTAGTCGCAAACCATTGCCGGAACGAGGACTTCAAACATCGGTTAACAGCAGACCTAACACAGCCAGGGTCGACCCCAGTCTATCAACACATTTAACTAATGATATAACAGGGCTATTCCCATTTGTCCCCACATCCATTGACACCGTTGGTGACAACTGAGACAGAAGTCGAGTGGACACTGCTAGGCTATACTCTTAGGGCCGAAAAGCATTGAGGATGATTTAGGCATCAGTCTTCTAAATGATGTTCAAGCCATTTAATCATCAATTATAGTGTTGTGTATTGTTGTGAATAACTCGTTGTGATTGCCATAATTCGATACGTGAGTCGTGACTCGCATCAGAGGTGCAAAGCAAGGTCCCCTGATGTCTGCCATATCGCTGCACTTCAAAACAAAATTAATCTCTATGTTGATCTTTATTAGGTCTAATGTTGTTTACAATTCGGTTTTTCCGCTTGTCACATGTTGCTTTGTCCAGTTTTCATCGGTCCACGTAAGGATAAACAGGAAGGTTCCTATTTGACGAGTCCTTGATCTGTTGAACCTTATCAAGTTCAATATGAATCACAAGATGTTCAAGTAAGTACGAGTAGATACGTACAACCTTGAATGTCTAGCGCTGTTAGTCATTTAATTATTAAAAAGTACTACCTATCGGTAATGTTAAAGTAGTTAGTTTTAAACAATAGTCAGAGACGCCCAGGACTTTAATTGGCTGTGCCATAGCGGCTGGCACGTAAGATTTTGTTGCCTTTCATCAACATTTCATCGCAAGGTTACCTTCAAATTTTTTTTAAATTACAATATAGCTGCTACTTTTTATTAAATTAATTCCGCCATTTTGGACATAACATTGCCCGGTGACGGCAATAGGCTTGCCCCCTATTACGTGGGACTAAAAATACTGGCAAATTGTGGGTGTGTAGGGTCGGCGCTCACTGCCGGCATGGCACGGCAGATTGTGCTGCGGCATCCCGCGGCGTTCCCTGTCATGCCGTGGCATGGTAGGTTGTGCTTCGGCATGCCTGCATGCATCTCTTGCCACGCTCAACCAGTGTGAGAGACAAAAAACGCGCGCGCGCCAGTGCGTCTTCTCCCTCCCTTGCCCCCGCGCACCGATCGAACTGCGCCCCATTAACCGAAATGACCGCTGCACAAGTTACAACCTTATTTCAACTAGTTTAGCAATCATAATTCCTCGACACAAAGTGACCCATACGTCATGCCACAGCATCCTGCGGCACGTCGCGGCATCGTGGTATCGAAATAAAGTAACATGAACTCTAAAATAATTGAAATAAGATTCAAAATAACTTGATTAGTAATAAAATCCTTTGCCATGCCATGCCGTGCCGTGCTGGCAGTGAGCGCCGGCCCTAATGCACCTCTGCCTACCCCTTCGGGGATTAGACATGATATGTGTGTGTGTATGTAGTTTTAAACAAACGTCAATCTATCTTTAATATTCTTTCATATTTAATATTCAACAGGTATGTTTGTATGTATGCAAGACTTAACAGTGTTTACTATGACAATAAACGACTTTAACTTGGATGATAAGGTTTTTTTCAAACTGGATAGGTTTTTACTACTAATGTTTTTTTTTTATAAAATGTTTTTTATACATTGACTCTGTGTACTTAACTTGAATTAAACATTTAAAATACAGACTTAATAATATTAATTTTACCTAAATAATTAAGTATGTTCATTGTGGAAAAACAGAGCTCTATTTACAGAAAATTAAAATAAATCTTTCACATCAAACATTGTCAAAATAGATACTGAATTCCGTTTTACGATCGTGGTAAGTATTAAGCGTCGTTCAGACTACGCTATACTATATCGCATCATAGCATATAGTATATAGCACAACAATATCGCATACCATACATTTACTATGAAAACTAAGAAAGAAATTATAAATCACAAAAACTGATGTCATCGGCGGGAATCGAACCCACGGAAAAAATACAAAATATAATGAATTAATATTAAATCTCAATCAGAGACTTCAAATCGCCACTTAAATTTTTGAAAAGAACACAATTTTTTATAAGCAACATTTAGTGGATACCCGATTAATAATAAACTCAAATTCAATTGTTGTCGGTCTGCTTGTTGTAGCTAATCTCTGGGATGGCTAGACCGATTTTTACGGGACCATCACTGACAGATAGCTCATGCAATAAGGCATAACATAGGCTACTTTTTAATCCGATTATATGTTACCGCGGTAATCGGAAACCATTTATAAACCTTTTTACGCAAAGCGAAGCCGCGGGCGTCCGTTATTTGTAAAAAACATCTATTAAGAGTAAAAAATAACTCTTCAACTTGTCTTTCCTTTAATAACTGTACTCATTATGCAAGAAAAGATACAAGGTAACCTATAAAAGAAAAAAAAATCCTACAATACGCTATTGTAAAATTATGTACCATTATACAGTGAACACGTTGAGATGAAGATCACAGCAATTATACTCCTAACTGCTGAAGATTCTAAGCATGCGGAATGAGAAACAAGTTTATGTTGAAACGTGTTAGAATACATTAGAGATAAAACGTGGCTACAAAGACATACCTGATTTATAATTTTGTTAAATTTATGAAACTCTTTACTTTACCTTGTCTAGTTTTAAACTACTCCAAAAATACTATAGTCATCATTCACCTAGCCTTTCCAGTGTAACTGCAATTCGACTGAACTTCGATATTTTCCGTGAAGCGACTTCCATCTGACCTCCACAAACCATGGGCGACATCGAAGTTCTGTAGTTAGACCGGTCGGATTTTTGATTTAGGGCTTCAACTACACCTAACAACTGCCATATATGTTCGTATGACTTTCGGGACTGACGGCTTAACGTGCTCTCCGAGGCACGGAGGGGTCTCAGTGTCTTAAGAAATGGTCACCCATCCTAAGACCTGCCGGACTAGATGTTGCTTAACCTTTGCAATGTGTTAACATTGTTGGTTACCACTGGACCACGAGCCCCACTCATAAAATCGAAATATACTATTATACTATCATAGTAAAATTAAACTGTAACTATACAATGAAAGTACTATGTAATCGGTAATCTAATGTTTTAAGCTGACTTTTGTTTCCACAGAGTAATAATATTACTGTCTAATAACGTGACCAGAATGCTGGGTATTTTCTGGCCAAAAGAATAAGTATCACTATCCAACGTGGCAACGCAGCCAGTATTCTGGGAACCTTCCCAGCCGGCAATGACGCTGAGAATTTTTTTAACGATATTTTGTAAATATTGTTAACACTTTTAGCACATCAATATTGTAATTCTCATTGTAAATAAACTATATCCTTGCCTTGTCAGTATATACTTTACCCACTTAAACTACCAGTATTTATGATAAACGTGTAAATCTGCCCTAATTATCTAAAGAAAATAAATTATCAAGAAAAATAATGAATGACAATAATTACTGTATTTACAAATGATAACGTGTTGAATGTCGTAGCCTTGATTGGATCGATGATCAAGGCTCTCGGTGAGATGCTTGTGTCGACCGACTACGTTGATAAGCCAACGTTTATACTTATTTTTTCTTCTTTTTAATATTTTCTCACAACACAACATTCCTTCATTGAACTATTGTTCTAATTCTGAACGTTTTCGTATTAACAAGTTCATCTACATTTATTATTACCTTTAAAAGTTATGTAATGATTTTTGTTATAATTATCAAAGATTATCTTGGCAGCTAGATTCAAAAACACACATTGTAAATTATTAACTCTTGTCCGATGCATGTATACCTATATTAGTTTTCTCGTTCTCAATAAGTACCCTCAATAATACCCATGGGAGATGTAGTAGTAGGTGTATGAAGAAGTTGCCACTTTGATATTATTAGTTTGACGAACTTTTATATCTGTCCATATACCTATTTAGCTAAATAAAAATCTATTCGCGATTCTCGGAGTATGTCCGAGTATAACATCGAAACTGTTAAAACCATTGAGTTTAATAAAGTACTTAATATTTAAATCTACTGTTGAAACTATTTATGTTGGAGTTGTCTTGTGAAGGTAACTCGTATTTTTGATAAAAAATATTAAAAATCTTTCTTCATTATCACCTACACCGTGGATGACCCTAAATATCTGGCAAATAGTAGGTAGGTATCATATTATAAATTTTATATATAGCTTTGTTCGACCATAAATCAGGCGCGATTTAAAAATAATATAAATAACGTAAAGATTAATTGTCTTTTTATAAATAACTCGGCCCATTTAACAGTTACTATTGTTGTGCTGATAAAGCATCACCTTGGGGATTTTACTTCTTATTATGTTATTTATGTATAAAGCAAGTAAATTTCAAATGTTACCACATTTGAAATTTACTTGCTTTATAATACAAAATCGTAAGCAAAAAAATGGCCAAGTAGCATTAACTTTTTACGTCACAATATGTGTTTATTTATACCGAAGTTTGGGTGTTTCTTGTGTATGAAAATAAAGTGTTTAATATGTATACAATCATTGATTTAATAAAAGTTCAGCATCTAGTTTTCATAGCACACGTTCTGTTTTCCTAGTTTCAGACTTTAAATGCTAATGTGTATTATTGCAGTAATAGTATTATAAGTTTATTGCTTACTCTATTGTTATATTAATCTGGTAAGATTTGTTATTTACACGTAATAATTGTCAATTAACAATAAGAATTACAATATACAAAATAAACATAATTATAGACTAAAAATATTTACATTACAAAATATCGTTTAAAAAATCCTCCGCGTCATTGCCGACTGGGAAGTTTCCCAGAATGCTGGCTGTGTTGCCACGTTGAATGGCGATACTTATTCTTTGGGCCAGAAAATAGCCAGCCTTCTGGTCCTGAGAAGCATCGATTAGGCGTTTAGCAATGTCTCTATAAAGGCGGCGAGCAATCGGACCCCATGATCCCAGTGTCTCAACCCCAAACGGCTCAAATATGTAATCACCTGCTAGGTTAGCATATTTACGCCGTTTAAGGCCTTCAGCCGATGCAGCAGCAGCGCCGGCACATCCGGATTTGCTTGGAAGGTGTGAAGGTGCTAAGGTGTCAACGCATGTAGCGTCCCACACCAAAGGCCTTCCCATCTTCCACGGTAGCAACGACATACCGTCCGGTCTCTTTCCATCGCTTCGTGCTAAACCATTTGGTTCACGTACGGCCGGAAGACGGTGCGGTGGAAATAGCCCTACGAATTATGTCGTTTAGAATAGTGTGCCGAGGTATACGACCTGCGCTTCTGCTACAAGAAAGGCCATGGTGTCCCAGATTATCGACGGCTAGAATACAATTAGTATTTTTGTTATTGAAAATATCGTGAGGTTATACTTACGGCGTTCCCGAGACGCGACAATGGACGTTAAGGCAGCCATTAAAAAATCTATCTTGGATACTCAAATTACTGAGTTATCGGAATATTTATCGATATTTTTGTTGCGAGATTCCAATGTGTCGGCAATAATGCAACCGCCGTGATCACAGAACAACTGAAGTAGACCGTACTGGCGGTTGTTGGTGAAAAAAGACACACACACACTTTATAACGCCCACAATTCGCCTATAACTTTGTTGGTTCCAGTGGCAAACCAATTGCCGTATCTTTGCAATTTTTGTACACGTTGAATGAATGAATTGTTTACTGAGCATCGGCTTTTGGTCGACAAGGAACCAAATAGTTTTGTCCACATTCTATCTAATTTAAAAGTAATCCTTGAGACAGCTGCTAAGCATACATTAAAACGTCTGTCGCAAGAACATTATGCATTCACACGAGAGAGGAACTATTCGCTGGTAATCATATTATACGAATATATTAAAGCTCGAATATAAAATATGATATTTGGCATGATTTTCCTACATTTGTTGGTCATTTAGTCACATTACAACAATAATGATCCGTGTATAAAGGAGAGTATCTTTTAGTTTAGCTTTAATGTGCAAAACGTCCCGTTTTTGTCCCCAAGACGTTTCTGTCCAAGAGTTTGCTAGTCATTCTGTGAGTCCCAATTTAGTCATATTGACTACTGATACAGACTTGCCAAAGGATTTTCCAAGTAATTGTTCATCAAATTACCTGCCTATTTTATCATTGCACGGATTAGTGTTTCAATTCATTGGGGTTTATGAAGACAATCATATTGAGGAACGGTTTGTTGAGGAAAAACATGTATTTAAAAACTTTTCATAGTTCGTTAGTAAGGTTATCAACCAGTTTCATGACAATAAGCCTTCCATACAAGTTTCGATGCACCTTCCTGAATGGGCAAGTTCAATAGCAGGCAGTCTGCCAAACGATTCGTATGCTGCGTATGAACTGTGGTTTAGAGTCAGACCCAGACCGATGTTCTACGTATTTAAAAGCGCTTACACTAAATAACATTACATGTGTAGGAAAACCGCATGAAAGATATTCTAAGATGATTGTAAATATACAAACGTACCATGAGATTGTCTTTTATAATATTTGCTTATGTATAGGGTAAAGTCTTTGAAAATACTTACTTACTAAAATACTGCATTGTTTAAAGAAATTCATTATCTGGGAGGCAATAGGTGGAATCGTACTAAATATGGAAAATTTGCGCCTTTGTTTGAGTAGGATTTGTTTGAACAGTTCCTCTCCTCTCCTCTTCCTCTTGGAACTCAGTAGAGAATTTTTGCATAACTTTATTAGTTTGTTAGGTAGCAATGATAAATTCTTTTTTTTTTTTTTTATATATATGTCGACAAATTGACGCCACCCGCCTGATGGTAAGCTGGGGCGACGTCTGGCCATTGTGGGCGACTCTCACAGTACACAGGAATACTATAAAGAGTGGCCCTCAACGCTTCGCTTAGAGAACCCAGGGTTATTAGTGTCCGACCGAATGTTCGGTTTCGGTTTCGGTTTCGGTCGAGTTTCGGCAAAAAAACGAGTTTCGGTTATGTTTCGGTTTCGGCAGCAAACCTGCCGAAACTACGACTGAAACCGAAACTGCATTCGGGAGTTTTCGCGCTGTGCTCTTGTTTGTTCGGCGCGGTAAATGACATCCAAGCGACGATGACATTTGGCCACGTCCACGTGAGTAATCATGTCGTAACCTGTTTGTTTGCAGTGCACTTTGATTGTTGTGAGTTTTCGTGTGATATGTTTTGATTTCGGTAAGTTTTATCACGTGATATAATATAAGAGTACCTCGAAAAGTAATTTAATATAACAAAGGAGTGGTAACTAGATTATAGTAGAATCAAGTTTACCATAAAAATCTAAACATTTTGTGGTTAATTTAACTCTTTCGCTAATGCTAGGTATATGTAAACAAACATTAGTTAAGTAGGTACATGGTATTTACTATAGTGCATTAGTGGTGATAATAATAAGGATTTAGAGTTTTTCAATTTAATAATTATTAAGTAGGTACCAATATAATAATAGTTTTTTTTTT
This sequence comes from Nudaria mundana, assembly GCA_963556515.1. Classification (NCBI taxonomy): domain Eukaryota; kingdom Metazoa; phylum Arthropoda; class Insecta; order Lepidoptera; family Erebidae; genus Nudaria; species Nudaria mundana. Next base: position 6,847,032 of record OY748295.1, on the reverse strand, counting down.
ACAAATTAACACTTATAATTAAACGAGTAGATACCTACCTGGTAATCCGTATAAAATTAACACTTATACTTATTTTATTTCTGTTTTTCAATTTAAAACCTTATCCATAATAGTTCACGAACATAAATAAATAATTTAAAATACATTGAGTACCTACTGATTAAACCTAATAGAGAACCTTTCTTTTTATATAGATTTTATAGATTATAATATATTTTCTTTATTTTTCTCTGAAAAAATGATCCTTATAAGAAAGTTTCGGTTTCGGTTTCGGCCGAAACTGAGACCGTTGCCGAAATTCGGTTTCGGTATCGGTCGTAAAATCCAGTTTCGGTCGGACACTAAGGGTTATATGTTGGAGGAAACACGTGCGCAGGCAGGGCGTTCCAAGTCACCATCGTTCGGCAGAGAAACGAACGTTTAAAACGCTCGGTTCTCGCGAAGACGGTTTCCACGGTGTGTGTGAGAGTGAGATCTCTGCCCGGCACGCGTTGTTCGGGATCGGAAGGGAGAGGGTGGGATCAGGTTGAAGAGCTCTTCTGAACACTCTCCGTGGTAAATACGGTAGAACGCGGCCAAGGAAGCAATTGTTCGGCGTTGGGCTAGCGGCTCAAGGCGTCCCGTTACCTCCGGACAGTCTATAATGCGAACAGCGCGTCGCTGCATAGCGTCGAGTGCATCCAGCAAATATTTCGCGGAGCCTTCCCAGAGGTGAGAGCAGTATTCGACGCAGGGTCTAATCTGCGTTTTGTACAGCAGACACCTCTGGTGCGGCGTAAAGAATCGCTTTACGTTGTTCAGTATTCCTAGTTTCCGCGAAGCTAGCCCAATACATCTCTCAATGTATTTTGTGTTATTGAGATCTCGACGAACGTATATGCCAAGGATGTCTAGATTGTCCTTCATTGGTAATATTGCATTCTGAAGAGTGGGTAGGGGAAGGAAAGGGGTTTTTTTCGCTGTAAATGCAGACGCCTGTGTTTTGTGGGCATTGAACTCGACCAAGTTCTCGGCACCCCATTGGGAGATGCTGTCGAGGTTACGGTCGAGATCAGCCACGAGTCTTCGTCTCTCCTCCTCAATCTCAGATCGCCCCGCCGTCGGATGAACCGAGTAACTCCCGTGCAATGTGCGGTCATCTGCATAGCTATGAATGTTCCCAAGGGATAGCATATCATTGATATGCAGAAGAAAGAGAGTTGGTGATAGTACGGTACCCCCGGCATTCACTTGCAAGAAGCGAGAAGCCTGGCCATCGCAGAGGACCCGCACTCGGCGCTCGTTTAAAAAGCTGGCAATCCAGCTGCACAGTTGAGGAGGTAGACCATATGCCGGAAGCTTGGAAAGGAGCGAAGCATGCCAGACCCTATCGAAAGCTTTGACGATGTCCAGGCTAATAGCCAAGGCCTTACCGTACTTTTCCATACATGCGTGGCGAATGCCAGGAGGTCACCCGTTGATCGTTTTGGCATATTACCGATCATTGATTAGCGAGTGATCTTATCGCATGAGCTGCTTATTGATAAGGAGCTCGAGTACCTTGCAAATGACTGAGGTGACAGCTATGGGTTGATAGTTGCCTGGATCGGATCGATCCCTTTTCTTGGGGATCGGTTGTACGTTCGCCTCTTACCAGACCTCCGGCACGAGCCCTGTAGAGTATGACAGGCGGTACAGACGCGTTAGTACTGGAGACAACTCAGCTGCACATTTTCGTAGCACCACCGCCGGAATGCCGTCAGGGCCACTGGCTTTCCGCACGTCGAGTGACCGCAGCACTGCCCGTACATCACATTGCCTGATATCAATATCAGGCATAGTGTGGCCACAGTTGGCGATGGCGGGGGCTGCAAGCCACATTCATCGACCCAGGAATTAGTCGCAAAGAGGTCTGCGAGCATGTCCGCCTTCTCTTGGGCTTTGTGAGCCAGTGATCCATCAGGAAAACGCAGTGGTGGCAGCGAGGGTTGGCAAAAATTAAACTGTACGGCTTTGGCCAGTTGCCAGTATCCACGGCTGCCCGTGGGATGGGATGTAAGCTCCTGACCAAGCCACGCGACGCACTGAGCATCCGCTCTCTTGAAGGCCCTCTTGCTGAATCTAGTGGCCCTATTGTACGCTGCTTTGAGGCGGTTCAGATTCGGGTCACGTGCCGCCCGAGCCCTGACGCAGGCGCGATATGCCGACTGTTTTTTCTCAACAGGCTCGGCACATTCACGCCCGAACCAGGCGAGCTTTGCGGATGCTGGCGACATCAGTGAAAGGGATATAATATTCTATCCCTAGACTGATCTCGACAGCAACGGCAGCAGCGCTATCCGAAGGCGCCTTCCCTACAAAGCAGCGCTGGCTCCACGGGACGGACGCAAAGTAATCGCGGAGACCGTCCCAGTCTGCCGACGAGTAGTGCCATAGTCGTCGAGTCATTTGCTCAGCACGAGCAGGAGGTGGCACTTGAAAGCTGGCGTGCACCACACAGTGGTCGGAAGTGCCCAGTGGGGCGCGTACCGACACACTGTACTCGGCTGGGCGACTCGTCAGCAGTAGATCCAGCAAGGCAGGTGTGCCCGTGGGAAAGAGCGAATGTATGGGCGGTTCGTCCCGCATGATCGGTCCTAAGGCGGTCCTAAGGCTTACATTCTGCTCAATAATTAAATGGCTTTACAAGACTGAAATAGTTTTTGAATTCGACTGAGAGTCTTAGATTAGCTCTTCATCTATTAAGTATGGATATAAAACCAGCAGATTTTTCTATTTATTATAATATTTTTTAACACGCTAACAGAAAGAGGTGTAAAGAAATATAAACATTAGGTAAGTACCTTTATAGTGTAAAGTTGCTCTGAGTCTTATCAAACAAGAACTGATGAAAATTCTTATCTCTTAAAATACTTGACTGGTATAAAACTGGTCTCGCACCCAATTTGCAAAGCCAATATTTTCTAATGAATGTTAAACAAAAGTCGTTTAGATCCATTCTGTGCAATTGACCTTCAATAAAATCATTCTCGGTCTACCTGTTCCAATCCAAGTATGAATTTAAGAGTAGTCCTGCTGTTTATCTAGATTCTCGATTATGCTTAAAGAGCATCATCAAGCTAATTTTAATAGTTCCAAGAAAAACAATGCCTTGTGACGAAATTAATTTGTGTACTTTATGATCTACGGAAGAAAACACAAGCGCTCTGACAAATAGTATGGTTTATTCGTCACATAACTACTTAGAGACCTATCAAAATCTTTGGAGCTTGATAGTGCAACAGCTAATCACTAAGCTCTAGCAGCTCTACAGTATTATATTTTAATTGATGCTTATGTATACCACGGTACTAAGTAATTTGTGACGAATGAATTTAACACAGAGTTGGATAGAAACAGGCGTTACTTGGCGAAAATCCATGACAAAACAATGGTAAGTAAAAATTTTTTTAAGAAAAAACTTTTTAGCATTAATTAATAGCATTAATTTTTCGCAGAATCAAAAGGACAACAAAACGTCGACAATTGTTTCGCCTCTAAACGAGGCATTATCAAGACTGTCTCAGAGAGAACAGCAAAATTCGTGGTTGGAACGTGTTTGCTTATAAGTAAACGCGTGCAAATTTCATTATCGCGATGTAGGATTCTTTACAATAACCAATGTGGGTAGAAACCTCAGATCATGCTAACTAAGTTCCAAAAATAGGTATTCACCAATACTTGACCTTATCTGTTTGATTTAATTACTGTCTCTTGATAAGTTGCATAGAAAACCCAAACAACACATACAAACCAACAACAGTTAATGTGTCTGTCTGTTCGCAAACAGATTAAGTAAGGGAGATGTGTGAAAATCTATTTGTTCATTGAGTAAGGTGTCCGCATCTCTTCTAACTATTTCTAGCCTTTCCCAAACACTTAACTTGAACCCTTTCTCACATAACCGTAAAACTTTAAAAGTGTTACTATTGTTCAAGGAATGACCAGTGTCAAGAAGATGCTTCGCGAAGAGGGACCTTTCAGGACAACCATTGCGGGACGCCGCTCTATGTTCCTTATATCTAATATCGAAGGACCTGCCAGTCTGTCCCACATACTTCAAACCACATTCATCACAACTCAACAAATAAACACCTGATCTGCATGAGACCGACACCGAATCCCTGCCATTACACAGCTCCCTCAAGGCATTCTGAGTTCTAAAAGCAACAAATATATTACTTTCCCTCATGATCTTAGCTATACTCAACGAGACGGGACCCACGAACGGCAAACAGGCCGTGTACTTCCTAGGTGGATCTTGAATCGGATATAATAAATGAAAACTAGCCTTTCTACGTTTTTTATTTAATAATGAGTGAACCATTCCTACGTCATAGCCATTACTTTGTGCTATGTAGCAAATGATGGACAATTCTTCACCAAATGCCTGTGGGCTCAACGGTACCGCCAGTAACCATGCCATGGATGAATCATCCATGGCAACATAAAATGGCAGCTTTCCACAGCTTACTGAGCAGGTTACTGGCGGTACCGTTGAGCCCACAGGCATTTGGTGAAGAATTGTCCATCATTTGCTACATAGCACAAAGTAATGGCTATGACGTAGGAATGGTTCACTCATTATTAAATAAAAAACGTAGAAAGGCTAGTTTTCATTTATTATATCCGATTCAAGATCCACCTAGGAAGTACACGGCCTGTTTGCCGTTCGTGGGTCCCGTCTCGTTGAGTATAGCTAAGATCATGAGGGAAAGTAATATATTTGTTGCTTTTAGAACTCAGAATGCCTTGAGGGAGCTGTGTAATGGCAGGGATTCGGTGTCGGTCTCATGCAGATCAGGTGTTTATTTGTTGAGTTGTGATGAATGTGGTTTGAAGTATGTGGGACAGACTGGCAGGTCCTTCGATATTAGATATAAGGAACATAGAGCGGCGTCCCGCAATGGTTGTCCTGAAAGGTCCCTCTTCGCGAAGCATCTTCTTGACACTGGTCATTCCTTGAACAATAGTAACACTTTTAAAGTTTTACGGTTATGTGAGAAAGGGTTCAAGTTAAGTGTTTGGGAAAGGCTAGAAATAGTTAGAAGAGATGCGGACACCTTACTCAATGAACAAATAGATTTTCACACATCTCCCTTACTTAATCTGTTTGCGAACAGACAGACACATTAACTGTTGTTGGTTTGTATGTGTTGTTTGGGTTTTCTATGCAACTTATCAAGAGACAGTAATTAAATCAAACAGATAAGGTCAAGTATTGGTGAATACCTATTTTTGGAACTTAGTTAGCATGATCTGAGGTTTCTACCCACATTGGTTATTGTAAAGAATCCTACATCGCGATAATGAAATTTGCACGCGTTTACTTATAAGCAAACACGTTCCAACCACGAATTTTGCTGTTCTCTCTGAGACAGTCTTGATAATGCCTCGTTTAGAGGCGAAACAATTGTCGACGTTTTGTTGTCCTTTTGATTCTGCGAAAAATTAATGCTATTAATTAATGCTAAAAAGTTTTTTCTTAAAAAAATTTTTACTTACCATTGTTTTAACACAGAGTGACAACTAAAAGATGACTCCAATCTTTTGAAGGAAACAGCGATTCACTCTTTAGGTATAAGTGAGGTAGTAACGTCATGACCAACAGTGATTCAAAATTTAAAATGTTCATATCCATTTAGGTCGCATGACGACACTTACATTTACAATTACTGCCAAATTTGCAAAGCAACAAGTTAAAATCTGTGGGCAAGAAATCTGACGGCCGCCATAGGTATTTCAATCGCCAATACTGACAATCTTGATATACTTAGAACAAATGATATATAAAAGATTAAAAGAAAAGGGGAGGCAAAGGTGTATTACCTACATACCCACACTTTACCTGTGAAGATGGTCCCACGGAATAAGGGGCAACCCTATTGCCATTACCGGACACAACGAAAAATCCATAACCACTCTGTAATTAAAACCAAAATTCCAACAGCCAGTAATCTCTGCAGTCCAAGCAATTTATTATACAAAATACTATACTTAATAGAGTAAATTGATGTGGACGTTTAAATCTTATATCTTATGGAATAATACATATCTTAATGTAACTAGTGACTAAACCAGCTTCGTGGGAAACAATAACATCTATTCAAATGTACTTATCTATTGTTATATAACTGAGACTATGAGTACTTAATTATCAAGACAATCATTTTGCGCTTCAAAGCTTACTATGTACCAGACTCGTTTATGTCTTGTTCTAGTCCAAACCATTCACGGCACTATTTATTCATTCGATACCTAAGTTTTTTAAGCCCGTTGCAGAATGAGATACTGGGGTACCTATGTAACATCATGGCTTTTGGCATTTAGGTTATTATTATATAATGGAAACAGGCGTAGGCAGAGGTGCATTATACATCGACACTTATCCAGTGATTTTTGTAATTCAAACCAAAATGTTTACATAGAGGTTACATAGGTAGGACTACCAAATAATATCTGTATGGTCCGAGCTGTTATCGTTTCTGTATTACTGTTACTTCGCGTAGCTGTATAAAGACTAAAACAATGTTTGTAAGAAGGTACACTATGTTAAGAAGATATTATGACAAATGATGTTCAGGTGTTCAGCCTTCAATAAACAATGTTGTAGAACGAGGTTGTTCAAGGCGTGACATTTTGTTTTGTCTTTTATATTCAAATATGAATTCTTAAGAGGTCAATGAGGTATTATTTAATGAATAGACTCGTACATTCTACATTGCTGTGCTGATATGCAAAAGCTACCAAAATAGATGGTTCTCTAGGATAAAGCAGTGCTGTTAAATGCACAATAAGTAACAATTATGTAGATGAGAAAATTGCCATTGGCGAACATGTTCTAGTGCTCTTTAGTACGTTGAACTTGGACTTGGTCCAGATACAAAAAAGATGAATACATGTACTTATATTTAGTAATCAACTAGAACTATGACGTCATCTGCAAAATCGGCAATTAGGATTAACTTGATTCGAATATCGAAGTAGTGGGTCCTACTAATTAGGATGCCTCTGTCCACTAACTGTTTTTTTAGATCTGCGGCCTCCATTATCAGGTGCCCCATGTACTCGGAATTAACCCTGTTGCTTCGTCCACTATCTTCGATCCCTTTGGGTATTGGATTTATTGTCCACACCGATCCCCTAGTGGATATTGCTAGTTTTCGTTAAAACTATAAAAGAATAGAAGAAAAGCTATGAAATAGATAACACGCATCTTTCCTAGCAACTTACTCCATTCATAGTCACAGGCAACTCTTGACTTATAAGAAAACAAAGCGACTAATAGCTATGGTACTCTTTATTTATTGAGCAAAGCACTTCACATGTCTCACTTCGTACCTTCATTGTTTGAACGCCATTATACGATTGAAAATTGGGCTTGCTTCAATAAGCAAAGGTAGTAAATGTATGAAGCAATTACCAATTATAGTCTTATACCTACTGACTTATATAATAGATAACATTGATTATTGGGGTAAGTCTCAGTTGTATTAAAAGCTCCTACTCCTAATCGTTCCTAATTCCGGGTTCTAAGTTTTCAGCTACCTGATATACGAAATTACAGTAAATTTTGTGTAATGCTTGAAATATGATGGAGTTAGAAACATCCAAACTTTCGTACTTAATACCTAAATCAGTTGAATTAAGGAAATACATACACACATATCACGCCTATATCCCCGAAGGGGTACACACCCTCAATTTGCCAGTATTTTTAGTCCCACATAATAGGGGGCTAGCCTATTGCCGTCACCGGGAACATTTATAATTGGTTATGTCCAAAATGGCCGAATGAATTTAACAAAAAGTACCAGCTTATTATTATTTTTTTTAAATTTGAAACCTGATGCCTTGCGATGAAATGTTGATGAAAGGCAACAAAATTTTACTTGCCAGCCGCTGTGACACAGCCAATTAGTCCTGGGCGTCTCGGACTATATTAAGGAACTAAGAATAGGTAGACTTTATTGTATACAATACTTACCACAGTTCGTTTCAGTTGTTGTCACACGTTAAGATGTAATAAATGTTACAAAGTATCTACCTACGTAATGATTTGTGTGGTAATAAAATAAGATCATAGTTCTGATTCTTCTTTTTACACGTGTAGACAGAAAAAAACCCTAGTTTTTACTTTACTGAAGTTACAATAGCAGAAAGTTATTTTATATATTCGATCTGATCTAGAACTCCATAATTCGATTTTTTTTATACCTAACGAAAATTTCTGAGAAACTTTGGATTGTTGGAAAGAAGAAAGAAAAGAATCACAAATTTGGAACACGCAGAGAAAATGTTCTGGATTAAAACTAAGATAAGATACTCACCTAAATCATTAAGGAGCTTAGTTCCATAACTAGTTTTTATTATTTCAGCACTGTTGGCCAGGCTGTCGGTAAACAGCAGCGATCTACCATATGATCACGCTTAGCGCTTTTATACCAAGGTTAAAATGTAAGGTAAGGTTGCCTGGAAGAGATCGCTCTGTGCGATAAGGCCGCCCATAGTACATAATTTTTGTAACCGTATTTTTTTATTTAGACTAAGTTTGTGCTTGATGTACAATAAAGAATATTTATTTATTTATTATTTATTATAAATTCGCCGTAATATGGTACCCGCTTTTCGACAGTAGTTTTGTCAATTTCACGTAATTGAAGACGAGTCATGACTCATGGCCGCTTTAGCGGGAACCTCGTCCGTTGATTGGCAAAATTAAATGCAACCCTTGCAGATGAGGTTATGAGATGGTGGTGGAACCCCTTTATAACATGGCATCATTGGTTTATTTGCAGTATATGTTATTTATACCATATCTGTCGTAACAAAGTCAGAAGTAAAGAAAATGAATATTTTTTTTATAAACAATAAAGTATGCTAACTTTTTCTCATAGTACGAGTATAATGTATAATAAACAAAACTTTCGGAGGAATGTTCTCCTATAAAGGGAACAGTCGCTGGTTCGAGTCCAGTTCAAGACTATAGTTTTTGTGATTAATTTCATTCAGTATATATGAATATAGAGTAGTATATATGTATTATAGGCTCGTGGTAACACATTGCAAAGGTTAAGCAACATCTAGTCAGGCCGGTCTTAGGATGGGTGACCATTTCTTAAGACACTGAGACCCCTCCGTGCCTCGGAGAGCACGTTAAGCCGTCAGTCCCGGTTGTCATATTAACATGTAGTGCAGTCGTTAGGGGTAGTTGGAGCCCTAAATCAAAAATCCGGCCGGTCTAACCACAGAACTTCGATAGCGCCCACGGGTTGTGGAGGTCAGATGGCAGTCGCTGCACGGAAACTATCGAAGTTCAGCCGAATCACAGTTAGACTTGAAAGCCGACCCCAACTGATATGGGAAAAGGCTCGGTGAATGATGATGATATATGAATATAGAAGATAATACCCATTATTATGAAATCAAGATGAAGTCTAGATTATGACAACTGTGTTTATCATTAGAATGAAGTGGAAAGAGTCGTTAAACTTGTACTATTATTATTGCCTCACGATGCACGTGTTCAAGACTATCATTACTACAACAATCATCATTACGTACTTTACTAACAAATAAACTGAGTATGTCAACGTTTCCAACACATCTGATATTAATGGTACACTAAGTAGACACAAAATATACAAAAGAGTATTTTGTAGGTTTTGCTAATAGACTTGTTCTATACTTCTATTCCAATCTCCATGGTTATTGTTATGGTGAAGTAATAGAGCGTACGTCTTTCTTTCTGGTCTCAGACAAAGGAAATATTGAAGGCAATTATAAACAGGATAAAAAATTAGGAAGATATAGGAGGTCGAAGCGTGCCTTTGCAGAGCGCGTTAAGCCGTCGGTCCCGGTTGTCATACGTACGAGTACATCTATAATAATAAATAATAATATAATAAATATGTTAGGACAATTCACACAACGCCATCTAGTCTCACACTAAGCAGAGCTTGTGATATGAGTACTAGATAAACTGATATAAATACTTTGATACATTTTTTTTTGTAAATACATACATATTATACATAGGAAACATCCAGACTTCGGTACAAACGTATGTGTCATCACACAAAGTTTGTCCCGACCGGGAATCGAACCCGAGACTCCGCGGCGTCGAAAGCGGATGCACTACCGACCACGCCACCGAAGCAGTCAATGGCAGTCGTTACAGGTATTTGGAGCCCTAAAACAAAATCTGACTAGTCTAACTACAGAACTTCGATATCACCCATTGGGTTGGCTGATGATAGAAGGTGGACAAGATTTGACTGCTTAATTTTGTCCTAAAATACGATTCTCTCTTTGGTCTCATTTAAAACTTTTGGCTGGGATAAGTGTTGGGCAAGTTTATCGTACTTTCTACAATCAAGTTTCTTGAACTTTCGGCCCTTTATTTTTTCTGTTGTCCGTTTCTTGTTTTAGAGTTGGAAGCCATGAAGTGCTATAAAGTATAACATGACACGCTAATCGCATGTATCCAGTGACCGCTCTAGAGGTCAATGCTAATAGCTCGGCTATAATACTTGCGTGACATATATACCTAGGCTGTGTTCATACTAAGAACATATTTGCACATTATTTTTGGGATACTTTATAAACCTTACATCAACAAAACACCTTTTTTAATATTTTTGTATTTCAAAGCAATATGTTTGCTTAAACTACTTAGTTTTAAAATATTAAGATATAAATTATAAACAGATCACAAAAACTGTTGTCATCGGCAGGACTCGAACCCACGGTCATCGTACCTCAGTGGTCAGAGCATTCCCCCTGTAAGGGAAAGGCCATGGGTTCGAGAATCGAAAACTTTTTTTTATTTAAACAACTCTAGGAAATGAATTCGGAAGTCTGAAAACCGATGGATTGTTTTGCCAATTTAAGTCAGAAATAGAGCTAAATTTAGGGTTCGTTTAAATCTAATAAATTACAGATAGTTGGAGCACTAATGGTATTGTAATTGCGTGTATGTTTGCCTGTTATCTTTTCCCATCAACATCTGACATTTAGCAAAAATATAGATTAGCTATATATACAACATAATTTATCTTTTACTTGCTATAACCGATATCTATGAGAATAGAGTTAAGTGCTTCACCTTCCTCTCTATGATAAGTTCATTGACATCATATTAAAAAGAGAAAAATTGTATTGTTTGTTTGTTTGCATTAAATAGGATTTGATATTGAGAAAGAGATTTGAGAAATTCTTTGGGGACTATTCTGTGGGAAAGAGATAATCAGTTAGTTCGAAATATAACGTATCACAATTTAAATATTTTAAACCAATTATTATTCCTGTGAATGTAGCCTTAGTGCCAAACAGAGGTTAACAATCGGATTTCCGAGATAAGATCAAAATACAGGTATTAGAGTGACCTTTCTGATTTAAATGGTTGTGATTTTAAAATTTCAATTATGAAGTAGGTACCTACCTGTGTAGTGACATTATCCGGAATCGTTTTTGAAATCCAATCCGTCCTTTCCATTCCAATTTAAGCTTTTGGTAAGAATTGTTAGCAACGAAATGAAATCCTAGTGTAAATTATACATAGTTTAAAAAATGCAAAGTGCATCCTGGTATTTTAGCCGGGTTAGGATCGCTCTAAAACAATGCAAGGGTTCAGAACTACTTACATGTTTTCAATACAATAGTTTTCACCAATAAAAAGTAAACTGTCAAATGATTATAGAGTTATAAATAGGAAGATTGAAAGTGCATTACTACACTGAACATAAAAGCTCCTGACGTAGTTGACACATAATAAAAGCACTCAATTTCCAATAAAGTCCACGAAAATCACAACAGGAGACATTCGTGGTAACAAAATCAAAAATCAAAATATCTTTATTCATGTAGGTCACAAAGTAACACTTATGAACGTCAGAAAAAGAAAATGCTTCTACATTTACATTTACCGCCAGATTCGCAAGGCAATAGGTAGAGCCTGTGAGGAAAGAACCTGGCAAGAAAAACTCACGACCACTCTTTTTATTCGCCAGTAAATACAATGATTCTGTTACAACAATAAAAAGAGGGCAAGGGCAGTACGTGACCATGTGTGGACCAAGTGAACTTAAAAATTATGAATCTCTGTTATTCACAAAAAAGTTAAATACTAGTTAAAGGTGCCACATAATCTCAAAGTACCCATACCTTATAATATCATAATAATAATAATTTAACAATAATAAGTGAGTTTCAGCAATAAAACAACATTTCAAACAGAAGTAGCCCCTATGTAGCTCGAGTGATGAGCAAGCAACTCATTGCCATTTCTCTGTATCGTTTAAATAATCTTTAATAGTATAATATGCTTTTTTTAGGAGGTGTGTCTTAACAGCCACTTTGAATTTATTTAAAGGAAGGTTCATAATGTTTAGAGGAATTTTGTTATAAAAACGCACACCAAATCCTGCAAAGGAGTCATGAACCTTCTTCATAACCCAGAAGGAAGTTCTCTTACAGAATACCTGCCCGGTCTACGCTAAATATTATAAGAGTCTCCATTGAATCTCACGTAAGCTTTGTAAAGCCACTCGTCGGACTTCAGAGTGTCTAGTACCAGTTCCATACGTTAATTTGCTCGAACTACGTTTTCGTATTCGCCATACATTTCACACCAGCAGCGCCCCTAGCCGTAACGGAGAAACTGTGAGCTCTGAACACACCGAAGGAATCTCTCTACTACGATAAATAAACTAAGTATTTATTTAATTCTGTGTGACGAATTAAAGTTGTGGGAAAAAAATAACCGTACACCAACAATAGGTAATGATATAATAAATCTCTAACGTACAATTAGTACACATAAAATGAGATTGTATCATTATTTAAATGCTCAGAACCAGTGTAGGCGGCCACGTGTCTTGGAATAATCAACCGACAACCTTCGTGGACCGCTGGGTATCAATAACCATATTATTTTTAGGGTACCAATAAAATCATCTTGGCAATAATCTTGGAATATTTAGCTACCTAAATGAATTGAGATCTGATATTTATAAATCCTGTCTAATGTACTGTTCACATTCATCGGAGAGAACGCTCATTGGAGAAATCTCAAATCAGCCAATGAAAGTCCGCTCTGTCGTAAAAATCTCTCACATTGCCAGATTCAGGATTCTACCAATGTGAGAGTTTTGTCCGATGAATGTGAACAGTGCTTAAATCAGTCTGTATTAAATTTTCTCCGACCAACGATGAAGTGATTGAATGTATTTGTATAGCGAATCAAGTGGTGGTGGGAGACCTGGTAATCTGCGACACAAGGCTCCCCTAGTGCAGATACCAGTCTTCCACGAAGGGGCTGTGTATTGAATTCTAATGAAAACCTGTATACTTTAGACTAAAGTGGAATACATGTTTAATACATTTATGGAAGAGAAAAATAAATATTTACTTTACTACTTACTTTACTAAATATTATTTTGTTTTGGGTCTCATATTACAATAAGTGGAGATTGCGAATCGGAAAATGTAGATTCGGACGCCCTGATGCTGTTTGGAGTCCCAACATTTGGCATAGCGAGCGTTGGGTTGATGAGATTGTCGAAGGAAATAGTGGGGCCTCGTAGGAGAGGTCTATGTGCAGCGGTGGACTTATCTGGGCGGATGAGGATGATGTTACAATATTGTAAGAAAACGTATAATAACCTCATTTTTTAAATTATTCTCGACGTAAAGCTTGTTCGATTGTTTGGCTTAAATTATAAAACAGTAATATCACATAATAGGGAACAGTATGTAAGTACTTAATATTAAAATAAAAAAAAAATTAGATAGCACGTTAACCCGTCGGTCCCGGTTGTTATAAGAACATCTATGGCAGTCGTTAGTGGACTGGTCTAAGTACAGAGTTTCGACATCGCCCAGGTTGTGAAGGTCGGATCGCAGTCGCTCCACGGATAAATATTTACTTTACTACTTACTTTACTAAATATTATTTTGTTTTGGGTCTCATATTACAATAAGTGGAGATTGCGAATCGGAAAATGTAGATTCGGACGCCCTGATGCTGTTTGGAGTCCCAACATTTGGGATAGCGAGCGTTGGGTTGATGAGATTGTCGAAGGAAATAGTGGGGCCTCGTAGGAGAGGTCTATGTGCAGCGGTGGACTTATCTGGGCGGATGAGGATGATGTTACAATATTGTAAGAAAACGTATAATAACCTCATTTTTTAAATTATTCTCGACGTAAAGCTTGTTCGATTGTTTGGCTTAAATTATAAAACAGTAATATCACATAATAGGGAACAGTATGTAAGTACTTAATATTAAAATAAAAAAAAAATTAGATAGCACGTTAACCCGTCGGTCCCGGTTGTTATAAGAACATCTATGGCAGTCGTTAGTGGACTGGTCTAAGTACAGAGTTTCGACATCGCCCAGGTTGTGAAGGTCGGATCGCAGTCGCTCCACGGAAAATATCAATGTTCTGCCGCATCGCAGTTAGACTGGAAAGCCGACCCCAACTGAGTTGGGAAAAAGCTCGGTGGATGAGATTATCTTAATAATTACTATATAGTATTTTAATATAAAGGTTGTATTAAAATACTGAAAATATTGTAAAGCGTGTTACCTGCAAATCCTATCCTAGCGATGAGTCGTTCACTTCCTATCAAATTTTAAACCTATTATTTGGGCATTATGTTAGCATAAACATCTTTGTACAAATGTTTATGATTTGTAGTTTGTATCGTTGGTTCGGCAGAGGATATGGTCAATTATTACAAAATACCGCTGTAGTGAAGCAAACGGTCCACGAAAATATAAGTTTAGCGGATATTCAACTCACCAAGGCAGTTTAACACCGAAATATTCTAAGGTATAATTTACATATTAAAAGATTAGAAAAAGTACAAGTCTTGTCCATTATTTTAATGCAAAAGTAACTTTGTTTACTCGGTAAGTACTCAGTATATCGTTTGAGTAGGAAAATTATATTCTACAATAAAACACGATCATACCTACTACCAATCGCGACTTATCTATTATATTATACACTAACTGATCGCCGCGTGACTCTGCCCGCGTTGTTTTCCCGGTTCCCGGTTCCCGTGGGAACACATTACCGGGATAAAAAGTAGCCTCTGTTACTCAAGAATAATATACATATCAGTGAAAGAATTTTCAAAATCGGATCAGCAGTTACAGAGTCTATACGCTTCAAACAAATTATATTTTTTTTCTTCTCTATAATATTAGTAAAGAAGTATGTATACATATTGGCAGATTATAGAATCGACCAATGAAATTCTCGCAAGTTACAGACAGACTGATATACCTATCGAATATGAGCAATAATCTAGTTTCTGATTAGATAACACATGTCCAAGAACAAAAATCCCCTATACCGTTTTTCTCTTTTTCGTTTTCTAAGAATCAATCAACAAGTAAAAATTTTAGGAAGCGCTAAATCTGTATGTTTTTGTTTAACAAACTGGAAAAACTCGGTAGTAATTTAAATAATGTCAACACGACCTCTGACGTAATCAATTAGCACTATTTGCACTTAAAACCGCAGTTTTTTCACTTACTACAGGTTACTTAGATACAGATATTAATATAATTCGTGATGTAACCGAATAAATTCAGTAAGAAACTAATTGAATGTGTCTCTCATCGAGGTTCTCGCTGCTCAGTTTGTTCGCGGGAATTTGAATCGAAACTTATTGAACGGTTTCTCATTAGGTTTTTTAAAAAATTTATGAGGAAGAATAAGAAAGGTTTTGTAATATATTAGAGTATTAGAGTCTGGTATTTATATAACCGTACCACAATAAATCTGTTAGGCAGTTATGCTGTGAGGAGTTGGGCTGTGGTTGAATATGAATATACGAGTATCACATTTCTAGTAGGAAAGCAGCCTTAAACTGTAGCAAAGCGAGAGCTAGTACCTCGTATTTCTTGTGATATGTTTTTATGAATTGAAAATAATAATATAAGTATTCACACATTATATTGAGTCAGTTAAAAATTGTAACAAAAATCTTCATAATACTTAAACCATCCATTTTTTTTCAGGTAAGGATTTTGCCATCAGTTGAGACTATGTCATGTACTTCACACATTCTATAGAGGTAAGGTATATAATAAATTTAGATACAATTTTTACCTTCACCTTTCGAAGTTCCTAAAGATATAAATATTATATGGAGGAAGATAATATATTACTTAAACAAACAGTTAAAATTAAGTTGATTATGTTAACCCTGATGAATTATTTAAGCATTTGCAATTCAAATACATTTTGGAAGTAAATATTTGTGTAGATGTTTTATTAAATTAAACAAAGGATGGAACTAAGATTTATAAAGTACACAGCTTCAGTCCAGTCTGTAGACCTATTTACATTATTGTATGTAGTACGTCTTCACATATAAGCTGTGGACCAATATATTGTAATAAGTAAATTAACCACCTATGAAAACTCTCAAAAAGTATCACAATAGGGTAGATGCCTACAGCTAAAATAAATGATTTTAAAGTGTTAATTTATATCATATAATTACAATATGCATAATAGTAGATAAAAATACTATTTACACTTACGAAAAACTATACTATACACACTAACATCTACACTATAAACAGGCGTCAAAGAACTCCTCCGCCTCGTCGCCAACTGGCAATATTCCCAGAAGGCTGGCAGCATTCCCACGTTGTATGGCAATGCTTATTCCTTTTCCGCGAGCGCTCGGGACCCCAACGTCCCGGCGTCCTACCCCAAACGGCTCAAATATGTAATCTCCTGCTAAATTTAAGTAGTTGTGCCGTTTGAGGCTTTCCGCTGATGCTAAAAATAAAGAATCCTAAAGTATGTACGTATATGGTATTCATTTTATTTATTTTTAATCACCAATGAAATCACAAATAGTTACGGATTTAACGCTACATAATAGTCATTGTTGAGTTTTTCATACAAATTTGTATGAGGCGTATCGTTTTGACATTTAATAAAATGAAGGTGATTTGATTTGACAGTCACCTACCCCATTGTCTGCATAGGCCTATGTTCGGCGACGATGGAATTACGAACGTACACGAACGCACTAAGAACGTACTACGAACGTACTACGAACGTACAACGAACGTAGTATGAACGTACTATGAATGTACTACGAACGTATTTCGATCGTGCTACGAGCGTACTACGTACGTACTACGAACGTGCTACAAACGTACTAAGAACGTACTATGAGCGTACTACGAACGTAAATGACTATGATGGCAGCAAAAATGGGACATTCTTTGATTACGCATCATGACCGATTGTGTGGATTTAATAGTTTTATGGACTGGACGTCTTCTTAAACTATAGCAATAACTAAAATAACCAAGTTAGGCTGAAGTCAAAAATGCAAAAACTTGACATGAATAACAATAAAAGCGATATAATAATAACCTTTAAGAACCTTGACCTTAACTGAAATGACACAACTAAAGTAATACTGACGACACACCTAGTGATAACACTAGGTGTGTCGTCAGTATATAAATATTCGGTTTCATATAGCGAAGGTAGCTACATTAGTCAGTTATAAAGATAGTTTGAAGCTCGTTGAGTACTGTGGGCTTGTCACTATTAGCTCTCACTTCACATTCAAATGACCAATTTGCTAAAAAGCTATCCAAGGTCAGAAGGTGTGTGATGTTCAGTGTGGTCTAATTCAAAAGATAAGAATGAGTCGCTGTAGATTTATTACATAGGTGCGCTAAAGAAATGGGATTCTATTTTAGGACCATTGGATTCTATTATGAGCCAGAATACAAAATCATGTCTTTTTACGCGAAAGGGTAGACAAAGGGGTTGTTTTAACCCACATTCGCCAGCCAGTTTGTGTGTCCCGCGCAAAAGGAGGCAAGCCAGCACCCATGTATGCTCCAAAGAGATGTAGGTATGGAAACGTTTTATATATATAGAGTTAGTGGCCTCCTTGCGTGGACAGACTAGTTGCTAATAAGAAAGGTGATGGGTTGTCATTAATTGATAGACTGACGGTCGAATATCAAATAGCGCTGTTCCTGGATGTAGGACGTAGGATCCTTGGTGAAATCCAAAAGACTATTACTATTACACCATCTAATTTCAGAAATGGGATAAAAAATTTACGAAGATAACCCACTGAAAATTTCGCGATTTTTTTTTTCTTCACAGATTATTATTAGTGGCACTAAGTGAAATTTTGGGATGCATGCAAGATACATATGGCATGCAATTATTGACCTATGAGCATTCCACCAACGTGTGGAATGCCGTGTCTACGCCGGAAGCCTCGCAGTGTTGACACGCGGGTGTGACCTCACGATGCATGCGAAACAGATACTCACCGAAGTTTCCGTGCCCAGTGATGATCTGTGTCGCACGATACGTGAGGCCACCATGCTGCCTCTGCAGCCACTCTTCCATGATCGGTCTCACCGCCGCGATGGTGGTGGTTCCCCACATTGGTTGCTGAAGTCGCACCTTCCATGTCTCCATGAGGTCCTAGCGGAGTTGGGACTTCTCGAGACGCAGGCCTGAGGTCCCGCTCCAGCGCCTCCTTGTGCCATTGGAACAATGACGCAAGGGCTCTCGCTTCCAGGTCCCATGGAGGGGTAGCTTTATCGCTTGGATTGTTGCGATTTGTGGTAAAGTACATAGGTACCTATTAGAATTCCTGGTAAGCGATTTTAATCTTCTTGTTTTGATAAACGCCACGCTGACGGCTGAGGTTTTGTACTTGCTTATGTTTTTGTTGCGAGATAATGAATTAGTTCAAATAGTCAATACCACAGTTTTACTTGTGACACTTTAGATAGTGTGCTGCAATGGGGTTCTCATATCACAGCCTTGGTAGGAGCTCTTGGCTTCGGAGCCCCTACTGCCTAAGGTCTCCACCGCTAAGGGCACAAATAAATAACGTGACTCCAATGCAGCGTATTTCGCTCGTTTTCTATCCGCCGCGTCCCCGGCTGCGGCAGCCGGAGCGTGGACGGTTCGACCAAGGAATAAAACAAGAAATAAAAATAAACTGGCAATGACAAAAGATACTTCATAGGGTTGGTAATACATTTGTGGGCCAATGTATAAAAATATCTAATAAAATTCTTCAGGGGCGTACCATCACTTAACCTACTACACTTACTTGACTCGTTATAAGTTGACGAACCATTATCTGATCTGCCATTACTTGAGTTAACACTCCTTGACGTACCATGACGCCACCGGGCATGCGTGGGGCAGCCATTCCTTGACGTACCACGACGGACGCCACCAGGCATGTGTGGGGGAACCATTTGTATGAGAGACATTTGGTTCGTGGCATTTGTTGGAGAAACATTTGTCGAAGAGTCATTTAATTTTGATGACGAGCCATTGGATGGCGAGCCTTTGTTGGCGTGACATGTACTCGTATTATCGTACCATTAGTTGGTATTGTTAACGAAATATGAACCTCAGGTAATATATAGGGCTGTTTACAATTTGGGGCCTCGTGAATCTTTAAGAGACCGTTTTAGAGAAATAGATATTCTCACAATACTATCTCAATATATATGATCTTGCATGTTCGGAAAAATCTTGATAAGTTTTCTTCTTAGCGACGTTCATAGTCATAACACCAGAAACAAACACAAAATAACTGTCCCTAAACCAAGATAATATAGATAATATTCCTCACATGCTACCTATAAATATATATCAATAATATAAGTACTATGTAAAATTACAAAAAGATTTTGACCCCGCTGGGTTACTTGCCCTTCTTCTCGGGTGTGTGGTAATCGAAAGGGCAGATTTCTTAACCTTCAAAAAGTGTGTACTAACTGCTCCTATTTTGAATAAAAATATTCTGATTTGTTTTGATTTGAGTGGTAACTTGGCCAAGTATGTGCAGTTTTGTATGTGTGAGTAAGCATTTGAGGATTTGGAAGTCAGGAATGGACGAGCGAAACGTATCAAGATGCCCGTGTAAGACAATTTGAACGAAACCGCGAATGGTGGGTTGGTTAACGGTATCGACATCATCTCGTAGTTAGCACATGCCGCTAGTCGAGCATTGTTACAGATTACCCCAAGCAATAAAGTTCTGTGAGCACGCAACGCACTCATGGTTGTGCGATTGAGTTTCATCATCTGTTTTTGCGCCGTAATAAGATTGTCGGCTCTGACGAAAGGGTGATTGATTTGAAGAGATGGTAAGAAAAAAAATAAAAAAAACAAAGGTGAGATAATTTCCAAATTTATTACAGGTTAGGCCGAGGTGTAAATCTAAAAGTAAAATTGGTTTACCAACCGGGTATATCCTTATATATTTGATAATTCACAGAAGTAAGACATACTGCACTTACTGCCTTTGTAAAGGACCTGTTATTATGTAGTATGCCTCTATCTAACCCTTCGAGAATATAAGGGAGTCGAAATTTATGTAGCCATGTCGGACTAGGAATATTCATTCTTTGCATTGGTCATTTCTGGACAGTAACTGTCGTCAACTTCCAGATAATGAAACTTATAACATTAAACGATGGTCAAGGCTACCCCAGCAGTAACCAAGCGTCTGTTGTACTGTCCAAGCTGGATCCCAATGAACTAGCTGTGGTGTACCAGGACTACCTGATGGAGACATATTCTAGAACGAGTCGAGAGCTACTCGATGTCAGAAGAGCCCGATTCTTGGGTCTAGTTGCAGGGAAGTGAACTAATATTTTTCCTTTGATTATATAAGGGTTGTTTTATAGACGACTTAGGTATAGGTTGAGCTTGATATCTTTATCGCCTTCTCATGGTGAAGTGTTTTCGGGACGGGTGCGTCCACGCCTGACCTATCTTCACCTGATGCATCAAGTCGAGGGCGACTTGGTGTCAGTATGACCGAGTTAGTGGCCTCCTTGCGTGGACAGACTCGTTGCTAATTAGAAAGGTGTTGGGTTGTCATTAATTGACAGACTGACGGTCGAATATCAAATAGCGGTGTTCCTGGATGTAGTAATCCTTGGTGAATTATAATCCAAAAGACTATTACTATTACACCATCTAATTATAGATATTCAAAAATTATCCTGAGTTTTTTCAGAAAATTATCTAGTATTTCTTCAGAAAATTGTCTGTCTAGTATCAAACCTCAAGCACGGTATGTAGAATACAAGGGGTACACTAAAAGTTTTGCACTTCTAGCTAATCGGAACTATTTGAATTTCGAATGTTATATTTTATTAAACGTTGCAACC
Source organism: Nudaria mundana (assembly GCA_963556515.1). Taxonomy (NCBI): domain Eukaryota; kingdom Metazoa; phylum Arthropoda; class Insecta; order Lepidoptera; family Erebidae; genus Nudaria; species Nudaria mundana. The sequence continues at coordinate 6,825,791 of OY748295.1, read as the reverse complement.
TTCTTAGTTATAAAAATAAACAATTGGCGGGCAATCATTTGTCAATTATTTTTTATCACACATCAAAGTTCTACGTATGCAACGAAAATGGAATTAAGTCGAAAAGATTTTAGAGCGATGATTTTTTATGATTTTAAAAGTTCTCTCTCCGCAAGACTGTGCCGCTCGTCTTCAAAATGTTTTTGGGAGAGAAGCACCTTGTTTGAGCACCGTGAGGCGATGGTTTGCTGAATTTGAGAGAGGTCGAGTTTCTATGCATGACGAATTTCGTGAAGGGCGGCCTGCAACTGCCGTCAACGAAAATAATGTGGCTACTGTTAAGCGGTTAATTGACGAAAACCCGCGGATTACCTATGAGACAATTCGAGGACTATTGGGGATTGGTATGAGTCAAATCCAGAAAATATTACACGAAGAATTGATAGTTCGGAAACTTTGTTGTCGTTGGATCCCTCATGAACTGACAGCGGAGCAGAAGCCGGCTCGCGTGGAATGGTGCTCACAGACGGTACTAAAGTACGACCACGGACATTCTAATGCTGTTTATGACATTGTCACAGGAGACGAAATGTGGATTTATTGATTTGAACCCGAAAAAAAAACCGCAATCTTGTGAATGGGTGTTTGAAAATGAGAACAAGCCAACAAAAGTGAGGCAGGCGAGAAACGTTGGTACAAAAAAAATGATCGAGTTTATTTTCTCAGCTACGGGTCCCATCTGTACAATTCCACTTGAAGATCAAAAGAGTGTTAATGCCGAGTGGTATTCTACCATTTGTTTACCCAGGGTGTTAGAAAAAGTTCGCGAAAGACGACCCAAAAGCCGTGTTCTCCTACATCATGACAACGCTTCTTCACACACGGCCAACAAAACAAAGTCATTTTTAGCTTCCGAAAAAGTACAACTCGTCTCCCATTTTGCGCATAGCCCCGACCTAGCACCCTGTGATTTCTGTATTTTCCCCAAAATCAAAGATTTGATGAGAGGTTTCACTTTTACCAACTCCGAAGAGGCAGTGATAACGTTCAATCAGCACGTAGAAAACATGCCGTCAGATCTGTGGTCCTTCTGTTTTAAAAAATGGTTCGATCGCATGAAAAAATTTTTAAAATGTAAAGGAGAGTATTTTGAAAAGCAATAATCATAATATTTTGGTTTTAACATGTTGTTTTTTTAGGTTACGCAAAACTTATAGTGTGACCTAAAACAGCATCAAGTGCTGCAATAATCTACTACGTTTTGACGTTAGCAAGTTTACTTACTTCACACACTCAGAAAATTAAGTATTCAGACACCAAAAGTATACTATATATAAGTAGTACTCAAGGAGTTCATTACAGGGCGTGACCTTCAAGTCTTGGTCACATACATAAAACACAGGAAACCAGATTGTTAATAATGTAAGCGTCTCCATATTATTTTGTAGGTTGTAAATAATACTTTTGGTGTTTTTACAAGTTTAGCAATGAAATCGTCATCTCAGTAATGTTTATTGCCTATCAGAATTTAAATGAGGCAATTCTTAAGAATAGTTTCAATCTTTACAATAGTTTTTATCACTAATATACCTACTTTCTGCTCTGTGATCTTTGGAGTGTTCACTGACATTTATTATGGTTCACAGTAGTACCATTCTTCTACTTTAGTGAGTGTGTAATGCACTTCTGCCTACCCTACCTACTGATTATATCTCATATTATTGTGTACAAACTTGAGCATGGAGTTATTGGGGTAGCAGTAGCAATATACATTCAACCATTCACAACTCATTAGCATCTCTGCCAAGCCATTACGGTTTTACCAAAGTCAACAAGAAAATCTTTAATTTTGAGGTGACTAAATTGACTTTTAGTCACTTACAAAATCAAAATATTAAAATCAAGTCATTACTGATATTATCATTGACGTTCATCAACTACTATTACCGATCTTAATGATGCCGTAAGACGAAACCGGTCAGTAAATGATGCAGTGGAAATGTACATGTGATTTGTTCAATATGCGTAGCAAGTTTCACCAAGTACCATCCACGAACAGTATAAATAATTATAATTAAATCTACAGAAAAACATGATGGAACTATTGATGCTTTATATAGAAATCGAACGTAATCATGTAGTTGCAACAGACTGTATTGTTTTGCTAGATTTTTTTAAATTTTCTATTTCGAAAACTAAATACTCGTATCTAGCTCTTAAAATGCATTCCTGTCCCCTACCGTAGCGGTGTACATAATTGAGAGGGTGAGTCACCCTTCCAGACAGGAGGGAAATTATCGATAAGGACACATTTTAGTCTAGGTTTCCTACATTTCATGTACCTATGTAACATTTGTTTCATTGGTAGTTAATTGTCGGTAAAATTGAGTTTGACGGGTTAAATTGTCCATATAGTCTATTTTAGGTTAATTTTTAAGAGACCATACAGAGATTTAAATTTCAATCGCTCTGAGAACTATTCAAAGCACACTGGTTCGTAAGGAATAAGAAATTAATGAATACCTGAAGATACCCACTGTCAAGGAAGAGGTACGTGAAAAGATTGGAGACCCGCGCAAATGAGCTGGCCAAGGACCTGTTAAACAGGCACGAAAATGTAACTCTTAATGTACTTAAAAGATAGCAAATGCTGGGCTTAGACCAGAGATACTAGATTCTAAACAAAGTATGGTGTCATTCAATGGAATGGCATCTTCAAAACGTGAATTACCCAAAACAGATATGATTATGGCTGAACAGCCGATTGTAGATAAAACAAGGGGGAAAATAAAGGTTCATTTTAACAGACAAATAAACATTCATCTACAACCATTTGTTCTTTTAACTCATCGTGCGTTATTACTTTGATAGATTTGTTGCTGTCGGCGAATAAAGTTGGTGTGTGATGCCTTAATTTACATATTAAACGTTAAACATTGCAAACTAGCATATCGTGAAACGCGCCTTTGAGATCAAAATCTAATTGAATTACACTTTAATACAGAATATCATGAGTTCCTTTGCTCTGAAATAGTGACAAAATAATAGTTATAAAACGTAATATAACATAGTATAAAATAAAGTAAACAAATAAAACAAACATAGGGAACGCTATGTTCCCTATGTAACGGCAACGGATTTTGATGCAGTTTTTATGAATGGATAGACAGGTTTTCAAGGAAGGTTTTTGTGTATATAATTTGTCAAGATCTGAAGCCGGGCGTTCGCTAGTAGTTAATAATCGTAAATAGGGTCATAGGGATCCTACCAAGAGCTTAAAGTTGGACTTCTCAATCAACGGACGAGGTATTAACTAAAAGAACTTCCTTGCGGCGATGAAGTCACCCTCTATTCAGTGTTACCGTGGATATTATTATGCCTCTACCAATTTGGGGAAACAGGTTTGATTGTAGGTATCACAGATTTTTAGTAATTGAAACTTAAAACATTCATAAAATAACTTCGAGAACTATAAAATAAATACTATATTGTTATAGGTACATAGAGAGATTGCAAGATTAAAATTTTTATAATAAATTACGAGTAGGTAATCAATCCGACATAAAATTCTTTAAAAATCTTTTAATTGGTTAGGTCCCTATCTAATTCTCTTATATTGCCATCCAACGTGGCAACGACACCAGATTTCATGATTTCCAGATTTCAAATAAACTCAAAAACTATTGCACAGATTTTCATGCTGCTTTCACTAATGAATCGAGTGGATCTCGAGAAAGGTTTTAGTATTTAGTATATAATTTGTCGCGGATGAAACCTTGTGTGTCAGCTAGCAAAGAATTTAAATTGTCCTAGCAAATTCTAATATTTATCTTAAATTTACTTTTAAAATTAGAAAAAGAAACAATATCGTCTTTTTTGTGGTGCTAACCAAACGAACTTGTGGTGATAACCAAAATTAAATGTTGAAAAGAAACCGGTTTGTTTGTGTTTTGTACGAATAATTTATTTGCAACTGCTATCAAAGCAAGAAACTCAAATTACTCCATCGTATTGTTAATAACAACTGACCTTATAATTCATCACTAAGAGGAAGAACCTGTCAAGACATCGTTAAATTCATAAATTATTACGAGTATTAGTCGCGTTTAAATTACGTGTACATCACTAGCGCCGCCCGCCGCTGATTGGTTTACATATTTTTTGGTTCATGGCTTACACGGTAACCTATTGTAAACATGAAAAAAAGGTTGATTCCGATTCATGGCTTACCCGGGTACCTATTTGTTGACATAAAAAGCAGATTATTGTCTGATCTATAAGCATGACATCGGAAAAGTTTGTCGATAACCAATGATAACGCAGAAAAAATAGATCAGGTGACCCGTGAACTAATACACTTTTTAAAATTTCCTGGGATCCTAATTTGTTATTAAGAAACTGTTCCAAGCGCTATGGTAAGGGAGGGAGAGCCTTTCAAACTATAAACTGCTAAAATTTATGTATCCCGAAAAGAAAATAATATGGTTCTAGACTGAGATTGTCTTATTTAGTTGAACTCTAGCTAGGACAATCTCAGTCTAGGACCGTATTTTCTTTTCGTGTTGATCTATTAGTTTTGCCGAACCTATTTATTTAGTTAGGTTTATAGTTATTATTAATGTGTATAAAGTTCCACCTGACTAGCCTACTTGAATGCTTGGCAACTGGTTTGTCAAAATAAGAAATCTATTACTGAATCGTCTCATAAAGATTATTCAGCGCACTTTTAACACAACAGAAACTGATAGAACCGAGAAAGAATCAGGTAAAATCAACTATGCCTCAAATTTCCTCTTACATGTAATAATTTAACGCATGATATTCGTATGAGAAGGCACAAGAGGTTCGTTTTGCTTTAATATGGCAATAGACAAAGAAAATAACAGTACGAAAACGTGATACCTTTGTGGCTTTGATTTGAATCGGCTAACGTTGCGGTCGTTACCATGTGGATGTATGAGATGAGAGTCATTACGATATACTCGTACCTTTTCTGCTTTAAACATTGAGACGTAGGTTTTATACTTTATACAGACATTTTGTTTTATACTCGTACTAGTTATCTTTTTCTATAGGTACCTAAGTAATCATTGACCGAGCGAGCGTAGCGAGCGAAGCGTCTACATTTCGAGATTGGACAATTTTGCTTTAGTATGTCTGTCTGTATATTGAATTCCGGGCTAGCAGCCAGTATTTATCCGCTCTTCTCCAAACTTAGCACAAGTGTTCCTTGATTTAATACAATTTTTACATCGTGAGCTTTTTTGGATTGAGGGGAAAAAGCTCAAATAATGTTTTTAATGCTCGCTAGGTCTACTGTTCGACCAAAGGGCGACCACTTTTTTTTTTAATTCCGCGGCCCAGGTCCGTGGACGCTCGTACGTCCGTTGCCGGGCGTCTCTGGTTCACACGCAGAAGGTATTTCCAGTGGCGCCCGGCGGAAGGGCGACCACTAGAATTATAAATAGGAAGAATTGATTTGACTGTTTCTTTGCATGCAATAAGTACCTAGGCTCCGTAATACTGAACCGATCTTGAAAATTCTTTCACTAATAACCGCGGTATTAAGCTAGTTATAAATAAATGAGAGTCCTTTTTAGGGTTCAAGTTAAGGAACCTTTATAGTTTCGTCATGTCTGTCTGTCTGTCCGTCTGTCCTCGACTTTACTCTTAAACGGTAAGTGCTAGAAACATGAAACTGCACGGATATATGTATTTGCTACGTTGACCAAGTCACATAATAGGGAATAGTAGTTACATACAGAACTTGCAGTCCGACGTTAATTAAAGCACATTCTTTTGTTTACAGAGAACATCATTCGAACGTTAGGGTTGTCCAGTAAAGTCAAATATATACCAGCATAATATGACCAATAATAATGACGTTAATGCCTCAATATCAACTCTATGATCAATGCCGTGTCACAAAAAAGAGACAACCCTTACTGACTTACAACTTCAATTTGTAGCTGACTGTAGAATTCGTTTTTTTTTTCTTGCGTCTAACCTGAAGTGTGGGGTACCGTCACACCAGTGTGGAACAGAAGAATTTTTTTCTTCACCTTCACACTATCTAGTGTGACTGGCGAGAAATAAGTGGATCCTTGGACGGGGTATGACTAACCGTCACACCATTTTGTACATACATACATGCAACTTAGGTAATTTAAAAACATTGAGAGGTTGTTAAGACGATTTTTTAATTAAGTATTCGTTTGCCAGATATTCAATTTTATAGCTCATTTATTTTAAAACAGAGTATTGTAAAACAGAGCACCCCCCCTATGTTTATTCAGAGGTATAGATGTTATAATGTGGAACTACGAAACCCTATTCTATGCGTGGCTCGACACGTACTTGGCCAACGAATAGATACTTTTGCTCAATTCGTAGGCGATTAAATTAACAACCTTACTTACAATATCACAGAATACGGATACATACACATATCACGCCTATATCCCCGAAGGGGTAGGCAGAGGTTTTACGTGCCATCGCCATGGCACAGCCAATTACAGTCTTGGGCGTCTCGGACTAACAGAATACAGAATACGGAATAGTCGTTAAATTAATTGTTCTTGATGTTATTCTTATTTAAGTCTTTACTCATATCTGTTTATTCTGAGTAAAAAAATTCATGCATTTTAATGCCCTACGGACCACTAACCTAATGCAATTACTGAATCCACTTGTCACATGCAAACATTTGTACATAACATAGTTATCATTGAGCTGGAATCTCTATTGTAGTATTATCACCAATATCAGTACTCTTATCACACGTGTACAACTCGCATCAACTGCATCGGATATCAAAGTACATAGAGAACACAATAGGATTAATTAAGAATCATGACTATGCACACATTGTGCAATAAATTCTTCATTATTGTACTAATTGATTAGGTATTATGTTGCAAAGATAACCTCTATATTGTTAAACTATTCCTGGTATTGCCATAATGAGTAATTGCCATAAATATATGTCTAAACTTTATGATCGACTCTTCTCCAGAAGACTACTTTGCAGCACAGAGAAAAGCATTGCCATACAACGTGGCAATACTTTCAGCTTTCTAGGAACATTGCTAGTCGGTGACGAGGCAGAGGAGTTCTAATATAGATTGAAGATTTAATATTAGTATGCAAATTAGTTTATGTATTTAGTTAGTTTGAATAGTTTTATTTTATTAATATTTTCATGGTTTACCTTCAGCTCGAAGATGAATTTAATGTTACATGGATCATGTCAGATATTTTTATTCCATTGTCCACATAAGAATTACCATATAGAAATGGGGAATGTCCCCCTTAGCTATCGAGAACTGCTTATGCTCCAATGATAGTTGACCACTCTATAGATAGCCCTCGATCTGGAGGCAAGCCAAAAAATCGAAAATTTAACCTAGCCCTAAGGGGTCAAAAGTTATTCCTGGTATTGCCATAATGATTAATTGCCATAATTATATGTCTAACCTTTATGATCGACTCTTCTCCAGACAAGAAGGCTACTTTGCAGCACAGAGAAAAGCATTGCCATACAACGTGGCAATACTTTCAGCTTTCTAGGAACATTGCTAGTCGGTGACGAGGCAGAGGAGTTCTAATATAGATTGAAGATTTAATATTAGTATGCAAATTAGTTTATGTATTTAGTTAGTTTGAATAGTTTTATTTTATTAATATTTTCATGGTTTACCTTCAGCTCGAAGATGAATTTAATGTTACATGGATCATGTCAGATATTTTTATTCCATTGTCCACATAAGAATTACTATATAGAAATGGGGAATGTCCCCCTTAGCTCTCGAGAACTGCTTATGCTCCAATGATAGTTTTCCACTCTATAGCTAGCCCTCGATCTGGAGGCAAGCCAAAAAATCGAAAATTTGACCTAGCCCTAAGGGGTCAAAAGTTATTCCTGGTATTGCCATAATGATTAATTGCTATAATTATATGTCTAACCTTTATGATCGACTCTTCTCCAGACAAGAAGGCTACTTTGTAGCACAGAGAAAAGCATTGCCATACAACGTGGCAATGCTTTCAGCTTTCTAGGAACATTGCTAGTCGGTAACGAGGCAGAGGAGTTCTAATATAGATTGAAGATTTAATATTAGTATGCAAATTAGTTTATGTATTTAGTTAGTTTGAATAGTTTTATTTTATTAATATTTTCATGGTTTACCTTCAGCTCGAAGATGAATTTAATGTTACATGGATCATGTCAGATATTTTTATTCCATTGTCCACATAAGAATTACCATATAGAAATGGGGAATGTCCCCCTTAGCTATCGAGAACTGCTTATGCTCCAATGATAGTTGACCACTCTATAGATAGCCCTCGATCTGCAGGCAAGCCAAAAAATCGAAAATTTAACCTAGCCCTAAGGGGTCAAAAGTTATTCCTGGTATTGCCATAATGATTAATTGCCATAATTATATGTCTAACCTTTATGATCGACTCTTCTCCAGACAAGAAGGCTACTTTGCAGCACAGAGAAAAGCATTGCCATACAACGTGGCAATACTTTCAGCTTTCTAGGAACATTGCTAGTCGGTGACGAGGCAGAGAAGTTCTAATATAGATTGAAGATTTAATATTAGTATGCAAATTAGTTTATGTATTTAGTTAGTTTGAATAGTTTTATGTTATTAATATTTTCATGGTTTACCTTCAGCTCGCAGATGAATTTAATGTTACATGGATCATGTCAGATATTTTTATTCCATTGTTCCAATACCTAAGAATTACTATATAGAAATGGGAAATGTCCCCCTTAGCTCTCGAGAACTGCTTATGCTCCAATGATGGTTGACCACTCTATGGATAGCCTTCGCTCTAGAGGCAAGCCAAAAAATCGAAAATTTGACCTAGCCCTAAGGGGTCAAAAGTTGTGGGCCAAAACCTGGCGTGGTGATGTGATTGTTTAATTGAGTAAACAAATAAAAGGTCTATAATCGGATATGATTGGTTAATATAACTATTGACATAAAATAAAGAAGAGGTACGTACTTAATACTGGTAATGACATAAAGATGTCTTACTTTTATTTGTATTCAAATATTATATCGTAAACTGTTTTATCTTTTAAACGACTGATGAATGCAAATTACAAGTCACAGTGTATCATATGTATGTAGGTACCTACCTAGTTATTTGCAGAGACATAATATATTATTGATCGAGCGAGCGAAACGTCTACATTTCGGAACAATTTTACTTTTGTCTGTCTGTCTATCTCTGTGTTTTAGGCTAGCGGCCACAGTTTTTATCCGATCTCCACGAAACTTGGCACAAGTATTCCTTGATTTAATAAAAATTTTAAAATGTTTACGAGGTCTACTGTTCAATCTTATGAGAAGTAGGGAAACTCCCGCCTCCAGTGAACTATAAATGTCGGCAATTCTCGACACATAAAAGTATTAGATATTTCCCTTGTATGGTGTGCAAATCATCAGGGATATCTATCTTATTAAGAAGGTTGTGAAATGGTTTTTACAGGGTTGGCAATGAGGGCCACGCACGTCTAGTCTACACGCAATACTGGTCCCGGCCTATTCGCAGTAGTCCGGTATACCGTACTAATGCTACTTTTTATTCGCAGTAGGCCGGTAAGCACAATGCACCGTACTATTGCTACATTTTTAGTAGCAATAGTTCGGTAAGTAACTTAAGCAAAGAAAATACAATAACAATATAATTATTTTAAAATGAAGAAGTAAAGAGAGCCACTTTATATAAAAATAGCTCCTTTGTAGCCCGTGGTACTTTATAATATTATGGTCAGTCTCTCTAATCTTGAAGGCTCTTATGTTGTTATGTATTCCTGGTACATTTGAGGTTTGTGTCTTTTATAATGGACAATCACTTTCATCTGTACTCGGTGCACCTGTTGACACATTTAAATAAACTAAACGGATCGAGATTCGAATGAGATTTCGAGAGTGCTTATGTAGTTCTGTAGTCCTAGTATTTTATTCGAGGTTCGTGTCATTTATAATAAAAGATGGCCTCACAATCAATGTGACTAACGAAATATGGGTACAATAAACAGCTCTGTCTACCTCATCAAAGCAGAAGAATCTATATGAGATTTTTAAGCACGATCAAAGGTGAATGGTTTCCGAACAAAACTTCTTCGAACACATTTTGAATAAACCAAACTGAGCGAGATAAGAGTTGGCGAGTGCTCTTTTGTAGTTCTGTACTCCTAGTACTTTTGTTGTTTGTGTATCTTATAATAGAGAGTTAAGGGACCCAAGCGGCTCTGGTAAGATATATCTATACTGCCCTACTAAGCGCATGATACATTTTTTTTGTCCCGATGAAAAACAAAGAAATGTGTCAACGCCGCCCGCCTAGTGGTAAGTCGTGACGACGTCTAGCGATTGTGGGCCACTCTCACAGCACACAATATTATAGAGAGTGGCCCTCAACTTGACGACCTACTGATGTGCCTCTTCACGCTCCGCTTAAAGAACCCAGGGTTATATGAGGGAGGAAACACGTGCACAGGCAGGGCGTTCCAGGCCACTATCGTTCGGCAGAGAAACGAACGTATAAAACGTTCAGTTCTCGCGAACATGCTATCCACTGTGTGGGAGTGGCATCTCAGCCCGGCACGGGTTGTTCGGAATCGGACGGAAGAGGGTGGGATCAGATTGAAGAGCTCTTCAGAACACTCGCCGTGGTAAATACGGTAGAATGCGGCCAAGGAACCTTATTGTTCGGCGCTGAGCTAGCGGCTCAAGTTTTTTTGTTAGTTTAGTTGTTATTGTATTTTTTTTTGCTTACGTTACTTACCGAACAATTACTACTAAAAATGTAGCAATAGTACGGTGCATTGTGCTTACCGGACTACTGCGAATAGGCCGTCCGCTCCTATTAACTCTGTCGTGATGTTATATAGCCTACCGAAAAAAAAAATTAAATCGGTGCAGTAGTTTCTGAGGTGTCACGTTGTCCCGTACAAACTATGTCCCCTTCTTTTTCACCCCTTTAGGAGTAGAATTTTGGAAAATCCTTTCTTATCGGAAGTACACGCGATATAAAAAACAGACAGTAAGTAAGTAAGTAGGCGTTTTATATTTTCCCTGTTGTTTCATGTCTAATTGTTAAAGCCATTTGAATGCGAGGACTGTTTAGTTCCGGATTGGTAAATCAATGTTGTTTTCCTTGCAATAATGTCAAGAAATGTAATTATTCGTTTATACTATCTATCTATCCAGTGAACTAAGTAGCGCTCAAATTAAAAATAAATTGAACTTTCCCTGAACTTTAACAAATATCTTAAGATCAAAATTAGCCGAATAATAGGGGGCAAGCCTATTGATGTTACCGGGTACTATAAAAAATCCATAGCTAACCTGTAAATCGAAAAAAAAATCTATCGGCCAGGACAGAATGTTACATACCATTGAATATAGGTAGGCACAGGTCCTGAGGTGTAAGCGGAGCTTTGCATTTGTGACGCCAATTATTTAGGTAAGGATTTATCTACTTTCCCCCTTTATTTTTTCAGGACTTTTGTCCAAAACAAGCATGTCAGCCTTCTATCATTACAACACTGTTTACTAAATAAAATACCTATGGCTTTCAATATATGATTAAATCTGGGATTAAATGGTAATTGGAGGAAAACTTAAGAAGAAAATTCGTCCTTATTACGTGGGACCATATTATTTGGGTTTTTTGTCACCACTTCCCCTCAATCAAAAAATGCTGACGATGAAAAGTTGTCTTAAATTAGGAAAAATTAGTGGCAAGTTAGACGCCATGTCATGGTGGCCGCTTGCCTGGAACACATACACACAAAAACCGATAGAATGGAAAACCTTCTCCTTTTTGATCTATGAAAGAAAAATTGTCCAGTACGTATAGTCTCGAAATGCGTCTCAAATCACAAAATATTATAAAACAAAGTCCGCCGTCGTGTCTGACTGTTCGCAATGAACTCAAAAACTACGGCACCGATTTTCATGCTGTTTTCATCAATGGAATTAATAGATACATTTTCACGTGGGGAAAGCCGCGGCCGTCTACTAGTAAACGATAAAGATGAGTAGGTATGTGAATAATGGTGAGTGGAATAACTTAATAAATTAATGATGTGTTAAGGCTATAAATATATGTAAGTGAATTCTTATGTATTTATGGTAATTTGTTCTTACTATGAATTTCAATGAACTGTATTTGGACGGTAATTTTATTATTTTGTTAAGCTAAAGGCTGTAGGTAAATTAATAATTTACCGACTTAAAGAATGAAGTGTTTTCTTTTACTGAAAATGTATATTCCTTCCATATAAATATTATAGTCCGAGACGCCCAGGAATAGTCCGAGACTCCAAGAACTTTAATTAGCTGTGCCATAGCGGCTGCCACGTAATATTTGTTGCCTTTCATCAACATTTCATCGCAAGGCAACGGGTTTAATTATTTTTTCATAATTACAATATAGCTGCTACTTTTTATTAAATTCATTCGGCCATTTTGGACATAACCCATTATAAATGTGCCCGGTGACGGGAATAGGCTTGCCCCCTATTACGTGGGACTACTGAAATACTGGCAAATTGTAGTTGTGTAATGCACCTCTGCCTACCCCTCCGAGGATATAGGTGTGATATGTGTGTTTAAATATTATGAAAAGTCTAAATCGAAATTCATCCATTTCGAAGTTTATAAAAGTATTCGACCCAGTGAACTTCGTACCGCCGTAGCAGCGAATCCTACCGAGTTCAACTTTTCTAATTATCCAGAAACCCATTGGAATATAGAATCACAGAAAATTTCATATCAATTGGTCTAGCCGTTTAGGAGGAGTTAGTTAACAAACACATGTAGGTAGGTACTGAATAAATATTAAGATAACTTGTACCTACTTATCTTGGCAGAATATTAATCTAATATAAAACTGTGAAAAACTGTTTTGCCGTCAATTAATTACGATTGGAATGATCTTGAAATTTTACATAGATTGAGAACCGAGGCAGATATTGAGGCTATTTTTGATACAAGAAATCTATTCCACAAAATATACAAGTTCTTCTCAAGAACTCATTCTAAATCTTGACGTCCTATATTAGCAGTTGCTAGGTATTTTAGAACCAAATACACCCCATGAAATTTCTTATAAAAATGCTATGACATGCGAGCGACATGTGGAAAGGAAATAAACAATGGCGTGACCTCATGTCGTGTGTATCATTGTCACTATGTTGGGACATGGGTCGCACTCGCCGCGGCTGAGGTGCGTTCACGCATACTAATCGAAATTATTGACCTCAGCTTTATGTTCCTATTGTACTTCCGATTTGTGATACAACATAATGTAATACCTCTAATAAAATGATCGTGAACTTCAACTATGCAATTATGTAATAGCACAGAATAGTAAATATAAAAATTACTGGCGACTGCGACCCAAAAAACACCACTCCCAATTTCTTCGAAACTTACTAACACTTGCTAATAGCCGTAGAATACTTTTTGTTCATGATTCTCCTCCATCCATCCTCCATCTACTTATCGAGATAAAAAGTAGCCTTTTCTCTGCCCAGGGTCTAAAAATGGCGGCAAAAAAAAAAAAGGAGGCGGCCGGTAGATGAGGGAGCGTAACCTCCCCGCTGAGTTCCGAAGTGTGCGGCGAGGGCGCCGCTGACGTGACTACGCCCAGGACCATCGACCTCCATGATCGGGACCTGAGGACGATGGTTTAGTAACCCACCGTCCTTACAGAAGCAGGCTAGAAGGGCTGTGTGATGTGGGGCTGCACCCCACGCACGCCTTCACTCACCGACGCGGGATAAAACCCTACCCCAAAGATGCGGAGTAACACCCGACCACCACGCAGTGGCCACGCGGATGGCCAAAGTCCGCCGGGCGCCACCGGGAATTCTCTCAGTCTCTACCGGAGGCGCTCGGCAATGGACGTAGGTGCGACAACACCCTCGGGCAGCGGATTCAAAAAAAAAAAAATGGTCTAAAAATACTTATTATCTTTTTAAGTAGGTCCACTCCAGACTAAGAACCTTGTCAATCTGAGAAACTTTCTGAGCCTCTTATTATCTCACAGTGATAAGTTGCGACTTCCTTCGAATTATAGACAGCGTGAACACTATCGGATACCAATAAATCTTGTCAACAACCGTAGTACGACCGCTACGTCAAGAAGTAACCTCAGCAAATCATATTATTTGTACACTTTGTAAGACAATAATTTGATGTATATAACACCTTAAAGTACATGTTTATGAACCCAGCACGTTCCTAGTCACCGTTTATTCACACCTTTTTATTGTTTTTATACAGTACACTTTAGTAGGTTACCTACATAAAAAAAGTGTTGAGCTCTGGCTGAGTCTATTTAAATTTGATGAACCAATAAACCACATCTTGGACATAAAACATCCCATTTAAAAATAGGAGTTCATGATAAGCTACAAACATTACAATTCTCTGACTGAAGCTCAAGTGGCACTCCCCATGTCTCCATGAGATCCCGCGCGGAGTTGGGACCGCTGGCCCTCGATTTCTCGAGACGCAGGCCTGTGGTCCCGCTCCAGCGCCTGTGCGTTATTAGAACAATGACGCAAGGGCTCTCACTTCCAGGTCCCATGGAGTGGGACTAGGCTTGCCCTCTATTACAATGGACCAACAAATTATCTACTGGAAAAGTGTTAGTGTGTAATGCATCTTTACATACTCAAGATCCCTAAAGGATTTAGGGATCTTGGCCTAATATATGTCTGTCTATAAGTCTCTGAGACCCCCAATTCAGGGAGACGGATAGGAGAAGCTGTTTTACTCTGCACAACACGCAGAACAATAAGTATGTATTTAGGTTACTTTATACCAGCATACACTAACGAAGATGCAACCAAAATAGAAGCAAGGCCAAGAGCTAAAAGCTAAATTGTAGAAGTTCAGTACGATATACACAATTTTGGCACCAATAGCTGGTAAAGTACAGTTCGCGAGGGATAAGCGGAGCATTGCATTTGTGTGAGTGACCACGAATTGTAGAGTAAAATCTCTTTTTGTAGCTGCGTGTACAACACATGTGTGTGTAAAAGAGGTCACATGCACGTTCACGTACACTGCACTCACACAAATGCAAATCTCTGCTTATCCCTCGAGAACTGTAGCTGTGCAAAGCTGACCCAACTTGAAGGAGAGGTTGCTATGATAAGTCAAAAAAAAGTAAGATAAATAAATGAAAGAAAACCCGTTATTCATCTTTGATCATCAACAAAATGTTACGTTTAAAATAATAAATCATTACCTGTATACAGTAGTTGAATAAAAACAGGATCCATAACTTCTAATAGAGTTCTATTTATAGAGCCTTGTTACGTAGAGCTTTTGTTAGTCATGTTGTTAAGTATGATATATGATATACAGTTTTTTTACTTCTTTCCTACACATTATATTAGGTAAATATTATGTTATTTCAAACAAATTCGACGAATGTATGCTTTGTAGTTCAGTTCAAGGGTAAATACTGTGTACTTTGAAATCGTACCGCGTAATAATTTTAATGGGTAATAAACATGTCATAGAATTTGGATGTTAATTAAAAGGTTGATTGAAAATGTTTTTTTGGTGCATGCGATTGTACTGAAGCAATGATTAGCATTAGATTAGGGGGGGGGGGTGATTGAATCAAAGAATCAATTTCATTTATTCAGTTTAGGCACATAAAGACCACATAATAATATGAATGTCAAAATTTTACAATTTTATGTCAAGCAATGTTATAAAAATACTAAAAAGTACATAATACCCATTTGAAAATGATTCTTTCGCTGGTTCGGTTTGTTTTTGTATTGTAAGTTGATGTTTTATTACCAGGATATACCCCCCAGATCTACTCATAGAACCTAGATATGTAGGGGAACATAGTTTTTGGGAAGTGGGATTTTTTTATGGGAAGAGATGGAGTTTTATTACTTGCTGGAGGTTCAACGGGGGTCCGAAAGTCAAAATTGACCTGATATGCTTACTTTCAGAGATATCAGGTACTGGGAATCTTGGTTATTTTTGTGGGTTGGGAATTCCCGGGATTTTTTTTTGCAGGCTAATAGTATAAGTCTCGATAGGGATGCAGGGGAACAAAAATTTGCTCAGAATTGAGCTAGGAAGCTCCGTTACCGGGATATAGGGGCTGGGAAGTTAGTAATGTCGGGAGTAACTTAACCTAATGATAATTGTACTCTGCAGTCATTCGGTTTGGTGCCTTTCTGGCGCCATCCTGGTGCGTTGCTTGTGAGTTTAGCAGACTACCGATTTTTTGACCAATTACAGTTGCAACGTAGTAGTATAGCAGTAGCATGGCGTTTTACGTTCATTTACGGGACTTAGGCCCCTGACCTGATGGGGCGGGTACTGCAGTACACATCTGCATAATGACAATTTAAACATTTCTTAATTTGCTTAACAACACATATTATTTACGAGCAGAAACATTTACATATCTGCAGAAATTAGAGGTCTACCAAGAAAAAAATGCTAATTAATTGTTTCAATTCAAATTTTGAGCTAAAACGCGACCAAATACATAATAATGTAAATATATAATATGTACCTATGTATTTCCAAAAAAAAATTACATAAGTTTAACGCTCAAAGTCACGTGCGGCAGGTGTACGCAATATATACAAATACTTAATAGTATTTTATTAATGTTCCAAGGTACTACATATTAGGTTTGCATTAAAGTGATAGTAAATTAAATCTTTATTAAGAAATCTCAAATCAGGTAGCTAACAGAGTTATCCAGTTAAAATATTCGGAACAAAATTGTAAGGTTGCATTAATTTGTATAGAGCTGCAAAGTGGTGCAGGTATTAAGTACCTACATCTTTATAAATCAAATATCAAAAGTTCCCATCGATCCGACTTGTGCTAAAAAAGTTATTCAAGGTTGAAAAGTTAAAAAGTTGAAAATTTTTGGTTTTTTGGATTTTTCTCGTAAATAGTGAATTATATCAAAAATTGGTGTTTCACAAAATTGTAGATAATAAAATAACCCACGAATAAGTCGTCACAACTTTTTTCCTAGGAATTACCATTTCTGAGAGATTGCGGTTATTAACGTCCAACAAGCTATAGCCTACACGCAATGCTGGTCCGCTCCTATTAATTCCGTCGTGATTTTATATAGCCTATGTTACTCGTTAAAAATGTAGCTTTAAATTACCGAAAGAAATTTTAAAATCGGTGCAGTAGTTTCTGAGGTGGCACGTTGTCCCGTACAAACTTTGTCCCCCCTTTTTCACCGTTTTAAGAGTAGAATTTTGGAAAATCCTTTCTTATCGGAAGTATGCGCCATATAATAAACACTCCCTCCAAATTTTAGGTTTCTACGATCAGTGGTTTATCCCCATAAAATGAAATATATACCTACCCCACGTCCATCACGTTTTCTTTTCTGTTAGGTGTAATTAACGTATATTATATATATTGTAAAACAACATATTTTAATAAATTTATTAATGTTTTCTATTGATTTTCTACATTTTATTTTATAATTCATATATGATTCATGAGCGTGGGGAAAGAAAAAAACTTTCCCACGTTCAATGAATTATATTTGCACATATGAAGTATAGACAATAAATGGATTGATAAGAGTTTGATTTATTCTGTCACAAATGTTACATAGGTCCCTCTCTAAAAAAAAACAAAGTGCATTTTCATTTGAGGTTATATTCTACTAATTTCAATTGCTAAAATGGCAAGAAGAAATTACAGTGACGAAGAATTGCGGAGATTTTTAGAAAACTGACTCCGACGCAGAACCATTCAGCAGCGGTGGCAGTGATGATGATTATCAGCCCAGCGATGATGATGAAGACAGCGAAGATACTGAGGTAATTGCGAATTTTATTGCAAGGAGTTCAACATCTCGTCAAGTACCAGTATCATCACAATCGCTGACGCCAAGAGGTTCTTCTCCACCTGTCCTAACCGATTCGGAATGGAAATGTGATGTTTTACCTATAGGTAGGGAAACATTTACAGGAAATTATGGGGTACAAAATATAGAGGCTATTTCTGACAATGGACAAGTGTCGTTGACGAAAATATATATGAATATTTTGTTCCCGAAGATTTGATTGACGAAATGGTGATTCATACGAATAATTACGCTTGTTTATTGAAACAAGTACGAACTTCACAATTTAGCAGGATGACAAGATAGAAATATGTAAATAGAGAGGAGCTGAAAGTTTTTTTCGGTGCAATAATGTACATGGGTCTCAACCCTAAGCCCAAAATTGAATCAATATGTCATATAATAGATTTACTACAATACTAAGATGCTGGCACTTTACTGAGGTTCAGATTGGTGTTATTGGAGCGCAGCGAACGCACAAAATTGAGCCACTGATACATAAAGTTGTAGATAATTTTCGTAGCCTTTATTTACCTGACGGTATTATAGTAGTTGATGAGTCCATGGTAAAATTTCACGGAAAATTGATTATAGGAACATACAATCGCGCCAAAACCGATCGCTACGGCATGAAGATCTACAAAGCTTGTACTATAAATATCTACACTTGGTTTTATCAGATGTATTCCGGTGTATCAGAGCAGTTAGAAGGCTTGGATAAACCTGGATCAAGTGTTAACCAACTCACTGAACTGCTTTTGAATAACGGTCGTCTGATAGTCGCCGATAATTATTACACCGGCGTTCCGCTAGCAACATATCTGAAAGAACGGAAGACTGACCTTTGTGGTACCCTACGGAAGAACAAGAGACATCTTCCGGAGGAAGTGGTTCAGAAAAAAACTAAAAAGGGGAGAGCAAATTGCAATGCAAAAAGACAATCAGTATACAGTTCTGAAATAGCACGACAAGCGCGATGTTTTCATGATATCTACATGTCATGGAGATGGAATGTCAAAGGTCACAACAAGAAGAGGTGATTGTATAAAGCCCAACGTTATTATTGACTACAATGACGCATTAAAGGCATAGACATTTCGGACCAGCTCGCATCCTTTCACAGTCCTCTACGCAAAAGCCTAACCTGGTATAAAAAGATCGCCGTAGACGTTTTATTTCAAGTGGCCGTTGTAAATACTAGGTGCATTTATAATGAATGACCTTCTTTCTGGGGGGCTTTATGAACGCAATAAAACCCAAAACAATGGTTTTTAGAACTTTTGTTTGTTTGTCTGAATGTTTGAACACGGTAATCTCAGAAACGGCTTAACTGATTTGAATTTTTGATTTGAATTTGCGTTTTTCAGGAATGCGTTGTGGTTTATTCAACTTAACATTTAAGGTTTGGTTTTCAATCGGTTCATAAATAAAAAAGTTATGTAGATCTAAAGTAACACGCAGGCGGAGCTGCGGGCAACAGCTAGTGAATAATAAATACATAAATAAATATTTTGAACGTTCTCACACGACGTCATCTAGCATCTAGCCCAAACTTAGCTATAAGCTGGTGCTATAGGATTTAGACAACTGATAAACATACTTATTTATTTCTAAATACATACATAATATAGTCTCGAACCCAAGACTCCGGAGTCGAAAGCCGATGCACTACCGACCACGCCACCGAAGCAGTCATAAATAAATATAAAACTATTTATAACATAATAACTCCAGATACATTATTTAAGGTATTATGTATAGGTACATACGAGATACATAAGGGTTATATCAACCTGAATACACCCCATCAGCTGATCGTCCAGAACCCCTTTCGATATGTGTCGACCGCCAAACAAGAAAAAAAGGTCATAAAACAAAAAGTTAAATATGCGTTATTTCAAATCAAAACAAACGTGTCCCAACACTAGTGCTTGACGTACCTACTAATAGTTACTAATTGTACTACTTACTTGATGTCGATGACCGAATCAGCTGATTTTAGCTAGTGTTGTTCAAACAAGAGTATTTTATTCGGTAATAATGTTTTTTTATTGGATGATTTTTTTTTCTTGTTTGGCGGTCGACACATATCGAAAGGGGTTCTGGTCGACCAGCTGATGGGGGTGTCTTCGGGTTGATATAACCCTTATGTAACATCCTGTATACGACAGATAAAATCGACTAGGTGGAAATTATTAAAAAATTTATACGTATACATTACAAGTTACTTTAAGAACCCATGTAGGTAGTGTAGTTTGGTCTCTTGAAAACAGCAAAATGCTATTAGGTATAAGCATACTTCATACATAGCGTGTCTGGTATTAAAAAAAACATCCTAATCACCAAGTCGACGACAAATAGGTATAGAGAATCGATTCATTTATCTAAATATCGAATCGAACTGATTACTAACGGGTACGATACGACATTAGATTATACTTAGCAAATTAGTTAAACACGAGAACTTATGGTGTGTGTTAAAAACATGTGTTAATTAAAATGGAACTGGTATCAAACCACGTCTTGATTTCAGACACGTGACGTCACTGTTACATACATACATACATCACGCCTATAGTCCCGAAGGGTTAGGCAGATGTGCATTACACACCCACTCTTTGCCCGTAATTTTTTGGTCCCAAGTAATAGGGGGCAAGCCTATTGCCGTAACTGGGCCCTATAGAAAGTTATTTTTTATGGGTTTCATGTATTAGTTTATGTCCAAAACGGCCGAATGAGTTTAATTTAATAATAAAGAATAGCTATGTTATAATTTCAATCTGTACTAACTATTTCCCAAGCCTTTTAGGCCTTTCGAGGGTAGCCACCCTCGCCACCCTCGAAAGGACTTTAACATGCACACTTTTCGACAGTAAATTTGGTGGTTCAACATAATTGGAGGCGAACACATACTTTAATGACTGCACTAACTGTTAACCGTGGATCTGCCTAAATGATTTGGTTTTCACGTACACAATTCCCATGGGAACACATTATCGGGATAAATAGCCCATGTCACTCAAGGATATTGTAGCTACATACTTATTAGTCAAATAATATTGCATTATTTCAAAACAAACAAACAATCAAATCTTTCCTCTTTATAACATTTTTTTTTTTTTTTTTTTTTTTTTTTATATTTGGTTCGCCAAGTTGAGGTGAAGTATATATATATATATATATATATTTATACATTAGTAAGTATACATATAGAGAAATATAAGTATAGATTTAGAGAAAAAATTCAAATCATGCTTGTTTCCCTGAAAGTATAGGCAGAGGTATATACATTTCACTAGCACCTATACATGGCGGCCGAGAGGCAGAGGCGCCCGAGAGGAAGAGGAAGAGTACCCTCCCCGCCGAGTTTCGAAGTCCTCCATGATCGTGGCCTGAGGACGGCGGGATAGTCACCCGCCGTCCTTACAGAAGCAGGCTAGAAGGATCGACCCAACCAGATTCACTAACCGACGCGGGATGAAACCCTATCCCAACGACGCGGTGTACCCATCCCGATCAAACCCCCGAAGAGGCCACACAGGTGGTCAAAGTCCGCCGGACGCCACTGGAAATACCTTCAGGTGCATACCAGAGATGCCCGGCAATGGATGTAAGAGCGGCTGCGCTTGCGCGGACTTATAAAAAAAGGCACCTATACATATCAATAAATAATAGTTTAAAAAAACACGCTTTTATAGAGAATCCAACTAAAAAGTAGAAAATAAATTTTAATAAGTTTGTTTTTTATAAAAGCGTCTTTTTTTAGTTTTTTTAAACTATTATTTATTTTTAATTTTTAGTTTTTATTTTAATTTTCAATCGAATTACTTATTGCATTGTCATCGGTCTTCGACAGGTGTGCAAAATCTGATCGTTCAAAGTAGGGCAAAATCGAACCCAAAAGAGTCGGTTACATACAAATATATATATTTTTTTTTAATTTTCAATCGAATTATTGCATTGTCATCGGTCTTTGACAGGTGTGCAAAGTTTGAATTAAATCTGATCGTTCAAATTAGGGCAAAATCGAACCCAAAAGAGTCGGTACAAACAAACATGCATATATTTTTTTTAATTTTCAATCGAATTATTGCAATGTCATCGGTCTTTGACAGGTGTGCAAAGTTTGAATTAAATCTGATCGTTCAAAGTAGGGCAAAATCGAACCCAAAAGAGTCGGTACAAACAAACATACATACAAGCAAGCAAACATGCAAGTGAAGCTAATAAAAGCTTAGTAAAAAAGCTCCCGATGATTTTTTTTTTTAAATCAAGGATTCTTGTGCGATGTTTGGTAGAGATTAAATTAAAATATGGCCGCTTGCCCTGGACCAACGCTAGTGTCCAATATGGTCTCTATAATACTTATGTCGAGACGCTGCACTCGATCGTAGAAATACATAATACTTACCTATGGAACCACGGAGCATACCAATTTTACCCGTCCTACCACTGGTGGTATAAACCAGTGGTACAGCGGAGCATAACCCCTCTGGTAAGATATATCCATACTACCCTACTAAGCGCATGATACATTTTTTTTGTCCCGATGAAAAATACAGAAATATGTGAACAGGTGCACCGAGTACAGATGAAAATGATTGTCCATTATAAAAGACACAAACCTCAAATGTACCAGGAATACATAACAACATAAGAGCCTTCAAGATTTTAAATTCTTTTAAATTCAGTGATAACCGATTGAATGTTTGAACTCATTATTCTGAAAAAGTACCAGGCGATCATAAAAATAAAACAATTTGAAATTAAACTATTTTTTTAATAAATAATGTCAGCGGTAAAAGTAGTATAAAATTACATGGAACTACTGGGAATAATCCGATTGAATTACATTTTGGTTATTATTTATATTTTCTTAATGTACCATGGTTAACAATAGATGTTATTTGCATTGGTACCTTCGATGTAATAGAACGACGGCAAACAATAATTGCCATAGTACCATTACTGGTACTATTTAATGGTACCACAGTGAACAAACGACTTATACTAGGTACTGATAGATTATATTATATCAAATCTATAGTCTTTACTGACTGCTAAGGAAGACAATATGTATGATCCATTATCAGTCCACCATAGAATAAGAACAAGTACCTATTACTGTCGGAAATAGTCTTTGAGTTCGAGGTTGTTCACACTGAGCAATGAGCACGTGATCATAGTGCTCGTGTGCTCATTTGAACAACACATACATCACTTAGCCAATCATACAATTGATTCATCAAGTTTTTGCAACACTCTTGTCCTTACAGGCATTGACTTCGGTAACAATGTGTTCATAGACAATAAGTAATAGTTAAGAAGAGTAGATTATATTGTTCTAAATATACTTAGTTACTTAATTGTTTACTTCCCACATTACTTATGAATTATCATACATCGTCGGCACTTGGTGGAACATATGCTCCACAAATTGTTCTTTTTATAAAAAGAACACCTTTGATAATGCCGTAGGGCGAAACCGGTCAGATGTTGGAAATAATAATTTGTGGAGCATAATGTACAAGTAAGTATATTTCATAATGTATCTTTATCTATACATACTTGATTAAAAAATAGATATTTCAAACTTCGATATCATTTTAATTAACTTCTCTCAATGCAAATAACTAAGAATTAAAAAGATTTTGCCTTTATGCGACGATGCAAAATGGTCTCTTATAAATAAGGAGTTTTCATTAAAGTTATGTAAATTTACATATACATGGGAATTTATTTATAGTCCGAGACGCCCAGGACTTTAATTGGCTGTGCTATAGCGGCTGGAACGTAAGATTTTGTTGCCTTTAATCAACATTTCATCGCAAGGCAACGGTTTCATGTTTTTTTTTCAAAATTACAATATGGCTACTACTACTACTTTTTATTAAATTCATTCGGCCATTTTGGACATAAACCATTATAAATGTGCCCGGTGACGGCAATAGGCTTGCCCCTTATTACGTGGGACTAAAATACTGGCAAATTGAAATTTGAAATTTTTAGATAATTATTTAGATTCGTCAAAAGTTGGTGTGACTCTACCGAGGGTTCCAAAATGCAACGAGACTGAGAAGAGCCCTCAAGAAACTCAGTTCGGCTTTTTTCCAAAATATTTCATCTTAAATCTAATACAGAGTTATTTAGAAAGGAGCAATTCTTGTTACAACCAGGCAGCCTTGTCATCTAAGAAATCATTAATACTATAATAAGCTTTATGGCACAATTTACGTTTTATTAGTTTTTTAAATTTATTAACAGATAAATTTGCTATTTCGGTTGGCAATGTATTGTACATTCGAATAAAGTTCCCCGCAAAAGAATTACTCACTTTATGAAGCCTAAATTTAGGAACAGCCAGTTTATCCTTATTTCTTAAGTTTAGATTATGATTATCACTATTTTTCACAAATTTACTTTTGTTCTTGTGGGTATACAATAAAATTTCATAAATATACTGTGAATACACTGTAAGGATGTTAATATGCTTAAACTTATGTCTTAATTACTCCCGAGACCCCATTCCATAGATAGTCTGGACAGCCCTCTTCTGCAACACAAAGATGCATTCAATATCGGCAGCGTTACCCCACAGTAGTATGCCCTATGTCATGATACTGTGGAAGTAGCTGAAGTAGACAAGACGCGCCGTTTTAATGTCTGTAAGTTGTCGGATCTTTTTGACAGCATAGGCTGCTGAACTAAGCCTGGCCGAAATTTTCCCGATATGAGGCCCCCATTGCAATTTGGAGTCTAACGTTATGCCCAGAAAGACAGTGTCATCGACCAATTCTATTATATCATCCCTAACCTTACCGAGAGGCGGAGCTTTTTCAGGCATACAGGGAGGCTAAAGGTAATCTCCAGGAGATGATAAAGCGGGCCAAGACGGCGGCCCGCGAGGAGCTCCTGGAGACCCTGCAGCAGAACCCAGGGGGGCGCCCGTACCTACAGGTCAGGGAGAAACTCCGACCTAGGGCGCCCCCACTGACCCAGAGTCTCCAGCCGCAGCAGCTGGAGCGGGTCATGGGCTCCCTGTTTCCGACGAGCGCGGAGGAGCACGTCCCTCCGCGCATGGCTCCGTCTCTGCCCGACGCGTATAGCACCAGCGAAGACGACGTACCCGAAGTCAGCGCGGGGGAGCTAGGTGCGGCAGTACTCCGGCTTAAACGCCGGAAAATCACTGCCCCCGGACCCGACGGCATTCCTGGCCATGCATGGGTCCTGGCCCTCGAAGAACTCGGGCCTCGACCGATGGGGCTCTTTAGCGCATGCCTCGAAAGGGGCCAGTTTCCCAAGGTGTGGAGGATGGGGAAACTGGTCCTGATCCGTAAGGCGGGGCGGCCAGTGGACTCACCGTCCGGATACCGGCCGATCGTGCTGCTCGACGAGGTGTGTAAGCTCTTTGAGCGAATTATCGCGGAACGCCTCGTCGAGCATCTCACGAGTGTGGGGCCAGACCTGGCGGATAACCAGTTCGGTTTCCGTCGGGGACGCTCCACCGTGAGCACGATCATGCGCGTGAAGAGCCTGACGGAGGAAGCAGTCTCGCAGGGCAAGGTGGTGGTGGCGGTGTCTCTTGACATCGCCAACGCGTTCAACACCTTGCCATGGAGCTGCGTTAGGGAGGCGCTCGTGTATCACGAAACGCCTCTTTACCTCCGTCGTATTGTCGGGGCCTATCTCTCGGAGAGGGCCATAGCTTTCCCCAGCTGGCTCGGGCCAGCTCGGCGAGATGTGTCGTGCGGTGTTCCACAGGGGTTGGTCCTGGGGCCGCTTCTGTGGAACATCGGCTACGACTGGGTGCTGCGGGGTGCGTTGCCTAGGGGCGTCGGCGTAACGTGCTACGCCGACGATACCCTCGTCACTGCGCGGGGTGCAACGTACCAGGAGGCAGCACTCAAGGTCACGACGGGTGTTGCTCGAGTCGTGGGTCGGATACGGCAGCTGGGACTGGAGGTGGCCTTGCACAAGTCCGAGGTTCTGTGTTTTCACAGACCTCGGAACGGTCCACCCGAAGGTTCCAGCATAAATGTGGGAGGCGTTAGCATCGGCATCAAGCCCTCGATGAAGTACCTAGGGATCGTACTTGATAGCCGATGGAACTTCGGACCACATTTCCGAAGTTTGGTCCCCAAGGTGACGCAGGCATCGGCCGCGCTTTCGCGACTGATGCCCAACCTAAAGGGACCCAACGCTTCCTGCAGGAGACTGTACCTGGGGATCGTGCGGAGTATGGCCCTATACGGGGCTCCCGTAGGGACGGATAGGTTGGCGGTCAAGGCGAACGTGACTCTGTTAAACAGACCACTTCGAACCTTGGCCGTCAGAACCATACGGGGGTACCGCACGATCTCCGGAGAGGCTGCATGTCTCCTAGCCGGGACCCCTCCATGGGACCTGGAAGCGAGAGCCCTTGCGTCATTGGTGCGACTTGAGCAACCCAAGTGGGGTACCACCATCATCGCGGCGGTGAGACCGATCATGGACGATTGGCTGCAGAAGCAGCATGGTGACCTCACGTACCGTGCGACGCAGATCGTTGCCGGGCATGGATGCTTCGGTAGCTATCTGTTTCGCATGCATCGTGAGGTCACACCCCGGTGTCAACACTGCGAGGTTTCCGACGACGACACAGCACTCCACACCTTGGTGGAGTGCTCAGCGTGGGCGAGCCAGCGCCGGGACCTCGTAGTGGGTCTGGGCGTGGATATCCTCTCGCTGGAGACCATGCTTCAAGCCATGTCTCCAGCCGGAGTAGGTGGAACGCGGCCGTGTCCTTCTGCGAGCAAGTCATGCTCGCGAAGGAGGCGGCCGGGAGGGAGAGGGAGCGTACCCTCCCCGCCGAGTTCCGTAGTCGGCGGCCAGGGCGCCCCAGACTCCGCGACTACGCCCAAGACTATCGACCTCCATGATCGGGGCCTGTGGACGGCGGGATCGCCATCCGCCGTCCTTACAGAAGCAGGCTAGAAGGGTTGCGTGCTGCGGGGCCTTTGCCCCATAGCACGCAACCAGATTCACTCACTGACGCGGGATAAAACCCTTCCCCAACGACGCGGGATTCTCGTCCCGACCCAACACCCGAAGAGACCACAGAGGTGGTCAAAGTCCGCCGGGCGCCACTGGACATACCATCTGCTAGTAACCAGAGACGCCTGGCAACGGACGTTAGAGCGGCCGCGGCCTTGGACCGCGGAATTAAAAAAAAAAAAAATCCCTAACCTTAACACTGGTTTTAACAAGTCTTACATTAGGTAAGGTGAATCTTACACATTTAGTTTTATTTTCATTTAATAATAAATTATTAGCATACAACCAGTGGACTATCCTAGAGAGGGCAATGTTTACATCGTCAAGAACGCGCTGTCCACGTTTAACTTTAAATATTAAAGAAGTGTCATCAGCAAACAAAACTACCTCGTGGTCGTCTCTTATGAGGTGAGGGAGATCATTAATATATACTAGAAAAAGAAAAGGTCCCAAAATTGAACCCTGCGGTACCCCCATTGCTACAGGAGAACCGTTTACCATTGATCACTACTTTCTGGACCCTATCACTTAAGTAAGAATTGACGAAATTCAAGGCCGTCCCCCGGATTCCGTAATGATCAATTTTCTTAATTAAAGTCTGGTGCTGAACGCAATCGAAGGCCTTAGATAAGTCACAGAATACACCATAAGCATCATATGACTCATCCCAGGCCCTGTATATACACTCTAATAATTTAATTCCGGCATCAGTGGTGGACCGACCACGAGTGAAACCGAATTGTTTTGTATGTAATAGTTTATTAACGTTAAAGTGATTTTGCATTTGATTAAGCATAATTTTTTCAAAAATTTTACTAAATGTAGGTAGTACAGAAATGGGACGGAAATTGGACGGATCTGAAGTACTACCCGATTTAAACAGAGGAATTAATTTACTAGATTTCATTAAATCAGGGAACACACCACTATCAACACAATTATTAAATATTATTACTAGTTCAGGAGCAACGATTTCAACAAAAGAATTTACTAAATACACAGAGATGCCCCAGAGGTCAGCTGTTTTCTTGATATTTAAAGATTTAAAAGTTTTTAAGATGGTTTTTATGTTAACTTTACTGAATTTAAATATAACGTTACAACAAGGAACGTTTGCTTTTAAGAAAGATTCTGCAATGGGGGTTGAAGAGCCTAGGGTTTTTGTCAAATCTACAGGAATCCGGGAGAAAAAATTTTCAAATTCGTTAGCGACCTCGAAGTCTGATGTCGTTATTTTACCATTTATATTAAGTTTAAAATTATTATCATTTAATTTTTGTTGACCTCTTTCCGCGTTTATAATTTTCCAAGTAGATTTAACTTTGTCTGCACTATTGAGAATTTTATCACTTATATATTTTGATTTAACTGCTAAACAATCTGCTTTAAACTTTTTTGAATAAGTTTTAACATAATCTAGAAATTCAACTGATCTATTAAGCTGTCTTTCTGAGTATAGTTCATAAAGTTTTTGTCTACTTTTGTGTATACCCTCAGTGGCCCATTCACTGAAAGTAGGACTATCACTAATCATGACCTCCTTAGACTTGAATATGGAGTTGAACTCGTTGTAAAAAGAATCAAAAAATAATTTATACATTACATTTGGATCTAAGCCAGTGTCTAAGAATGGAATTTTATTGCAAAGTCCAACCCTCATACGTTCCAAGCGGTCACCAGTTATTGGTCTACATAATATTTTACGTTTTATAACTTTTCTTTAGTGATTTTAAAAGATGCTATTTGCCCACAATGGTCTGAATCTAGCTTTTTTATAATACTTTTACTTTCTGGCAACATATCGCTGTATATATTATCCAGGCAAGTGGCTATTGTAGCACAATATCTAGTAGGCTTTAAAAATAAGTTTGTAAGATTGTGTGATTTAAATAAATTTAAAATTATAACTCATATGCGTATTAACAAGTAAATCGACATTAAAATCACCACAAACTATTAGGTACTTATTAGTTTTTCCAAGTTTACATAGAACTTTGTCAATAAGTTCCTCAAATTCGCAAAAGGGCGAGGTTCCAGGTTTATACACGCATACTACTATGAATTGCTCCATTTCCACGCAAGACAGTTCGACTTTACACTCTAGAGAAAGAGACACAATATCTTTCCGTTCTTTAAATTTAAGTTTTTTATTTAATAAAATCAAAGATCCCCCCCGTACTGTGGTCACCCTGCAGAATGCACTACCAACCCGGTGATTACTAAAATTGAACATGAGCTCATTCGACTTACGCATATGTTCTGTAATACAAAAAATATCAATATTATCTGAATTCATTAACAGTTCCAACTCTAACTCTTTGCCATGTGTTAAACAACCAATATTTTGATGCCTTATGTTGATATAATTTACATTTTTTGATTTGGTTTGATTTGGAGGGCATTTTTTAACATAATTGATATTTGTAACTAAATTTAATTCAATTAATTGACTATGTCTGCTAAATGGTAATATTGCCTCTGTTGTCGTAGAACTTAATTTAAATTACTTGGAACAGATTCCAAAGTCTTAACACTAAATCTACATTGCTCAATAAAAGCAGTTTTGTCAGCCAAGTTCTTGGCTGAAGTGTAAAAATAATTGAATAGCAGACTTGCTATTTGTCTCTTATAATGCTTTGGTAGAAAATACCTACCTTTGTTTACATAAACAATATGTTTGTTATCGTTAAACTTACTGTCAGAAGTTGACAAATTGTATTTATATACAGTTCTCTTAAAAACAGAATTAAAGTCAATTACATGGAATTTATTATTATATTGGCTAGTTAAATTGAGTTGTAAATTTATCTTATATCTAAGAGAATTTTCCACTTCTGGCACACCTTTTATATATGGTAATGTAAACATTACTACATGTTCAACATTTAAGTTTTGCATTTTGTCAAAGTATAGGGATAGTTCATTTTTGTTAATTTTACCCCTGTTTGAGCAGAAAATAATTATTTTACTGTTTGAGTCAAAATTATATTCTAATATCTTTTGCATAATTTCATTTAAAGATGCACCTGGATAACAGTTATTAATAATTGAATAACAATTTGAATTAAATTGTTGTATCAGAAAAGAACCAAAATCAGTTCTAATATCATCACTAAATAAAATTAGTTTAGTATAACTAGTATGACTATTACTTTTTACACTGTCACACAATTCATACACTAATGAAGTAGAAGGGGAGCAAGTTGTAAGGGAAGCCTGGTGCTCCAAAGATTGAGGAGGACTTGTGCAGTTAATGTTGCACGAGTGGTTATTTATAAATGTATTAAGGCGCTCAGTATTATAATTAGATGTTTTGAGTACCTTATCTATACTTGATGAACACTTATTAAAGTCTTTTAGAGACCATTCATATTTTTTAGTTACATACTCTAATTCAAATTGCAAATTTTTTATTTGTGACTCTAAGCGTTGTGTGTCAGTGTAATATTTTAAATGACTTTGTTTAAGTTCTAACATAGATAATTTAGCTTGTTCTCTTAATTTTAAACTAGAGTTAACATTTTTACACTTTTTGATTAAGATTCTATGATATTTTAATTGTTTCTTTGATTTTAAAATTAATTTCTTTATTTTTAGGTATTTTTTTAGTTTATTCCTGCTGCAAAAATAAACTGGCTTGTCTAGTTGGTATGAACTGTCATTGGTAAGATCTATAGTAGACAAGTCCAGGTTTGGAACTGTTGCAGAAGGAACAAACTGCGGAGTACCACTCATTAGCTCGTTATAAAGGTTATCCGTTTGTTGGACAGACGTGGCGGAGTACCTACTTTGTTTTATAATATGTGATGATATCATTAGTCGTAGTTATAGTTAGTAGTAGGTACAGTTACCTAACTAGGTAGAGGAAGAGCGTTGGTATCTGTTGAATTCGAAAATGTTTGACGTTGTTACATAGAACCATGCTTTCTCAGCACAAATGACGGTAGGGCCGAGGGCAGGGAGGATACTGTGAAATTTCCGCTGAAATACCGCCATCTTACTTAAGACCTATGTCAAATATCTTATGTTGTGTTTCGCACAATATGGTACAGCACCCTGTTCTGTCCTCTTTGAATGTTTCTATTGTCTACATTAAAAATCGCGCACGATGTTAAAAGACATCATTCACCGCTGGACTACCCATGGGCGATATCGAGTTCTGTAGTTAGACCGGTCGGATTTTTAAGGGCTCCAACTACCCCTAACGACTGCCATATATGTTCGTATGACAACCGGGACCGAACGGCTTAACGTGCTCTCCGAGGCACGGAGGGATTAAGAAATGGTCACCCATCCTAAGACCGACCTGACTAGATGTTGCTTAACCTTTGCAATGTATTATTATTGTCGGTTACCACTAAACCACGAACCCCTTCGTGTAAGACGATGTGAAAAGTACGGATAACAAAACCAGTATTGTAGATTAATCTACGTCACTATGACGTCATCAACATGGCCGCCAATCCCAATTGTCATGTTGCGCGGCTTATACTACAACTTTTTGTGTCACTTTGGAAGGAAAGGTTCCTTCAAAAGTGACTAAAAAATTGTAGTGTTACAAACGTCTATAGATCACAGTAACTATTAACATAAGATGATGCTTATTTACTACCAGAATAGTTTAAATTATCCTCCTTTTAAAATGAGTTAAGTTGTTTGCTTCCCAATACATAATCGAACGTTATTTGTGAAAAGTTTGAGACAATACAGTACAGAGCGGAGAGTAGTAACTTGAGTTATATTGGTTCGGTAGAAATTCTGTGTTCAAAAACCGAATAAAAGATCGAAAAATTACTGAAATGGAAATCAAATATATATATTATCATCTGTCACTTAACCTAACGAAATTAAAATTCTTCATTCTTTCAAGAACCGTCAAGTGGGATGTCCATAATAATCTAACCGACACTGACCGTTCGGCTGTAGGTATCTCAGAGTATTATTATTTACAACGGGGACGCCCCGGCAGCCGAACGGACCGCGACTTTTGCGGGCCATTTCGTCCATTTCCCCAGTTCTCCCCTTGGTGAGACAGTGTGGTTGGTCCAGCTCTTACGGCCCCTACGTTTAATCTTCCCGTGTCCTTAATAAATCTTAACATCTGTTTCACCTTCAG
This sequence comes from Nudaria mundana, assembly GCA_963556515.1. Classification (NCBI taxonomy): domain Eukaryota; kingdom Metazoa; phylum Arthropoda; class Insecta; order Lepidoptera; family Erebidae; genus Nudaria; species Nudaria mundana. The sequence goes on along the minus strand of OY748295.1, from coordinate 6,793,756 downwards.
ATTGCTAATGTCTTCCTCGTTCAGTCTGTCCGACCCCAGGAGTTCCCATCTGATAAATCTCTCTATCTATCTAGAGTAGGAAAAGCCCGATCTATCGGCTGATTCAACGTAAAAATATGTGGTTTCAGAGTAGACCCAACCTATAGCAAATAGGTATCCATACCATCTTCAGCATATAGTCGCGCTTAAGAACCTAAATGACAAACAACATCCAATGAGCAAGTGACAATGATTATGAACTAGTTAATTCTCCACGAAGCGTATCGTGTCACGCCGTTCGCCGTCACGGTTCACTCGCGACCTTCCACCAGTGCGATGAAATTATATAATTTCAATAGTAAACAAACTCAATATAATATAACTTTGTAACATAATCTATAAGTACTGTATTAAATAACCAACCCGTTCGACCAGCGTGGTACATGTAGGCTGTAATCCCCCTCTCTTTAGGGGAAGCCTGTGCCTGGGCGTCAAATAAGCTGAGAGATGACGACTGTTATAAAAGATTGGAGAAAAAGTGAGTCTGTAAACTGGTATCTACCATATAGGTAAGGTAACTACATACATATTACATCCTAAAACATACCTACCAACCTATTATATCGATGTAATCATCTTCTATATAAAAAAAAAGTCGTGTTGGTTAAGAGATTAATGGCTCGAGAACGGCTGGACCGATTTCGCAAATTTTGTTTTGTTGTGATCGTTACTATCAGCAGGTTCTTATGGAAGAAAAAATGAAGTTTAGAAATTAGAAAAAATAATGCGGTAGAAGTTCTCCGGGTCAGCTAGTTTAGGTAAAAAAATTTTTGGTGAATATTCTATTTTCAGAAATTCTAGCACAAGAATTTGTGATGATATTTCGTACACACAAAAAATACGTCTCTATCCCTGAAAGAGCAGATAGAGGCATTTAATGTGCCCACTTTTCGTCCGTCACTTTGTTGGTCAAACGTCGAGGCGATAATCTATAGCCGTTTTCTGGCACTTTCGCTAAGTCAGAGCCTCATCAGCTTGTCAACAGGTGCACCACGTGCAGGGTTGATAGGGACCCTTGGAACTTAAATATATCTTACATGACGTACTTCGTCTTCTTCTTTTTTTAAAAACGTGACTATCAATATTCATCGATGATTTCGCCAATGTCAAGGTAATGCTTAATTAGTTGATAGTCCCATCTGTATTCCCGCACAGAAGAACTAGATATTCCTAACTAGCTCCAGGTGCAGGAGAAGAAACGTTGTTCTGTATGAGAGTGTCTGGAAACCCGATTTTAGCGGAGCGCCAGAGAGGTAACCTAAAAAGCCACCAGCCACGCGCTCAGCAAAAATCGAACTCCATATGATGTAGGTTGGACTCCCCAGTTAGATGAAGCACCTCTAAAAATACACGTCAATAATATAGAAAATTAAATTTAAAATAAAAACCCTTGACTCACAAAAAAAGTGATGTATAAGTTATGACCTTTCATTTGATACCCAACACGGGTATATTTGAACACATTCAATTTTTCATCACCACTTTCACCCCTCATATCTTTGAAATGGCTTAACCGATCTTTATAAAACATAGCTAAGAACACTCTCCCCTAACCCATCTTTCAAACAAAAGATTTACAAACACACACACACCCGCACACACGTCAAACTTATAACACCCGTTCGGGTTTCCGTCGGGGGTTAAAATTTGACACAACAAACGACTTCAAATTACCGAAATGGGACCAAATTGAAATGGGACTTGGAAAGTATGGGACTACCTACCTTCCTATATTGTGTACAATATAGGAAGGTAGGTAGGTACCTACTTAAGTACATTAAGGTTCTACTCGAGATTTATGAGATTCCGACGACAGCTATCAATCGTTCCTGATTCCCACTTGAACAGGTAAAGTAGGTACTTACTGGAATTAAAGTATCCCATGTGTTAATTCAGTAAAAAATCTATTCAGTATAAAAGATTTGGATGAAACTTAGATAGAGAGCTATCTAAGTTTCATCCAAATCTTTTATACAACTGTTGTGGCTCATAAATATACTTCCCGAATTTCATTCTGGTAACGACATGTGTAAAGACTACTCAGGTTAGGCAGGTAGGTACATAGATAAACTTAAAAAAAAGTGTGTGGGTCAGCTCCGACGCACGACTGGAGTTTACTCCTTAAGTACGAGTATCTAACCATAACAAATTAGAAAGTTGCGCACTAGAGGTGCGCACCAAAAACGTGACACGATTTTCGTTACTTGTTAGTAGGTTTTACCCCTCGGATTTTTCTCATACCGGGCGCCTTATATATGAAAATCGATTCTTAAGGAGTAAACTCCAAAAAAACCTTTATAATAAATACTTATCTCTATTTTAACTTGTTTCAGCAATGTCAGCCGATGGATCGACAACGGACATCAACGCCTTGCTCAATGATACAGGTAAGAAAGAAAAAACATTTTACCGCCATCTAGGTAAACCACTGTTCATCTTTTAGTTCATTAGTCTGACAAACATTGCAACCTTATCGTAGTTTCTTCATTTGCACACAGATGTCACTAAAATATTAGGCAGTTCGTTCTCTCTTCTTATTATAGATGGCGCTAAACTAAATTTACAACTTGTACATGTTGGCGACATCTGTTGAATATTTGTAGAACTTTTTACATACAATACAAACTTGTTGCATGAGTCTTGGTTGTCGTTTCCTTATGGTTCGCTAGATGTCGCATTTAAACAGTTACTATAAAACTAATAAAATTAAGTTAACGGGCTTAAAAAAAGAGACTTTCTAAACGCCTTGTATTTATATTACTAGAGTTATTTACTACGATGAAATTATACATAATTAATTACATACTTATTATCGCGCCTATTATCCCGGAGGTGGTAGGCAGAGATGACGGAGATATTATACTCCCTCATTTTGGCCATTGCCTGCCTTGCAAGCCAATACCCAAATACCAAGTCAGGAAGTCCCGAGTACCAACCGATGTTGCATTATGATGTCTAATTGTCTACAATCTTTATAGTTCAGGCAGGTTTATTTTATTTGTGGTATGGATATTTATAGACAGATTAATGTCGCAACAAACATTTCCTACTTAACTATGGACTAGAAGTTACGTCAAGAATTTCCGGGTTTATTGATATTTGATATTATTATCATTAATTACTCGTAGTAGATTAATTTCCGCGTTGTTTGTCGTATCTCTCTAGCAATAAGTTCTATAATAATCTTAATTAGCTGAAAATAGGTAAGCACTTTTTTTTAATTCCGCGGCCCATTACCGCCGCCATCTCACGTCCGTTGCCGGGCGTCTCTGATTCGCACCACCCCGCCATCTAAACTACACAACCCATGGGCGATTCGAAGTTCTATAGTCAGACCGGTCGGATTTTTGATTTAGGGCTCCAACTAACTTCGATAATAGTTACCTATGAATGGCTATAGCTATACCTACCTAGTCTATCATTCAGCAGGTGCATCGCGTGCAGTTAGGATGAAATAGGCCCTGGAGATGATTGAGATGATGACTAGAATTACCGGACTAGGACCAAATAATTTTCAGAATGGGACCAAATTGAAATTGGGACACGGGAAACAGTAGTACTAATTCAATTTAAAAGAAAATTAAATCGGTTAGGTACATACTTCGAAAAAAAAACTTTCTTGTTTTGAAGTATGTTGAAAAACAAACAACTTTTGTGGTATGTAGGTATTTTATAAATATTTTAAACATTACAGAGTCTGAGTAACGGCAACAGGACTCGGGACCCATTAGGCTCGCCTCCTATTAATATTATCATGAATAACCTGCACTTATCCCAATTATTTGAGGTCGGCACAACATGTCTTTCTCCTCCACGCATCCCTGTCAGACACTTCCTCAGTCACTCTTTCCCTTGTCATATTCTTTTCATGCATTCCACCCATCTTTTCTTGGGCCTAACTCTACTTCTAAAGCTATCCTAATACCCTAATCCTTTTTATTTGTAAAAAGTTACTGTTGAGAAATGAGCTTCTAATTTTAATATGCATCTCCCTATACCGCTTCAGGGAAACCAGCGTTTCAAGCGTTGAAAATTCGGACTGGGTAAATTTTGAAAATATTTTTTTCATTTGGAAGCACTTCCTTTGTGGAACCATTTCAAATTGGTCCCATTCGAACAATTAAAGTCGTTTTTTTTTTGCTAAAACTATCTTGTATTATCATTTTATATGATTCACTAACGTTAGTTTCGTGTGACGGTACCTACCATGTAATTGAATCTTACCTATGACTAGCCTCATGACGACAACATTTGCGGTTGGGTTGCAATTGTGGTAATACTATCCTGGCGCCAGCGCCTAGCCGATATTGCTGGATGTGCGATAGTACTTGATGACCTAAGCATTAAACGGTTGGACAGTTACTATGTTGGTTCCGTGTAGCTCGAAATAGGCAGGCTATCACTTGTGTGTTATATTTACTTCCTGAAGATTTCATCTATACTAAAATAATATTGAAAATTAAACTTTTAACTAAGATATTTTTCAAACTTCATTCGAAAGTCGTTCAACAACTGATCAATAAATGCAGATCTGCATAAATGAAAGCATGAAAGTGCCGTCGGGTTAGAAGCAATATGCTTGACGGATAAAATTACTTGCGAAATGTGGACATCTTTAATTACAGTGATTACACATTTAAGTCATTCATGGTTGGTCCCATTTACCTACGTACCTAATAAGGGGCCTTCTGCCGTCCGAACACATCTGGTATTTTTTTTTCTCATCACATTATGACGCCAATTAAGACCTCTCCCAGGGTGGATAGCCTACATACATAACCTAGCCTATATACCTTTTCATAATGGCCGGACAGATTAGTACCTATGTTCCTTTCTAAACATAGGTAGGTACTTACCTACTTCGATAAACCTTGAGAATTAGGTACCTACTAGTCGAATTGACCAGACTTTAATTATATTCAATTTGGGCGCAATCTTAATTTAATATTTCTTTGTTATTTATTCTTGAAACTTATCGACGATGACGTATAAGGTGTTTTGATACCTACGTCAGCAGCATAAATACAAACCGTTTAAGTTTCTACTGAACTGTAATTCCGAGGATATTGACCATGATGTAATTGACAACAAATCCGATTAATTACCGATAAATGATAGTACAATTTATTTGCATAATAAACTACTGATGACGCAAAAAATGTGTTCCGATGTTACCGACGCAATAATAACACTTCTGGTAGCAAATACCGTCAATACCATAACAACAACAACAACAAGTATTTGATAAGTTGTTTTTCTTGCCTGATTGAGATTATGACAGACATATTATCACGCCTTTATCCCCGAAGGGATAGTTTTGCCACTAACTTTGTCGGTCCCACGTAATAGGGACAAGCCTATTACATTGCCGTTACCAGGCAATATACTTACTCGTAGAATATCTAAAACCACTGTAATTCAAACGTAAATTTCCACAGCCAGCACAATGTTACATACCACAGAGTATCTGCAGTTCCAGCACCTATTCAGTGCTAGAGCGGTATAAGGCCGCGGATTTAAAAAAAAAGCACTTGATTTTAAAAATAGGAAAATTACAAACAATTTGTAATCATCGCCAGCACTCGAACCTGTAGTGAAAAAGTTAACTTTCGTACTGAAATTACATGCCTTGAGAACCTAGCAGTATACTTAAGTAACTTGTACTTTGTAACCTACATTTTTTTTAATGTATTTTTAATATTTTTGGACGTTCTCACACAACGTCATCTAGAACAAACTAAGACATAAGCATGTACTATGGGATCTAAACAACTGATAAACATACTTATATATTTCTAAATACATACATAATATACATGGAAAACACCCAAACTCTGAAACAAATATTTGTAGATTACACAAATATTTGATTCGACCCGGGAATCGAACCGGAGACTCCGGAGTCGAAAGCCGATGCACTACCGACCACGCCACCGAAGCAGTTAAATATAGATATTTTTGTTCGTAATAGTAGAACTCTCCTTAGACTTCTCCCAAACCTACAATACTTCCTGCCATAATGTTTTGACTAGCAACGTGATTCTAGATTACTTAACACGGGATATTCCACAGCTTATCAGTGAGTGATAAGCACGTCAATAGGTTAAACTGTGTCAATAACTCTTACATATGTTATCATACCCCCCACAGATACAATTAAACAGCTATCAGTTGGGTTTGAATGTTTTTTGTTTGTGTATCGATAATACTAAACGTGTCATTTACGTCAGCACAGATAGTGTTTTGTTTTGATTTTTTTTACTGTACCACAGAATAGGGAATAATAGTACTTACATACAGAACTTGAACTCCGACGGTAATTGAAGCACATTCTTTTGTTTACAGAGAACATCATTCGAACGTTAGGGTTCTCCAGTAAAGTAAAATATATACCAGCACAATTTGACCAATAATTATGACGTTAATGCCTCAATGTCAACTCTATAGTCAATGCCCTGTCACAAACAAAAGACAACCCTTGCTGATTAACAACTTCAAGTTGTCGCTGACGTCATGTATTTTTTGCGCTTGTTAGGCGAGTGACATAGGCCTGACTGTACTCCGATCTTTCATTTGTGTGCGAAGGGATATTAATAGTCCTAATTACTATGGCTTTGTTTACGCTTAGTTTTGGGACTATAAATGAAGGTTTATCTGGTAATTGGATTAACCGACAAATGATCTTAAAGTAGGAAATTAACGCATGCCCCGGACTTGACCCATTTCAGTAGCTAAGGTTACAAGAATAGTCATTAAATTATACACTGTGAACGTAACACCGTTTTAAAAAATAGTTTGGGCTCAGTTTCGATGACAGAACTTTTAACTTTTTCTTTTTTTTTCTCAAAATTGATGAAGTCTCTATAAGTAAACATCAAATGAGTACACGTGGCAGCTGACTAGAGTATCCAGAGGAGCTTGGCAATAGACGTAGGCTGCAGCGGCCTCAGACCGCGGAGTTAAAAAAAGAACTAAGTACATCAATTAAAAGAATTTTATAAAAAAAATGTGTCTTTGTTTTTTCAAAGTAATACTTCCAGTCGGTTTACTAAAATTTCCACTTCCTTAAAGAAAAAGTGGGAATTGGGAACAATTTTTTTTTCTGAACGTCGGAGCCACGGGCATCTCCTAGTGTTATAACAAAGTTACTCACATTTACATACAGAGTACACCACGGTAGGTATTCAAAGGTAACAGATACTATTTAAGCGTTGGGAATATTAACTACCGTACTTGACGGTATCCGGTGCATAGATTATCGGTGTCTTTGCTTCCTGATTATTGTCAAATGACGTAAGTGAACGACATAACCAAGTTATTATGATGACGTTCGTAATAGTTGCGCGACAGTCTTGCTTCACTTCTGGGCACAGAGGATTGAAACTTCTGAGTGCCACTTGACACTTCATGGAATCTATTCAATACAAAACAAAAGCTCTACGTAGGCGACCAACTAATTTCACTAGCCTTATAAAATAAGCGCAGTGTATGTTTTAGTTTGATTATTTTAATAAAACAATAATAATATGGTAGGTACTTTAAGGACTGAAAACATTACCGTTATAGGAAAATTCATACAAAATTGTAACCCGTTCGAATGCAGATGGGTTTTTCCAACTAAGTAGGTAAATGTTGTTCATTATTGCCAAGTTGCTCGAGGAAAATACTCTAATCAATAACAAGTAAACCCGGTTATAAAAACATTTAAGCTCTACTGTATCCTTATTACTATGCAAACGGCAATACAAATAGATGCAGGTTTTCACCTGAAAACCAAAGAACCTCTTTTAGTTTTCGGATATTCATTGGACATTACGATGTTATTTGACAACATACATCAGCTTCATATCAATATTTGAGTGTAGGCACGGGCCTTTTTATTTTCTTGTCTTTACAGGTTAGGAACCCCTAAGGGACCTGTAAAGATCGCGGGAAGTTTCTGGATGCAGGTAGTACAGTACCAAACGTTCGTGGCTATATCACTGGGAGAGGGTTTGCCCAGCAGTGTACGTCACCTGGATGAAATGATGATAATGATTATACACGTCTTAAAATAAGAAGTTATAAACCATAAGAATTATAATACATTATTATGTACTTACCAAAAATATTTACATTACAAAATATCGTATAAAAATCCTCCGCTTTATTGCTGACTAGGGTTCCCAGAATGCTGGCTGTGTTGCCGTACGTTGGATGGTAAGACTAATTCTTTGGGCCAGAAAATAGCCACCCTTCTGGTCCTGAGAAGAATCGACTAAGTGTTTAGCAATGTCTCTATAAAGACGGCGAGCGCTCGGACCCCATGACCCCATTGTCTCAACCCCAAACAGCTCAAATATCTAATTGCCTGCTAGGTTAGCATATTTACACCGTTATAATGTGTGCCAAGGGGCTTATTGGCCCCTTTTATGTGGCTTCTTAGGTGTTACTAGGTCGCGTAGGTTAAGGCTTTATCTCTATTACGTTTGCATTTTTGTGAATTTTATCAATATTTTTCTCACATGTCCTTTTATTTCATTTGTGCACTGTTATTTCATTTTCTTCATTTTTCATTTTATTCATACGTTTTGTTTTTTTTCTATTTCAGAGTCTGATCTTACGAGCCTATCCCATGTTGGTAAGTGAATATCATTTTTTTATATATTTACATGTTTTATGTTGGTGATTAGTTATTTTCTTTACTTATTCTACCCGAACTTAAGTAAAAGGTAATAAGATGCTAGTAAGTCGCCTGTTTTTAAAAATCAATATTTTTAACCAGTCCCGCACAATGTTGAGAGAGCAGATCTTGATGCGTATGTAGGTACAACAAGGGGAAATTAAAAGTAAGTTCCTTCTATATTGAATGACTTTTATGAGAGATTGACAGAACGACATCATAACACAGCTGCTGAAATAGGATGTTTTGGATAAGCCACGAGGCGCGAAATTCATAATAAACATCTATTCTTATATGACCACATTCTCTGGAGGATTGTGGACCGTCATTGTTCTTAATGTACACTTCCATTGCTGTAAATGTTAAGATACATAAGCTGTCGATCCAGTAAAACTTTGCAACGAACTACATAATGAGGATTAGTGTCAAAATACTTAATACAACAGAAATAGCTGTTGTAAAGGTCGTAGTTACGTAACAATTGTTACTAGGTAATATTATCATTCGTGTTTGACACAAAGGTGAAGAATTCATCTGTGTAACCAAGGTTAAGTGGTATTTAAAACATTTGGAAGGTATTTTAGGAAATGCAATTAACTGTTTAACTGTTGAAAGATGATAATTATGTTGAAATACCCAAGGATTTTGATTCTTCTTCATACCGGATTTAGTATGTCTTGCAATAGGTATTTACACGACAAACAAACTATTTATTTTTAGTAAATTCAATGTCTCAGTTCCTGTAAATGTCATTTTGTTGTCGTCTAATTAATGTAGCTACTTGATTTAAATAGCATTATCTAATGGCACACAGAGGTAGTGTCTACAGAAGGCAATGAACGATAAATGAGAATTATTTTTTAGTCAGCAATTAAAATACGTCCTAATTATAGATGGCAGATCTAAACTTAGACACTTAAATTACTTCCCTATCTGTAGTTAAATAATTAAACTTCCAACAAATATTCTGTAAATACCCATAGAGAAGTCAATTACAATAACTAAGTATTCTCAGGAAAAGATAAATCAATGTTTTATAACCCGCATCGGAATAAACCAGTAGACTAAGTAAAAGAGAGTTACAAATAACGTAATTGTTTATTATATACTTCCCCTTTAACAAATGAATACATGAGAGAATTATAGAGTATTGAATAATTGAGTCGTGAATAGTTTATTGGAATTGTTCGTTCCCACCTATGATACGAGTATATTTGGAATGAAACCCGGAAACCAGAAATTAAATTATATGTGGGTAATCTATGTGTAAGTAACTTCAGTAAACAACTAAACATTTGAATTATAATATTTTATATAATGTATGTTACTTGTAGAGTGAGCTTGGAAAAAAATCAAGGAATTGTTGATTCTTAACATATTATTATGTACACGAAGACTGCATATTTTATATACCTAATATTTTATACGTTTATATAATATTATATATGAATATAAAATACAGCTGGGAATATAATACTATTTTAATTGAATTTAATTACCGTGAAGCAATCGTGACCAGGGTACGCAAAACGGAAGGAAATGGCCATTGTATTTTATATTCGAATCTAACAATAAGAAGTGTTGCCAAAGAAAAAAATAAAAGGCCAGAGTTACAATAAAAATAAGCAAGGAGGTACCTTAGGGACACAAGTAAGAAAATTAACAGTAGAAGAAATTACTATTTACACTTACTAAAAACTATACACACTAAAATCTATAAACAGGCGTTCAGGCGTACTAATAAATCTAGTATATATACGAGTATAATAAATTGTAAGTACAAAGGGAACAGTCTGAACGTCTGAACTTTGACAAAACGATTAATTTAAATAGAAGGGCAGTACCTCATATCGTATAGATCAATATTAAACTATTTGACCATTATAATAAACTGACAGTTCACAATGACTATGTTGTACCAGCATGCGTTTCAATTAAGGTTCATAATAGAAATTGGTGTCATCATTTACGTCGAGTCCGGAGTCAGTATGATTAAACATATAAATATTTATAAACTTAAGACAAACGGGTCTTTTACGCGATTATTGAGATATATACATACCTCGACGTTTCGACCCTGTTACAAGAGCTGTGTCTTAAGTTTATAATGTGTACAAAACGCGAAAGTTTAAAAAAGTATATAAATAGTTGGTAAAATAATACTAAGAAAATATTAATTTACCCAATTTGGTTTATAAGGAACTTGAAGAATTGTACGATGCAAATTTATGCAAATTTAGGAAAAAAACAAGAAAAACTTAAATTCAAACTAAAAGCTAAACTACAAATCTAAAACTAAGATAAATAAGCAAAACTGAGTTCCGTAGGCTGAGTATAACAAGCAGCATTCTCACTATGTAGTGCTAATGAAAGCCTTTGCGCGTGTAAGCTGTCTGCGCGGGGAGCACCAGTTTCTTCCCTCAGACGCTTCCGCTGGTTCCGCTGACTTCTGTGGTATTTGATTACTGAAAAATCATTGTCACACCGCCACCGGTTCGTGAAAAAAGAAAAAAAACATTCGTATTATCTAAGTTAAGTTCGAAATTCACATACGATTTTGGCGACTAAATCAAATGTCTGAAGTTTTTTCCTACTTTAGAAGAAGGACTAAGTTTAACTCGTAGATTTTATGCAACTCCTTAAAGATCATGATAAGACCAGATTAGACTTATCAGACATAATTTTGATTAATTTAAAATGCATAATGTTTGACATGTTCAATAAATGCAAATTATTTGTGATAGTAAACTCGTTAAAATTCCCAGACGTTTTGGCATTGCACCAATTCATGCCGCAAATATGGTTATTTAACTCTGAACATAAATTTCTTATTGCTTTTGAAATTGTTAATTTATTTACTAATACTGCACCTTGGGCCATTTGATGGTACATTTGCGTGTACCATTACTTCCGTAAACAATTATTATTGTCGGAGTGACTTAAGATTGATTTGTTAGTAAAGTGTAGGAAGGAAAAAACAATTGGCAATCATCCAAGTTTTTTGACAGTTGAGACAAAGGTAATCATTGTTCTTTCAAGTATAAATACACTTTTAATACTTACTACAAAAGATTTAAGGAGGTTCCGTATGCATTTTGAAGAATTACGAAACAATGGATGCTTCCTTTGGTCTGATGTGATAGTCAGATATGATCCAGCTATTCATTTTGTTAATCTTAATTGTCATGTTCCACCCAATTTACCAAAAAAATCCAATGACGGAAAAATTCTTCATAAAAAAATAATACTTATCGAGTCTTTAATGAAAAAGAAGGTCAACGACGTAAAATAATATTCAGGAATGAAGCAAATAATAATGGCAATAATGAAGCATGATTTAAATCAATCAAACGAGCTTTGTACTGTCTTTATACTCGTATAAAGAGGTAATTGTTTCAAAAGCTATTGCCCTCAAGAAGTGTTGCCGATTTGTACCTATAGATTGGCAGCATTGTCTCAGTCATCATTGCCTCATTACAAATACTGCACGTGTATAAATAATTGTCTCGAGCTAATTTATACCGAACAAAATGAAGAATAAAACTAAAGTCACATTGCTAGTCGCATGCGCATTTCATTTAAATGAACAGCGAGTTCCCATCAGACAGCTTTAATAGCCCACTTATTGGCATTGTTGACCCAAATGAAAATATATACTGATTAAAACCTTAAACCTGATCGCAATAGTCTGTCAACCTTTCATGTATTTCAGAGCCTTGAATTTTCAATGTCAACTTTGTTAGTACATAGCTCTCAATGTCACACATGTTAAAATTATCATCATCATGATCACAGCACTAAAGTTACATAAATGCTAGTCGTTATACATTTCTAAGCATATTGTTTTCTCTCATTGCCTTGACTATATTCCTCATTCTTGGCTATCACAATAATTTCGATATTTTTGTAGGAATCAGTAATAAAACCGTTGCTAATTTAGTGTTTTCTGTTGTAGTTCAAAGTGGCATTCACTTATATGCTATTAAACTGGTTTTTGACTCATGCAGTGGTCTGCTTGAGTTAAAACATATAGTACAGTATGTATGTATAGTGTATAGTACACTATATACAAGTATAAAGGTACCGTATACTTGTACTAACTTTATAAACATTCACGTGCGGAGATAAAAATGTAAACAAATTATGAAACAGACAGATTAGAAGGTGCGAACAAACAGGAAAAATGAGCGGCTGTAGCTGTTGTGGTTTACGATAGACAAAAATGTATTCTACGAAGAAAAGTAAATGTGTTTTCATTACATATTAGAACTATATATTTTTTTAAGATACGCAGTACATTTTGGCGTTGAAACTGTCCAGAGGATATAAAATGAACAATTAAACGGAGTTTGATTATTTACGAAGACGAAAAAAGATCTGACGAGCATCTGTGTGTATTCTATGTTTTTCGGAGATGTGGTTTTGGTAAACATAAATGGTTTACCGGTAAACTAAACGTATTTCATATAGTAAGTAAAATAAGGGCCGGGGCCCCAAGTGATTAGTGATTACGTCCTCGCCGTCCGCCCTGGACCCCAACTTGACCACGGTAACGCAGTGGCAAGTTGGGTGACCGAACGTCCTAGTCCGAACTTGGTGCCATTAAAATAGTGAATATGAATATTAGTGAACCCGACGATACCCCCGGTCCCGATACTGCCCTATCCCGGGCAGTATCAACCGACGACTTTACGCATCCATCACGGACTCCGATGCAAATTGATTTGGGGGCTCGCGCCGCGCCGCCTAGCTGCAGCGCGATGTCGACGCCCCAAGGAACTGATGCTGCTGGGACTGACGATGGGTCAGCTCCCAGCAGTGTGAAGAAGAAGGGCCGCTCTTCTGCGACGAAGAAGAGGACCCTCGAGGAGAAGGGGGGGCCGCCGCGCGACCGTAGCACCAGCTGCTCCGGGTGGGGGTCCCACCTCTCTGACTTGACCAAGGTGGTCAAGGCGCCTCCCGGTCCCATGCTGCCGCCTCCTCCTCCGACGGCTGGACCAGCGCCGAAGACGGCGCCACCCACGGCGCCCACCACGGCGCCAACCACGGCGTCAACCAAGGCGCCCACAATGGCGCCCACCATGGCGCCCACCACGGCGCCCAACACGGCACCCGGATCGCCGCCACAGCCTGTGCCGACTATGGTACAGGTCCTGACGGCGATCGAGAGGCGCCTCGCGGTCCTGGAGGACCGGGCGCACCGCCCTCCGCTAGCACGTCCCGCGTTCTCATACGCGGCGGCTGTTGGCGGTTCTCCCGCTCCAGGACCAAGCGGCACACCCGCTGTCCGCCGCCCCGCTCCGCCCCAGTCCGCTCCAGCGTACCGGTTGCCGGCCGAGACCGCGGCCCAGGCGCGGAAGGCGAAGGGGCGCGGCAAGAAGAGCGGCACCCCTGCCGCCTCCTCTTCCTCTAACGCTCCCGCTGCTTCTTTACATCCCTCCGGACGGGAGGGATGGGAGGTAGTGGGGGCCAAGAAGAGGAAGACGAAGGCCGCCAAGAAAGCGGCCAAGAAAGTGGTCAAAGCCGCCGCGGCGAAGGCGCCGAAGAGGCCCCGCGCTCCTCGCTCCACAGCCTGCGGACCACCGGGTCGGCAGCACAACCTGCGCCGCCTCGAGGCCAAAGCCTCGTCCGTCCGCTGAGAGCGGTGGGGGTGCCGCTACTGCACGGCCAGATGTTTCTCGGCGGGATGCTGATATGGACGTCCATTAATGTCTGACGCACATATCCGCATCCGGCAAGTGAATTTGAACCGCTGCCGCGCTGCTCAGGATCTTCTGTACCAGAGCATCCGGCAGTGGTCCATAAACTTGGCCGTGGTCGCCGAGCCGTACTACGTCCACCCGGGAAGCCCGGTGAACGAGGACGGCTCGGCCTGTTTTATCTTCGGTGGGTCCGCCGCAGACAACTCGCGCCTTGCTATCATTGCAAGGGGCCGCGGGTGTGTTGCGGCGGAATATGATGGGTTGGCAGTCGTGGCCACCTACATCTCGCCGACACTGGACGAGACTCAGTTTGAGCTATGGCTCACTGAGCTCGACGTCGTCTTCGCTGCGTGCCGTCCTCGCCCTGTCCTGCTCCTGGGAGACTTCAACGCCTGGAGTGAGGCGTGGGGCTCCCGGGAAACCAGGGACAAGGGGAGGCTTCTTGAGGACTGGACCAGAACACGTGGTCTGGAGGTCCTCAACCGGGGGAATGTCTTCACCTTCTGGCGGCGGGGGACCAGCTCGGTCGTGGACGTATCGTTCGCGACCTCTGCCCTCGCCGCCCGTATTACTGGCTGGCACGTGGAGGAGGGTGAGGAGACGCACTCGGACCATCGGTACATCCGATTCGATGTCGTCCCCCCACCTGACCTCCCACAGCTGGTAGAAAATCCCCCGGATCCGCGTTGGGCACTTCACCATCTGGATCGGGAGGCTCTCCTGGAGGCTTCCATCGTGCAGGCCTGGATTCCGGCACCGGACCGGCCTGCCGATGTGGATGCCGAGGCGGAGTGGTTCAGGAGAGCCATGTCGCAAATCTGTGATGCGGCGATGCCTAGGGTTACACCCAGACCGGCAAGGAAGCAGGTGTACTGGTGGTCGCCGGAGATTGCACAGCTGCGCGCAGCATGCATCTCCGCCCGCCGCCAGTACACCAGGTTTCGCCGGAGGCATCGCCGCCCAGACGACGCGGCAACCCGAGAGGCGGAGCTTTATCAGGCTTACAGGGAGGCTAAAGGTAATCTCCAGGAGACAATAAAGCGGGCCAAGACGGCGGCCCGCGAGGAGCTCCTGGAGACCCTGCAGCCCGTACCTACAGGTCAGGGAGAAACTCCGACCTAGGGCGCCCCCACTGACCCAGAGTCTCCAGCCGCAGCAGCTGGAGCGGGTCATGGGCTCCCTGTTTCCAACGAGCGCGGAGAAGCACGTCCCTCCGCGCATGGCTCCGTCTCTGCCCGACGCGGATAGCATCAGTGAAGACGACGTACCCGAAGTCAGGGTGGGGGAGCTAGGTGCGGCAGTACTCCGGCTTAAACGCCAGAAAATCACTGCCCCCGGACCCGACGGCATTCCTGGCCGTGCATGGGTCCTGGCCCTCGAAGAACTCGGGCCTCGACTGATGGGGCTCTTTAGCGGATACCGGCCGATCGTGTTGCTTGACGAGGTATGTAAGCTCTTTGAGCGAATTATCGCGGAACACCTCGTCGAGCATCTCTCGACGGTGGGGCCAGACCTGGCGGACAACCAGTACGGTTTCCGTCGGGGACGCTCCACCGTGAGCGCGATCATGCGCGTCAAGAGCCTGACGGAGGAAGCAGTCTCGCAGGGCAAGGTGGTGGTGGCGGTGTCTCTTGACATCGCCAACGCGTTCAACACCTTGCCATGGAGCTGCGTTAGGGAGGCGCTCGTGTATCACGAAACGCCTCTCTACCTCCGTCGTATTGGCGGGGCCTATCTCTCGGAGAGGGCCATAGCTTTCCCCAGCTGGCTCGGGCCAGCTCGGCCCGAGCTGAGGGCGACCCTCGTCACGGCGCGGGGTGCAACGTACCAGGAGGCAGCACTCAAGGTCACGACGGGTGTTGCTCAAGTCGTGGGTCGGATACGGCGGCTGGGACTGGAGGTGGCCTTGCACAAGTCCGAGGTTCTGTGTTTTCATAGACCTCGGAACGGTCCACCTGAAGGTTCCAGCATAAATGTGGGAGGCGTTAGCATCGGCATCAAGCCCTCGATGAAGTATCTAGGGATCGTACTTGATAGCCGATGGAACTTCGGACCACATTTCCGAAGTTTGGTCCCCAAGGTGACACAGGCATCGGTCGCGCTTTCGTGACTGATGCTCAACCTAAAGGGACCCAACGCTTCCTGCAGGAGACTACCTGGGGATCGTGCGGAGTATGGCCCTATACGGGGCTCAACACTCAACGCTCCTTAACAGACCGTTGAGGACCTTGGCCGTCAAAACAATAAGGGGCTACCGTACGATCTCCGGAGAGGCTGCATGTCTCCTAGCCGGGACCCCTCCATGGGACCTGAAAGCGAGAGCCCTTGCGTCATTGTTCCAATGGCGCAAGGAGGCGCTGGAGCGGGACCACAGGCCTGCGTCTCGAGAAATCGATTACCGGCGGTCCCAACTCCGACAGGATCTCATGGAGTCATGGAGGATGCGACTTGAGCAACCCAAGTGGGGTGCCACCATCATCGCGGCGGTGAGACCGATCATGGACGGTTGGCTGCAGAGGCAGCATGGTGACCTCACGTATCGTGCGACGCAGATCGTTACCGGTCATGGATGCTTCGGTAGCTATCTGTTTCGCATCCATCGTGAGGTCACACCTCGGTGTCAACACTGCGAGGTTTCCGACGACGACACCGCACTCCACACGTTGGTGGAGTGCTCAGCGTGGGCGAGTCAGCGCCGGGACCTCGTAGTGGGTCTGGGCGTAGATACCCTCTCGCTGGAGACCATGCTTCTAGCCATGGTCTCCAGCGGGAGTAGGTGGAACGCGGCCGTGTCCTTCTGCGAGCAAGTCGTGCGCGCGAAGGAGGCGGCCGAGAGGGAGAGGGAGCGTACCCTCCCCGCCGAGTTCCGTAGTCAGCGGCGAGGGCGCCGCAGACTCATCTACGCCCAAGACTATCGACCTCCATGATCGGGGCCTGAGGACGGCGGGATCGCCACCCGTCATCCTTACAGAAGCAGGCTAGAAGGGTTGCGTGCTGCGGGGCCTTTGCCCCATAGCACGCAACCAGATTCACTCACTGACGCGGGATAAAACCCTACCCCAACGACGCGGGATTCTCATCCCGACCCAACCCCCGCAGAGACCACAGAGGTGGTCAAAGTCCGCCGGGCGCCACTGGAAATACGTTCTGCTTGTAACCAGAGACGCCCGCCAACGGACGTTACAGCGGCCAAGGCCGCGGAACTAAAAAAAAAAAAAAAGTATGTAAAATAAAGTATGAATAAGAAAACTTCATTAAATTTTATTTGGTTGAATTACAAAGCAATGCAAAAACCTTTATTAGGGTTCCGTACACAAAGGGTAAAACGGGAACCCTATTACTGAGACTTCGCTGTCCGTCCGTCCGTCTGTCTTGCGCTGTATCTCATGAACCGTGATAGTTAGAAAGTTAAAATTTTCACAGATGATGTATTTCTGTTGCTTGTATAACAACAAATACTATAAAACAGAATATAATAAATATTTTAAGGGGCTCCCATTTAACAAACGTGTTTTTTTTTTGCCGTTTTCGTACGGAACCCTATGTACGCGGGTCCGACTCACACTTGGCCGATTTTTTTCTTTGTGGAACATCATTGACTTATCTACTTAACTTTGCTTCACTTTTCAGAATTGCTCATAAGAGTTATATAATATAGTGAATACCTTGACTGTCTTTTGATAGATAGATAAGGTTAAATATTATCTAAAAGGACACGAGCCACAGACGCCCGGCAACGGACGGAGAGGCCGCGACATTGGGCCGCGAAATAAAAAAATAAAGGACACGTGGGTTTACATAGTTCAGAACATCACAGTCTAGTAATTTTATTTTAATAGATAGAACTTGCTTTAGCACTTACAAAGGATTAGATCAGTCACGAAGTAAAGATTAAGTATTATCTGACTTACCTATCTAAACTGAATAAATTACTATGCAAGTACCTACCTACTGTTCGCGTATTTCCAGCTAGTTGAAAACTTTGTTAACCTCCTTGGAGCTTCATTGAATTTTTTTTTCAATAATTTACTTAACTAAACTATTTACATTTAATAAACAAACGGGATATTGAATATGTATAATATTGCTGAAATATTGGAAACTCCAGAACAATATTATACATGGTGCATATTCTGTTCATTATAATTATGTTAATATTAGTGACCATGGCAGTTTAAATAACTACTAAACTTAATATTGATTTCTACCAAATTAGAAGGCCAGGTTTGTTATTAAGTCTACCATGATATCTCGTGTTCGCTCCCCTCAGTTCCAAGAAATTTTTTTTTCATAACAAATTTAATTTTCACTGACATTTAGTTGTATGACTTTATTTTAATAAATTAAGGTTTAAATAAAAAATGCTACTATTTCGTTAGGTTGGTTTGATGTACAAACATCGTGTGTGTATATCCTTGTAACGACAATCAGCCAACTGACCTAATTTTGTACAAAAAATAAATCGTTAATTTAGTACAAACACGTAAGCGTCCTGGGTTTTTTTACAAAACACAGGACGCTTACGAGTTTTAATAATTTATAAACATCACACAGTTTTAGGTTGCAAATCAGTTGACGTGGCCTGGTTTATATTATGTTCTAGGTAATTAGTTTGTCCCTTGCCAAATCATACAACAAAACTATATTATAAAAGAAAATAGATAATCTACCTGAGTTTCTTGCTGGTACTCGTATCTTCTCAGAAGAACCAACTTACCGAACCAGCGAAAAAATCATTTTCAAATGGTTATTTATGTACTATATTACTATTTTTATAATATTGCTTGACAAAAACTTGTAAAATTTTGACATTCATATTTGCTCTTTATGTGCCTAAACTGAATAAACGAAATTGATTCTTTGATTCTTCTTCTTTGGTTTTTTTTATTCTGTTGATAGACGGGACTTGGTAGAATTTGGTAGACATATTGAAAAAGAATTGAAAATTATACGGAAACGATGTCTCAAGCACGTAACAGTAACTTCATTTAAGTATTTTATAATGGTAAGTAATAAGTACTCTAAGAAAACAATTATTTTACAGAATTATCGGTGTTTTACCTAGATATTTACGATTCTATTATTAGACCGGTCAAATATAGATCAACTTGTGCCAAAAATACACTACGTGGGATGCCATATACTCTTATAATACATGCTCACACATGTCATGTGTAGCATCTGTAAACAGAATACAGGACTTAACTACATTGTTTGGCTGAATTTTAGATGGTTTTAGATTTAGTACAACTTTCATGTCTTTGGATTTTATTTAGGTCAAATGAAATGATGCCTTTAGTGAGTCCAAATATCGCCTGACGACGTAAGATTTCTGGTTCATTTAGGTTAAAAACGTCGACTTGTCAAAGCTTTCACTGTCCTATAATTCTCAACTCCCGTGAGAAAACATTACCGGTATAAAAACTGTATCCCATATATTTTTATCCGGGCAATGGTCTATCTACGGGCTCCATGGAGTTGTCCTTACGAGGGCGTATCCCCGCAATAGTATCAATAAGGGAATGGCCAAAAAATAGGCTGTTGTCTATTATACAATTATTATCTAAAATCTCTTTTACACGTTATTGGTTAAACCGCGAGTAACATAATAGTTGGATAATTAGTAGAGGAACTGAATTTACCTGCTAAGTCTTCGTTGTACAGCCTGATAAAATAAGGGAAAAGTATAACTCATAATTGATCATCCTTTCAGGTGTTTTATAACACGTCAGAATGCAAACACTACTTTATTTGTTGGACAAGCAATGTTTTTACTAGCAAACACACTAGCACGATAAGGTAATTGCCACTCTTACATCCAGATCTTTGAGCTGAACAGCTTTCATTATTTACATCACGAAGTCAATTTAATGTTGCTGTGACATTGACTAATGATGTGAGGAGGTGACTAGATTAATAGCTTCTTATTTAAGAGCTATCATCTGTCATAATGTTTCGTTATAAACAATAGCTTTTCTCTTTCGTAACATTTGGATTTCATTCCAAATCTCGGTGAAGGTTTGTGAAGACCTTGTACATATTTATATCGAGTTCTGCCCTTTACAACTATAAAGAGTGCGAAGAGGCTTTGTCAACATCTCTAGGGCCCATGTTATCATCACCTGCACGCGGTACACTTGTTGACAGACTAACAAGGTTCTGGCAAAAATACTTAAGATGCCTGGAAATAGCAACAGGTTCGCTCTCTATCGTCTCGCGGAGAAACAAATATCTACGTAAAATACGTACCTAGTGTAGAAGGATTTATAATTTTAGTGACTTCATTGAAAATTGGCCAGCGGCTGAAGTCAAAAAATAAATAAGCAAAGAAAAACAAATTTCCATGAATCTGTAAAACCTTCTGGCATATAATTCTTCTGCTGGCCAACCTGAAAATTACTTTACCTGTCTACATAATCTGATGATTCTAGCACGCCGTGTTTATTCAAGGTTGCTATCAGCTGACCAGGAAGAAAGACAGCGATGAATAGCGTACTATTTTTAACAGCCGGTGTTGAGAGGCGTGACTCTTGAGTTTTGTGTTATTGCGCAGTACACAGTCAGTGCACGGTAGATACTACTTCTTGATGACGTCTTTGCGGAGAAGTTAATGAGCTATTAATCTTTTGCAAGGGTTATTTAGAAATACATTTATGATTTATAATAACAAAGGTCTATTGACCATAAAATATGATATTTTTATTGCGATTTCGCACGTATTTGACGTATTTCGCAGCAAAAGGGTGCTATTTAATGATGTATAATAAGTTCATAAAATGAAAACTGATAATAAATGGGTCCGCCGCCGCGCCGCTATCGCTAGCCCGAAAAAACATTAAAACGTTATTTGACCTTATTTCCTTCATTTTTCCCCCATTCCAAAAAACTTCACGATGAAAAATTGTATTAAATCAAGGAACACTTGTGCCAAGTTTTGTAAAGATCCAATGAAAACTATGGCTGCTAGCCCGGATCTCACGTACATACCGACAGACGGATTCGCTAGCTCGGTCAAAAAAAAAACCGATCGAATTGAGAACCTCCTTAAATCGGATAAAAATCATATTTGAGAACAATAATAAAAAGTTCTCAAGATACCAAAATACTACTAGATACTTTTATCAACATTTTCTATCTGCAGACTGCAGACAGTCTGTGAAGTCATTGTCTGTCACGTTGTCCGTATTATGTTCTCAAGACGCTTCTTCTTTTTCTTCACAATTGACGTGAAACTGAAACTATTATAATCCGCGTGTTATATTGAAATAATCTACGGTCACTGTAACTAAATAGGTACTAAAATAGATTGCCGTCACTATAATCATTTTGTCTCTTTAAATTGGTATTGACGTAGGACACAAACTAAAAAAAATAAGTTCAACTATTTATGGTAAGTACGATGTTCAAACTTTTTAAAATAATTGCATTATTTTCACAAAAATAGAAGACATTATAACGTCGACAAACGTTTCACCTCTAAACGAGGCATTCTCAAGACTGTCTCAGAGAGAAATGCCAGGTAACACCTGATTCTATCCAATAGTTCAACTATTTTCCTATTTTGTTTTATTTTGTCCTCCTTTTTTATTTTCCATTATTTATTATTCTTATGTGCGTTCTATTGTGCGTATGTATTTTTGTAAAGTTCATTGTGTTGCGTCTATTTCTGTCGTATTCTAAATTGTGCACATTTTTTGTTACCTGAACTTACCATAAAACCTATTGAAACAAAGCTTGTGATGTTCTTCTGTGAGTGATGTACACTGTTAAAAATTACAGCCCTTTATCATTATCCCTTGCTTTTAGTAGGTCCTGTAGACATTGTTCTATCCAATAGGGTTGCCACTAAATTACTCTACTCTTATTAGTTGTTGCTGATACGATATTTGACAATCTCGATTAGTTTTTTTTTTTTTTTTTTTTTCATTTATTTCTAGATATATTACAATTTTTTTATTTAGTTACACATTGCCCCACAAAACCGTGTTGTCGGTTTGTCTGTGGGATCGAGCCTCCGTACATTATACTTATTATTTTAGGTTGTTAAAAACTAAGCTAAATATCAGAAGTAAATTAATACAATCTTAAATTGGTACGAGTACATATATACGGACATACATATACGCATATACACATACGCACATATACACCCATACATACCCTTTCTAACTAACAATGGTGTAACAAGCTAAATACTTAGTAACTAGGTATTAATAATTTAACAAAACCTATTATTTAGTTTAACTGTGTCTCACTTGTCATAATTATGTCATATGCCAAGGTCGTACTAATTCTCGAGCCAATGAACTTGTTTATCAGCAATGTTGATTAGATTGTTAGTAGTAAATTCCATATTATACCTATTTCACGATAAATTAATTATAATATCATCTTGGTTTCAAAGATACCGTCATGTTTTTGTTTATTAACGCGTTTGTTTGGTTGTATTTCTTGGAAAAAAGTTGTAGTAACACTTCAAGCTAGCGCGATAGTACGAGTATCTATCAAACCTTCAAGTCTTTCTTGTAGTTTGGATAAGCGTCAAACATTTAGCATAATAAGCTAGGTCTGTTAAGGTTATGATAGGACATCCTATTATTTTGACATGGTTTACATATCTTTCACCGACTTCTTAATCTGACTTTCGCCTGGGTTAACCGCTTTTAATTATTCTTTTTTTATTTGAAATGGTGGTGCTTCCAGTGGCCCAGTGCGGTAGGTACCTACCATTATTTTTTAAATTTGAAGTCGTTTTTATTGAAATTATTAGAGCAACTGTTTCAACGTAAAGATGGAACAGATATTGTAACACTCTAGTTACACCATCGCGGCGGTGAGACCGATAATGGAGGAGTGGCTGCAGAGGCAGCATCACCGGGCACGGAAACTTCAGTGAGTATCTGTTTCGCATGCATCGTGAGGTCACACCCGCGTGTCAACACTGCGAGGCTTCCGGTGAAGACACGGCATTCCACGCGTTGGTGGAATGCTCAGCGTGGGCGAGTCAGCGCCGGGACCTCGTCGTGGGCCTGGGCGTAGATACGCTCTCGCTGGAGACCATGCTACGAGCCATGGTTTCTAGCGGGAGCCAGTGGAACGCGGCCGTTTCCTTCTGCGAGCAGGTAATGCTCGTGAAGGAGGCGGCCGGTAGGGTGAGGGAGCGTACCCTCCCCGCTGAGTTCCGAAGTGTGCGGCGAGGGCGCCGCAGACGTGACTACGCCCAGGACCATCGACCTCCATGATCGGGGCCTGAGGACGATGGATTAGCAACCCACCGTTCTTACAGAAGCAGGCTAGAAGGGCTGCGTGATGTCGGGCTTCACCCCATGCACG
This sequence comes from Nudaria mundana, assembly GCA_963556515.1. Classification (NCBI taxonomy): domain Eukaryota; kingdom Metazoa; phylum Arthropoda; class Insecta; order Lepidoptera; family Erebidae; genus Nudaria; species Nudaria mundana. The sequence continues at coordinate 6,770,020 of OY748295.1, read as the reverse complement.
CCTTCACTCACCGACGCGGGATAAAACCCGACCCTAAAGATGCGGGGTAACACCCGACCACCACGCAGTGGCCACACGAGTGGCCAAGGTCCGCCGGGCGCCACTGGGAATTCGTTCAGTATTTACCGGAGGCCCTCGGCAATGGACGTAGGAGCGGCCGCGGCCTGATGTCGCGGATAAAAAAAAAAAAAACACTAGTTAACAACGATACAAGTTGAAAAAAGAACTTTTACGAACCATTGTCACTCAATCCTTAGAAAGGCTGCCTCCTAATATTTTTACCTAGCGAATCGTTAATTGTTAGTTGTTTATGTGCTTCTACTGTGTACTATAATCGCAGTACTAGGTATACGAAATAATTTTCACAACAAAGATTGGATAATGTTTTTAAAAAAAACAATGATGTGTGACGTTTCGACTGCGTAGGCGAATCTAAAGTCGTAAAATGACACGTGATACGAAGAAATTAGACACAGTCTCGCCACGCAACGCACCTTCGTCATATAATAATAATTATTGTCATTAAACATTATTTGAGTAGTACACACAGTAATAGACCATAAAAAGTTTTGTTGTGGAATAAACATTTGGTGGTTTATTGCGCAACTTCTACTATTTTTATACGAGTCTGTTTAGTAAATAAGCACACAACGTACCGCTTGTTACGCCAGTTTACTCGCACATTTACTGTCGAGGAGAAGATGTAGGGAAAAATAAAAAAGAAAAATAGAGAGAAGGTAGGAAGGGGATGAGCTGAAACGCTCACATACCGTGTGATAGCTCAAGCTCTTTTTGACGATGGTCTCAAGACATAAGGTGGTAGACATAAGGTAATTATAACCCGCTAGAACCGATCAATTACTAGGAAAGTAATGATTATATTACAATATTTTCAAGTCGATTGAGAAATAATGTTTAGGTACTAGTACAATAGCATCAATTTGCATAGATGTTTTTGAGAACAAGTTTTAAGATGTTGAAATTGAAAAGAATTGTTAAAATTATTTAAAATCCTTTGAACAAGTTGTTAATAGTTGGAAGTTTTAGATTTGTTTCAATAAAGTGTTATAAATACAGCTGTCAGATTTTATTAGTTAACATTATTGTTGCTCTCAATTTAGAAAAAAATAGTTTCAATATTATACCTACGCTCTGACATAAGTGTGTTAACCTATCAACTAGAGAATTGGGTTCTTTGAAGTTGAATAATGATAAAAGAAAAACTTCTACGTTGATATTTTCAACAAGTTATAAATTATTAGGTATCTTTACATTATTTATATATCTATAACTGTACTTATATTGTTGAAATGATAAAGAATAGAATAAAAGTAAGTGTTAGTAAATGAAAGTCAAAGGGTTAGGTGTTTAGAATACCCATACATTTTTTTCAGATCTGTGCCCGAACGTGCATGGAGGCAAGCGTATTGCAGTTTGGACCGGAGAACGAGCCTGATTGTTTGTTCTTACTGTCTTAGTATTCTTTTTGGTGGCGAAGATAAAACAACAAAAAGTGCAAAGACAAAAATATATTATGAACTTCAACGAGAGCAGACATAGATTCTTGAGTACAGTCTAAGTTCTTGACGTATCCAGGTAAAGGAGTCGAGAATTAGCCAGGCCGGAATTTAATCAAAAGCAAAAGAAATATTCTGGCTGTAATCAGTAAACTGCAATCAAATTTTCAATAAACCATTATTTAGATAATCTTCTCCAATAAAAAGGTAAACTTATTATGTTTTATAAAAAGTAATTACAAATATATATTTTCATAATGGCGTCCTTATCAATCAGTGCACTTTATACAGCGGTAATGTACGATAGTAGTGAATTGCCTGCATTGGTTCACGAGACATCATAAGTGTAGGTAGGTACATATTCAGGTCAGTTCAAGAAGGGTTTAAAGTTTTTTTTTAAAATGAAAGTTATACTAGTAAATACAGATTAGAAACTTCAAACTCGTTAAATTGAAAGCCATTTCATCCCATCACACATGCATAATAACAACTAGTCTTTTTAGTTAACGAATCATTGTTATATGGCGATTTTTTGTACGTCTACTGTGTACCTAGTTAATGGCCATACGATTTTGTAGGGTTATGGTACCAAAGGTTAGGATAACATACTATTATTGCAAATTTGATTTTAATTCGTGTAGGTACCAGCGAAAAGTATCTTGTCCTCATGAAGGATCGCGTACAGGAACGGGTGATACAATGTGAACTTCATGATTGGTGGATCATCGAATTTTTTTGACCTTGGGTGACTTATCGAACCAGTGAATGCTCCAGCAGAGGCACCTTCTTCGTCCACCTTGATAAAAGCTTTCTGGAACACCTTAGACACGACCACGGGAATGGTCCCCTTGAGGATGCCCAGCGCTCCTTCAAAAAATATTTTACTTACACCCACCTTAGGTGTGTCCAGTTCCACTTTACGGCGAGAGGGGTGTAGCCTGAACACGTCAGTTAGGAGTACCTTTTGCGCAGCCTTCCCCAAGACTGATGGTAGACTGTCCACTTTGTTCGGGAGGACCACCACCATGCGGAAGCCATTCTCCTTGTAGGGCAATTCTATCAGCTCAGCGCCAAGCTCAGTGCTTTCAGTGTAGTACAAAGATTGTAACAGATGCATCATCTCTTTCTTGACCACATCGTTGCGGGTCAAGTGGAAGTCCTGTACCTTCGTTTCTTCTGCTTTAAATGGAACTTGCCAATGACCCTTAAAGTAAATGATGTTGAAGAGAGCGAGATTAACGTTGGGTGATAGCATGTTCTTGCTTACTGTCTTCGTGATATGAACTTTTGCACAAAAACACATATACTTTTCCACTGTTATCTATATGTAATAACAGTGGAAAAGTATGTATTGAATTTATTTACAATAAGAATTACAATATACAAAATAAACATAATTATAGACTAAAAATATTTACATTACAAAATATCGTTTAAAAAATCCTCCGCGTCATACCGACTGGGAAGGTTCCCAGAATGCTGGCTGTGTTGCCACGTTGGATGGCGATACTTATTCTTTGGGCCAGAAAATAGCCAGCCTTCTTCCTTCTTCGGTCCTGAGAAGCATCGATTAGGCGTTTAGCAATGTCTCTATAAAGGCGGCGAGCACTCGGACCCCATGACCCCAGTGTCTCAACCCCAAACGGCTCAAATATGTAATCACCTGCTAGGTTAGCATATTTACGCCGTTTAAGGCCTTCAGCCGATGCAGCAGCGCCGGCACATCCGGATGTGCTTGGAAGGTGTGAAGGTGCTAAGGTGTCAACGCATGTAGCGTCCCACACCAAAGGCCTTCCCATCTTCCACGGTAGCAACGACATACCGTCCGGTCTCTTTCCATCGCTTCGTGCTAAACCATTTGGTTCACGTACGGCCGGAAGACCTGCGGTGGAAAGAGCCCTACGAATTATGTCGTTTAGAATAGCGTGCCGAGGTATACGACCTGCGCTTCTGCTACAAGAAAGGCCATGGTGTCCCAGATTATCGACGGCTACTCCACAGGTGCAACGATGCGGGGATACACAAGGTGTACCCAGCCGAAGGCAAGTGGCAATGCGGAAGGTTGTGTCGTCCAACATTGTACTGATGTTGGGCGATGGGAGCGCCAGGATCCATAACCCTGACTCCCATTCTCCAACAGCTAGTAGGCGTGCACGCTCTGAAATATTGACAGAAGTTTTAATTAGTGTATTAATTCTCAATTTACAGAGCGGTGAATCCCACAGTCGCTGTGAGCCTAGGCATGAGGGCAGGTCAGTGTCGGGGAAAGACATCCTCCAAGCATTTATGGCATCGGTCTTGCATCGCACCTCGGAATCAATCAGTGTATTTGACAAAATTTTCCTGACTAATTCTTCGGTGCCATGGACCGAAGAATTAGTGGAAAAGTATATGTGTTTTTGTGCAATATGTGTAGCAGATTCCACCAAGTGCCGTCAATCGACAGTATAAATAATATGACCTTTTGTTTTCTCAGCGGCCCACAGGTTGATTCTAGCGGCAGCTACTTCAGATTTAGTGAAGTCAAATGATTCGAACTCACTGCCATAGGCACGAGCTGCGGCGGCGAAGAAATCATCCAGGGTTAACTTGTCCGACAGAGCGACCTTGTTAGCGACTGTCAGGTACTCAGGGTTCAGCTCAGAAAACTTCACACAATTTTTTATAAGAATCTGAAGAGGCATTAAGTTTGCTTTCTCCTAGGAAGTCAGACAACTCAGTTTTAGCACCAGAATCAGCGCCAGTTGTGATCAGCGAAAGTAGCATCATGACTCCGAACGGCGATGACGCTATGTTCTTGTTTTCTGCATTTTCGTAAGTCGACTTCAGTAAGTACTTTCATCGTAGACAGATCTATACTCTCACTAAGCGCTGTTCTTTGGTACTCGTAGTTACCACGACGACACTGAATGACACTGAAGGCACAGCACAGTGCAAGTATTGCGAATAACTTCATCATGTCGCGTGATTTTCATCAAATCAATACTAAAAAAGATACCACCGTCAGCCGAACCGCGCAAACGAAACTGAACGAAATTCATTGCGCAGATGAAGCAGATCGATAACGATGCAGTGGCTGACAAATCGGGTGTGTTCAAACTTGGAGTAGAATCTAAAAGTTTAAAGGCATGACTAGTCTTATTATTCAATAGTCTATACTCTTAAAATGCATATTACAAAATTACTGATTCCGTTATTCATTTGGTTTTGAAACAGAATAACTACCTACGTAAATTTCTGTATACCCAGCGCAACTCACCGCTCATCATATTTAGGATTTTATTTCATCTCATTCAATTCCTCAAGTTCGTCATAGCTTATTTACCTCTCCAACTGTCTACAACAAAAGCTTAAGTATTTTTTATGACCCAATGTCTACTCCTGTTGTATAATATTCTACTTTTCATTTCACACTGGAATCTAAAAACAATTTCTAAGTCTTGCTACAGTTTTTCCGCTACATAATTAAATTATCTATGTCAAAAGTTCAACACAATCCGTTCAGTGATTGGGCGTTTTCACATTGCCACGATATCCTGACGATATTGTCCACTTTATCGTGGCGATATCGTGACGATATCGTGACTACACAAGGAGTCACGTGATTTCACTTGTGATTAATCACAGCATATGAGCATATGATTCGTCACTGTTTGCATTTTGCTGGTTCGGTTTGTTTTTGTATTGTACGTTGATGTTGTATTAACAGGATATACCCCCCAGACCTACTCATAGAACCTAGATATGTAGGGAACATAGTTTTTGAGAAGTGGGATGGGAATTGGGATTTTTTTTATGGGAAGAGATGGAGTCCGAAAGTCAAAATTGACCTGAGATGCTTACTTTCAGAGATATCAGGTTCTGGGAATCTTGGCTATTTTTGAGGGATGGGAATTCCCGGGATATTTATTTTGCAGGCTAATAGAATAAGTCTCGATAGGGATGCAGGGGAACAAAAATTTGCTCAGAATTGAGCTGGGAAGCTCCGTTACCGGGATATAGGAGCATCAAGTTTTGTGGAAAGTGGGATGAGAATTGGAAGAAAAATTTTGTGGGAAGATGGGGTTCAAATACTTACTTAAGGTACTATGGGCCGGAAAAATGAGGACGAAATTGACCTGGAATGCTTAGTTTTAGAGATATGGGGTACTGGGAATTTTGGGTATATTTGCGGGATGAGAATTCCCGGGATTTTTTTTGCAGGCGAATGGAACTTGTGATGGGAAGGGGTGCAGGGGGAACAAAAATTTGCCCAGAATTTAGGTGGGAAGCTCTGTTCCCGGGATATAGGGGCTGGGAAGTTCGTAATGTCGGGAGTAACTTAACCTTATGATAATTGTACTCTGCAGTCATTCGGTTTGGTGCCTTTCTGGCGTCATCCTGGTGCGTTGCTTGTGAGTTTAGCAGACTACCGATTTTTTGACCAATTACAGTTGCAACGTAGTAGTATAGCAGTAGCATGGCGTTTTACGTTCATTTACGTGACTTAGGCCCCTGACCTGATGGGGCGGGTACTGCAGTACACATCTGCATAATGACAATTTAAACATTTCTTAAATTGCTTAAGAGCCATTTCACAAAATGCGCCGTCTTAGTACTGTGCCCACTTGTGTATCGTAATTTATTGTAATTTCGATTGAAGTTATATCAATATTTTGACAACGTAAATGCAAGAATTTCCTAAATTACTGCAGAAATCGGTTCTCTAATGAACGTAGTTTATTTTGGAATAATTTTATTTTTGTAATTACTGTGTATTTAAAACCAAAAATCACGATCAAATTGCGATGTTAAACTCAAAAATTGGCCGAATGGTTTATTTTTTGACTAAATAATTATAATACAATTCAATAATCTGTTACGTTAAATGACGATTAAAATATATATCCAATGCTTTATGTATTTTTTTAAACTCAATTTAGAAGTATTTTTGATTGAAATACGACTCTGAAATCAACTCTGCGCCCGTTTTTCAATAAAATGCTTGTGGGAAATTGATTACTATAGATCAAATAAGTTATTTTTAGTAAATGTGTTACAGTAAACGTCAACACGAAAGCTTGGCCCATTTTTTACGCATATTCAATTACTTCTAGTTATTACAGACTATGGTAATTTAGGAGCTCAAAATATTAGAAATTCGTGCGAAAACGTGAAATGGCTCTTAACAACACATATTATTTACGAGCAGAAACATTTTTTTTTTTAATGAAATATAGGCTTACGTTTGGCCTCAATCTCGCTTGATGGAAGGCGAAGATGAGGCCTACGATGGTACACGTTTGCCTAGAAGGTGTCAGGAAACATATACATATCTGCAGTAATTAAAGGTCTACTAAAAAAAAATGCAAATTAATTGTTTCAATTCAAATTTTGCGCTTAAACGCGACCAACTATATAATAATGTAAATATATAATATGTACCTATGTATTTCCAAAAAAAAATGACAAGATTAACGCTCAAAGTCACGTGCGGCGGGTGTACGCAAACATTTGGCTTGGCACCGATTGCAGGTGTTTGCATTAAAGTGATAGTAAATTAATTCTTTATTAAGTTATGTTACTGCTGCTACTTACTATATCGTGACGATATCGTGCAATGTGAAAACGCCCATTGGAGTGTGTTGGTCCTATAGCCACACCTACCGCAGTATTTGCACACTATTTGTACATATGCATACATTATGCATGTTTTGCGTAAAAGTTACGTAGGTAACGTACTAGTTACGCAGAAACCTAAGTTAAACTGTGATTCAAGGAACTTATAAACACTGTTAAATTTTTTTACATAATTCTTGGGCAACTTTCGTTGCCTTAACCTTTCTGTATTTTTACATAACTATTTACATGACTATTACATAAATTTTATGTAAAACTTCATGAAAATTGGCGATTATAAGGAAAAAATGTAATATTCACGAAAATTACGTAAAATTTCATATTTTTCCGTAAATTTCCCAGATTTTAAGGGAATTTTACAGGTTTATGTAATTTTTTTGCATGCAAAATTACAGAATTTTTAACAGTAAAGAGGCAACCAGAGGCAATATACCTAATGAGAAAGGTACATCCACAGTATTAAACTTTTCAGTAGCCACACACCACAATGTAACCATATTGTTAAATACCACTCCGTTACTAAATTAATTCCTAAATTAATACCAGCGTATTAAAGCGATTGACGTCAACATAACCTTATGCGTCTCAAACAAACATGGTATTTGTCTCCACCACTATTATTGTTATCTGAACATGTTTACGCCATTAAAATTTATAAGTGGTCAATTTAGTAGCAAAAATACAATAATTAATCTCAAATTAGTAGTAGTTTTTATTCCTGGTTGTTTCATGTAGATATAATTACGACGATTAATATAACAGTTTTTAAGTGTTGCGTATCAGACTTTCAGGTTTTTTTATTACGGTTTTAATGATAGATAGTAAGTAGGTAAATTTTAAGCCCGTCGTTTCGATAAGGTTTATAAAATGTAAAATTCGAATCTACAGTAAATAAAAAGCTAGCACCAATATTGTAGTTGATAGATAAGTTGATCCTTCACCCTCTCAATAGTGTCTACCTACCTGCACTTGAACTTCGTTCATTGGCTAACAAGTGCAGAACCCCTGGGAGGTACATAATACAATCACACACACAGACAAAATAATACTATTCATTGTCATGCCCAAAATAATAATATGGAGTGAGCCTATTGTTGGTTTTGGTATATTTTCCTGAATTTCGTCTATCTGTAGCTTGAATGTAACTGTAAATTGGCTTATCTAGTACCTAGATACCATTATATTTCGATTTAAATAAATATAAATAAACGTTACAACGGCAGTCCATTGATCAATAATACAACTAATGACAAATCAAAGGGCTATTTTTAAGTCGCAACGTTGGAGGGTTGAACTACTGATGGCCACTAGTGACGCACAACAAGACCTTCGGTTTAATTTTTCAGTAGGAGCTTCTAAACTATATTGGTTGATGTTATTTTAATCAATAGTAGTCCATGAAGGTAACACAAACCATAATGGCTTCCAAGGTAAATACTGTTCGTATAGGGTTTTTGGAACGAAGTTCTCTAATGCGGCTTACGCGGTAGTGCGATTTAGTAGAAATCATCACGTTACGATTATCAGTGGTTCCCGACCGGTGGCCCGCAGAAGTCAAAATATGGTTCGTTTTTTTTATTTGTTTTTCTAATTTTGCTTCGGCGGCGTCGTTAGTAACAAACCCAAACCCAAGGTTGAGTTGCAGTTGCGTAAATAATCTCGTTCCTGACGGGGGTCCCCCGAACGCACAACTTTTTGAATGGTATATTTAGGGATATCATCTCACCTTATGCAATAAACCCGTAAATATAGTTCAATACTTTCGGTTGTAAACACTTCATGGAGTCTATGGTAACTTATTCCAGTAGTTATTACGTGTAAACCTGACCAGTTTAGCCTTACATCATTTGTGTGTCAAGTGCAATAGTTTATAGGTTATATTAATCTATAAACTAACACCTAGACATACACACAATACTACACACAATATTATTTATCAAATTGCTAAATCTAATGGTTACAGTACCAAGATTGTGGACAACTTAGTTGGAAGGCGGCGAGCCTCAATTACGCGTAGTTTACTATATGCTGTTCCCCCGGATCGTGACGTCCATCGGTATAGAGCTAGTCTAACTTATTTAGGTCCGATATCTGATAAAGTTGCCAAAATTTTGCGTAAAAATAATATTCATGTCGCGTTTAGAACGGACAACACTATCCGGAGAAACATTTGCAATGTTAAGGAGAAAATTGGGGATGACAGGAAGTCAGGTGTGTATAGGCTTAAGTGTGGGGATTGTGAGGGTGTTTATATTGGCCAAACCGGCCGTAGCTTCGCAACGCGGTATAAAGAACATATATCAGCTTTTAGAAACAATCGCCCAGAACGGTCTCATTTCGCAAAACATTTGTTGGACTCCGGTCACTCCCTACCTAATCCTCACACTTATGACGTTCTGCACACCTGCAACAAAGGACTGAGGCTTTCGGTTTTGGAACAATTAGAAATCTACAAACATAGATGCTTGAACCCTAATATTTTAAATGATCAACTTAATTTCGCCTCTTCCCCTTTGCTGCGGGTAGGTATACGTCATTCAAACAACGGTGGTGGGTAGACATAAAATAATTTGGTATTATGGTTGTGGGTAGAAATAAAAAACCTAGGATATAAATAGGTGCGGTTTACGAGTTGTGGCTCATTCGGTCGCCGTGCGCCGAGCCATCGACATCTCCTGATGATGCCCCTGGTTGGGGGCGAAACACGTGTCGAGGTTTTTTATTGTTTTTTATTATTTTTGCACGATAACACAACTCTCATATTTATTCTATTTTCAAAATTATCTCTCTATTCTTTCGGCCTAAGTGGGAGTGGAGGGCGGACTTGTGCATGAATAAATACGAGAGTTGGGTAATTTGCATGTGGCGGAATATTGCAAAGTAGTTAGATTTATTTTATTTTTATTTACCTAGACATAGTTTACGTACCAAACTTATGGTTAGAACCGTAAAAGTATCTCAATTTACCATTTCTTTGCCCTATCTCACCGCACCGATGTGCTTTGCAAACTGACTTCCCGGTCTTCAATCTCGAGCCTTCATGGTAGAAATCCAGGTCATTTTGCCATCTCTATTTGCTATTTGATGGCTAGAAAATGCAGAAAAATAAAGGTTTGCGAGTGATTTATGCGACAGAATGTAATAATATTGACAGAAAAATGGATTCGCCCGAATTAAAATCATCAGTGAATTGGATTGCTAATATAAATATGTATTATGTTTGCCTATTGAGACCAGCCAAGAGAAACAACCAATAATTTAAATGTTAATACCTAATGTGTCTATTAATATAACTACCTTTTTTTCCTCCTTTTATTTTTATGTATAATATTTTTATTATACATTGTGCACAACCCCTATCAATTTCAACATTTTTTTTTGCATCCTAAGGCGTATCTGGAAGAAATTGCTCTTATGCAATCAGGCCGCCCGTTGTACATTCTGTTTAAAAATATGTGTAGGTAAATATTTGTTTCTCTTTTGTTTTTTGTGTACAATAAAGAGTATTGGTTTTGATTTGATTTGACTACCTATTGAAAGTAAGATTTTGAAGTATTGAACATCACATCAATAGACTCTTCTATGATTTTAATCTCTAGACGCATTTTACAAACTGCAATACCCAGCTTGGAAAAACCTGATGATATCCACTCTTAGTTCATCGTCATTTATTTTGTACAGAGGTACATATTACTCCACATCTTTAATCATTGCAAATTTCACACGAAAAAAAGATAATTGATATCGTCGTATGTATTGTATCGTCGGCACTTGGTGGAAGATATAGTAATACATTATGAAATAACTCACTTGTACAGATATTCCACAAATTCTTAATTGGTATTAACCTGACATGACATGACCGGTTATGACATTTTCAAAGGTATTGACTAATTCATTTCACAGTTTACATTAATAATAATATAATATTTATCAATTAAATTCATTGTGAGACTAAACTCCTGTAGACTAACCTGTGCGAGATAGCCTCACAATGAATTTAATTATGTACTACTTTTTTATTATTTAAGTTGGTACATAATTCACATTTGAAAAAGAAATATATATATAGAGTATTATGTGTAGATCTGTATGTACTTTTAAATTATTAAATTATGCGTCATATTGCTAGATAATAATTTGGTAACAAACGCAACATACATTTTAACTTTCTACACTATATACTTATACAGCCATATTGTACGTTTTAACGCAATAGTGTTTTATTGGTGACATTGAAATATTAGTGTCTATCAAAAAATGTGATTTGAAACGCTTTACGTCTGGAAAAACATTGTTTAGATAATAAAAAATGTTTATCGAATATGATAACAGTGCGTACTCGTATTCATGAAAAGACACAATCTAGTTCACTAACAGTATTGCATAATATTATGAGTGTCATGTTTTAGTGAATGAAACCCCACAAAAGTACTTCAGCGCCTTAACTGCCGCTTGAACGTGATCGTTTTTAGGTTAGGTAAATGATTTTTTTAGGCGACAAAAAGAATTCAAGGGAATAAAATGTAGGCATAAAGTAAACTACATTTATTTAATGCATGTTTGTAAGATCGAAGTAGACGTTGCTATTACGCTTATTAAATGAACTATTTATACTTTTAGTACCTTTAATTCGGTCTAATTGAACTAACATCATCGTGTTGTAAACGAATAAAATAAAAACGTGACCGACTTTTTTTTGATTCTAATAAACATGTTTAAAATATATTAAAAAAATTGAATGGAATCAGGCGTTACCTGGCGAAAATCCATGATAAATAATGGGGTAAGATGTTGAATTTTATATATAATTGCACTAATTTCGCTATATAGAGACTGTCTCAGAGAGAACTGTTAATATATATAAAATATGTTATATCTTATCTAAAATCCTAAACAGTATGTAAACATTGACATTTCGCTGTAGAACTCAAAATTAACTCCTTTTTTTATTTTTTTTATTCCGCGGGTTGCGGCCGCACCTACGTCCATTGCCGAGCGCCTCTGGTAGAGAAAAATGTAACTCCTGGAAATGGCTGTTAGGAACATTCCGTTTGACAAATCCAAAAAAAAATACCGGAGAAATATAAGACTGACTATAAACTGAATGAATGACTAGAAAAACTGTCTACTCGTTCAGTCAGAATCATCATCAATCATATCAATCATTGTTCAGAGGTTATAATCCGTTTATCAGTCATGTTCTTCAAATGTCACGGTGACTTCTATAGCCTAGAAAACTGTGTAAATAATACGCAATCCTTTGTACACGTTATAATGATAGTGTTCACCGAATGTAAGCAGTAAAAGTATTTATAGAATGCATAGGGTCCCCATGGGGTCTTAATAGGGAGAGGCTACTTGAGCACTGGGCCACTACACGTGGACTAGAGCTTCTCAACCGGGGGAATGTCGCCACCTTTTGGCGGTCGGGGGTCAGCTCGGTCGTGGACTTAACGTTCGCGACCCCTGCCCTCGCCCGCCGTATTATGGGCTGGTGCGTGGAGGAGGGTGTGGAGACGCACTCGGACCACCGATACATCCGGTTTGAGGTCGTCCCCCCACCTAACCTCCCACAGCCGGTACCGAATCCCCCGGAACCACGTTGGGCGCTCAAGAGTTTAGACCGGGAGGCTCTCCTGGAGGCATCCATCGTGCAGGCCTGGATTCCGGCGCCGGACAGGCCTGTCGACGTGGATGCCGAGGCAGAGTGGTTCAGGAGAGCCATGTCGCAAATCTGCGATGCGGCGATGCCTAGGGTTACACCCCGGCCGTCCAGGAAGCAGGTGTACTGGTGGTCGTCGGAGATTGCCGGTCCGCCGGGCACCACCGGGAATTCTCTCAGTCTCTACCAGAGGCGCTCGGCAATGGACGTAGGTGCACCCGCGACAACGGGCCGCGGATTTAAAAAAAAATGGGATCTTAATGACAAAAACGAACCTCACTTACAAGCGGAGCAACTACCACTCAACGGATTATAATTTGTTTATTATTTGACGAATTGTTTTATTTAAATTCTTAAAACAAACTAAATAAATAATTGCGAAAGCTAGAATTTACGACTATTTTCCGAAACTCTGTGTATATATTAAATCATTTAGTTTATGCACCACTGTTTACATGAATCGTGGTAATAAAACGTATCTTTTAGAAGGTAAAATGTAAACTGTTAGAGAAATAACACTTTTTCCTGTAAGTTTCTAAACAGTTTTATGACTCATCTGCTAGTACGAGTACCAAGATAGCTTAAGTTGGCTTTATGTTGCACTTGGACCAATTTGGTTGCCACTACTCTATAACATTACCGAATCGACATCAGGCTACGTAACGAAGTCTGTTTTCAGATTGTCTTTAAAACCAGACCATTTTGAACCGTCGGGGAACAATATGGTATCATACCTTCGATATTACTACGATTGGAGGTCGCCCATTACGGCCTCATATGGCCCTCGCGAACATTAAAAACATTATTTAGACTTTTCCTTCATTTCCCCTCCAATCTAAAAAAGCTCACGATGAAAAAAAACTTTATAGCAAGGGACAGTGTGCAAAGTTTTGTGGAGATTGGATAAAAAATGTGGCTGCTGGCCCGGAACATATACATATAGATAGACAGACAGAAAGATGAAAGCCGTCTCGAAATGTAGAAACTTCACTCGCTCAGTCAACTATTATCTTAATGGCACTTAATGAACAGTGCGACATCTTCGGGCTCACCGCCATAATACTTTACGGAGATATCGTGAGCTTACACCAGTTAACCAGACCACGATGTATGCAATCCATTGGAAACCATCATAAGGTCTATTATTAATAATTTAATGCTATTCCAATTTAATTTATGTGAAAATCAAGGTGAAAAGGAAGATTCTAAGGTGAAAGCTACCAAAATTAGATGCCTGTTTATTTATTTGATGATGTGTCTTATATAGTTGTTGTAGTAGAATGTAATTTAGTTTGCATCAAATCATGTGAAAACAATGTTAGTAACTATATAACTCACCCACACATTACACTGTCTTCACTACAAATTACCTTGTTGCAGTTCACAGGAGATAATAACTAGACAGATGTTTGTAATTCTAATGTAATATTTACAGCAAACTTCTAATAACTAGGTGTAGCATGATAAGTATCACTTATAAGCTTACTTAGCATAGCCATGACATTTTAAGGAAACTAGGGTAAGTACAGAGGTAGTATAAATAGATTGATAACGTCATAGAAACAATTAATATTACACTCCTAGAGCATTATAATTTTTCACGACGTTTGACTAGGTTTCACTTGCTGTCAGCACGTATAGACCTTATGTAACGATGTCAGGTTCTTAAGGAATGTCTTGGTAGTGGTTACATTGACTCTAGTGCTTTACCTACCTGAGTATTTCTGAATGTGAATGGTCACTATAGGTGGTCCAGTACCGTGGACGCTAAAACAGCTGTTATACAAAGATTAATTTTATTTGAATCCCGCTAGTATAATTTGGTATGGTGCCCTGTCTTCAAGAGTAAATTTTAATACAATATGACCATTCAGCTTGCACTTATGAACCATATCCCATAAACTATTTGCTTATACTGAATGAAGTAATCCAATTTAATTGGGCCACACGTGCCAGTTCTCTGTCGGAAGGGCCCAATGCATTTCAAGACTGGGTTACGATTGACGTCAAGACTGCCCTACATTTGCTGCCAGACTATTTTGGTTAGGTTTTTTTGAAGCATAGATATGCATTCGACTGTGAAGAATTAAGAAACATCATCTGTAAACACAATAATTTTGTGAAAATAGTTTTAAGCTTTCATAACATTGTACTGCTTTCTGAGAAACTTCCGTGTATATTCTTGCGTTCATTTCTGTTAATTCATTGTGACGTCAATCTGGTTTCTTTATTTTTGAATTATTGTATTTACATACCATAATAAACTGGTCAATAGATTGTCATATTCGGTATGTAGTAAACCAAAAACACTATTTGGTGAATTTAATTTAAGTAATAATAATTGTGTATATTTGTATTTAAAGGAATTTTGATTGATAATACTACATATTACTTTTTGTTGACGACAAAAACTGCTATTGATCGCACACAGTTTTTATAGCTGCATAGACAACAGTTATGACTAGGTACCAATCAAAGTTTGGTACCTAATATTTGCGCTAACAGTGGTACAGTACCAATAAGCGTTTAATTAAATCAACGTTTTACACAATTGCATTGTTTTGTTTATAAATGAAAACTTCAGACATTCAGCCGTCCATCTGCCAGCACGTAAATGTGTGCGTGGCCGTTTAATCTGTGCAAGTATATTTAGTTAACTCCCTCTATGACGTCAATGCTGACATTTGGGTCTCGGTGTGGTAAGCGCTTCTGGTCTAATAGCCATCGTGTAAATTATGGCTAATAAATAATATACAGCTACTGTTTTCTTGAACTTTCTATTGATTTTTTTTATGTCTTTTAGTGTACATGATAAGTTCTACAAATATTGGGGTTACTTGTGATGAAGTGGGTGTTTAAAAATTTGAAAAAATCATATTTTATACCGTTGGGCAATAGACGCATAAAAATTAAACATTGACTTGTTTCTTCGTTACAATTATAAATGTATCTATATAGATATATCAAAATGTAAATGATTTATTGTCATTCACAAAAAGTTAATTTTATTTATTTATTTTTAATACATTTACAGCATTGGCTGTGCCATGGCATTTTGGACGTAACCCATTATATGTGTGCCCGGTGACGGCAATAGACTTGCCCCCTATTACGTGGGACTAAAAATATTGGCAAATTGTGGCTGGGTAATGCACCTCTGCCTACCCTTTCGAGATATAGGTGTGATATGTGTATGTCTGTTTTACAGCATCATTACAGGATTATCCCAATACAAGTCATAGATTTATAAGCACCTTAAAACTTTTCTTTAGATTTATTTATTTATTTATTTATTTCGATTTCTAAGAATAATACGAGTACGAAGGTAGCTCTGTGGCATTGATGTTTATGTTTTTTTTGGAATGAAGTTCTCTAACGCGGCTTACGGGTGAGTGCGATTTACTTAGTAGAAATTGCCACATTGCACTTATCAGTGGTTCCCAACCGGTGCTCCGCAGAAGCCAAAAGGTGGTCCCGTTTTTTTTTAATTTAGCGTCGGCGTCGTTATTAAAACGAAAAGTATAGGTTACTAAACCTAGGTTGAGTTGCGTCGCAGTTGCGTAAAGAACTTCGTTTCTGACGGAGGTCCACCGACCACACATTTTTTTTACTTATAATTTAAACTGCTCTTTTTGCAAGAGCCTGACCATGTAATCCTCGTACTGCGTGATATTTTGCGTCTGGAAAGTATCATGCTCACTGTAAATAGTTACAATCACGTGTTATAAAATGTTTTACACTTTTTCAGTAAAACGTGATTCACAGAGGTTTTCAAATAGACAGATATTACAGGAGCATATGGTCCGTCTGTAAACTGTTTTGACGGCTCCAATGCATTTACAGCTTTCTTTGTTATTGTTACGCAAATAGAAAATGAGCCATAATTTCATCGAAATCTATTTTTGTAGAACACTTACACTTTTTATATTCTTCTGAACAGAAGTGTAAATGTGGAACTTTTCAATAATAATATAAATATGAAACAATCCAATATATGATGGGATGTTCAAAGCTTCCACAAATTTAGCTATCGTACCTCCATACCACTATCATATTACCAATAAGAAGTACTGATGTGTTATTCATGGACACAGGTGCTATAGTAATAATGTATGAACTACGCATTTTCGTACATTCGTACTTAATCTGTCTATTGTGGCCGCCACAGTTCTCTCCCTCCAAACCTTCTCCCAACCACTTCTATGTCTGTCTTCCCCACTTTTGTGCTGGTGTGTGTGAGTGTGTGTATAAGGAGAAACGTTCCAAATCTGTCTGTGTACTAAATTAACGAGACATCCGTTTTATCGTAAGTCACTGAACTTCAAAAGGCACACGAACAGGTGAACTCACTTCAAAATACATCTATCTAAACGATTTTGATATATCGATGTCGGTAAGAGACCGTTGCATTCGGTTCGTAATCGCAATGTTATCGATTTATGATTCTGTTACGTTTGATTTAGATGAAACCTCTGAACGTAACTATCAATCGTTTGATCTCTACCGTACGATCAATACTGGTTTGTTTTTTTCTTTATTGTGATTTATTCATCAAGTGTGCCAAAATGTATTTAAATTGCTAGAAATAAACCACATAGGCATAATTTATTTATACCTAAATTAAATAAACATAATTTAAACTATTTATCTATGTAGGTACTTTATTATGTTATGTATTACTATATAGGTGCCTATAGGTATACCTATACCTAGTTGTCAAAGTAATAAGGGAACCCTAAAAATGTAGCAAAATAGTAGGTATGGGAGTGAGAATTTGAAGTTGAGCATCCACTGAGTACGCCAAAATATCATAATTCAGCAACAAATTTAGACATTTGACGTGCTTAACGGATAGGTTAATACGAGGCCGTTAGTCTCGTATGTCTAGACTCCACTATTCAAGTAGGTAATACTGAAAGCTGTCTTCAATGATTTATACATTCAATATGATCCAGCTGTAGAAAATAAATTAAATAAATATACAACTACAAAAATCAGAGCAGACGTGCAGTCTGATTTTACTCATTTATTTCTGTACATTTCGAAGGAGTGTATTAATCATAATGTATGAATGGTATTTGAATAACACAGGTTTAAATAAGACATTAATTTGATTAGTTTCTCAAGGAAAGGAATGTTAAGTTAAATGCCGAAGGTACAACAAAAATAGATTGTGTTTCTTTTATTTTTGTTATAAGTTTATTAGACAGTATCAAAAACATGAAATTGTCTTCAGATTTTTCTTCTATTTTTTTTTAAAATAAACGTGGCTCCATATATTCATCAATGATTTCGCCAATGTCAAGATACTGCTTGATTTTTCCCGCACAGAAGAACACGATTCCTCCCTATGCTTAGATCTTTAAAACTACGTAACGGATTTTGAAGTGACTTTCTCCAATAGATGCAGTGGTTCTAGAGGAAGGTTTTTGTTTATATTTTTTCAAGCGGGCAAAGCCGCGGGCGTCCTCTAGTTTAAAATAAACATATATTTTTTACATTATAGTTAAACAGTATAGCTAAAACACAAATAGATTACATACTAGCGGATAAGCGAAACCTAAGACAGATTAAAGATTGCAAGGTTATCCCTGGCGAACCTCTAACGTCGCAGCATCGACTATTCTTAGCAGCTTTGAGGCTACGTAGATTTATAAATATTAAGAAACCTAAAGTTGCAAAAATTAAATGGCATGAGCTCCACTCACAAAAGGGATGCAACCTGCGGAATGATATGGCTGACTATTTCAGTAAAAGTGTGCCTCAAGACGACACCCCCTCGACTGTATGGTCAAACTTTGAAGAATTTTGTCTTAAAACAGCCAAGAAAGTGCTAGGAATCAGCAAAGGAGCCCTTCATAACCTAAAAGAAACTCGCTGGTGGAACAATCGCACCAAAAACAGCGTAGACGAAAACAAACGCCTATTTAAGATCTGGCAAGAAACTAAGTCTGACGAGGATAAGGAAAAATACAAAGAGGCTAAAAAATTCTCTAAAAGAACTATCGCAATAGAGAAAGAAAGAGCTGTACAAGATCTATATAAGCGCTTGGAAGAGGCAACCGACAACGAAATTTACAAAATAGCAAAACAAAGACATACGAATACTAAAGACTTCATTGCTACAAAATACATAAAGAATAAGGAAGGTACGCTGTTAACGACTGATAAAGAAATATGTGGGAGATGGTATGAATACTACAACAGTCTACTGAATGAAGAATTTCCACGCCAACCGGAATCAGAACAACCGGAGACGCAAGGACCGATAAATGAGGTTTCCGTAGCGGAAGTCCGAAAAGCAATTTCCAAAATGAAGAACTGTAAAGCTACCGGACCAGACGACATTCCAGTAGAACTTTGGAAGCTCCTTAAACAGGACGGTGAAGTGTGGCTTACTAGTTTGTTCAACAATATCATTACAAGCGAAACCATGCCCGACTCTTGGCGGAAAAGCACACTAGTACCATTTTACAAAAACAAGGGAGATGTACGTGAATGTGGAAACTTCAGAGGTATAAAACTCACCTCACATACTCTCAAAATATGGGAGAGGGTTTTAAGCGAGCGTCTTTTAAAGCATATCACTCTGACAGAAAATCAGTTTGGATTTGTGGCTGGTAGGGGAACTACTGATGCCATCCATGCGGTACGTACAATCATCGAAAAAGCTCAAGTTAATAAGCAAAACATATGGATAGTATTTATCGATCTCGAAAAAGCCTTCGACCGTGTACCAAGGTCTATAATATGGCAGGCACTGAGAGCAAAAAATGTACCAGAAATGTACATAAGACTAATTGCAGACATGTATAAAGATATCCAGACATATGTGCGAAGTGCAGCTGGGTCATCAGACAGCTTCGATATTAGAGTGGGTGTTCATCAAGGAAGCGCTTGCCCTTGCGCTGAGCCCTTTGATATTCAACATCGTGATGGATTTTCTTACCGCAAAAATACAAAACCCACTCCGTGGAACCTTTTATATGCCGACGACGTAGCACTAATATCCAATAACTTTCAAGATGTACAAGACAATTTGGAGCAATGGAGGGAGGCACTTGAGTCGAATGGGTTGCGCATCAGTAGAACTAAGACAGAGTACATGGTCTTTAACTTCGATCCGGATAACTCAGCGCACGCGGACGTCAGGCTAGATGGCACAGCTCTACCTAGAGTAAACACTTTCAAGTACTTGGGCTCCGTTATCTCGGTGGATGGATCCATTGAAGCGGATATAGCTCATCGGACAACCTGTGGGTGGAGTAAATGGCGTGCTCTTACAGGAGTACTGTGCGATAGCAAAATACCAATTAAAACAAAAGGCAAGGTCTATAAAACAGCTGTTAGACCAGCTCTCCTTTACGGCAGCGAGGTATGGGCTGCGAGGAAAAGCCATGTACAGAAGCTACACACGACCGAGATGCGAATGCTGCGCTGGGCGGGCGGAGTTACACTTAGAGACAGGGTACGCAATGAACACATAAGAGGTACCTTTAAGGTTGCACCAATTGCAGAAAAAATCACGGAGTCTAGGCTGAGATGGTACGGTCATATACAGCGAAGGCCAGACGACCATGTCGTGAAGAAGTGCCTTTCCATGGCTACAAAGGAGAGAGGGAGGGGAAGGCCCCCAACTACGTGGATGACGAATGTCCGTAAGGACATGAAGCAGTTGGGGCTTTCAGATGACGACGCATACCAGCGGAATGAGTGGCGCCGCAGTACCAGGAAAGCCGACCCCGCGTAACGGGAAAAGGCGAGGCCAAAGAAGAAGATTTTACATTATAGTTACAACGGATTCGGATGTATAGATTGTTGTCAATGAACTTGTTAGTTTTGTAATGACGACCGAAGGAGACTAGTTTAGTGTCGTTGATCTAAAAGTTTTTCGTTTTTTATTAATCTAAAACATTCCATTAGACAAGACCATTTTTTCGTTAATATGACAAAAACAAATTCAAGGTTATATATTATTCGTGATTGAATTAAAACATCTAAATAATCTTGACAAGCTTTCACTACATGTGACATTAATATTAACAGGAAAAAAAATAGATAATGTAGTCATAGGCAAATAGCTAAAAATTAAAAGATTGAATGAATACATTACCTTCAATTATTTCGTAGGATAGGGATAATCGACGTAAGAACCATCAAATTCGGAGACTTCTGTCTGTCATTTAATCAAAATATCGTATGCACCTTATTGCCGAAAAACCTTTGGAACAATGACACAAGGGCTCTCGCTTCCAGGTCCTTTGGAGGGGTCCCGGCTAAAAGACATGCAGCCTCTCCGGAGATCGTGCGGTACCCTCGTATGGTATGTAAGGCCAAGGTCCTCAGTGGGCGATTAAAATAGTCGCGTTCTTGGCCATCAACCTCGCCGCCCATATGGGAACCCCGTAGATATAGGGCCATACTCCGCACGATCCCCAGGTACAGTCTCCTGTAGAAAGTGCAGGTTGGGCATCAGCCGCGAAAGCGCGACCGATGCCTTAAGTAGGTACCCCTAGTATGAATGTCTTTAGATTTTTTAATTATACATTTGCGGATAGCGCTGTAAACTTAAAATTTGATATACTTAATACAAGCAATTGTGTTCATGAGACGGGGGCGTTGACTGTTTAATTATTGGAACCACTATAAATACAAAGGATATTTTGATACTATTTATACTGTTGATTAATGACACTTGGAACTTGGAACCTACACATTAAACAAAATATTTATAATTGCCCAGAAAATTATTTAATAAACATGATTGGTTTCGCCCTACGGCATTTTCACAGGCTATATTATTGGTTTTTTTAATGCTATTATTGCAATATGCATGTAGTATGCATTAGACATGTTAGTAGATTCAATCGACTACTAATAATATAACTACTAATAAGAATACTGTGAGAATTTTCCTTGTGAAAAAACAATTTCTTATTGTGAAAACATTTTCTTTGACTGTAGCTCGGTTCCTCTTTATTAGATGGCGTTGGCTTACACACAAATCCATTAAAAATAAATAAAATCCGTAGGTCCACCCGCGTGGAATAGATATTCTCGGTCACGGGCCCAATAAAAATTGTCTATGTGTTTATTATACTGTAAAATTTAGTTAAAACCCTCAAGGAGTAAAAACATCGATTTACATATAAGTACATCCGTACAAATATTCGTGTTTATAACATTAGTGGTATCGTTTAATTACTCGTATCAACCGGTTTTGAGTATTTAAGCAAAATGTTTTGTTTAAATACCTTTAATTCTCATTATAAAGTCATTAGTTATGTGCTGTACCTACCTATAAGTGTGGCTCTTCCAAACATTAGAAACCTCTTGTGCATCATTCTACATGCGATGTAAGGAATTCTGTAATGGCTTTATTCAATTATTAATAACACTGTTAGCACATAAGCTTCTATTACATACCGTTGATAGTAATTAATGTCTTATAAAAATTTTCCTGGACGTCTTTTAGCTGGATGGGTTAACCATTCACCGAGCCTTTTCCCAACTAAAGTTGGGGTCGGCTTTCCAGTCTAACTGCGATTCGGCTGAACATCGATATTTTCCTTAAAGCGACTGCCATCTGACCTCCACAACCCATGGGCGACATCGAAGTTCTGTAGTTAGACAGGTCGGATTTTTTTTGATTTAGGGCTCCAACTACCCCTAACGATTGCCGAATGTTTGTATGACAACCGGGACCGACGGCTTAACGTGCTCTCCGAGGCACGGAGGGGTCTCAGTGTCTTAAGAAATGGTCACCCATCCTAAGACCGGCCTGACTCGATGTTGCTTAACCTTTGAATGTGTTAACATTGTCGGTTACCACTAGACCACGAGGCTGGATGGGTTAACGTGTCGCCGAAAAGGTAGGCAATTTTTTTTTACCGCTTTTATTTGGCAGCTAGATGTGGCAGCTAAGATTGGTTTGGGACTCTGACATATTTTTATCCCTATTAGCTTAAATCTCAGGCAGTAGTGTGGACTGTGGTGATAGAGGTTGGAGCTCACGGCAAGCCTCTTCAAAATTCATCACGCATAATGGTTTTATAATTATTAACTGTAAAGAAAATATTGCGGCCAGTGTCTGAAAACTGTCTAGCTATATTAATAACCAAATTACGGTGAAGATATAAATAATAGTCACACCACCTCTTAAAATAAAAGCAAAGGAACAAACCGTCATCCAAAAATAAGAAAGAAATGTTGAAATAAATTAGATATTTGATGTATTTATGTTATTATTTGTATATTTAGTGATCTATTTTGTTTGTTATGTTAGCAGTTTATTTTATGTTTAACATGTTTTAGGGACTCCAAACTCAAAACACGTCTTTTACAAACGACTTATCTGGGTTAGCTCTAGCGGATTCTCCGTATAAAGCCCATACTTTATTTGTTATGTCCTCATGTATAATTTCAGTTCAAGTTCAAGGCACAGTTTATCATATAAATAATAGTTAGTTAGAATTGGAATGAGGACAGTCTAGTTGGACTATCCTGCGTAGGAGTGACTGGTCCATCAATCTTGTATTTTTGGACCAGTGTCAAATCTCATAAACATTTTAAACTACATAGTGTGAACAGCATTGAACATTTTGCTGGTTTTCTTTCACCATTAAACATGTGGACATATTTTCCAACTATGTTTTCATATGTATAGAATCATACTTCATTTAATATGCTGTCTTTTAAAATAATTAACTCATCATAATCAAAACAGTACTTTTGTACATTATATTATTTGCGTTATTTCGTTTTGAAATAAAATATATTTTTGTGATAGCACTATATTCATAAGTATTGGTCTGTCTGTGTACCTAAGGTCATTGACTTTAATTTATAAACAAAAGAACGGTGTCCTCTCAATAGAAAGTTGAAAGTTGTTTAGCATAATATTGACATTCGCATGCATATGTGCTTGTACCTATAAGAATGTACCCACTGTGTAATAAATAACATTAAGTATATATATATTTTTTTAACTGTAAAGTTCAGTCACACACAGTACTGTACTGTGATTCAGTTACTCATTACACAAGAGTTTTTGTGACTTTTTAACGCTATGAATCTTGATGCTGCAAAAATGCGTGAGTATACCTAATTTTAAGAAATGAACGGCTAAAGTTTCATATTAAAGTTAAATCCAAAATTAAACTTCACTTTCTATAATAACATACATACTGTCACGCCTCTTTCCCATCGGTGTAGGCAAAGACTATGGAATTCCACTTACTACGATCCTGGCATAGGTACTTCCTTCGCTTCCTCCATTTTCATTACTATTTTCATGCACGCTCTCCGGTTATGGGTACTCTTGACCTGAGCTTTTGTCAAAACATCTCCGATTTGACTTTCTAAGTACCTACGTTCGCCTAGTTCGACCCTTACCTGTATGTCCATCCACACCTGCTTTATGTATCTGTTTCGTCAATCTTCTTTCATCCATCCTTTCTACGTGCCCGAACCATCTAAGCATCAGTTTTTCTATCATAGTCACTGTATTAAAAACACAAAATTATACTCTCTCTCTCAATTATACTCGATTTATTAAAATCAGATATATATCTGATTTCAATAAATCGAGTCTAGCTGGAAGTCTATCTGTGAAAACAGAAAGAAATTTCATTCCGTTCGTAGCTTCGGAGATTGGAAAGACTTGGTTTTTGTTATTAAATATACCTACTGTTTCTACTATTTTAATTTAGTGGGTATACCTATTGCGTCTATGCTGCCATAAAACAGCCAGCCTATATTTACATAAATCGAAACAGGTGACGAGTCAAACATACATTGAAACTTTCAGTGTACCTACGTCATGAATTTGTTAAATATAATTAAGATATTAATTATATAAAATAAAATATCCATAAGACAGCAATTATTAAGTGTCACGACTAAAATTTAAATACTACGTAAGTTATTATTTAGGGGTCGATAACTTTTAAATGTTTTTTTTTTGTATTGTCTGTGCCACTGGGATTTTCTTAACAAGTTTTTGACTGAATGAGCGGAATTAACTGCTAAGACTGCAGTGACGTTGCTGTTACAAGATTTATAAATTTTAAACGCTCATTAAATAACTGTATTTAGGATTTCAGATTGTCAGATATACATCACAAAAAAAAATTAAAAAAATGCGAGTCAGACTCTCTAACAAAGGGTTCCTTACCAAAATCACAGATTACTAAATAGTTACTACGTAACAGATACTTCACTCAGTAGAAAATTTCCAATACCTACTGCTATAATAGCCTACTCCGTCGCGTCAGCAACCACTGCATGCTAAAATGTGCCTAAACGCTCAAGCTTACAGTTGTGATTGCTTCGCACCGCGCGTTCCCACAGCAATCGCAGGGCTGCCTCTTGTGGCGCGACTTGTGGTGGAAGTTTCGTAGGTAGGTATTTGCGCAACTGTCCGTCAAATATTATCATAATTTTATTCTAATCAAAATAGCTTTTTAAACGTTGTTAAAATAAAGTATAACGTTTCTATGTAACAAAAATTTGTAAATCTGTGTTTGAAAGGCAAGCTAATGCTTAGTATTAAAACCTATTAAAAATAATTTTTAAATGACAAAAAATAGTAATAGTTTTTTATTCTTACCTTTGTACCAATTGTTCTAACATTCCGTCATTGACAGGTAATTGGAAAAATGTTAAGTGTTTATCCCTTCTTTTACTTGATTTGCACCCATCTACAGCACATAAGGCACCGGACGGCATCGTAGGTACGCGTACGAACGAATGGAACTATTAAAATTGAACAACGTGCGTGCGCTTCGCTTGCGAAAACCGCACTGAATTTGGCCCTCAAACGGCCCACCGCCGCCGGGCGGTAGGTTATTATAGCGCGTAAGTACATGGAGTGACGGAGGCCTGCCAAAACGACAAACATAATCACGTTTGTTGTATGGGAGCCCCCTTAACCAGTTATATGACAACTGGTTGTCACCGCGCGCCGTTCGACTTTAGGCCTTATTCTTTTGTATATTCCGTTTTATTTTAGGTATTAATAAGGTATTAATAAGGGATATAATATAATAGGGATATAATAAAGGATAGGTATTAATAAGGGAAATACATCATCTGTAACGGTACGAAACCCTAAAAATATTAAAAAAATAATCTACCTACTCAGTCGTACGTTCAACTCACTACGCCAATGAACCAGTCAACGTAGCTATATTATGTATGTACCTATAAAGTACCTTATATTTCTATTTGTACTGTTATACCTACTGACGTTTTATGTACATGTAATTAAAGGTAACTTGTTGCAACAAAGGGTTATAAACTTTACGGATACTATTTTTACCACAATCACTGTGTTCTTGGCAGCACGTGTACATTACTGTAGCGAGCTAAATTTGATTCACATAGAAGTGTATTGTATGCGAGTGAATTACGAAGTCGAGTTTGGCCGCTAGCATTACGTAGGTATAACAAAGATCTAATGAAAGAATGTAATTCTGGTTCTGTTATCTATGTAGTTTTCTATTACGTATTTTATTAATAAATTGATAGTAACTTATTGAAAAATTTGATACTAGAGAATATAATAAATATTCTTTTTCAAGAAGATTCAGGGATAACAATTCGAATGTAATTAAAAACACATGGTTAAATAAACTGCGTCATAAAATTAAATAAAACAAGTGTACAAATACGTTTCACGCTTGTATTGTATGCAAAAGAAGATCTCCTAATATCTGCCATAAATATGTACCTATTTAAAAAGAAAACGCAAGTAAATTTATATTTAAATGGAAATTGATAGTTTTAGGCATTGAGGTATAATGTACTACGTACTAGAGAAGACGCCTCAACTAAATTGATTGTAACACGAGTTAGAGTCCGCGCGCTCTAACTCACTTAGTCTGTCCCGAGCGCTTTCCGGAACGTGACACATTTGAGTATTTTGAGTGCGAGGTTTTTCTTTTAAATATGCCTACGTGTGCATTGAGATACTGTTCTAACAACTCTAGAAACATAAGTAAAAATTAAGGAGTGACCTTTCACCAATAAGTACAATTAACATTGTCTTTAATGAATGCTTTATTTAATTATATTTTATATTGTTACTTGTGACGACGCGTCACAGAGCGGCGACGACCATTTTTAGCAAAATGTCAAAGAGTAAAACATTTTGTGCGCGCAGAGATGACACTATCGACGTATATTTTTTTTACTAAGATTTATTCGTTGCATCCCTAATAATATTTTTAATAATGTTAATATTTTTTATTATTATTTGGATTTAAGTAAATAAATATTTTATTTGACTTCATTTCTTTTAATTATCTCTATATATTTAATACGAATGTGTCTGTCCGTTCGTCGCATTTTTCAATTATAATTATACATACATATCATTTAGGCATTCACGGAGGGGTCTCAATGTCTTAAGAAATGGTCACCCCATCCTAAGACCAGCCTAAGTCTATTTTGCTTAACCTTTTCAATGTGTTAACATTGTCGGTTACCACTAGACCACGAGGCCCGCAATTTTTATGGATATATTTGCTCAAACCTCTTCCCTCTGAACCACGAAGTGATAAGGCCCCTTAGTAATTATTATCGCAGCAACGAGTCTTATTAAGATTATAAAATAACTAAGATGATTAAATTGCTCATGATTCAAGTTCGTCTAACAAAATTATACAATTAGAAGAATTCCAGGTACATCAGTTACGTGAGTGTTATAAATTATACAGATTATCTTGAATTGGCACCAGTTTCACATTGCCCTTGGTAACAGTTTAAAATTAAAGTCAATTACTACGCAAATTACTGTAACATAAAATTTATTTAAACTGCTTCTGATACTAGACGACATTGAAACAAAATTACTTAAAATTACTCTTCTCTTCAAAATCCTAGCTTTAGAGCACCACGTAAAAACCACTAGACTTAATGAGATTTAGTTTGAGACCCGGACTAGAATTAAGTCTACTTTTTAACGATCAGGCAGGTGGATTTCAGTTTGTAAATTTTATACTTTAATTACTAAGTTCATCTAGAAAAAACTTTAAAATAAAGTAAGAACTTCAATAAGGAATTAAAATATTTTCTATGACGATAAATTCATATCTAGGTACCTATATAATTCACTAAATATCTACAGATTTAAACAATTAGATGTGTTATGTATCAAACAATTGGTTACACTTTACCATGTTCTCCAAATCAGTATCTTAACAAAAGTTTATAAATCTATTGCCCAGGTATACTATTGATCAGACTTCATTATAAATTCTTATACATAACCCGTTGTGTTGCCTACCTTGAGCATAAAATAGCTCAGGGTATTATGATTACCATTGGATATCATTTTCATTATGTGGGTCACGTAGTTTTATCGTAAATCTGCTATACAGCTTGTCATTGTTCCCGCTATCAGGTTTTAGATTAGAAGCGTAGGTATGTACACAGTACCAATCTATCAGAAACTAATATAATACAATTGTTATTTTAAGTTTATTGCGAAACGGGTTAGTGGTTAAACAATGATAGAATTGTTATACATGATAAACAAACACTTGTACGCTGTTTCACTTTTTATTTAACATCCAGGAATTAACCCGACCGGTTTCGCTTTTTAGCATTATCAAAAGTTGTTGTTACACATATTTATTAAACAAGTATTTTACTACACTGTCTAACATACCTTCAAGCCATTGTTAAAATCTGTTGGCTTCAATCCTGGATCTATCTATCTATATATAGAAATGGTGAATTTAATTTTTGTCCCCCCTTAGCTCTCGAGAACTGCTTATGATCCAAAGATGGTTGTTCCCTCTATGGATAGCCCTCGATCTGGAGGCAAGACACCGTACTAGTAATAAATAAAAATTGATACAGTGTAAAAGTATTTGTTTATTATGTATTATATTACTATAAGTTTCACCAGTGCCGACAATCGAAACCATCAACTATATGATATAATTGTTATTGATTATAAATATCTAAAGCTTAGCGATATAATATTTCTCCACACGGCAATCACACCAGTTTTCCAGAAGCTAATAGGAAATACGACTATTTCAGTTAACGATGTCTTTCTATTTTTGCCAGAGAATCGTTCGAATAGTAGATAAAACTCGCTTAAATCCACAAGATCTTTGGGTTAGACATCAGTTCACCGATGCTGTTAATTATATATTTTTTAAGTATTTACGAAATATATCTTCATAAGCCAAGTGGATGTCAAACCAACTGTGAAGTAGAGACTAGCTTTCATTGTAATAAATTTCATTAAGAGTCCAATACGTTCGGTCGTACAGCTATTAATTCAGTCAGTTTGAAAATTTGGCTATCACTCTAGGTTGGCGTGGTTTCGTTTAATAATTCCTATCATAAAACTAAATCACAGTTGACTTTTCATATTTACTACAGTTCTTTTTGTAAATCTCCGCAAAATTTCTTAGAAAGAATTGAAATTGGGAGCAGATTTCGTATCTCGTTACCGCAGTAATGGAAATGACCTACTTTGTCACATGTCAAAGAAACTATCAGCGCTAACCTGAATATTATTTATATAGTTGATTTCTCAATACAATATTAAATATGAATATTTTTGGCATATATGATTTCTCGGCCCGAGTGAAGTTCTACCAGGATCAAAGAAGAATCCCAGAATATAATAATACTGGTAGGAAATACCTAACACAGAATTAGCGAAACTCATAAACTCATAAGAAACTTAAGACTTTTTTTAATTTGTGTTCGATATATCTCATTGCAGCTAAGATTACCAACTAATAATAGAGGTAATACATAAAATGTTTGACGTCGAAGAGAACGTAGCGGTGACCCATTTCTTTTCAGGGTTCGTTTCGTTATGACGTCAATGTGATATAACTATTATCGTGAAGATAACGTGTCGTAATAAAAATAATAAACGGGAGCTCGATTGCTCAATACATGTTAGATTAGACTTTGAATGAGTTATGAGGAACTATAGGAGTCAGACTCAAATGAAATTGCGAAACATCTTGGTGTATGTTATGTAATTAATTTTGTAATGCGCATCAAATCATTTTGGCAGGTCACGCAGTAGCGGATATGTCAATAATTTTGTGGGATGACTTCTAAATACCTTTGTGACTTATTTATTTTTCAACTTGTACATTCCGAGATGCCCAGGACTTTGCTGGCACGTACGATTTTGTTGCCTTTCATCAACATTTCATCGCAAGGCAAT
This sequence comes from Nudaria mundana, assembly GCA_963556515.1. Classification (NCBI taxonomy): domain Eukaryota; kingdom Metazoa; phylum Arthropoda; class Insecta; order Lepidoptera; family Erebidae; genus Nudaria; species Nudaria mundana. Next base: position 6,740,010 of record OY748295.1, on the reverse strand, counting down.
GGGTTTCAAATTTATTTTTTAAAATTATAATTTAGCTGATAATTTTATTCAAATCATTCGGCCATTTTGGACATAACCCACTTTCTAGAGTGCCTGATGACGGTAATAGGCTTGCCATCTATTACGTGGGACTAAAAATACTGGCAAATTGTGGGTGTGTAATGCGCGTCTGCCTACCCCTTCGGGGATATAGGCGTGATATGTGTCTTGTACAATACCATATGTTACAACCATATACCTAAGATCCCGCTTATACCGTCTATTGGATGCAACCGGCTTATAAATCCATTTGGAAAGCTTTGTCACACCAATTAGAAAAGTAAGGTGTAGCGTCAGAGCATCTAGACTCTAGTACCAGTTCCTTAGGTTAATTTGCTCGAAATACGTTTTCGTATTCCTCCATACATTTCACACAGTTCCCTGACTCTACCGCTAGGAGCGCTGGTGTGAAATGTATAGGGGTATAGGGAATACGAAAACGTATTTCGAGCAAATTATTGTTAGGAACTGGTACTGGTAGGTACTAGACACACAGAGCTCAGTTGTTTGTTGGCAGAGTTTTACAGTTTTCTGATGGAAAATATAAATGTGTAGGGTGATTTAACCTCAAACCTGAAGCGTCGCGTCACTATATATACTTATTTTAGTAAATGGAGTGGAATATATAGCACTGTCTGGGATGTTGTTTCATTTGGCAAATTGTGCATTTGGCTGCTATTCAAATCTCGATTTTCTTTAAAATTTGAACTAAATAAACAACGAGTAGACTGTTATAAATGTAAACAAATATGAGTAACCATTGCTTTATTTGTTACTTGTCAGGTATTACATAAGAAAACCATTCTTTTGCTTAAAAATCTATAGGTGTAATTAGCTACGTCTGTAGTGTGGTTAAATTAGGTAGCTAGTTTCTTTTTTTTGTGTATTCATCAAGTATTAATTGAATACCATAATAATACACGCAAAACCCGCGCACTAAACGTGGACTTGCGTAGATCAGCCCGTGACTACAAGTGACTACCACAATAATATTATTAAGTTTCTTGATGTCCATTTACTTTACAGGCATTGTGCTTGTTAGCATGTTAGCTTAGTTACTATCTAAAAACTCTAAGTTCTAATTAACTTTTTTAACCTATAATCAGGTCAGTCCCGTTTACAGATATTTTAAGACAGTGTTTTAAGCGTAAAACTTTATTTTTAACCCTCGACGGAAACCCGAACGGGGTGTTATAAGTTTGACGTGTGTGTGGGTGTGTGTGTGTGTGTGTGTGTGTGTGTTTGTAAGTGTGTCTGTGGCATCGTAGCTCCCAAACGGATGAACCGATTTTATTCTGTTTCTTTTGTTTGAAAGATGGGTTAGGGGAGAGTGTTCTTAGCTATGTTTTATAAAAATCGGTTAAGCCATTTCAAAGATATGAGGGGTGAAAGTGGTGAAGAAAAATTGAATGTGTTCAAATATACCCGTGTTGGGTATCAAATGAAAGGTCATAACTTATACATCACTTTTTGTGTGAGTCAGGGGTTTTTTTTATTTTGCTGTACTTACCCACTTTTATGTGTTGAACTAAAACCTACATTCATCTACATCTAAGACGTTATGTATATTGATTATCATACCTACCTAATCTATAATAATTATAACTTAAGACTTAGTATTCGTCATACCATAACTATCACAATTATCAGAAGTACTTACATACATATTAAAATTTATATCATAAAATAATAGCTAATAAGCCCGTAGGGACTTCAAGTAAGTAGCTACAGGCAGCTCAGTTCTTATATTTTAAAACATTTCCCAACTAGCTAAGCAACTAGAATTCTCCCTCGACTGGTTTATTCAGACATCCGTAAATTACAAAACACCAGGTAGGCCAGTAACCCCTTGTTAAGCAAAATTATACTTAATGAGAACACGTGAGGGTAACGTTCCAGTAAAGTTATGGAAGAATTGAGAACAAGCGAGCAGTCGTGCACGTTTTAGGGTCAAGAATCGTTCGGTCCCTGACACGTAACCTTGATTTTTTTTTTATTAAAGCAACGGTTGCGTCTCGGTCTGCGGTGTAGACGATCTTAAATTTATGTAAATTGGCCAACCACAGTCTATGAATCGTAATTTATTTAAAGGTGACTATTATTATCACTGTAAACTCTCTAATATCGGGAATAATCGGTATCTACTGGTACGCCTGTGGAATTTAAGTACATGAATTATTAGCAAGTAATCTGCTATCTGCTTTTTCGTAATAAGTTGTTCGGAGGAAGTGGAAAAATCTTTCAGCTAAATCCAACCAGACATCGTCATAGCAAATATTATTTAATTCAAATACGACTGAATTAATATACTTACCTACTATTTTAATATATATATATACCTATATTACAATGCCATGACAAGAGCTTTTATTAATTATTATATTTTATTAATTAAAAAAGTAATTCAAAATTTTGCAAACTCGTAATCCAAAACTTGTTATGACCTTCAGAAAAGGTACGTAAAAGGTCTGTGGTACTTTTAAAATAACCCTGTATAGTATAATATTCTTAACTTTTCTATATAATCATAGCAGTAGCGATATACTATAAAGAAAATATAAAATTGAAAGGAACGATCCCAATATCGTTATTTTTTTTATTCTTAACTGTTTTTTTATCCCTACTCTCGGTTACGAACGAAACTTTTAAAAACGTAATTAGAACGTGAAACAAATGACAAATTCCTATAAAATTCGTACGAACTTCGACCGAAACCGAAGTTTCGTTAGAACCGGGGTAGGCGCTACTCAGTCACGTAGCACATTGAAACCGCTCTTATCCAGTTACATCGAGTTGTTCTGGTATTTTTACATTTTGACACTATTCTCAATATTATCTAAGTTGTAACTGTGGGCGAGTTCAAACAGCTGGTACAGTTTATATCAAATGACATTTCACGTGATTAGCATAACCAGTGGGCTTGCGGATATGATTATGTATCGACATCAACTAGAACTTAAAGTGGAATTGGTTCAAGCGGTCAGTAGAATATGATTAAGTACCTCTCTAGTTTGATAGGCAAGTTAATCTTAGATTGCGAAAATGTGTTACCGATAAATGTTTATTTTGTATAGTCTACCTTATTATCGGGTATAGGCCTCTCTTATATCCTGCCATACTTGATTATAATATTACATTTATTTATCGAGCTTTTCCACTTTTTTATGTTTTTTTCATCATGTGAATCAGTTTCCTATAGGAGGGACTCGTGGCTATGTACTCGTAGTAAGTGGTAACTGATTAGACAGACATACATCACGCCTATATCCCCGAAGGAGCAGGCAGAGGTGCTTTACACACCACTTTGTCAGTAGTTTCGTTAGTCCCATGTAATAGGGGACAAGCCCAAGAAAGGGACCACCTGTAATTCAAGTCAAAGTTGTTGGAATTTTGGCTTGAATTACAGGTGGTTATCAATTTGCCAGGACAGATTTTACATACCAATAAATAGAGTCTTTGCAAGTCAAGGATTCCATATGAACAGTCGTGGATATGGCAGTTTTCTTCTTCTTTTAGAAACATAGCTCCATCGATGTTCATTGATGATTTCGCCAATGTCAAGGTAATTCTTGATTAGTTGCACAGAAGAACTAGTCTGGGAACCCGATTTTTGCGGAGCCCAAGAGATAACCTAAAAAGCCACCACGCGCTCAGCAAAAATCGAACCCTCTATGGCAGTCGTTTTAATGTGTGTGAACTTAGCAGATTTTAGGTCTAAAAATCCGACTGGCCTACACAAATTCCATTCGATTAATAGTAGACACCTCATTCCTACCTATTGAAATATCAGTTATTCATTATACATACATAGTACCAGATTTCTTATAATATTGTTTTAAAATGCTAATATATAAACTTATTATTCTACACCTAATATATAAATCCATTAGCATATACACCTGCGTAGTTATAGATTGTGTGTCGATTTTTATTATAAACATTAAAACCAAGTATAGGTATAATTAGTTACAAGCTTCTGTGTGCTATTAACACCTTTACGACCAAGTCGTGGTGTGTAGTTCACCTTAAAAAGGTTCAACATACGTCACTAGATTACATACACTGGTAGGTAGGTATATACTATATACCTACTGTAATGTTCTATGCGGAGTTCTTGGTAACTGCTAGTTTTTCTTTTAATGTTTAGTGGGTACCAGCTGTACCTACGTCTATTACAATGCGTCATGAATATGAAGTCTAAACATTTATTTTATCTAACGAGTATTATTGTAGATGTAACATAACTGCTTTGATGACGTATGTACTTACCTATAGTGATGTTTTCTGTATCAAAATCTCGATCCGATCTTCGGATTGAAACAAATATTGATGGTATTTGTGAATATTTGTAACGGGGTTTGGGTGTTTACGAGTATTATGAATTTATAAATTAGCGACGATAAAGTTGGTATAAATGAGTAAGTTATGTATTTCTCATACGTCAATCTTTGCTTAGTTTAAGACTAAATTGATAGCGGTGAATAAATATTGTAAACATTATGTAAAAAAATCAATTTTTAAGTTTGATCTCAAATAAACTTTCAGTTCGTCGAACCGAAAAGATTTTGATGCTTCTTGTTTTATTTGAAACCTGGTGCTTCTTGCATATATCAAATGGTTCATTTTTATTTGATCCAGTTATGACAATTAGATTTTTTTTTTGTTAAATTTATAGATTCGTTAGCCAACAAAGGCAACGACAAAATTAGAGTATAACAACAGAAGTGGCTACTTTAAAATAACACACAGCTTCAAATACGTACATTATTTTTGAAGTAAGAAAAAAGTACATATTAAAATTAATAAATTATCTCTAAATACTGATGAGTCTATAAACTGGCGCCAACAATTCTTGTGTGGGAAGTAATATCATCCAGGTGGTAATTTAAACTATCGCGTTCGCTTAATGCACGTGAGCGAAAGTGTTGAACTAATATTTTTTTGTATGAATATGAAATGCGATACATACCTATGTCACTCGCCTAACATTCGCAAAAAGTACGTGACGTCAGCGATAACTTGAGGTTGTATACGTCAGTAAGGGTTGTCTCTTCTTTGTTACACGGCATTGACCATAGAGTTGAAATTGAGGCATTAACGTCATATTTATTGGTCAAGTTATGCTTTTACTTTGCTGACAACCCTAACGTTCGAATTATGTTCTATGTAAACAAAAGAATGTGCTTTAATTATTATTAACGTCGGAGTGCAAGTTCTGTATGTAAGTACTATTCCCTATTCTGTGCCTGTAGATATGCACTAATGCATCTTATGATGAACATGTTAGTTTTTATTTATTTATTCGTTTATGTACACACATAGTTATAGAAAAGAGAAGAGGAATACTAAGGATATATTAACAGTACAAAAGCACCACTTATTTCATAAGAAATCTCTTCCAGTGGGCTAAGGGAAGGAAATGCTTGGAAGAATAAGTTGAATGTGTTTTTTTTTTTTTTTTTTATATATTTGGTTCGCCAAATTGACGCCGCCCGCCTGGTGGTAAGTCGTGACGACGTCTAGCGATTGTGGGCCACTCTCACAGCACACATTACTATTGAGAGTGGCCCTCAACTTGACGACCTACTGATGTGCCTCTTCACGCTCCGCTTAAAGAACCCAGGATTATATGTGGGAGGAAACACGTGCACAGGCAGAGCGTTCCAGGCCACTATCGTTCGGCAGAGAAACGAACGTTTAAAACGTTTGGTTCTCGCGAACATGCTATCCACTGTGTGGGGGTGGCATCTCTGCCCGGCACGAGTCGTTCGGGATCGGAAGGAAGAGGGTGAGTGTGTAGGTGTATCATTCAAATATACAAATAAATACACGTACCTACCGCAAATGCGCCAGAATATACATGCACATACATATACCTACCTACATAAATATAAATACTATAAATACATAATATTTTAATAATATAATACATACAAAATGCATACACATTATACTAACAATTACTATACATGCATACAAATACTTTAGACAGAGAGGAGAGATAGTGTTCCTTCACTTTTTTCTTAAATTTAAAGATGGTGTTGCAGTTTTTCTACATTTTAATAGTCAACTAATAGAATATTGTATATTATATTAAAGTTCGAAGTTCGAAGAAACCTGACTTCAAATTAAAAGTGTTCCTACATATTTCCGATGCCGATGCCGATGCCGCATGCCATAGGCTTCCACTGGGATGTCTGTTGAATGTGGCAATGTAATTGTTACTAATTTAAGTATTACTTTTTAAGATGGTCACACTGATGTGTGTGGCAACATTGCTGCATGATTCTCTTTCCTGTTTGTACGTTAGTGCTGAGTTATAATAATAAACTTTCTCTCATTAAAATCTCTCTTCTTTAATTAATTTCTATCAATGTCTACGACTTCGACAGTTCTGTTGGAGCACTAGCATCTTAATCATTATTTTACACTAGTATAAACCAAGTCACTTCCCGCTGTTTGTCTGTCCCTACGTATACGCAATGGATTTTGATGCGGTTTTTTAATAGATACAGTGATTCAAGAGAAAGGTATACAATTTGTCATGTGGGCGAAGCCGCGGACGCCTGCTAGCAAATAACAAAAGCAATTATTAGTCCTTTTGCGTAATTACTTTCGGTACGTAACTTAGTACTGCTAAGGTTTAAAATATGAGTACGATATTCATACTAACAGGTTCAGTAACCTAGCTTCAAGATCCTTGATCTTTTAAAGAACAACGTTTTTATAACGTATCTCTTTTATTATGGGTGATAAGTAAATAACGTACTTGTAGGTACATAAAGAGTCATTAAATCTGCTATTGAGTGTCGTATTTTCCTTAAACCATGTTTCCTTCTGAAAATTGATAAAGCAACCTTTAATTAGTTTTATGTTCTTGGGAAACCCGCCGGAAATTTGCTTCAGTTACACTGCGGGCTATTAGAGTTTATTTGTCATTTACTACCGCATACGTTATATTGTCATTATTGTAGAAATATGATAGGACATTTGCACACAATGCCGTTATCTTCAATCTAAACAACTACTATTAGACCTAGATACCTATATACCTAAGTGTTAGAAGCACAGTTGCAACTTAATACCTAAAGTTGTATTCGATTTTTGCTGAGCGCGTGGCTAGTGGCTTTTTAGGTTAACTCTGGCGCTCCGCTAAAATCGGGTTCTCAGACACTCACATACCGAACAACGTTTCTTGTCCTGCACCTGGAGCTAGTTAGGAATAACTAGTTCTTGACATTGGCGAAATCATACATGAACAACGATGGAGCCACGTTTTTAAGAATAGAAGAAGAATGGGTACCTAAAATTGTAAAAAAAATAAATCAATCTTTGAATCAAATACTTGCATATTACTCAGTATTTGATCCGGATGATCTTATATGAGTTAGGTGTATTATTTCGCAGTTTTACATTTATATCCTTAACCACAATTCCTCTTCAAACAGTGTTCACATCGATAGTCTCTTCAAGCCTAGCTCTAATTCCTTTTTATCAAACTCAGTGCTCTTAATCGCGTAGTGGAAACCTCGGGGATTTCCCCTTAATATAATACTGAAAATTTAAACCAGTGTTAACTAGATTTTATCAGCAACATTAAAATATATCAAAGGATTACGTTGTAGGTACTATCGATAATTTGTTAATTCACTATAATATAAGTAATAGACTACTTCCTACCAGTACCCGTATAATTTCATTGTAAATTATTTCTTCAAATATGACGAAGTGACAATCATTAGTATTTATATATGTCCACTGTCCTCTTCTTAGCTTACCTTAATAATATCACAGCATAAAGAAAACCTATACTTTCGACTGTGATAATATATTTCTTTTGCTAATTTTTTTGTACACGATTTTTTATTTTCATTCATTTTTATTGGCTTTTATGTATTACTTACCTAATAGAATACCAACTCCATTATATATCAATGGGTTAATGCATACGTTACTAAAACTTGTTTTGATGTAACATGTTTACTGCGGTTTTACCTTGGGGTTTTACCAAGAGTTATAATTTCTAGAAAATATATTTATATGTATTTGTTTTTAATTTCAGGTAAGTACCTATTTTGAAAAAGTATGTCGAAGGAGGTTTGTAACAAATTTTTTATTAGTTATTTCTTTTTCCTGTAAAAAACTTTAAATTCGTAAATAATATTATACCTGACGATATAAATACATGTAGATATAACCGTTTTATTCTAATAATAATTCTAGTATTTATTTTTATGGATAAAGTGGGTAAGGTACCTTTTATTACGAATCCAGTTACTGTACACATGGGCTATGAAAAAGACGAAACAAGTATTAATTCAGAAAGAGTAAGATTTTAATTGGATTTTTTATCGAAACAGTAGGTAGGTACTAATTTCCTGTACCTGCTCTTTTTGTTTTGTCATTAAATACTGTTTGTAATCTATTAGTTAATGAGATACAACTTAACTTTAAGATTTAACATAATAGTTATCGCATACAACGTACATCTTTAGAATAAATTTAAAAAAATAAAATAAATAAATAACGTGAATAAATTTTATTTCATTTCATTTCATTCATTTCATTTCATTACATTTCATTTCATTCATTTCAGAAAATACAATTAGGTAGGTACTGCCTGCCAAATAAACCACTGTCTGGTTAATTTTCGGATAGAAAAAAAACCACTCTTGTTTTTTTTTTCACGGAAAAGTTTTATCTCCAATCCTCGAACAGCAATAAAAATATTTTTTGTTAGTTTGTTCATATTTTTATCTTTATGGTCGCTTAGTATTATTCCAAACCATAACACGGTGTATACCCGTGTTTTTACCGTAATTCTGGTATTCCTTGTAATCAAGTTGTACGATATAAAAATAACATTGTAATTCCGAAGGAAGAGGGTTTAACCGTTACCATAAGGACAAGAACAAAGTGGCGCGTTTATTTAGATTTTGAAGTATGGCTAAAGTACCAAATACCTATATCAAACTATAGAAAAAAATATAATTCTAAAATGTCAAAGTTGTAACTTCAAATAAAGTCCAATATGTTGTCTTTGTCTTAGCTATTGTTACTGACCAATTTGATCATAATCGTCTTTTTAATGTACCGTGGCTGATTAAAAATAAAACATTTAAATCTTTACTTTTTACAATACTTAATTTATTTTTTGTAAATAACAAGTTTGATTTTATGATAAGAAATTTTAGATATTTTCAGTCGGGTAAAAATACGAACACAAACGATGATACAAGCAGAACCAAATAGATAATTAAACATTTGTATGGATATAATATCTGTAACGAATCCTTAAGCGTAGAATTTTTAAACAAAACGTTATTTAGTTTTCTGCCGTGTAATATTCATAAATTTGTACGTCATTAATGTACAAATACAGGTGTATGTAAGAAAAGCCTTTGTTGTCGGTTGTAGACTGGTTGAAGTTAGTTAAACATTTAGTTATTTAATGATATGTTTGTATAAATGAGTTGTATTTCGTAGTAGGTAGATCAATCAACAATATCCTAAATCAATGTTGATTTACTATGATGATTCTATATGCTATCAACATAATTTTTTTAATAAAAACATCATATAGATGCTTATTTATGAAAATGTTAATAAAACACTAGTCTATCCTAAGTGTTTATCACTCGATTGCTATGATTACAAGAATAATGAACATTTAAGTATGAGGTAAATAATTAATAAGAAGGAGTATATTTGCTTCAGTGGCGTGGTCGGTAGTGCATCACGCCGGAGTCTCGGGTTCGATTCCCGGTCGGGACAAACTTTGTGTGAAGACAGATACGTTTGTACCGAAGTCTGGATGTTTCCTATGTATAATAATATTTATATCAGTTTATCTAGTACTCATATTACAAGCTCTGCTTTGTTTGAGACTAGATGGTGTTGTGTGAACTGTCCTAACATATTTATTTATTATTTGGAGTCAAGTTTTAGCTAGGTTATGTGAGCCAGCAGTAGATTATGTCTTAAGGCTGAAAATAGGTGACAAATTTGAAATTATTCCTTTCATTTAAAGCGATCATTAAAATGAGTTGTGTTATGGTACTGCTGTGAAGCTACACTCATTGTTATTTTAGGACTCATTTATACGATTATAAAACGAGTTCGTTTCAAATTATTATCTTCATTGTAGAGCTATTGAAGTGTAACAATCAAATCGACATTCGTAATTAATGAGCCATGGTTACAATTGACGAACGCCATGATGATGGTGAATGGCTTGTAATTGCGTCATACAATAATCATGACATGACAAACGAATTTGAGCACAAAAACAAAGGAAATAGGTACATAAAATATGGTATTTTAAAGTTGCGTTTAGTGGTCAAGTTGCCGATTCCATGACCTTTTCAAATGATTCAAAAACTTCAAAAAGTTTTAAAAACGATGTTCCATTCTGAATGTGTTTGAATTAAAAACAAAAAATATTTCTAATCGACGAACTGCTTTTTAGACGTAACCAGTTGTCCCGGCGAACTTCGTACCGCATTAATCTTAGCTGCTGTACATTCTAGTATCTATATTCTATCTATAGTGATAGATTACAGGTACAGTACTTCATTATCATCATTTGTGATTGGATCCAGTGCTATAGGTTTTAGAATAAGAATCCGGGGTATAGTCATCCCGTTACCAATTCCCACTGGCACATATTACCGAAATGCAAAATATATTCCAAAGTTCAAAGTTTGCAAAATACTTCCCAAATCTCATTCTAAAACTTAATTCACTGTAATAGTCTTTTGTTAAGAAACTACTTAAATACAGTTGCGTTAAAAAGTTAATTGTGCAAGAACATTTTGACAGTACTCAAGGTGACGAATGAGATCACTAGACGGATCATGTGAGCAATGCGTGCATGATTGACTCGATTGCAATTCACTGTCATGATTCGTGAAACAAACATTACATAAGTTTAAGTTTGGTATAAGCAAACAGATCTTATACCAGTTATACGCGAATATTCTCTACACCTATCTTTTTTGAAGACAAGCGCGCATGCAAGTTGTGCACCTAACGATCAAAAGCCGACAAACGTGATCATTTCATCTATTGCCCAAAATTGTACTGTACATTTTGATTTTATCTATTACAAACTATTTAACTAAACATACAAGATATAGGTCCAAAACGTGAACGAGAAATGTATGCGCTACCGCTAAGCAGGTACTTACTGCTATTATGTTCTTAAGAGTTAACTGTGAGTTAGCTGACATAATATTCTCCTTGTCTAGATTACCTACGTGAAGAAAATCAGAACTCTCTTCAGGACACAAGTTAAATCTCGAGCCACTGAACAAATTATTTCGTTAATTAACACACTTTGTTGGTACCAAATACATTGTTTGACGAACTCTCTCAAACAAGAATTGATTTCAAAATGACAGTACAATTAAGTATTCATTATACTATTAGCTCATTGTACTATTTGAAAGTGTGTGTGATCCGTTATATTATTATTTAAATACCAGTCGGAACATATACGGAACAATAGCAACTTTTCCTTGTAATCAGCTTGTCACTGAACTACTGGTCTACATAACGTGAACTGAATAACTATGCGAAATGTAGGCTTTCTTGTGTTATTCCAATAAGCAAATCGTAAAATCCTGCAAGACCTGCAGAGTAACAAGCAAGAAACTTAGAAAACAAAGAATATTAATGACTTTCTTATCGTTTATCAGTCAAGCAATTTGCCCGAATCAATTCCATCACGACATAATTATAACAGATATCGTTACAATACCAGTTCCTAGTTTTTCTACGTAGGTTTGGAGCTGAATGTTTTAAATGTTTTAAACTTTCTTTTTTTTATTTATTTTAATATTATAATTATAACTTTAAACATGTTAGACATGAACTTCGTTTACGTGAACTTCGTTTTTACGTGTTCCAAGTTTGTTCCAAGTTTTACTATACTAGATGTGTCATTGATATATTTTATAATAGGTCATCACAACTTCAACTTTCGTCTCTTTCCTCCGACCCTCTTTCTTGACACACTTAGGTATATTTGTTTGTATTGGAAAGGTAAGAAATATTGTATCTAGTCAGTAAGTAGGTATTCCTACGAAAATAAACAACAAGAAAGGAAAATAAGTTGAAATTTCACTCGTAGTCGCTAAATGTCACAGTTTATATTTAAGTTCGCTCATCCAGTAAACTCCTAACTGAATTCAGTCGTTACAATATAATTCAATACGGTGTAGTTATCAACGATGCTTAATAAATATTGTCTCAAACCCTCTACGCGCTGCTATATGATTCCAGTCTAGGCTGGATAAGAACCATAGATTACCTCAAGGCAAGCTGAATAAAAATAAATAAGTAGACCCATAATTGTTAGCTGTATAAGTAACGTTTATATAACCGATTTATTCAACAAACATACATACATTATAGGTTTCTGTTATTGAAAATGTGTGCGGTTTTATTACACAAATTGTTTATTTCTTACTCAATGTAAATACCAGTATTGCCTGGAAAAAAACTGGGTTTTAATATTAACCAATAAAATTGTAAAAATGTTGGTTCATTACTAAAGTTATAAAATCCCACGCTATCCGTTTAATTTAATTTCCATTGTTTTAAAAACCAATCTTTATTTCTAACCAATAGTAAATTGTGGTAACGTTTTAGTTTCAGTTGAAATATACACGCGTCGCCACACACACACACGAACAAACTTTAACAATGATAATATTAAATTTTTAACTGTGTGCGTTCCGTCGACCACCATGTGTTTGCCAAAGATTATTAAAATTATTTCGTACCGACTATAATTAAATTTACTTACTTTTATATTGATTTACCACTTGATTTAAATACCACTAGTTATTTGCTATTGCTATTGCTTATTTAAATTTTTATACTGTTTGTGTCTAGAAGGCTTACAAGGCTCTGACAAATATAAAATACTCGATGGTCTCGCCCTCTATTGTATGGAAGAGATCAACTTTTTCACATTTGCGAAATAACACACTCATATTTCACCAATACATATTATTTCTCAATGTATGTAATGTATGTATGTGTGTGCAGGTATATCGTTTTCTCTCAACTCAACACCAATAACATTGAATATTTAAATACCTACAGTAGTTATTTCCCCTTTGTAAGTCGTGTCGGGGCCAAAGCAACCTAGTTTTACAACAATCCAATGCATTTGCTAAGAATTACAAATTACCTCTTTGTATTTGTTGCAGAACTAAGTCACTGAGATAAGTTTCTAGTGACTAGGCCTATATTTACTTACCTAAGTACCTATTAAGAACTTGTTTTACGTAGTAAGGAGCATTTAAATCTTTACAATAATTAACTTATAATAACATAAAGGCGTTTGTAATGTAAAGTGCTCCTCTAGGAATTTTAAATCATTCGATAAGGACAGAGCTCTAAGTACTCATAAAATAGAAACTGGTTTCCAAATGTAGACGTAGGTATTAAAGTTTGTGTAAGTTAAAATTTTAATAATCTATGCGACCATGATAGAGTCACGTGTAAGATCGAGTCACACGAGAGACGCGTGCAGTGGCTTATTACACGAATGTGGTGCTCGATTGCTTTGCTGGGTGCGCTGAGTTGGGTTTCAGTAATTAACTGATATCTTCAGACATTGTTAATGTTATATTTGATCTTACACTTGGGTGTTCGTCTGGTGCGGTTGGCATACTGTTAGTAGGTTTCTTCGAATCTTGAATTCAGATCAATAAAAAATGTTTTATTAAGATTTGAATAAGTACATAGACATATGTACTTACTTTAAAGTAAACTATCTATACATATATCTTAGGTTAGTCAGACAATATTAAATTGAATACTCTCATAGCGCGTGTAGGTCCCTCATAGCATTTTGACAACAGTATCCATGGAGGAAAATCTGATTTACAATACCATAGCTGGCTGTTATATTTATGTAACTCTATACATTTAAGTAGGTTACGTGTAGGGTACGTTAATAATGCCACTATTGTTGATGAGAAAACAAACAACTCTGAAACTAAATATTGCGAATGATAGTAGGTACATATATGAACAAAGTACGGACATGCTTGTTTTATTACTGAGTCACTGAAATACATTTTAAAGATACCTACACACTAGAAATGTACCCGCCTATAACTGACTACGAGTATAACGGACAGTCTTTAATAATGGCGTCTAACTCATCTACGAATTGTCATCTGGGCGTTAAAATTATTTAAATATCTTTGTTATATCTATAGTTACATTGTACCATAACAGGCGTACCTAAACGTAGTGGAACGTGTCATTAAAAGTTTATGTGTTGTGTAAAAATAGTTCAAAAACCTTCAAAATTTAAACTTTAATAAGACATCACGATTACCACAACCTCTATTCTGAACATTATAGTCTCAAACTCATGACTATTTTAAACTTTTGATAACATAATTGTTCAAAAGTAAAAAAAAACACACCGAACAAACAATTTCATTTAGCTCATAAGGGAATAATATTCCCACGACGTACTTTTAGAGGCGCGCTTGAATGGAACAAAACACCGTCCAAAACTTGTTGGGTTCAGGTCATTACTTCCAAGAACTTTCGGCCATAGGCCCCATAACGTTGTTTAGTTTTATTTATTCGATCCGAACATCAGTGGAGGTTTCCACGCTTATATAAATCGTGGAGGTAAAGATTCCTTGGATTTCTTTAATTCCTTTGACCAAATTGTAATATGTTATATCTTAAATAAGGTATTTAAATTTATTGTAATTATTGTATAGTTTAGTAGTTTATTTATTAAAATTCAACTGTAATGTTTGGCACCAATATTTTACCCACCTTAACGCTTGTCTCTCTAAATACCTGTTCATCCTAAGGTTGCCTGTAAGATATTGCTTTTAGTTTTGTATATCCTATTATCTGTCTGTGTATGTGTGTATCCTATGATTTTTAATTGGTATACAATAAAGTTTATTCTAATCTAATCTAATCTAATCAAAGCTTAGGTTATAGCCAAGAAACGAAACGTAGTAACTTATTATTTTACTGCACTTTGATCAGGTACAAAAGAGACGGCAATGTATTTTTCCACTAACCTCATCCATTACAACACAGTATTCCACAAGATTACATTGATTTATAAATGAAGCATTGAAATCATAAGTCAGTTGAATAAGGTCAAATAATACAGTTTCAGATAGCGTAATCATGGAGCAAGCCAAGAACTATGCTGACCTTACGACTAGCCTTTATCAATAAACCACTTTTTCAATTCCTGCTGTGGCGTTATTATTTTCTACTTGTTCATTCCAATAAAACGCAGAAAGTAAGTAATAATACGTTTTTTTTTAAGTTTCTAATTTATTAATGCGTGTGTAAACCGCTCAACTATATAAGACACATAGGTACGATAATAAACAATACAACCAGTTTCTAAATGGAGAAATTCAAGTTGAGTACCTATTGAGCACGTTAAATGTCAGAATTATCAGAAGTTTGAACATGATCCGACATGCTTTTTACGCAACCCCAAATTCTCAATTCAGAAACCGGTTGATAGTCTCATACGATTTCCTACGAGCAAGCCCCCGACTGATAGGGCCGTGGGCGGTGGGCCGGGATGGCCCACGGCTCACGCAAAAGGCCATGAGGAGTCCGACGCCCCTAAGTCTTTCAGGGGCGTCGCTTCTAACATTTTCTAGGCGAGGTATCCTTATTAATTGTAAGTGTATTTCTAAGTACCTTTGTTATTATAAGTTATTACTTAACTTCTGAGTGGCATGACGCATACGTTATGATTGAATTGCACTATTAATCACTACTTACGCAAAAGTTCTTGAATATAAATTATGTATTATTAAGTCAACTCAAACAATGTTCATTGATAATTAAGTAATCCATTAAACGGTCTAACGTTTGTTACCTCGTCATATTACATAAACTCATTGGAGAATGACTAAAATTCCATTCAATTAACAAAATTAGCGAACGGTGACGTTAGTTATTGTCAGAAATAAACAAAATAGTTACTCTTAATTTGTGTAACCAACTCTTCTCTTTCAAATGCTAATTTGCACAGAAGAATGGTCTAACTAAATCATTCGCTATATCTACTCGTATTTGATTTTTACTAAGTATCGGTATTCAAACGTTGAAACAGATTCATATAAGAGAGATAGTTGGAGGAAACGTTGCTCATATTATAACGAATTTTCTTAAATTCCCAGTGCAACATGAGATAAAAAATAATGTAAATATTAAAATTTAGAATGGACTCTTCGTGCTGAGAGGGTTTCTGATGGCAAAACCTGTGAAAATATAATGTGCATTGTTCTTTATTTCTTAATAAAGCTATTCCTAATACTTATGTAATGATTTTCTCTTAAAAGCTAAGCTTGCTTGTTAGGCTTATCGAATGTTGCAGAACGTCTTAGTCTGGTTGTCCTTGTATAATTTTGACTTAAAATGTCAATACTTTAGCGTTTTGTGAACATCTATTCCTTGACTATATGTTTAATCATTCTACTACTTATATTTTTTCTAAAAAGAACTACATGAGTTTAGACTGCAGTTCTTCTCAATCAATAAAATCAGTAAATATGTTGGAATGTTTAGAGGATTCTTAGGTAATACATTCTGAAAAATCAACAACCAAAAAATTCGGTGAACTGTCGTGATCAAACCAGTGATTTTATTTACATAATAGTTACAGGAAATACGAGTACCTAACATCTTATTTTGTAATCTTTTTTTCCTTCTGTCATTAATTTATACCATGTTAACGAGTACTTATACAGATTAATGATGTTAACTGTCAATATATTTAGATGAAAGAAAGAGATGACTACCAGTTAGTGCACACTGCACAGTAGGTACCAACAGTATAAAAATATAACATGCAACGCGCATCGCAAAGTCCAACGGTAAAATCGCCATCTTTAGAACACGACTAACTGATTCTATCTCTTTTACACGTCAACTAATAATTAAATGGTTCTAGCTTAGTAATGTCTCTATAAAATAAACCTTATTACCATTCAAGTTGTAATTTCAGTGTGAAATAGAAGGTTTTTTGTATGTTTGTGTTCGCAAACGGATACGACTATTCTATACCAATATTTATTGCATAATGCTGGAAAACTTCGTAGTGAGAGAAGAACACTTGTTAGTCATTTTTATGATTCAGATGCTATCATTATTATATGATTAGTACTATAAAGTCTAATCATTTACTGCAACAAAAATAGATGAAAGTTATACATAAGAAAATTACCTTTATAATAACCCAATCTATAAATAGTTTTCAAGAACCTTTGTAATCATATTGTGCTATATTAAATTACGATACAATAAACTTATCTATAGGAAACTCAATAGATATCGTTTGCATTTTGAAAGCGGTCAGGAAACTCTCTACTTTGATAAGTACCTTCTATAAAGTTATCTGTGTTATTTAATTTTATAATTTGAGATTATTAATGTGTAGATATTACATATTAAGTTAACTTTTTCCTCAATAAAAGTAATTGCGCATTTTTTACAAACTTTATAGACTGGAATCAAATCTTATAATCAAGTTATTCCAATATTATCTTTACGCATATTGTTATTATAAAGCTGAAGAGTTGAAAGCATTAAACTCTGAAACTACCAGTCTAAATTTCAAAAAATATTTTTGGATTGGACATCTTGTTTAAGAAGGTTATAGAATTCAAAATACAACGCTACTATGCAATGGCCATAAACACAGATGAAACTGCGGGCACAGCTAGTTTTAGATAAAGTTTTCGGTAAATTTTGACGGTCGAATTACAAGTCCGAAAAGTAGTTAGAAAAAAGAAAATAGTAAATGTGTATACACAGAAAAAATCATCTAAGTAATAGGTAAAAAAATATATAAATTGTCGTTTGAACCAAAATACTTATTTTTATTTTCTGGTTACGTTATGTTATTGTTTTTCGCAGATCAGAAGATTCAATGAACAATTCAACTTTCCTTCACGATTTACTACGCAAATACAGCTATCGATAGCTTTGTGACTTTCATGTAAGTCTTTCGTGATAATGACAATAAAATAAACCAATCAACTGCATTATATAAGTACTTGAAGTAATACACGTAGTATGTGATATTCAGTTACCAGAATTACTCAAATTTCATCTGCTAAACACGTGTTGTGGTAAAAATTATTAATAATATTATAAATACACAGGAAATATAACAATAAGGATAAAATTGGTGTATAAAGTATTGTAAATGCTTCCTCATTCTGCGTACACTGTTTCACGTAACTAGTTATAATTGGTAATTAATTGTAATTCTACGTTCATTTTAAAACTTATTAACAGTTAATGTGTCTTTGTATCATATATTATATTTAACAATTAATCCATACATTGCTGTAATTGACGAGTCTTTAGCTTATATTTTAATACGTTGTTGGATGAAAATGAAGTAGGTATTGATTCTAATAACCACGAAGAAATTTGGACAATGGCATAATGGTATAGACCAAAAACCAAGAGCCGATTAAAATAATTCATGTAGGTTCATTTTATTATCAAAACAGGCTAAGTGTGTGCTACACTTAGCCGGTTGTTTAATAATTGGGGATTGTTTAGTGCTAATCGAATATGATATTTGTAACATGCTATATTTGGCCTATCTCACAGTACATGAATTATTTTAATCGACTCTGGGCTTTTTTAGCAATGTTCTTTTATAGTCTCGTGTTTCATGCATCAAGGGTTGTATTTGTTCATTATTTAGATAGTCCAAGAACTAGTATAGGTGAACAGTTTATGGCAAACACACGGTAGAACGTGCCTCTTGTGAAAAATGTAACCCCGATGAGCCAATGATAATAATAATATCCGCCTACAAAATAGAACTTCGAATGCAAGTGTCTTGCTTAGACCATGATTCTGTATCAACTTTATTGTTATACTAGCGGACGCCCGCAGCTTCACCCACTTTAAAAATTGTACACAAAAACATTCCTCGAGAACCACTCTATCCATTGGTGAAAACCGCATATAACGGAAGCAAGTTTGTTTTATAATTCGAATAAATAATTGCTTTCATATATCATAGCTTTTTTTTTCTTTTTTTGTCGAGGCTTTTGTCCATAATGGACATGTCAGCCTCATGCCCGCTATTTATATGCTAATATTTCAATATTGTGATTTTCCTGATTGATGCTAAAATTCGCACTACTTTCGACGAGTATTGTAAAATACCTTTTTGTAAATGTCATATTTATTTATTTTTATTTAATCTTAGAACACAGGTACATAATATATTATCTCCAAGGCACAGGACATACAAGCTCGAACCATGTTCTACACAGGCATGCAGATTAAAATTACCCAGATACATACAAAGAATTACCTAGACACTAAATTATCGTACTTACTAACACTATCCAATTCAAATTATAATACCTTACCACATATATTTTAATGCCAGTTATTTAACCAAAATTGCATAATATGTAATAATATTCATTAAAATTGTATCAAGAAAATATTTAACACAATAAACAATGTCGCGTAATCAATGTATTAAAAGTAACTACAAAAATAGAATGTCAAAAATTTTATGTCCAAAGAACTACTAAATGTCAAAAAAATTACCTAACTAAATGTCAAAAGAACTAAATGTCAAAAAATGTCGTTGGTATGACTTTGTTGATGTTGGTTGATTTTCAAAGGAAACCTTTTATGCAATAAACTGGTAGTTTAGTTATAGCGTAGGATACAAAGTACATAATAACTGCACTACTGATGTATCGCCTTGGCATACTTGCAATTGCGAATAACAGTTGATACCTTCACGTCAATTATCATGATCATTGTATAATATACTATTTAATAACTCAAGAAAATGACTCATGTTTTCATCGTGCCTGTCATTTATAATATATTACGTAAAATAATACGTAGTTTTGAAATTTCAGTCCTCCTAATAACTCACTATGTGGCCATATACCCTAGTTTTTTTTAAAATGAGCTTGTGCTCAAGACATTATAATAATGTTCTAAGTGAGCCATATTCAGATAAAATTTGCCTCCGTAAACCACAAATTTCGGGAAATACCCATTTAGATACAAAGGGAAGTACCAGTTGTTACAGTTCCTGAAATTTATAATTGCCAGTTTAAATAACACTAGTTATCACGGCGAACTTTGTATCGCCTCAAATATAAAAAAAAAATAAGATTATTTTAATATTTCATGCAAATGTATGTATTATTAATTATAATTGAAAAACGCGACGGACGGACAGACAAATTGTCGTATTAAATATATAGATAATTAGGTACTAAGTAATTCTTTGGATTGTGATATCACATGAAGTGAAGTAATCTAACAGTTGCAATCGCTTGATGGTAAGTAATAATAATAAATTCTTAAATACTTTTGAATGTCAGCAGCTAACAATCGTTTAAACATTTGAAGGTTACGTATCATGCGGTACATTCATGATTTCTTCTCCTACTATTAGATCTTGAATATTTGTTGGGGGCACATCGTCCTTAGAGATTCTCGTTATAATGTTGTTCATAGTTCATGAGACTCTTTAACTTTTTACTTGTTCACTTTTTGTATGAAACTTGTAATTTAATTTAACTTTGTAGTAGTAGGTATTCCATTAAGTTTAGGGTAACTAGTATCTTTAAAATTAAGAAATCAATACTTTATTTCTAAGAGCTTACTGTTTTATTTAATGATAAAGATAAGCCATTAATAAGATATTAATAACTTATTATATTAATCAAATATTTGTGTGATCCACTAATGTTTATATATTATGTATGTATTTAGAAATATATAAGTATGTTTATCAGTTATCTAGATCCCATAGCACAAGCTTATAGCTTAGTTTGGGCTAGACGAACGTTTTGTGAGAATGTCCAAAAAAACATTTTTTTATTCATGAGTTAAAATACCGTTAAAATCGGTATTATTCATAATCTGAAGTTTAAAATGAAAATAGGTACCGATTGTCATAAAAAAATGGATCATTTCTCTTGTACACCTGACAGAGACAGAAGATTCTCTTCAGCTCTTCTGGATCTAAACAGAGCATTTTTAAACTAATAAGGTTTTCAATGTTAGGCCGACAAAGGAGTTTCACAAGAGAAATGTAATTCTGTGACATGACGTAAAGTGAAACCAGCCGTTGAAAGTAAAGAAATCAAACACATGATACAAAATAGGTAGGTTTATGAAACTCAACGTCGTCGTAATATGAAACAGAAAGCAAAGATGTCTGTGTGGGAGTAATTCACGGCCTTTAAAAATAGCATGACTAACTCTCGTGATTGCATTGCCTGCTTGCCCCCAATACTTGCTTAAACTTGACATACTTTATGTAGGCCCTTCCTGCAGAACAATATGGGCGGAAACCATAATTACACAACACATCATTACGTACTACGTAAATTATGATCATGTGGCACTTAACGATAAATACCGTTTTAAAAAGAAAAACTTCGTATTTCTCGTATCTTAAGATATCGTTTATTTATATTGGTGGTAAGGGGCTTTAAGAACGAACTCCAGAAACCAAGTCATCATTTAATTTTTTATATGTAGTTCAAAATTTTCGTTACCTGCATTAGAGTAAACCTTCATTTTACGTGGAATAAACAAGATAACTATACAAAATATAGATATTTCGAATATTTTTATCTACCCGATCGGGGAAAACAATGTTTGATGTATTATGAGTGTTTTTCTTAATGATTTTTACTACGAGTATATCAGAGAGTCATCGTTATTTTATAATTTAATTTTAGACTCATCACGAGGTATATACTTATGTGTTAAATGATTTTGTGTTGTTGATATGACTTACTCCAGATTTTTTGTGTGTTGGAAGTGTTGGAATTATAGATTTAGGATAGGGTTGAAATACAGTTTTTGCCTACGGGATAAGTCCGAATGATTTAAATAAACATTCGACTTAATGTCTTAGTGCCCCAATGTTATTTACCTGAGCGGTTACTTTGACAATTAATAAAGCATCCAACACGGTATACAACCAACGGTGCTTGCTTGCAATGGTGTATTTATCCCTAGTAAAATTATTGGTTTTTAGGTACAATTCGCAAGGGATAAGCAGATTTGTGAGAGTGACCACGAAAAAGTAGAGTAAAAACTCTTTTTTACCTGTGTGTACAACACGAGTGTGTGTAAAAGAGGTCACATATACGTTCACGGAAACTGCACTCACAGAAATGCACATTTTTATGTGCCTAGTTATTTTGGGGTACTTAGTGTTTTTGCTGTTTCCATAACTAAGTTAAGATTAATTATAACTTTTCGACATAACAAATGACGCCGAGTCTGGCAAATATCGGCCAGGTCAAAGTCCTTTCAAACAGTGGTAATGGTTTCGGCGCACACAATGAAATCGCGCCGACCTACATTCTTAACGTAAAGAGAAATTATAGATTAACACCAACAACAAAGAACTGGTGAGAACAATATTCACACAAGGAAATAACCTAAAATTCATGAAATTTCTTTTGCAAAAGAGAGTGTAAATAAAAACACTTTAAATGAAATATTAAATATAAAATACTAAAACTATACATTTATTGCATTCAGACTTTACGCATGTTACAATTTCTTGGAGTTCCAACTATTAAATGAGAAGTTATTCTATGTAATACTTACCACAGAATAGGGAATAGTACTTGGTAATACCAGGCCTATGTCACTCGCCTAACAATCGCAAAAAATACGTGACGTCAGACGTCTCTTGTGCGTGACACGGCATTTATCGACTCCGTGTCATTGAAGTCATAATGATTGATTAAATTATGCTGATATATATTTTACTTTGCTGACAACCCTAACGTTCGAATGATGTTCTCTGTAAACAAATGAATGTGCTTTAATTAACGTCGGAGTGCAAGTTCTGTATGTAAGTACCTACTATTCCCTATTCTGGGGTAATACTTACAATTTTTCAAATTTGAAATTGACTAACGAAATACAAATAATTATGTTAAACGTTACAAAAGGAGCATTTTCAGGGTCAGTTCATAATTTAGGAAATAAGGTTTTATTTATGCAACATCATAATATTACATTATTATTGTACCCACGTGTCCGGTTTTTAAATAAAAATCTAGGTGTAACTTCTTATGTTTGATTAATGATGAGTTAATTTGTAATTTGTGTTATAAGTGATAGTGTAGGCATCACAATTGCTCACTCTAGAATCTAGTCAAAAGATAATTGATGATTGATCTCCTGTCTCAGATAGTTATGTATACTGATGATTAATGATAAAACTAATGAATCATTTAAACGTGCCTTCTAAAAGTAGTTCTACCTACCTACCTTCTTCTTGTTCTTTTAAAGGTGTGGCTCCATCGTTCGTCGATGATTTTGCCACTGTCAAGGAAATGTTTGATAGTCCCGCAGTGAAGAACTAGTTACTCCGAACTAGCTCTAGGTGCGGGAAAAGATAAGAACCGGTGTTCGTTATTGCAAGAGTGAGCGTCTGGAACCCGGTTTTTGCGGAGCGCCTGAGGTAATCTAAAAAGCCACCAACCACGCGCTTAGCAAAAACCGAACTCCTACCCACCTAACAAATTACTTTTCATCAGGCCACTCAAGCGTCCAAGGGGACTGCAGTTGCCCAAATTCTTTTCTTGTCCTGTCTAAGGGTAATATAGTGTTTATCTCGTATAGTTTCGTACATCAAATTTAGTTGATGTTAGTTCTTTACACGTTTAATAGCTGAGAAACCAGAAAGATAAACTAAACACCTATGTCGGAGCATTATCTTCCTTAATGCTAATACTTATTAAACCTTAAAGAAATCACTGTGATGTGATAAGAGGCATTGTATAAGTTTGCATAAAACTTGCTTATCATATAAGAACGCGACATACATAACTGTTATGGAATACTAAGAACTCATAAAAGTTTTATTGAACCCGTTAACTGTACAGAAAATGTACAAAAAGTAGATGTATTTAAAAAATACAGTAATACGTACGTTAGAAAAGATAGGCAAGAACATTGACCAGAATATGATTATTTTGTTTTACAGTTTAAAGTTAATGGAACCTAGTTCTCGAATAACGTCATATGAGCATTTTTGAGACACAATATCCCATAGCTGATAATAAGAGAATGAATCATAGAGTGCACGGGGGCGATGAGGCAATGTGCTACATGGGTTTACTTGGAAATGGTTATCAGTCACTAGAATTTAGCTCGTTTAAATTTAATTATACACACAACACAACACAGAATCCGGTATATATCGCTGAAGGGGTATTTAGAAGTGTTTATTTCGCCCATATTTGGTCAGCCACTTTAATCCCATGTAATTTAGGAGGACCTATACTTAGCTGTTTACATGAAAACTGAGTAGTATCCGCATATGTAATAATGAATAATTCAATTTTCTTTGTCAATTCAAAAAAAATATCTTCCAGGGTTTTTGATTACGGAGTATTGTCAGCTTATGTGCGTTTTAATTCCTTCATACGCGTAACAGTTATTTAGGCACACCATTACCTACATCACGTCAATGAAGATTGCAATTTAAATTCGACCTCTACTTCCAAACCAGACAGCTGTTTTTTGCACCAGATGTTTTTTGAACTTTTTCTGTGATCTCATTTTACTTGTTGCTGACGGCGCGGGCGGCAGGCGGCGTTGGCGCTTCACATTTTGTGGCGGAAGCCATGTGTCATAAAACTGCAATCGTTTGAAATTAAATTTTAAATATTATATAAAATTTCCAGGTGTACTTAATTTAATTATAAACTCTAAAGATCCACGGACTTCTTAGGTAATTGACTCGTGACAAATTAGGTAATAGCTCAGGGCAACTATCTCTATACTACGTATAAATAGAGCGCTGATTATCGGTCTGAACCACTAACAACCACTCTGCACGTCAGAACAGTAAAACAGTCGAGGATGACGTAACGTCACCACAGCTTTCTGATTAAGTTTGCGTATGGAAAAAATGGAAATAATTTATTGTTTGTAGCTATTGTTCTGAGATCTTTTTTTTGAAGTGTTTCAATGTAATGCACCCCTAGTGGAATGCAAACATATACTGGGCAACCTATATCAGAGCTGCTTAGTTGTGGCCACGAAGAAAACGGGTGATACTCGCCATCTATCTATAGATGGGTGATCTGAGGATAATATTTAAATAAGAAAACATCTACAATAATCGAGCATAGAGTCAGCAAGAGTCAAATCGTGTCATAGACATTGCTACCTCCTTTTGTAGATTGTTATTTAAATATCAACTGATTTAAACGTAACTGCCCAAACTCTGGGTACAAAAGTATAGTGTCGTTTAAATGTCGACATTATAGCAACAACAACTACTTACTACTTATAGCTATAAATTGGGGAAAGTCACACTGACTTGTTATAAAAACTAACAAAATAAAAAATTATGAGTTTCTAAATTGAAAGCTTATAATGTAATTAGGCTAACTACTCTGTATATTTAGTTTGTTGCTAATAACCATAGTTGAAGTTTAAGATGGGGCGGGGCCCCAAGAGATTAGACTACGTCCTCGCCGTCCGCCCTGGACCCCAACTTGACCACGGTAACGCAGTGGCAAGTTGGGTGACCGAACGTCGAAATCGAGACTTGAGTGGCCAACACAGAAGAAATTGTGCTTACTATGAATACGCCTGAAGAGACCCCCGGTCCTGACACTGCCCTTCCCCGGGCAGTCTCAGCCGACGGGGGCTCGCGCCGCCTAGTTGCAGCGCGACGTCGACGCCCCAAGGAAATGTTGCTGCTGGGACTGACGATGGGTCAGCTCCCAGTAGGGTGAAGATTAAGGGCCGTTCCTCTTCGCAGAAGAGGACCCTCGAGAAGGAGGGGCAGCCGCGCGACCGGAGCACTAGTTGCTCTGGGTGGGGGTCCCTCCTCTCCAGCGATTCGGAGGAGGAGGTGCCAGTGAAGACGGTGCGCACGCGTCTCGGCGCCTACAGAGTGCGCCCGCCTACTCCACCGCCGTCCTCTGTACCGTCCCTGTGTAGTCGCAGGGATATTGGTGTGCCGCCCGCGCGGGAGATCATGAGCATTCTCTCCCGCATGAACGCGGCCATGCGGGGGAGTAAGAATATGTCGGGGAGGAAGAAGATTATGGCTTCACTGGTGGATGAAGCCCAATCCTCCCTCGACAAGCTCCTCGAGCGGAGCGTCACAAAGGAGGAGGCGAAGCTCCGCAAGCAGGTTGCGAGCCTGGAGGTGGAGCTCACTGCCTCCCGAAAGGAGATGGAAGATCTCCGTCGGGAGGTCGCTGAGTTGACCAAAGCGGTCAAGGCACCTCCAGGTCCCATGCCGCCTCCTCCTCTGACGGCTGGACCAGCGCCGAAGACGGCGCCTAGGACCGCGCCCACCATGGCGCCCGGCTCGCCACCGAAGCCTGTACCGACTACGGTGCAGGTACTGACGGCGATCGAGAGGCGCCTCGCGGTCCTGGAGGACCGGGCGTACCGCCCTCCGCTAGCGCGTCCCGCGTTTTCATACGCGGCGGCTGTTGGCGGTGCTCCCGCTCCGGGTCCAAGCGGCACACCCGCTGTCCGCCGCCCCGCTCCGCCCCCGTCCGCTTCGGTGAGCCGGATGCCGGCCGAGACCGCGGCCCAGGCGCGGAAGGCCAAGGGGCGCGGTAAGAAGAGTGGCACCCCTGCCGCCTCGTCTTCCTCTAACGTCGCTCCCGTTGCTTCCTTACATCCTTCCAGACGGGAGGGATGGGAAGTAGTGGGAGCCAAGAAGAGGAAGACGAAGGCTGCCAAGAAAGCGGCTAAAGCCGCCGTGGCGAAGGCGCCGAAGAGGCCCCGCCCTTCTCGCTCCACCGCCGTCGTCCTGACGGTGACGACGGTAGGTGTGGAGAAAGGGGTGGGGTACGCCGACGTACTGAGGACCGTGAAGTCCTCAGTCAACCTCTCGGCCCTCGACATACAAGGGGGGCTCCGGTGCAAGACGACACGCACCGGGGCTCGCCTCCTCGAGGTCTGCGGCGCCTCCAGCGGCCCTAAAGCTGACGCCCTAGCGGCCCAGCTCAGGGGGGGAATCGATCGTTTACAGGCTGGCGCGTGGAGGAGGGTGAGGAGACGCACTCGGATCATCGGTACATCCGGTTCGATGTCGTCCCCCCACCTGACCTCCCACAGCCGGTGGCAAACCCCCCGGATCCGCGTTGGGCACTTCACCATCTGGATCGGCAGGCTCTCCTGGAGGCATCCATCGTGCAGGCCTGGATTCCGGCGCCGGACCGGCCTGCCGATGTGGATGCCGAGGCGGAGTGGTTCAGGAGAGCCATGTCGCAAATCTGTGATGCGGCGATGCCTAGAGTTACACCCAGACCGGCCAGGAAGCAGGTGTACTGGTGGTCGCCGGAGATTGCAGAGCTGCGCGCAGCAAAATAAAAATAAATAAAAATAAAATAACGTTTATTATCTTTGAAATTTTCAGAAAATTATTTAGATTAGTCAGAAGTTGGTGTGACTCTACCGAGGGTTCCAAAATGCAACGAGACTGAGAAGAGCCCTCAAGAAACTCAGCTCGGCTTTTTTCAAAATATTTCATCTTAAATCTAATACAGAGTTATTTAGAAAGGAGCAATTCGTTACGTTGTTACATCCAGGCCGCCTTGTCATCTAAGAAATCATTAATACTATAATAAGCTTTATGGCACAATTTACTTTTTATTAGTTTTTTAAATTTATTGACAGATAAATTTGCTATTTCGGTTGGCAATGTATTGTACATTCGAATAAAGTTCCCCGCAAAAGAATTACTCACTTTATGAAGCCTAAATTTAGGAACAGCCAGTTTATCCTTATTTCTTAAGTTTAGATTATGATTATCACTATTTTTCACAAATTTACTTTTGTTCTTGTGGGTATACAATAAAATTTCATAAATATACTGTGAATACACTGTAAGGATGTTAATATGCTTAAACTTATCTCTTAATGACTCCCGAGACCCCATTCCATAGATAGTCCGGATAGCCCTCTTCTGCAACACAAAGATGCATTCAATATCGGCAGCGTTACCCCACAGTAGTATGCCATATGTCATGATACTGTGGAAGTAGCTGAAGTAGACAAGACGCGCCGTTTTAATGTCTGTAAGTTGTCGGATCTTTTTGACAGCATAGGCTGCTGAACTAAGCCTGGCCGAAATTTTTCCGATATGAGGCCCCCATTGCAATTTGGAGTCTAACGTTATGCCCAGAAAGACAGTGTCATCGACCAATTCTATTATATCATCCCTAACCTTAACACTGGTTTTAACAAGTCTTACATTAGGTAAGGTGAATCTTACACATTTAGTTTTATTTTCATTTAATAATAAATTATTAGCACAAAACCAGTGGACTATCCTAGAGAGGGCAATGTTTACATCGTCAAGTTCGCGCTGTCCACGTTTAACTTTAAATATTAAAGAAGTGTCATCAGCAAACAAAACTACCTCGTGGTCGTCTCTTATGAGGTGAGTGAGATCATTAATATATACTAGAAAAAGAAAAGGTCCCAAAATTGAACCCTGCGGTACCCCCATTGCTACAGGAGAACCAGGTGACTGTTTACCATTGATCACTACTTTCTGGACCCTATCACTTAAGTAAGAATTGACGAAATTCAAGGTCGTCCCCCGGATTCCGTAATGATCAAGTTTCTTAATTAAAGTCTGGTGCTGAACGCAATCGAAGGCCTTAGATAAGTCACAGAATACACCATAAGCATCATATGACTCATCCCAGGCCCTGTATATACACTCTAATAATTTAATACCGGCATCAGTGGTGGACCGACCACGAGTGAAACCGAATTGTTTTGTATGTAATAGTTTATTAACGTTAAAGTGATTTTGCATTTGATTAAGCATAATTTTTTCAAAAATTTTACTAAATGTAGGTAGTACAGAAATGGGACGGAAATTGGACGGATCTGAAGTACTACCCGATTTAAACAGGGGAATTAATTTACTAGATTTCATTAAATCAGGGAACACACCACTATCAACACAATTATTAAATATTATTACTAGTTCAGGAGCAACCATTTCAATAAAAGAATTTACTAAATACACAGAGATGCCCCAGAGGTCAGCTGTTTTCTTGATATTTAAAGATTTAAAAGTTTTTAAGATAGTGTTTATGTTGCATGCATCTCCGCCCGCCGCCGGTACACCAGGTTTCGCCGGAGGCGTCGCCGCCCAGACGACGCGGCAGCCCGAGAGGCGGAGCTTTTTCAGGCATACAGGGAGGCTAAAGGTAATCTCCAGGAGACGATAAAGCGGGCCAAGACGGCGGCCCGCGAGGAGCTCCTGGAGACCCTGCAGCAGAACTCATGGGGGCGCCCGTACCTACAGGTCAGGGAGAAACTCCGACCTAGGGCGCCCCCACTGACCCAGAGTCTCCAGCCGCAGCAGCTGGAGCGGGTCATGGGCTCCCTGTTTCCGACGAGCGCGAAGGAGCACGTCCCTCCGCGCATGGCTCCGTCTCTGCCCGACGCGGATAGCACCAACGAAGACGACGTACCCGAAGTCAGGGTGGGGGAGCTAGGTGCGGCAGTACTCCGGCTTAAACGCCGGAAAATCACTGCCCCCGGACCCGACGGCAATCCTGGCCGTGCATGGGTCCTGGCCCTCGGAGAACTCGGGCCTCGACTGATGGGGCTCTTTAGCGCATGCCTCGAAAGGGGCCAGTTTCCCAAGGTGTGGAGGACGGGGAAACTGGTCCTGATCCGTAAGGCGGGGCGGCCGGTGGATTCACCGTCCGGATACCGGCCGATCGTGTTGCTCGACGAGGTGTGTAAGCTCTTTGAGCGAATTATCACGGAACGCCTCGTCGAGCATCTCACGAGTGTGGGGCCAGACCTGGCGGATAACCAGTTCGGTTTCCGTCGGGGACGCTCCACCGTGAGCGCGATCATGCGCGTGAAGAGCCTGACGGAGGAAGCAGTCTCGCAGGGCAAGGTGGTGGTGGCGGTGTCTCTTGACATCGCCAACGCGTTCAACACCTTGCCATGGAGCTGCGTTAGGGAGGCGCTCGTGTATCACGAAACGCCTCTCTACCTCCGTCGTATTGTCGGGGCCTATCTCTCGGAGAGGGCCATAGCTTTCCCCAGCTGGCTCGGGCCAGCTCGGCGAGATGTGTCGTGCGGTGTTCCGCAGGGGTCGGTCCTGGGCCGCTTCTGTAGAACATCGGCTACGACTGGGTGCTGCGGGGTGCGTTGCCTAGGGGTGTCGGCGTAACGTGCTACGCCGACGATACCCTCGTCACGGCGCGGGGTGCAACGTACCAGGAGCACTCAAGGTCACGACGGGTGTTGCTCGAGTCGTGGGTCGGATACGGCAGCTGGGACTGGAGGTGGCCTTGCACAAGTCCGAGGTTCTGTGTTTTCACAGACCTCGGAACGGTCCACCCGAAGGTTCCAGCATAAATGTGGGAGGCGTTAGCATCGGCATCAAGCCCTCGATGAAGTGCCTAGGGATCGTACTTGATAGCCGATGGAACTTCGGACCACATTTCCGAAGTTTGGTCCCCAAGGTGACGCAGGCATCGGTCGCGCTTTCGCGACTGATGCCCAACCTAAAGGGACCCAACGCCTCCTGCAGGAGACTGTACCTGGGGATCGTGCGGAGTATGGCCCTATACGGGGCTCCCGTATGGGCGGATAGGTTGGCGGTCAAGGGGAACGTGACTCTGTTAAACAGACCACTTCGAACCTTGGCCGTCAGAACCGTACGGGGGTACCGCACGATCTCCGGAGAGGCTGCATGTCTCCTAGCCGGGACCCCTCAATGGGACCTGGAAGCGAGAGCCCTTGCGTCATTGTTCCAATGGCGCAAGGAGGCGCTGGAGCGGGACCACAGGCCTGCGTCTCGAGAAATCGAGGACCAGCGGTCCCAACTCCGCCAGGATCTCATGGAGTCATGGAGGGTGCGACTTGAGCAACCCAAGGGGGGTGCCATCTTCATAGCGGCGGTGAGACCGATCATTGACGATTGGCTGCAGAGGCAGCATGGTTACCTCACGTACCGTGCGACGCAGATCGTTACCGGGCATGGATGCTTCGGTAGCTATCTGTTTCGCATGCATCGTGAGGTCACACCCCGGTGTCAACACTGCGAGGTTTCCGACGACGACACTGCACTCCACACGTTGGTGGAGTGCTCAGCGTGGGTGAGTCAGCGCCGGGACCTCGTAGTGGGTCTGGGCGTGGATACCCTCTCGCTGGGGACCATGCTCCAAGCCATGGTATCCAGCGGGAGTAGGTGTAACGCGGCCGTGTCCTTCTGCGAGCAAGTCAGGCTAGAAGGGTTGCGTGCTGCGGGGCCTTTGCCCCATAGCACGCAACCAGATTCACTCACTGACGCGGGATAAAACCCGACCCCAATGTCGCGGGATTCTCGTCCCGACCAAACACCCGCAGAGACCACAGAGGTGGTCAAAGTCCGCCGGGCGCTACTGGATATACCCTCTGCTAGTAACCAGAGACGCCCGGCAACGGACGTTAGAGCGGCCGCGGCCTTGGGACGCGGAATTAAAAAAAAAAAAAAAAAGTTGAAGTTTAAGATAAACAACTCAACTGGTTCGGTGGCGTGGTCAGTAGTGCTTCGGCTTTCAACTCAGGAGTCTCGGGATCGATTCCCGGGTCGAATCAAATATTCGTGTGATCCACAAATTGTTTCGGAGTTTGGGTGTTTTCTATGTATATTATGTATGTATTTAGAACTATATAAGTATGTTTATCAGTTGTCTAGATCCCATAGCACAAGCTTATAGCTTAGTTTGGGCTAGATGACGTTGTGTGAGAATGTCCAAAAATATTTATTTATTTAACATGTCATGTCAACCTCAGTAACAATAAGTGAATTTAGAATTGTGTTTCATAACTTATGTAAAATTTCCCATGCTAGTGGCGTTATGTAATATTATTACAGCCAGTGCGCGAATAAGTTATTGCCTCACACTTAAATGTATTTACGTGTTCCATTCACTAAGGGAGACTCTTATCCCAAGACTTCCTTTACTTGACTACCTTCTGCCGCATGCAAAAGATATCTTGATTTTTAGGTTTATGTTACCCACACACGTAGTTGGGCGCGTATAGATGAAACTTATCTATTTCAAATTCGATAGTAGGTATAGTTTGTCTAAAAAGTCATGACGTGGAGCTGGAAAATTAAAGCGTTGGCAACAATCATTCAAGGCTCAATGCCAATCCCACCACTCGGCAAAAGTACTATTGAAATCCAATAGCACTTTTGACGAATAGCGAGATCGACACCGAGACCCAAATGATTGCCGTCAACGCTTTCATTTACAGCTCCGCGTCATGACTTTTTGGAAAAACTGTAATAATCTACAAGTATAATACTTATACCGCACTCCACACGTTGGTGGAGTGCTCAGCGTGGGCGAGTCAGCGCCGGGACCTCGTAGTGGGTCTGGGCGTGGATACCCTCTCGCTGGGGACCATGCTTCAAGCCATGGTATCCAGCGGGAGTAGGTGGAACGCGGCCGTGTCCTTCTGCGAGCAAGTCATGCTCGCGAAGGAGGCGGCCGGGAGGGAGAGGGAGCGTACCCTCCCCGCCGAGTTCCGTAGTCGGCGGCCAGGCCGCCCCAGACTACGCGACTACGCCCAAGACTATCGTCCTCCATGATCGGGGCCTGAGGACGGCGGGATCGCCACCCACCGTCCTTACAGAAGCAGGCTAGAAGGGTTGCGTGCTGCGGGGCCTTTGCCCCATAGCACGCAACCAGATTCACTCACTGACGCGGGATAAAACCCGACCCCAATGACGCGGGATTCTCGTCCCGACCAAACACCCGCAGAGACCACAGGGGTGGTCAAAGTCCGCCGGGCGCCACTGGACATACCCTCTGCTAGTAACCAGGGACGCCCGGCAACGGACGTTAGAGCGGCCGCGGCCTTGGGCCGCGGAATTAAAAAAAAAAAAAAAAAAAAAAAAAGTATAATACTTATAGGTCAGGTATAAGTTAAATCCGTAAAAAAATTAAGAAATGAAGGCTCGGAACAAATCTGCTCTCTTAACTTACCAAATACAATTTACGTCAATTATCTAATATAACGTAGGATTAACAGTGTTTATGTGTAATATAATATGTACATCATATTTTAAGGTCGATCTTTCGTCTAGACAGAGGAACGTTGACTTCAATATAAATATTCCTCGATTTTTGTTTTTCTTGTGAACTCATCCTTTATTCATGAGTATTGAAAAATATTACTTTTAAATGGTTGTAGAGAGGTACCATTGGTTGATAAGTTAAATGATTTTAAATTGTACCTCTTAGTACCTATAATTTTATAAATATTATAGCAAAATTAGAGACATAGAAAGTTTTATAAGTGAAGTTACTTAGAGAAACTTGAACTTCCAAAGAATATTTATCAGAACGTGTCTGTCTTATTTGCATATCAGTGAGTTTTTGAATAGTTACACACGTCTCAGTCATGGCGAAGCAATTTAAATTAACACTTACACTGACGTTTTCATTATTAGAACTCACTTTCATTTATCACTCACTACACATAGGTACCTCGACTTTACCTCTAATGAAATATACATTCTATTTATAAACGTTTACGTTGCTTTGTACATTGTCGGTTCAGACTTCAAATAATACGAGTATGACTTTCTAACAGCACCGTAGTGATATGTTATGTAAACTGTACAGATGAGACTTGATGGAATATAATGATGATATTGACCTTAGTCGACGATATAACCTATGACCTGTCGATAACCTGATATACCTACTTACAATGTTGTATTTAATCGTTCTCGTATCTAATCGTCGTAATAATCTCGTTGGGTTGAAATAAGGTACAGAGACAAGTGATAAGCAAAAATAAAAGGCATGAATGGGTTTTCCATAGGAATTCAGCACCGAGAACTAGAAAACTATATAATAATGGTATAACTAGCTGTCCCAACGAACTTCTTGCCGCCTGCAATTTTACTTTTAAACCTTCCCTGGACTTCCAGGAATATTTTTAAATTTAAATTAGCCAAATCGGTCGAGATAAACGAACGGCGATTCATTTTGATACTTACATATATGATACTTCATAGGCAGAGCACCATCCGCTCAATATAGAGGATAAGTTCATTATAACCATCGGTACATATAATCACGCCTATATTCTTTGAGGAAGGAGGACAAGTAGAAATGTCATTACACACTTACATTTTGCAGTACCTACTTAGCTAATACTGGCAAATATTTCCTGTTACCAGACTCCAAACAGTTCAACAACAACAACAATTTAAATCAATAAGCATTCTGTACTCTCAACCTTAATTTCAGCAGCGAGGACCCATGTTACAAAGTTACAATCCGCATTCAGCTCTACTAAGAGCTGATTAGCAAAGCACCTCCCTATGTTCCTTAAATTTAAACATCGTTTGCTCAATACACATGTTACCATTTATTAGGCGTACCTTTAATCACCTATATGTTACGAGTATGCATTATGTATACTTACTTACTGAAGTATAGAATTCTATATCGTGACTAACTTTCAGGTTTATTAAAATAGACTGCGGTTTGTTGGTGTTGGGTGATTCATTCTTCATTACGCATACGATGTATAAATTTAATATTCTGTTTCATCCACTTGTGAGTATTGTATCCAGAGAATCAGGTTAAACATACTTACCTATAATAGAAAAAAAGACTCAATCTTTCACGATAGATGGCTCTGATCTGATGATCTGATGAAGATAGATCTGATCTGATGAAGATAGATCGCGATGTCGAATGCTCCTGCTGTGGTGTCAGTAATTCAATTGGTCGGAGCAGTATAGAACAGTTCCTTTATTATGGGATTCCCCTAGTTATATGTATGAACTATTGTTTTCAGTGTAGGTATCTGGTGTGAAAATCTCTTTGCAGTAAAATTCTATTAGACAACTAAGTTTTACGTTATAATTACTTACATTAACGTGAGGGTTTTACCAGAAGTACAGGAAAACTATGAGCACTTTTATCTACGCTACAGCAGTGGTACCATAACATTTATTTGCATCTTGTTTGCGTGTTTCACAGTTTGAAACACAGCTTACAAGAACGTGACCAAACTAGTCATAGATAGAATTCAGATTATAATATCTCATAAGATCTCAATTCTCAACATATTCACATAGCAATACTGTAACAAATAATATCAGCTGAAGTTGACATGCTGTATCAGTATTTATCTATCGGTTGATAGATGATAATTACATTTGATAAATCAGATGGGAAGTAGAACTACGAAATGTTTGGTAATAGTTGGTTTGTTTAAAGCCGTTACACCATAACGTTGTGCAATAATAACATAATACAGTCGGTACCTACCCATCAGACATCATTAGTCAACAAAGCAGAGGTATTCACGGTGAATCACCGGTGTATATTGTTTATAGAGAAGCTGGTATGGCATTTACCCACTGGTATGACTATAGAAATAGAAAAGAGCAAATCTAGTGGGTTTCTAGGTCTGTGGGTATGACCATGACAATTGGAGGAATGTAACGTCCAAGTGAGCCCAAGTTAGCGGTCGTGACAGAATGTAAAGAAAATACCCTGGTCCTAAGGAATACATCAGTAGGTATACAAAATCCCCCAACCCGTACAAGTATTAGGTATACTTTCCATCCGCAAGATAAGGAACGACTGGGGATCGTGCGGAGTATGGCCCTATACTGGGCTCCCGTATGGGCGGATAGGTTGGCGGTCAAGGGGAACGTGACTCTGTTAAACAGACCACTTAGAACCTTGGCCGTCAGAACCATACGGGGGTACCGCACGATCTCCGGAGAGGCTGCATGTCTCCTAGCCGGGACCCCTCCATGGGACCTGGAAGCGAGAGCCCTTGCGTCATTGTTCCAATGGCGCAAGGAGGCGCTGGAGCGGGACCACAGGCCTGCGTCTCGAGAAATCGAGGACCAGCGGTCCCAACTCCGCCAGGATCTCATGGAGTCATGGAGGGTGCGACTTGAGCAACCCAAGGGGGGTGCCATCTTCATCGCGGCGGTGAGACCGATCATGGACGATTGGCTGCAGAGGCAGCATGGTGACCTCACGTACCGTGCGACGCAGATCGTTGCCGGGCATGGATGCTTCGGTAGCTATCTGTTTCGCATGCATCGTGAGGTCACACCCCGGTGTCAACACTGCGAGGTTTCCGACGACGACACCGCACTCCACACGTTGGTGGAGTGCTCAGCGTGGGCGAGTCAGCGCCGGAACCTCGTAGTGGGTCTGGGCGTGGATACCCTCTCGCTGGGGACCATGCTTCAAGCCATGGTATCCAGCGGGAGTAGGTGGAACGCGGCCGTGTCCTTCTGCGAGCAAGTCATGCTCGCGAAGGAGGCGGCCGGGAGGGAGAGGGAGCGTACCCTCCCCGCCGAGTTCCGTAGTCGGCGGCCAGGCCGCCCCAGACTACGCGACTACGCCCAAGACTATCGTCCTCCATGATCGGGGCCTGAGGACGGCGGGATCGCCACCCACCGTCCTTACAGAAGCAGGCTAGAAGGGTTGCGTGCTGCGGGGCCTTTGCCCCATAGCACGCAACCAGATTCACTCACTGACGCGGGATAAAACCCGACCCCAATGACGCGGGATTCTCGTCCCGACCAAACACCCGCAGAGACCACAGAGGTGGTCAAAGTCCGCCGGGCGCCACTGGACATACCCTCTGCTAGTAACCAGGGACGCCCGGCAACGGCCGTTAGAGCGGCCGCGGCCTTGGGCCGCGGAATTAAAAAAAAAAAAAAAAAGATAAGGAACGAGTGCTAGGATACATAAAAAAACGAAATTCTCGATCATTTGATCTAATCCTTATCCTCAATTTAAGGACTCCTCAATCTAAGTACATTGTATAAACTTTGTAAAGCAACTAATAGCATTTTTAGGGCGAGCTTGCGCACTTAATGATTGTGGGTGAAAAAAATAACAAGTAGCTTTTAACATTACTTAAATTATTTTTGATCTTATAGAAATGGTGAATGTAATTTTTGTCCCCCCTTAGCTCTCGAGAACTGCTTATGCCCAATGATGGTTGACCCCTCTATGGATAGCCCTCGATCTGGAGGCAAGCCAAAAAATCGAAAATTTGACCTAGCCCTAAGGGGTCAAAAGTTATAGGCCAAAACCTATGGCGTGGTGCGGCGCGAAGCACCGCGCAAGGCACCGTACTAGTTAGAAAAGAATATCGTATTTATATGCGAAGTAAATCATAAAAATAATGTTTTAAGGCTGTAAAATTATATTGGTTTAAAAACGGCTATTGAACCGAAGTGAAACACTTCAAACAGATATAAAGCTTTCAAAATGAATCCATTAAACATTAAAAACAATTTTAACAGTTTCTCAACCAATCAAGAGTCAATACCCTGAAGTCTGAAAATTTGACCTAGCCCTAAGGGGTCAAAAGTATAGGTCAAACCTATGGCGTGGTGCGGCGCGAAGCAACGCGCAAGACACCGTACTATACGAGTAGTATAAAAAGATCTCCTCACGTCTATATCATTATGGCAGATTCGTTAACATTGAAACATTATTAATTTGAAAGATATTCAGTTCAGATAATGATTAATAGCTCTTTTAAAACCTGTTGATTTTATATAAATTGTTACCTATTATAATTAATGTGCATCATCATTAACCAGACGGAATAACAGACGATACTGAATCATCCTTCGTCCGGCGCAGTTCAACTAAATTCATCTATAAATAAGATGACAGATACGTAAAACAAACCAACGAACATAAGACTTCATGACTTATTTAGTGTTAACAACGCATCCTACTTTATCGGAAATTAAGTGTACTACAGATATATTTACAACCATAACATTTTCAGTCTCCAACAGTATAAAATTTATACTATAAATATAAATAATTATGTGACGTAGGAAAACCACCATGAAGAGCATATACCACGGCATCAGCAATAATGCAAGCCGCCATCACACGAGTTACATTACGCATTTTTACATAAAAAAATTAGTGTCAATTAATTTACATTATGTAATCCGAAAAATATTGTTTAAGTATTCATCATCTACCTATCTTTATCCC
The DNA here is from genome assembly GCA_963556515.1 of Nudaria mundana. Classification (NCBI taxonomy): domain Eukaryota; kingdom Metazoa; phylum Arthropoda; class Insecta; order Lepidoptera; family Erebidae; genus Nudaria; species Nudaria mundana. The sequence goes on along the minus strand of OY748295.1, from coordinate 6,701,863 downwards.
AACGCAGTTGGAGTCGGCTTTCCAGTCTAACTGCGATTCGGCTGAACTTCGATATTTTACGTGGAGTGATTGCCATCTGACCTTCACAACCTATGGGCGATATCCGAGTTCAGCAGTTAGACCGGTCGGATTTTTGATTTAGGGCCCTAACTACCCCTAACAACTGCCATAGAATTTGTATGATAACCGGGACCGACGGCTTAAAGTGCTCTCCGAGGCACACATAATATTGCTTAAGTATTATTAAATGAAATACTCTATTGTGTTTTTATAAATACGAATGTAAAAATCCGAAGGAGTAGAACCAATAATACTAAACAACACAGTCATGAAATCTGTATTCTATATTGTTATGTTAGTTGTGGAGGATCATAAAACAAGCAAGGACAAAGAACTCGGTTTATGTAAAGCAAAAAGCAAAGGGCCACATTCCCCGCCACGAATCCTTTACTCGTTTTATTCTGTTACTCAACAAAAATCTAAATAGACGAGCTTCGGTCTTTCAATCGTCCTTTTTTACGTCTACACTTCATGCCTGATCGATTCTCGAATAGAATGGGATTATAGAAATGAAACGAAAAATTATAGAAATGGGGAATGTAATTATTGTCCCCCCTTAGCTCTCGAGAACTGCTTATGCTCCAATGATGGTTGACTCCTCTATGGATAGCCCTCGATCTGGAGGCAAGCCAAAAAATCGAAAATTTGACCTAGCCCTAAGGGGTCAAAAGTTATAGGCCAAAACCTATGGCGTGGTGCGGCGCGAAGCACCGCGCAAGATACCGTACTAGTTATAAAAGAATATCGTATTTATATGCGAAGTAAATCATAAAAATAATGTTTTTAAGGCTGTAAAATTATATTGGTTTAAAAACGGCTATTGAACCGAAGTGATACACTTAAAACAGATATAAAGCTTTCAAAATGAATCTATTAAACATTAAAAACAATTTTAACAGTTTTTTAACCAATCAAGAGTCAATACCCTGGCTCCTGGCGCTACTTTCTCCATTACTTGGTCGTATTTCCGTAGAACAACCATCATAACTTTGAAACAGTGAAAGTTGGCATTGAATATCGCTTCATAATTTCCAAGACAACCGGACGGATTTATCATACTGTCAAATGTATCACTTCTATAACACCTATCTTGATAACCGATAAAACTACTTTCTCGGAACTATCCAGTTCGCGTAGTGTGAGCTCCTTTCAACCCACGATACGATTTCACAGTCCGAAAAGAAAATCACGTTGTTTTTACGACGTGCAAAGTGAAATTTTAAACGGTTTTTGTTAAACCTTTTTGTTGTTTTGTTTTTTAATAAAATGTTAATTATAACCGTGGGCTGTGTCTAAATGAACAGTTGTTTGAAAATAGAACTACAAGGCTTGTACTCGTATGTCTATGGATATGGAAATCTATATTATTAACGATTATGTCCGGTTAGCTCAAATTAACCATGCGTAAATATTTTTATTTTAATAGAAACATAAATATTAAAAGAAACAGTGCAGGCGCCTACTTTTATGGAGACATGGTCACAGTTCCATCATCATAATTATAATCAATACTACATACCTATTACAAAACAAAGTTGTTTCGTCAGTAAGTTTAGAACTAGTATAGTATTCTTATATCTGTGGCTTAGATCTTTAAAACTACATAACGGATTTTGATGCGGTTTTCACCAATTGATAGAGTGGTTCTTGAGTATATTTTGTAGAGTGGGCAAAGTCGCGGGTATTCTAACAACGGGCACATTATTTTGAGCGCGGTTTGAGGTTCAGCTTATACATATAGGAATTAAAAGTTTAATTGTGGATTTCAGTGTGTATAGTATAGTTTTTAGTCAGTGTAAATAGTATTTTCTTGTACTGCTAATTTACTTTCTTGTGTCATAGTAAATAAAATCAAACACATTAAAAAAAAAGATAAAACTAGTGATAAAAATACTTTGTCTCATTGTCGACAATGTCCGGAAGAAACCAAAATAGACTTAATTAATAGTTCAAACCTTGAATAAAAATTATTTTATAATTTTTCTATTTTGATTTTGTCCATACATGGTCAACAACTTGAATTAGTAGCTATATTAGTATATTTAGTGTTTCGTTTCTAAATATAGAAATACCTTAATACATAAATACCATTAGGCGGAACATTTTTAATAAAGGTGGTCCAGTTTATATTTTTCAATTATGTAGAGGTAAAGTTTATTTATTTATTTACTTAATCTTTATGCACAAGTATATGTACAAAGGCGGACTTAATAACCCGAGGCATTCTCTACCAGCCAACCTTAGGGTGATGCAGAGAATCGACTGAGTAGGTGCATATACGGTACACTTGACTATACAAACTAAAATATATACTTACATAAATATATACTCAAATAAAGTACACTTATAACCTCAATACGCACATACATACATATGCATATTATGCATACATAAAATTATATACCTACTGAACAGTAAACATACATATACACTGATAATAACGACTACTTACATGAAAGTTGCATTAAATTTCATACTTCACGTTATACATAAAACAATCGCATATATTACCCTATCGTTCAAAGAAATGTGACATATTGATCGCAATACATCATATCTATTTATTTTTTTATTACTTTAACAAAAGGATTTTAATGTTCAGTTGAAACACAAGTAGTTGAAGTCACGTAGTTCTGTAGGGTTGGCAGCTGGGTAACGTACCAAGAAAGTCTTCTTTCGTCGTCTTTTATCAATAAACACCCCATTTACAGGCATAACTTTACGACTTTACTGAAAACATGCTCTTCATAGCTAAATATCTCGCAGACAGATGTTTAAATCAAAAAATCATCTTAGCAACCCCATATTTAATACTCCACACGATGGGATAGACGTGAGAAAAAAATGTCAGTTTCTAGCAATAACCGTTTGGGAAGAGAGCCGAGGATGGACAGACGGACAGACGGAGAGACAGAGATACTATCATATATCTAAGGAGGTCATGATTAGTGATAGTCCTACTTTCAGTGAATGGGCCACTGAGGGTATACACAAAAGTAGACAAAAACTTTATGAACTATACTCAGAAAGACAGCTTAATAGATCAGTTGAATTTCTAGATTATGTTAAAACTTATTCAAAAAAGTTTAAAGCAGATTGTTTAGCAGCTAAATCAAAATATATAAGTGATAAAATTCTCAATAGTGCAGACAAAGTTAAATCTACTTGGAAAATTATAAACGCGGAAAGAGGTCAACAAAAATTAAATGATAATCATTTTAAACTTAATATAAATGGTAAAATAACTACATCAGACTTCGAGGTCGCTAACGAATTTGAAAATTTTTTCTCCCGAATTCCTGTAGATTTGACAAAAACCCTAGGCTCTTCAACCCCCATTGCAGAATCTTGGTTAAAAGCAAACGTTCCTTGTTGTAACGTTATATTTAAATTCAGTAAAGTTAACATAAACACTATCTTAAAAACTTTTAAATCTTTAAATATCAAGAAAACAGCTGACCTCTGGGGCATCTCTGTGTATTTAGTAAATTCTTTTATTGAAATGGTTGCTCCTGAACTAGTATTAATATTTAATAATTGTGTTGATAGTGGTGTGTTCCCTGATTTAATGAAATCTAGTAAATTAATTCCCCTGTTTAAATCGGGTAGTACTTCAGATCCGTCCAATTTCCGTCCCATTTCTGTACTACCTACATTTAGTAAAATTTTTGAAAAAATTATGCTTAATCAAATGCAAAATCACTTTAACGTTAATAAACTATTACATACAAAACAATTCGGTTTCACTCGTGGTCGGTCCACCACTGATGCCGGAATTAAATTATTAGAGTGTATATACAGGGCCTGGGATGAGTCATATGATGCTTATGGTGTATTCTGCGACTTATCTAAGGCCTTCGATTGCGTTCAGCACCAGACTTTAATTAAGAAACTTGATCATTACGGAATCCGGGGGACGGCCTTGAATTTCGTCAATTCTTACTTAAGTGATAGGGTCCAGAAAGTAGTGATCAATGGTAAACAGTCACCTGGTTCTCCTGTAGCAATGGGGGTACCGCAGGGTTCAATTTTGGGACCTTTTCTTTTTCTAGTATATATTAATGATCTCCCTCACCTCATAAGAGACGACCACGAGGTAGTTTTGTTTGCTGATGACACTTCTTTAATATTTAAAGTTAAACGTGGACAGCGCGAACTTGACGATGTAAACATTACCCTCTCTAGGATAGTCCACTGGTTTTGTGCTAATAATTTATTATTAAATGAAAATAAAACTAAATGTGTAAGATTCACCTTACCTAATGTAAGACTTGTTAAAACCAGTGTTAAGGTTAGGGATGATATAATAGAATTGGTCGATGACACTGTCTTTCTGGGCATAACGTTAGACTCCAAATTGCAATGGGGGCCTCATATCGGGAAAATTTCGGCCAGGCTTAGTTCAGCAGCCTATGCTGTCAAAAAGATCCGACAACTTACAGACATTAAAACGGCGCGTCTTGTCTACTTCAGCTACTTCCACAGTATCATGACATATGGCATACTACTGTGGGGTAACGCTGCCGATATTGAATGCATCTTTGTGTTGCAGAAGAGGGCTATCCGGACTATCTATGGAATGGGGTCTCGGGAGTCATTAAGAGATAAGTTTAAGCATATTAACATCCTTACAGTGTATTCACAGTATATTTATGAAATTTTATTGTATACCCACAAGAACAAAAGTAAATTTGTGAAAAATAGTGATAATCATAATCTAAACTTAAGAAATAAGGATAAACTGGCTGTTCCTAAATTTAGGCTTCATAAAGTGAGTAATTCTTTTGCGGGGAACTTTATTCGAATGTACAATACATTGCCAACCGAAATAGCAAATTTATCTGTCAATAAATTTAAAAAACTAATAAAAAGTAAATTGTGCCATAAAGCTTATTATAGTATTAATGATTTCTTAGATGACAAGGCGGCCTGGTTGTAACAACGTAACGAATTGCTCCTTTCTAAATAACTCTGTATTAGATTTAAGATGAAATATTTTGAAAAAAGCCGAGCTGAGTTTCTTGAGGGCTCTTCTCAGTCTCGTTGCATTTTGGAACCCTCGGTAGAGTCACACCAACTTCTGACGAATCTAAATAATTTTCTGAAAATTTCAAAGATAATAAACGTTATTTTATTTTTTATTTATTTATTTTTATCTATACGAGACGATACTACGAGTATAAGGGTTCCGAGACTCTTAAAACGGAACCCTAAAAAGGTGATGAATAAAATTTGAATGGTTGATAACCCTATGGTACGTGCTCCGTGACAATTTGTGGTTCCGTAAACGTGAGTGGACAACTATCACGTGTATATTAGCCCCAACTACTTTGACGTGTTCATCAAAACATTGTATATTTTATGGAGTGCAAGTCACGTGTTCTAAATAGTTGATAAATATGTAGGTACTTGTAACAATTGCCATTGTTTGGCAATTATATTCTGTGTTTCTCAACACACGTCATAACGTAACTAAAATGTAAACTTTTATTTTGTACGTGAAACTTCTAAATGTCTAAAAACTTTAATAGCTTCACAATAATATCAGTTGTGACATGTCTTACCTACTTCTTGCATGTGAAATTCCTTTTAACCTTCTGACCGACTGTTACCTGTCTAGTTAATCCACCATTGAAGTTAGTGGAGTGCTCAGCGTGGGCGAGACAGCGCCGGGACCTCGTAGTGGGTCTGGGTGTGGATATCCTCTAGCTGGAAACCATGCTCCAAGCCATAGTCTCCAGCGCGAGCAGGTGGGGTACCTACCCGCCGTCCTTACAGAAGCAGGCTAGAAGGGTTGCGTGCTGCGGGGCGTTTTCCCCACAGCACGCTACGAGATTCATTCACCGACGCGGGATAAAACCCAACCCCAACGACGCGGGATTTTCATTCCGACCAAACCCCCGAAGAGGCCACACAGGTGGCCTAAGTCCGCCGGGCGCCACTGGAAATGCCTTCAGTGTCACCAGAGACGCCCGCAGGAATGGACATGGGAGCGGCCGCGGTCTCGCGGAATTAAAAAAAAAACCATTGAAGTTAATAACATAGGCTCAAACCCATAAAACCAGATATTCTACCAAAGTAGTGAACCCGTGTTTTTTAAATTTCAAAAGGACCTTAACAGAATTAATATGGATCAAATAGAACGCATCAGCCTATTCAGTGTAAGTAGGTATGAAATAACATATAGCTATATGACTAAACCCGAAAAAGAGCTAAAAATTTATTTCCATTTTTCTGTAAAAGAAAAATCCATCTTCCAATAGAAAAGAAGAAACATTATTATTTTTAAAAAGGCATGCACACATCGCAAACATTCTATAAAAACTAATACAGTTATAAACTTGTCTATGGTAGCCGTGACCGCCAGAGCAATAGGAAAAACTAATTCTGTCATTCTGACGGAGATAATAGGTAATAACTCCTGCAGAGATATAGCAATGTCGCTGATGATGTGTGACACGTGGCAGGTAGGACATATTCAGCTCGTGATCCTTTCAGAAGATTGAATGAAGAATTCTTCTTGTATTTCTTTGTAGCCTCTCTTCATGAATAAAGCGGAAATCCTTATATAAACTATATTACTATGCTAGTAACGATACAGACAAGTTACAGACACTACCGTTCCACAATTGATGCGATGCGGATTTTGCTACCCATTTTAAGCAAGGCTTTCCGCTCTGAGCCTGTGTAAGGACACATTTATTTCAAACTATTTATAGATTCCAATTTCGACCTTCAAAATGGACATATAGCACTAGCTTGTTACTTTAACGTATGCTTCGAGAAACGGAAATCAGTAATAAATTACCTTCTTTATATAGTGTTTAACATCCGTGCGTATGAACTATAGACTTAGAGCATGATAAAATAAGCTAAGTAACGATTGATTTATTAGACTTATACTCGTACCTACAAGTAAACGATAGCCAAATAAACACAAACGCAGCAAACAATATAGTGAAGAAAGTAAGGAGGAGTAGAATTCGCTGGAACAGACATCCTCGCTGTTTTTCCAAAATGTTCCAAAATGTACCAATAAAAAATGTTTCTCAGTACTGTTATCAAGTTTATCCTGGCAAAATCAAGTCTGAATGTATCTTTGTGAACATAAACTGTGGCACATCCTCCGCCTTTCCTGTCGAGAAAAGAAGCACTGCACAGTACACAGCAAGTATTTGCACAAATACCATTCGAAGAAAAAAATATTTTATTCCTCGAGTGTTGCTAAGCAATATGATTCAACCAAAGATAAAATAAAAACTGAGAGATGTGCAAGACAAGCAAATACATGAAATTAGAGTACAAGGTGCAGTGCTGTGTATGTAAAAACTATTTCCATGTAGGTACATATTAATGCATCATAATATCGATCAGCCTTAGGAACAAGGTTACACGTGGAACAAAAATGATGGGTTTGCATGTTTCGAGGTTAAAGTCGAGTATGAAGTAAGAGACGTATTCAGGGACAGTATGTACCTACCTACATTTTATTAATTACTGTTTGAGAAACAGTTAAAACCTTCATTGTAACGAGAATGATTTGAGTTTTGTGTGAAGCTCCTTAGTAGGTACACGAAATTTTCATCTCTTAGTGCTCCCCTAATCTGCATTTTCTGATCAACGAAGGGAAAACATACTCTAAGGCTGCTTTTACACGGTCGTTATTATTCACCGGACAACGGACCGGGCGGCGAGAGGAGGTCGCGGTGCATTCGGCGCAATTTGTTCACGAAACGGACCTGTGTCCGGAGCGTGTAAACACATTCATGATAATACGAGTACATACACCACCGTGAATCCGGTGAAAACTTCGACCGTCTAAAAGAGCCGTCTAGCTTATTATTGCGTTTACCAGAGCATTACTCAAATACGCAAGTGCTAAATAGGCATGTTACATACCTATATCATTTTTAGGGTTACGAAACCTGAAAAGTTTGACCTGAATCCTTATAAGTTTTGTGGCACAACTCTCGATCGATTAAAGGCTTTTTATAGGAATTAATGGAAAATAGAGAACTTACCTATGATACTGTCATAAATATGGACGGTTTTAAACAATGATTTTATATACAATGGATTTCGGATCATCGCTCAAAAGTGTCCGAACTAAAAGAGAAACAAAACGCTAAAAGAGAAACAATCGCGCGCCAGTCTTGATTTTGACAACTGAACGACAACACGTTGCACAATGCCGTACTGTATTGTAAAAACGTGTAAAAACTACGAAAAAAAAGCAAATTGAAGATGGTGTATCATATTTTCAGTAAATAAGCTTTTGTTTTATTATTTGCAATTTATTATTTCACTTAAAATACAGTATTTCGTCGATAATAAATTAAAAGACAAAAGTAAATATTGCAATCCAGTCCAATACCGAAGTATCTATCTGTCTCTTTCGAACTCATCCCAAGCTCAGTAAAAAGAAAGAGACCATTTCATTTTCACTGAATAATGTACTAACAAAATGACCATTCAGATTTATTCGGATTACCGATAGCGATAAAACTATTTGGAACAAAGATTATAGTGGAGACGCCTTGGCTCTTTATGATTTTTTTTTCGTTATATGAACCAACCTCGGGATCCAGTACACTGTGCACAATGGAAAAATATTATTGCCCTAGCACGGCCAGAAGAATATTTTGATCCAAAAAATAACAATCTTGTTTGTTCGGCTCATTTTATGGACATAACAAAAAGAGGTCCGATCTTTATGAAACTTGTAAAAACTGAATCCCTTGATTGAATACAAGTTTTTCTTTTGATTGGGATGGAGGAGATAAGCCCAAAAATGTTTTTAATTTTCACAGGGTATCATTGTTTTGTCATAAATATAATTACACATGTCATTTTATTTCGTGTATGTACTGTTATTTTCTTTTTATTTGGATTCTCGGTAATGTATTCCCACGGGAATCGGGGCCGAGATAACTATATCTCGCGGGCGGAGTCACGGTGATCAGCTAGTAGCCAATAATTTCGTATCCCAAAAATTAACCATAAGATAAAAATAAATTAATGATGCGCAGTTTTAGCAACTAATTCAGTCACTTGAAACACGGCTATCTTGTAGTAGACGTAGCGACATAGCGTTATGAAAATAGTAATGAAAGCGGAAAAACTTTGACACCCGCAAGAAGTTTGGCATTTATAATATTATAATTAGTTAAATTCATTAATTCCCTTTTTGTTATTCATACACTACAGTTACTTATTATGAAACTGACTCGAAAAAAATAATCTTTGTCAGTCGTTAATTAGTTTTTCAGCTTATTTCGTCTAACATAAACAAGTAATTACAATTTATAAGATTATGGAATTTATTGTAGTCTTACATTAATTATTACGCGTACGTAGGTACATATCATAGAATCCTTAAAAGACTAACAAAATAAACCTACTCCATTGTTTCTATGTTCACGTAGTTCAAGTATAAGCTGCATAAGGTGAATTAGTCAGGCGGATAGATAGAAGCTACGTAATGCGATAAATTTGTGCAAACAAAAGTGAACACTATTCCGTTGAATCAAGGTTTTTGAATTTATGAAATTTGTTTATATCTATGTATGCCTATGTATAATGTATAGGTCGACTCGGGATATTATTTTCTTGCGATTTGTTCTAGATCCTATGTCCATTGTATTATAAGGTCTTTGGTTTTAAAGAATAACTTCTAGAATATTAAGGATATCATAATCAAATAAGTATATTATGTCAATTTACAAGCTTTATAACACTTCCTACTTACGTAAATGACATTATTCGTCAGACTCTTGTTAACGCTGATATTCTAGCTTGTTTTGAACCAGTTGGTTGGAACCTGATATGTTGATGTGGAACGCTAGTACTTGTGTTGATACCGTCGCACCTTCCCACTGTGATGAGAAATATCCTGCATCAGCAGAAACTCTCATTTATTTCTTTCCATCCATACCAGATCACATAATCACATTTGCAAAAAATATTCTATGTTTAAACAGACTTACACTTCCTGCATAGTCAATATCGATAATAGTACTTTATACCTGATGTAATCTTGGCAATTAAACGTTCTAAATCCGGCCCAGCATCCCCGAAACGTTATAGGCAAAGACCAAGTGAGTGCATTCACCCTACTCGGGTGCGATGGACTTGTTAGTAGTTGCACCTGATTCCATCGTTAAGTTGTGGAAACACTAAACCCCACCACAATTAGTTTCAGCTCACAGGTTAGGGTTAACGACATCTTACTGTAATATTATACGAAAGACTAAAGTTACAGTAAGTATTAGCGTTTGTAAGAACGGGTTAATTTATCTTCTTATTTAGCAGTTACTTTTCCGTATCTAAAACCTAGTTACAAACCAGCAGATGATTACTTAAATGTAATGAAATATCTGTCAAGTTCCTAATACATATAAAGGTTTATTTCAGATAAACTTTTATGTTCACAGAACTGAATTATAGACTCATTAAGGAATGTTTCTTCTAGTTCGATCGCTGAACTAGTTTTTCTATTATCTGGAACATCGCATCCGCTAAACCTGTCTTAATTAGTCGCATTATCCGCGACTCGAAGAGCAGCCATTTCAATTGTTTTACCTGAGACCATGAGATACAACAATTCCCAACTATCTTCTTTACTTAACATCAGATTAAAATGGCCTAGAATATTGCTGCAACTGTGTTATTTCTTATTTCCGAGTTTCTTATGAATTTTTGTGATTGTGTCTACATTCATTTATCGTAATACATCATTGGTCGAAAAGTTAAGTACCTTAAGATTGCTTTATAACAAGTAGTAGGTACTATGGTTACTACTATTATTAGAATAGATCCGAACATCGTACTATAATTTTCTTCATTGTATGTATAATACATCTTTGCTATCCTCCGTGCATATACGAGTCCCAGGCTCATTCTTTTGTATGAGAATCGATAGTAATGTAAATAGATATAATTATTGCAACAATTATAATTGTTCTCACATTGTTATGGTTTCTTTAGCGTACCAACCATGTAGTATAAGCCAAGAGAAACAGGTACGCTTATTAAATCAGTTTAAGTATAAATACTTACACAACGAATTATGGCCCATGTTTCCGCTTCACAGAATCAGCATTTTGCAATACCTACACGATTTCGTTTCCGAGCAACATGAGTATGTTCAGTTGTCTTGTTATTTAACTTTAATCTTTCTTTAAGTTTGACAATAATACCTAGAGTCATTATAAATGATAATAGCGGTAACGGTACTTCGTTACAAATATTACCTTTCTATAAAAAAAATATTGTGCTGATTGTTAAAAGGAATATCACACCTTCTCATTATAAAACAAAATAAACATAGCTACATAAACCTACTATATCTATAACATACATAGTACACGATACACTTAAAACAAAATATCAACCCTGAGGAAAGTCGAATAATAAAGGAAAACTAGATAAGTAGGTACACTTCGTATGTAACCGCTATATGGTATATTGGTATTACAAACCACAATGTTCTCAGAAATTCTACTACCTACCTACATAGGTATGTATGCTTAATTTAATAATAATGTCAAATCACATAAGTCTCGTGAAATTTGTTGTTGTTATGTTGACTTTGAGGAAAAGGTCAAAAAAACACGGTCAAAATTGTATTTGTTTTGCTTCTCCACGAAATGAGAAAAATATAAAATCAACTGGGTACTTATACGTAAGGTAAGATGTACTTAGATATAACGTGTTAAAGTGGTAGTTGTCTCATAGTAGTAGTTGGCGTCTGGTCGAAAATAAAAAATTCTTTAAATAACATTAATAATTGGGCACTTGAAAACTTTTCAATGCGGGCGATGAGCCTAAACGCAGCTAGGTCATACTTATTCTTCTATTAGATGACATCATTTCTCTTTAACCACTGATTATTACTTATTTTATATAGCTACCTATACCTACCTTTACAGAATTGTCACAGTTTAACGAGAAGTTACTTACAGGTACTTCACGTTTTCCGTCTTTCATAGAAATCGCTATAACTACTTGTACACGACATGTAATATTTTCCTCAGAATTTATTGTGGAATCTTTTTTTACACAATGTACAATTTATTCTCTGTGCCTTAGTGCTAAGTACAGCAATAGACTATTCATACTCGTATTGTAAACACCAAGAAATAAAACAGAACGTATTACAAAACATTGATTCTACAATCTTATAGTGAAACTGAGAACTCTGATTGATGTAATTCAGGTGTAAAGTAACTCGGAATAATCTGAGGTAATGTTTAGTTTTGTAACACGTGTACTCATAGTGTTCAATGAAAGAATGTGAGGTTTTGTTGAATTTTTTTCTTTTGCTCGATCCCAACGATCGGGAATAAAAATAAATTTTATGCTAGTTAGTAGTTTAAAACTGTTAATTTGAAATTGCAAACTGGCATATATACCTAAATATTATACCTACTTACAAAAGTTTCTAAGACTGTACGAATCGCCCATTAAATAAAGTCGTGGATACTCACAACCAAAAGGTCATTTAAATAATTATAGGTATAAGCACATGCTCGATATCTATGTTTTAATAAAATATTTCATTTTGTCACGTTGTTTTATGCAATTTGGTATATTAGTATTTTCTAGTACTTTATAAAGTATCTGTATTTTAAATCGTAAGTTCCTCCTAAAGCCAGTCTGAAACTTATGGGTCAAAATCATTAACATCAGTACTTGAAGCAGTTTCCAATAAGAAGATAAAAAACTCGTCAAAAATGACACAGCAACCGACTTCAAATTACCGGAATAGGACCAATTAATTGTCGGTATGGGGCCAAATTGAAATGGGACTATTTTGGACGTAGTAGCTATCAAATAAAAAATAAATCAACATCGGTTCGATCGAAGCACAGTCCAAAGATAAGTAACAAACATAAAAAAAACATACAGACGAATTGAGAACCTCCTGCTTTTTTGAAAGTCGGTTGAAAATATGAATTTTTCTTCGATTATATTATGTCCTTAGTGGAGGGGTTCGTGGTCTAGTGGTAACCGACAATGTTAACACATTGCAAAGGTTAAGCAACATCGACTCAGGCCGGTCTTAGGATAGGTGTCCATTTCTTAAGACACTGAGACCCCTCCGTGCCTCGGAGAGCACGATAAGCCGTCGGTCCCGGTTGTCATACGAACATCTATGGCAGTCGTTAGGGGTAGTTGGTGCCCTAAATTAAAAATCCGACCGGTCTAACTACAGAACTTCGATATCGCTCATGGGTTGTGGAGGTCAGATGGCAGTCGCTTTATGGAAAATATCGAAGTTCAGCCGAATCGCAGTTAGACTGGAAAGCCGACCCCAACTGAGTTGGGAAAAGGCTCGGTGGATTATGATTATGTCCTTATTATCAGTCGTCACAAACAGATATCTTTCACGTTGTTGATTTTCCTCTGAGATTTTAATAATGCTAGTGTGTTTAACCCACAGATTTGCACAAGAAAAATGAGGAAAGAAAAGTATTTATTAATACAGAGGTACTTTGTAATTTATTCATTTAAACAATTGGTTTAAAGTTTAAATGAATAAATTTTAAAGGTTTCCTTCTTTTAGTTTTTAATAAAATATGAAGATATTTGCACTTCAATGTCTATTTTATAAATTCTATCCACAGTTGCACACCTTAGAAACATTGAAATAGCGATCCCTTAAAGACCAAATTGGGACGAAATCGACTTGATTAGATAATTGGATCTGCAATTTATCGATTTGTTGTCGGTAAAGTTGTTAAGGATGGGACGCGTCCAATTGTAAATGTAGTATGCGGCTATGCGCATCCGGTTTTTACAAAAATGTTTACAATAGGCGTGTTCTAATAGTGTAGGATTGGTTTAATGCGATTACCTTTATAGAACCGATTATTTAAATAATTTCAGTGCTTCATTCGATATGATAAATATGTAAAAAACCGATAGCTAAGGTGTAAAAACTTACTAAAACTTAAATTATGTTTTCTAATATAAATAATTTTGAAGTAAATTTTAAGTGCAATGTCTGGTCGACCTATAAAACCTGACCCGTAATTTCATAAACATTTAACCATACTTGTACTTATTACGTGTCCAGCTTAGCAACAAGACTAACCAGCTATTGATGTGACATAATAACATCACCATTGTAAAACTTGATCCATTCAACATTTAAGAAAACGACACTAGTAATATTATGGCCCGGTTGAACATGAATTACGATGGACTAAGATATCGAACTAAATACCTAGTACCTACATAATGCTACAAATTCATGATACTCTAGCCATTTTAATGCTGTTGCAATTTTTGCTGGAGATCTCATCAAGTTTTCGAGCATAAGACAGACAATTTATGTTACTTTTAATTTAGGGCTTACTTTTCCGGTTTAACAAATTAGTTGACTTAGTATTAGTTGCATAAATGTTAATAATTTGCGTAAGAGAGAAATTCACGAGGATGGTAGCAACATTATAATATCTAGTGGACTTTAAGCGGTTGCATTAACAATATGTATCTACTCTCATGTCGATAAAATGGCATTATGATTTCAAAAGTTGGCACAATTATTATTCTCTTCTTCGCTCCTTTCCAAGCTTTCGGCATATGGTCTACCTCCTCAACTGTGCACCTGGATTGCCAGCTTTTTAAACGAGCGCCGAGTGCGGGTCCTCTGCGATGGCCAGGCTTCTCGCTTCTTGCAAGTGAATGCCGGGGTACCGCAGGGGCCCGTACTATAACCAACTCTCTTTCTTCTGCATATCAATGATATGCTATCCCTCGGGAACATTCATTGCTATGTAGATGACAGCACACTGCACGGGAGTTACTCGGTTCGTCCGACGGCCGGGCGATCTGAGATTGAGGAGGAGAGACGACGACTCGTGGCTAATCTCGACCGTAACCTCGACAGTATCTCCCAATGGGGTGCCGAGAACTTGGTCGAGCTCAATGCCCGCAAAACACAGGCGTGTGCATTTACAGCGAAAATTCCCCTTTCCTTCCCCTACCCACTCTTCAGAATGCAACATTACCAATGAAGGATAATCTAGACATCTTTGGCATAGACGTACGTCGAGAGCTCAATAACACTAAACACATTGTATTGAGATGTATTGGGCTAGCTTCGCGGAAACTAGGAATACTGAACAAGGTAAAGCGATTCTTTACACCGCACCAGAGGTGTCTGCTGTACAAAACGCAGATTAGACCTTCCGTCGAATACTGCTCTCACCTCTGGGACGGCTCCACGAAGTATTTACTGGACGCACTCAACGCTATGCAGCGACGCGCTGTTCGCATTATAGATTGTCCGGAGGTAACGGGAAGCCTTGAGCCGCTAGCCCAGCGCCGAACAATTGCTTCCTTGGCCGTGTTCTACCGTATTTACCACGGTGAGTGTTCTGAAGAGCTCTTCAATCTGATCCCACCCTCCCCCTTCCGATCCCGAACAACGCGTGCCGGGCAGAGATGTCACTCTCATACCGTGGAAACCGTCTTCGCGAGAACTGAGCGTTTTAAACGTTCGTTTCTCTGCCGAACGATGGTGGCTTGGAACGCCCTGCCCACGCACGTGTTTCCTCCAACATATAACCCTGGGTTCTTTAAGCGAAGCGTGAAGAGGCACATTACTGGATCGTCAAGTTGAGGGTCACTCTCTATAGTATTCCTGTGTACTGTGAGAGTTGCCCACAATCACCAGACGTCGCCACAGCTTACCATCAGGCGGGTGGCGTCAATTTGTAGACCTAAATATAAAAAAAAAAAAAAAAAAATAAAGCCTAATGATTAAGAGACCAGTAAGTACCATAAAAAATTATAAGTTATTTTATGATACATTGGTTTGTATGAGATTTTCTGCAAACCTGTATCGTAAAGTAACTTTTTAAATCACTATAACACAGTTGGATAGAATCATAATTACTACATTGAAAACAATCCACTTGCAATAACAGGCAAGCCTTTCGACCATATGATACCGCCTTGTTGCCTTATTTAAGACGCCACCTGACCCTAACTTGACTACCTTTACTGACATAAATCTCAAAATCTATGAGGTCCTAGGAAACTCATTTTTTTACACAAGTAACTTCAGTTCATGAAGATTAAATGCTCAAGATGAAAACACGATTACTGAAAAAATGCTCGATAGTTTTTTTATTACAAAAAGCCTTGTTTTAATCACATTTTAACTTGGATCTTTTAAGTTTGCTGTATTTTATTTAATATTTTTTAATATCTAAAAAGGCATTGATAAAAACTACATTTGCTCAACATACTTTTTTCATAATCATTATAGTTCGTCTTTAATTCATAATTTTTATTTTGTCGCTTACGTTAAATTTTCGAGAACGCGCTCGATCTCTGTCAGTCCTTTGGAAAGTGAATAATCCTTCACTCGAGCGATAGCGGAAGCGGGGTTAGCGGTAGCGGATTGGGCGAATTGATTAGGGTCAGGTGCCTTCCGAAGTAGTGTATGAAACTGCACAGCACTAGGTATTAGAACACTCGTAGGATACTATAAAGTATCTCGCCATGGCTCGTTTCTCTAAAACCTACTCGTATTATATGACAATTGTTTATGTACCTAACAGTTTCATAAACAACTAAAATATCACCTGCATATAATACATAATATTATTATGAACGTGAAAGTAACACGAACTGTCAGTCTGTTAAGCTATTACTTAACAATTGCAAAGTCGATTTTGAAGAAAGTGCGTTGACGAAACATTTTATTCATACATTCTTCAGTATTGTATAACGGTAAATTATCATTTTACGTAATATTTCACTGTAAGAAGCTATGTTAAGTAATTGCCTGATAACAATTCAGCAATGTTTTTCTGCCATTAATTTTCTGTCAAAAAACGTGTAAAGAATACCGCTCTGCAAGTACCTAAACATTTTCCAACTACTGTTTTTATTTTGCATTGTAACTACATAATTTTACCTAAGATTGTGTAACTTTAAATGCCTGGCTACTTCGTTATAGACTTTCACAAAGATTCAGTGTGTTAGGTTTTAGAATGAGTTTCTGTAAATGTGTTTTATTACTTAATAAATGGAAGGGAAAAGTTTTTATCGTTAACTTTCAGTAATATGAAATAATCGTTCTTTTAAAATTTATCTCGTAGTTCTGTGGATACTCTTATGTGATGGACGTCAACAGCATAATTATGTTTCTGCAATTATTTATTTGAACAAATGGTGACTCAGAAATAATATTACAATCCACTTTATATGATTTATGTAAGTCATTTTATTTACACTAATTATAATTACTTTTTTGGCTATTATGTAACGGTAAATGCTAGCAACTACAATCCAAAATAGGTACCTATTATTTAGGTAATTATTTGTCGTGTCTAAATATTTAGCAAAAAAGATTATAGGTTAATGCTGTAATAAAGATGTAATACTGCAAATACTGTATTCCTTTTTAATGACGAAAATGTTCAGGGACCAAACGCAAACTGAACCGGGCACTTACCTACCAACCTTTTGGGAACCAAGGACAAAGAGGTATAGTTCGCGAGGCGTAAGCTGAGCTTTGCATTTGTGTGAGTGCACGTACGTGAACGTATATTGAAACACGTGTTGTACACACAGCTACACACAGCCTTTTTACTCTACTTTTTGTGATCACTCACACATTTGCAAAGCTCAGCTTAGGATTCGCGACCTATAACTACCTAGTTACTTAGTATATTTCAGATAAAAAAAAACTATAACAGCTAGCAACAATACGTGGCAGGTAATCCCCCTCCTCTTTTAACAATGGCCAAACTGTAGATAAGTAAAAACTAGTTTTATAAATGCGTAACTGCTGACGTCAATTTTAATAATTGTATAAAAAATATTTAATGTTACTTGCAGTGCGTCATATTTGTTTCATTT
This sequence comes from Nudaria mundana, assembly GCA_963556515.1. Lineage (NCBI taxonomy): Eukaryota > Metazoa > Arthropoda > Insecta > Lepidoptera > Erebidae > Nudaria > Nudaria mundana. The sequence continues at coordinate 6,683,920 of OY748295.1, read as the reverse complement.
GAAGGTAATAGGAACGTAAATTATGTTAATTACCTACGCAGGGCTTAGTTTTTCCTGTTCCCGTTTCTCAAATTATGACAATAATATCGGGATAAGATTTCACTGACATCCGATTGGTTACAAATCCCGAGATAGAGTAAGGGCGAGCGGATCGTACTTTATTCTTACCAGTGGACCTGGCTTCGCCCGCTTGACAAATTATATAGGTACACGAAAACCTTCCTCGAAAACCACTCTTTCCATTAGTGAAAACTGCTTCAATACGGACGAAAGCGACTTTGTTTTATAATATGTAGTGATAGTGATGATTTCGTTGCTCGTTAATGTAGATTATGTAAAATAATACAAAATAGATGATCTGTTGTGTCAAAATGAAAGATTCAACAAATTCAAACGTGAAATGCTTATTTTTCATTCTCGATTTTATTAAACTGTAGAAATTTCTCAAAGTCACTAGGCGCATAATCAGTTTTAAATTATGCATTATATAATCCTTAAGTACATTAATTATCATATAAAATGAAGTTATTAAATTTAATAGCAATTAATTTTACGTTTCGGTTTACTATGACGAAGTTCTTTGAAGTTTTAATGAATGACGTCCATATCTCATAAAGCGGAATTATTACGATCTAACTTGTAAAATCCACATTTTTTTTATAAAACTTTACCATATATGAATCATTTAGATTTAAATTAATGTCCAAATAAACTAGCTAAAATACTTTTGGTCGTCTCTTAATGTTAAAGTTATTTTTTCCTTGTTACAGATGCACCGAATGATGCGAATTACATGATATGCGGCGTCGTGATAGCCATGGCCCTCGTTGGACTTATAATAGTACTGTTGGCCCTCACAATTAAGTATGTACCTTATTACTTATACACACACTTCTAATATTTTTATGAGTACATATAATATAACTATTACTGTCACGTAAAGTGCAGGTCACACCGAGAGTAAAGTGGAATGAATTCAGTGGTGATATTACCTGAACCTGTTTTATTGGTGCAATCGGTTATGCATACGCCTGAATCTCTAAATTATCGGGTTCGATCCCTGCATCAGGACATTTATTTGTGTGGTTTATGAAACCACATTAAGCCAGAATTATCACAATCACAAACAAGTAAGTACCATACCGGTATAAACCATTGACGTATTTCTGTGAGGAAATCAGGAACAGAAACTATTGTAGTTGACCTTGCCGGTAATATTGTTTGCAAACACATATTTTCCTCACATTTGACAACTATTTACTTATTGTTTTTTCCACTGAATACATTGTACAGAATCGTGAGTGCTGCAAAAACTGGGTTTTTCTTTTTCCTAGAATTATAATATACTTACATACATCAGGTATGTAAGTTATGATATCAAAGTAACAAATTCCATATTATATTACTAGCTGTTGATCGCAGCTCCGCCTGCTTTCTGGATCACCAGTTACTGATTTAGTATGTATAGCTGTTGAGCGATATTGTATCTTAAGATAAAATATTATAGTATCTAAGCCGTGTGCAGCGCCCCTTAGTGAACTCCACTGCGGGTCACGTAACCTACGACAAACTTATTATTTGCGGTTGGTACAGTAATCGGGTCTAGGGATCAAACCGCAAAATTAAGTTTGTTTTTTATTGTATATACTTTTCCGGGATAAAAAGTACCCAGCGTGGTGCCCAGGATATTAAAGAATAATTATACCAAGTTTCATCGTAATCGAACCGGTAGTTTTTGCATGATGCCTGAACAAACAGATAGACAGACAAAAAATTTTTGAATCACATTTTTGGGTTCGGTGTCGGTCTAGTAACACCCCCTGCCATTTATTTTGTGATATTTTCAATGAACAGAATTTTGACTTCTACAGATTTATTATAAGAATAGATATAGATGACAAGCCAAATGTTTAGTATCGTTACTATACTACTATTGATATAACAGAGCGCAGGAACCAGAATGGCTAGCGATTAGATGATCCCACTACGTTAGTAAGTACTTAGTACGAAGTAAGTAATGATAATAATAGTATGTAATCCCAGGGCCGAGAAAGTGATCCGCAAATAGGCACCTACAAATTCCCAGGTTTGGGTGTTGCCTTATATTGCGAGTCAGTCCCTTATGTTTTTTTGTAGTTAGAGACCGATGAATTACGTAGAAATGTCGTAGTTAACAGTAAGGTAGCAAGTCATTCGACTTGTTTAGACCACTTAATAATTGAGATTAGTATCTACTACTATTACTATCTGTCATAAAATTAAAAAAGCACCTTTAGGTGGCTGCGATATGGCCAATTTTTGCTAAACAGCACACCTGCGATTAGACGTTTTATAATAATGTAAATCCAAGACAATAACACTGATAATGATGTTAAATTATTATTCATGAAGCAAAATTTGATGTTATTAAAAAAATGTGATATTCTTCAATCACTATTGACGTCATACACATGAATCTTTAGATTTTATCGATTTCACGCTCTGAGAAATGGTTTGACAAAATAATTTATAAATTCAATGTTGTTGTCGTTAAATAGGTATTTGGCAAAATTTATATTTTGTCCTAGAATAAATATCAGCAGCTATATTGATTTTAATAGTTATTTTACTTGAACTTATGATTCAAATTTTATAAAGCAAGATATATTTTAAACTGATTCTAAGGAATGATATTATATGATTTCGCAGTCTGGAGATCCTAATCACTTAGTTTAATTTTCTGTAGTTTTTAATAACCTACAGGAATTTTATTTACTAGAAATACTTAGTAAAAAAAAATGAGTTACTGTACATAATCCTGTTATTATTCCATAAAATTATGTACCATATAATATAATATTATGTACCATTTAACGAAATTTCATTGTTTTATTTGTTGCAAGAATTTACAATAGCTGTATGATGTAATTCTAGAATACACATTTGCATAAAACGATGTAATTTATTTCATGACATATAAAACTACACACGTGTCTCTATGTATTATGTCATGGATGGCACATGAATATAATAATATTATAAGACAGTGAGCCAAGCCGCGTCTGTCTGTCTCGTTGGGATATACTCGTAGATAATACTGAATAGACATTAGTAAGTTTTAAAATTTTCAATGTTTCTGATCGAAGAGAAATTGAGTTGCTAATTTCAAATGTTGCTGATGTGTGTTTTCGGCAACTTGTCAGACATTTTGTATTTGCTTGGATTTCCGTTGTTTTATTCATTATAATGTGAGTTTAATATTCGATACGTGAATTGTACATACTAAGCCATCACTAATTCTACCGTCTGCGGCAAGGTAGAGAGACGTCAAGTTCCATGTCCCAATGAACAACTATACAAGTATTATTTATTCGTGCTTCTTCTTTTTTTAAAGAAAGAAAAAACGTGGCTCCATCGATGAGTTCGTCAATGTCAAGGCAATGCTTGATTAGTTGATTAAGAACTAGTAATTTCTAACTAACTCCAGGTGCAGGACAAGAGACGTTGTTCGGTATGTGAGTGTCTGAGAACCCGATTTTTGCGAAGCGCCAGAGATAACCTAAATAGCCATCAGCCACGCGCTCAGCAAATTCGAACTCCCTGTTTAGTCGTTATTTCGCGCTAGACATTATACTATCTTTCGGTTTTAACAGCATTCTTTCTGACCACAGGTTTAGCTGACAAAGGCGGACAGGTTTTAGTATCTACACGGAACTGTTAGTTTTATTGCTAAGACAAAAAATCTGTTCAGACTTTGATTACACATTCAACAATACTAATTGCTAAATTATCTTTAAGATTAGACTTATAATATTTTACTATCTCGTCTTTATAGATTTTTTAGGCACCTATTAAATTATTAGTACCTATACTGTAGTAATTAGACGGGAGTGTGTGCCTACCTACCCTTAATAATACTCAATTCAATATATCGTTGCTTTGATTGATCCGAACAAAGCACTTCGTTCATATACTGACATTATCTAATCGTACCGTCAAGGCAATAGAATGGAATATACATCTGTAGGTGCTCGGTCATTTCAAGGATGTTAATAAATGTTTCTTGTACATTACATCTTTTGAAAATGATCGTATGAGTAATTCAAAGACTTTAACAGTCTTCTACAAGAATTTAGGAAAACAGACTTCAAATAACCGTAATGGGACCAAATTGAAATAAAACCACACGGAAAGCAGTAGCTTGAAATAAAAAAAATGCAAAATGCACAAAGTCGAAAGATATGGAGGTAACAAATATAAAAAAAAACAAAACCAAATAACATTTTATTGAAAACCTCCTCCTTTTTTAAGGTCGGTAAAAAATCATCTGCAAGGACCCTAGTTCGGTCAATAAAAAGTCCATTCATACTTTTAATGTAGGTACAAAACCTAGTGAATACATAAAAAATAAAAGGGTAGTATTTAATCTGCTAATTGAAAAATCTTCGCTTTGTACTAAAAAACCACTTTCTAAAAATACTGGTTGCACAGCAAATAATTACCTCAAAATACTATTTAAATTTATCCCATATAAAAATACTTTAGAATAAAGTGGGTACATTAAAAATATTTTGATTGCACCTCCTTTTAAACCCAAGGGGCAGATATACGTGCTACTTATGAGCTAAAAAACATACTACACTCATAAATACCTATTCATTTTGTGCAATCTTAGATACTGCTAACCTACACTTGCATATACTTTTAAATGATCACTAGCTTTGGGATAGTGCGATGTGCGTTATTCAGAACTAGGTACATGGGTACAAATAATATAATATTTACCTAATAGTTGCAAAGAAGAAAGGCAGATAATAATACATAAGTAACAGCTAATTGATAAGCTAATTTGACTTATCTAAGTAATCAAATCTAATTTCACTTATAAAAGATTAGAGCGGATATTTCCCTGCTCATTTATCGCATGTGTATCTGCTACTGGAGAATAATAAAAATACCCCCAGAGTAAAAATAGTTGATCCAATGTTGTTAGATAGATACTACGACTGGTGACAATCTTCTTGTTAAAATACGTAGTCAGACAGAGTATAAAATCGTAGTTCTAAATAAGTACATAAGTCTAGTTCTTAGTTCTCAAAATGTTTGTCGTGACTAAAGTGAAACACTGCATTAAGAAGATCTTTGGGCAGATGTGAGTGATTTTGTTTAATTATCTACTAAATACAAACACACTTGTTTCTCTGAAGGGCTATGTAGATGATTATACTGATTCGCAGGTGGCGAAAGAGTATAATCGTCTTTTTAATCATCAATTCATTTTGTTGGTCTCACGTAATGAGGACGAGGCTATTTGTTGATCGATAGACAAACTTGTATTTATGGTTGCTTGGGCCTTGCGTTGGTAGGACCTGAACGAAAAAGGAATTAGAGAATATGCCTTTTCGCACATTCCTTGCCCAGATGGAGTAGGTAGTGGACTGTATTTTGGTGTAGATAGGGGCTGATCCAATGAAACTATAGCGTACAACTTTCACAACGTCTGTATTGAACCACGTACACGAGAGAAGAGAGAACGGTTACATTGAAAATTTTAATTGGAACGAGTTATTCTTCATGCGACTTTAAGATACACTCTTTCCTTTGATAATCCCAAGCCTTAAGTCAACGATACTTGGGAACATACACGAAATGAAAAATATACCAATCACCCGCTAAACGTTTGACAGAAACAAAAGTTTATGATCACAAATGCGATATTTCCCTATGCACCAATCATACTAGATGCTGCTTAGTTCACAGTCAGGAAATTGGATCTTAGTACGGTTATCGTCGCAATAATATCATCAATGAACCGGTCTCCATCAGTAATTACCAGTAAACGTTACTTTTAATAACAAACGTCCTTTAGTAAATTGATGTTTCCGTATTTCGTATGTACTCTAGAGTACATACGAAATACGGAAACGGCTTAATTACCGCTCTAGAGCGGTAATTAAGCCCACAACAGTAATTGTCATTGCATTAATTGTTTTGCCCATGTTTTCATCATACAAATTAATTATTTTGTTTATGTGTGTTAATTTAAATCTTCAAGGAGTGTTTTAGAATTTTAGATTAGTGAAAAATAAATTAAAGGTCAAGTACAGTTTATACAGTTAAATATTAAATCATTGGCTTGACTAAGGAGCTCATCATTAAAATTTTACATTATTAAATAAATATCTTCTATACATTTATACAATAACATTTATTTTAAATGTAATAAGTATCAATATTATTAAAAAAATGAGTCTTAGTCTCAATTAAAGTATTACTCTTTATGATGGTATTTATTTTTAGATTTTGTACAAAATTATGATCTTAAGTTAAATATTATTTTATGGTTATTATTTATTTTGAATTCACGTCACAAACATAAATATTACTCACCATAGACAAAGCGCGGTAACTCATACATATTAGTGGTCTCAGGTTTATTTATCTGACGTTATATCACTGTCATTAAAAAACTTATTTTTTTCTGAAACTATCACAAAGTTTTAGTGAGACTGTTGTTGCATTAGTTATCTAAGTAGAAATGTTTAAGATTTGTCTAGATTACTAAAACCAAAGAACATTATTTTAAGATATATTTTATAACTCTTTGACATAATATTACGAGTAGATACATAATAGCAGGTATTATTAGAAAAAAATGCAATTTAACGCATAAAGAACCCCAAGGTCTAGTATCAACGTTAGTTTGGCCACCTGCCAATCTCACCAACCAGTCTGGACATTACAATAATCAGTGTTTATTTTTGTTAAACTGTGCTGTTTGAAAATCGCAATTCGTGAGACCATCAGCCCAGTTGAACGAAATAAACAATTTTTTTAAGTATTTTACAATCTCAATCGCAAATACAACAATCTTAAGCTGGGTTATAACCAACGTCAGTTACCTTACACGAGGAATGCTCTGACCAACTGAGCTACCAGAACCACAGCCGAATACTTTGAATTTAATACGTTTAAGGGCGACACAACTCTTGTTTCATTACCAGATATTGTTTATCTCTTGGTAAATGTATCTTATAACTAGCACAATAATAAACGGGAACGACAAACAATAACCAGTATCGAGTCCCTTCAAAATCTTAGCCAACTTCACCTGAACTTGAAACACTGATCAACTGATAGGATTGAGATCTGGCGAAAATAAAAGTTCACGGATACTTGCCCTTTATCGTGTGTAAGCAACAAAATATAAATATAATAAAAACAAAACCATCAGATATTCAGATAAACATGCAAACCTCGCGTTATTATAAAAGTATACACAGTGGACACACCCTGAATTTCGTAATTTCACAAGCGATTCTCTTTAGATTTTAAAGCAAAAATGCATTGTAAGAATATTACATCATGTTGGATTTCATGTTCACCAAAGAATTGAATAGAATATTGTCGAACTTTATAAACATTTATATTTCTGAAATATGCAATCCAGCAAAGCTTGTGCCATAATTATTATAGTATTACCTATTATGTGCTTGTGCATTCATTGGCTTGTGCTAGAAATGTTTGTTTGTATGACAATACAATGACATACAAACCCCAAACTTTAGTAGGTACGAGTACAATCGGAATATAATCAGAAACTCAAACCAATGGCAAATATCCTGATTATTCTAATAGAAATAATAAAAGTGTGTGTTGTGTTTAAATAGGTATCTTACTTCCACTGGAAATACCTTCTGTGTGCGTACCACTACCAGAGACTAGCAGGTGAGGTCGCTGGGGCCCTAGAAATGTTAGAAGGGCCCATTTGCACCCTTTTTTATTAAATTCATTGAAAAGCATTCAAAATCAATCTCTTGTGACATAAATACTCTGCTTTAGAGAAGTCATTGTGTTAAAATAACAGTTCGTGTAGTTAGCTACGCATGACAGCGAGGCCAACAATTGTGTCCAGAACCATGGCCAACATGCTCCCAGAATGGCATTCCCACGTTACAGTCACAGCAAAACATAAGTTGATAGGTGACATTCCAAGAGCAGACTTAACTAAGTATAATTTTGATGAAGTATTTACACTAGTTTGACTAGTTTTTCAATAAAATTTAGCTACTCCCCAGGTTAAATTCCATTCCTTGATTAGTTGTGATAGTAAAAGTTATTACAATCACACGTTTTAAATAATATGAAGCTAAGTTTAAAAGTTCATCGAGTGAACATTAAAACTTTAATCAGTTATCATTTAATTAATGTAACATAGTAGCAACTATAGGGTAGTAACGGTAACGTTCAATATAGTTATCTCTATACGCCAATCGACGATTGACGTCAATGTTTGAATTTGATAGATCTGTGAACGTTTCATTTCATCAGGTGCTAAGCTGCCTTATCAACATCATGCACCTGTTGACAAACATACGAGGCTGTCACTGTTGTGAAATATATTATTTACAGTTTCGTAGTAAATTAAAACGGAAAACATTTGAATGCACAATTAAAAATTACGTTATTAAAAACCTTTTATTTTTTTTTTCTTAAATTCCGCGGCCCACGGTTCTTACGTCCGTTGCCGGGCGTCTCTGGTGCACACGCAGAAGGTATTTCCATTGGCGCCCGGCGGACTTTGTCCACCTATGTGGTCTCTACGGGGGATTGATCGGGATGAGAATCCCGCGTCGTTGGGGTAGGGTTTTATTCCGCGTCGGTGAGTGAATCTGGTTGCGTGCTGTGGGGCAAAGGCCCCAAAGTCAACTCTTCTAGCCTGCTTCTTTAAGGACGGCGGGCGGCTATCCCGCAGTCGTCAGACCCCGATCATGGAGGTCGATGATCTTGGGTGTAGATGAGTCTGCGGCGCCCACGCCGCTGACTTCGGAACTCGGCGGGGAGGACACGCTCCCTCTCGGCCGCCTCCTTCGCAAGCATGACCTGCTCACAAAAGAACACGGCCGCGTTCCACCAGCTCCCGCTGGAGACCATGGCTTGAAGCATGGTTTCCAGCGAGAGGGTATCCACACCAAGACCCTACGAGGTCCCGGCGCTGACTCGCCCACGCTGAGCACTCCACCAATTTTTGGAGTGCGGTGCCGTTGTCGGAAACCTCGCAGTGTTGACACCGGGGTGTGACCTCACGATGGATGCGAAACAGACAGCTACCGAAGCATCCATGCCCGGTAACGATCTGCGTCGCACGATACGTGAGGTCACCATGCCGCCTCTGCAGCCACTTGTCCATGATCGGTCTCACCGCCGCGATGACGGTGGCTCCCCACTTTGGTTGCTCAAGTCGCACCCTCCATGTCTCCATGAGATCCTGGCGGAGTTGGGACCACTGGGCCTCGATTTCCCGAGACGCAGGCCTGTGGTCCCGCTCCAGTGCCTCCTTGAGCCATTCAAACAATGACGCAAGGGCTCTCGCTTCCAGGTCCCATGGAGGGGTCCCGGCTAAGAGACATGCAGCTACTCCGGAGATCGTGCGGTACCCCCTTATGGTTTTGACGGCCAAGGTCCTCAACGGTCTATTAAGAAGCGTTGAGTTGTTGGCCGTCAACCTCGCCGCCCATACGGGAGCCCCGTATAGGGCCATACTCCGCACGATCCCAGGTACGACTATACCTGGGGAAGTATCCTGCAGGAGGCGTTGGGTCCCTTTAGGTTGGGCATTAGTCTCGAAAGCGCAACTGATGCCCCCGTCACTTTGGGGACCAAAATTCGAACTTTCCGAAGTTCTACCGGCCGTTATTAAAAACCTAGTTGAATTGAAGTTCAAAAGTCAACAGTCTAAAGTATTATAAATGTTACACAAGATTTTGCAAAATGCAATGTTGAATTACATAGCTACAGTAGATGATGATATTTAAATAATCTATTTATATGTTGCTTAGTGTTCAAATTACGAAATTCACTTCAAACAATGCGGTTTGAATTTATAATAAATGTTGAAGTTGATTTTGCTTCAAATTAAAATAACATCAGACTCATCTTTGACAACCAAGTACTAAGTAGATAACGGTTTATCAGATTTTAGATAGGTTTGAACCTACGCAAGATAAAGGATTACAGGAGCACCGCTATTTCTTTTTGTTTTTTTGTAGATTTAGCTTCCATGGACAACGGTGACGAGACAATACGCATGTAGCAACAACATAATACATATTGTTTTAATTGGTTATATTATATTGTTTCGTTACCATGATTCTATTAGGTTATCTTGGTATCACTTCTAATCAAGTTTGAATTTGATCATTGGAATTTACTAATGTAACTCTAATGTAATACTTTAAACAGTGTTATTCGTACAAACGTCAACTCGTTTAGGTTCAAAACACCCAAGGAGTTCGATTTTTGCTGAGCGCGTGGCTGGTGGCTTTTTGGTTATCTCTAGCGCTCCGCAAAAAAAGTCGGGTTCCAAGACGCTCAATTGCAATACCGAACAATGTTTCTTTGTCCCGCACCGTGAACTAGTTGAGTAATTAGTTCTTCTGAGCGGGAAATATCAAGCAATACCTTGACATTGGCGAAATCATCGATGGACATCGATGGAGCCACGTTTTTAAAAAAAGAAGAAAATAAAACACCCAAGTTGCAAAACAACAATAGGTTTTAAAACGTTCAAATTTCAAAACATGTGTCTCATAATATTCATATTTATGTATTAGTTGTAAAAAAATACCAATATGGAAATAGAGAAATAAGACAAAGAAGTAGGTATTAAAACTATGATTTATTAAAAAATAAAACTCAATTGTGATAATCACAGAAGGTAATTGTCAATTCAGCCGAATCGCAGTTAGATTGGAATGCCGACCCCAATGCGCTGGGAAAAGGCTCGATGGATGATGATGACAGTAGGTTATAGGAATAAGATATACATATAAGTACATACTACTAAAATAATTTAAATACATTTATTAAACAAAGAATCCTAAGGTACATATATTGTATTCATTATTATATTCGTCCTTGCATTTATTTTTAATCATCAATTGAATCACTAATAGTTAGTGATTTGACGGTACAGAATATTGACGTCATAGTTCAGTTTTTCATACATTTTCCTCTGAAGTCTTTCGTTTTGACATTTCATAAAAATATAATATAATAATATATGATTTGACAGTCATATACCCTATTGTCAATCAGAAATCAGAATAAATATATCATAGTAAATAATTATATTTAAGTTCGTCGTTCCGACATTTGGATATTTTGAGTTAGGAACGTTTTGCAACCTATATGTTATTTTGCAACTTGAGTATTTTGAACCTAAACCACGTCAACTTAGACTAAGTTATATTTTGGTGCCAGACGTAAGTTGGTGTGCAACATAGATAACCTCCTAAAGCTAGGAGGTTATCTATGGTGTGCAAGTAATAAAGTTCTAAGAATGTACCTACCACAATGAATACAATGCTAACTAAAATATTCATTCGTGTTAGATATACAATCTTGTTCGATTGTCTTGTCCTCAGCAGACCAAGGTATTTGTTATGTATGAATACTGCACGCGAGGACTGACATCCGTTGACGTCCAACTGTTTTCAGTTAACTCACGACGAGTATACAACAAAGCCGTATGTATGAAAGAGATCATTTCAATTGGAAATATTATGTTCATTTGTTTGATTCCATTATGTACTTACGTCAAGACCACTTTTACCCTTTTGCAAATATTTATATTATTAACATACTAAAGAGAAACTCTTTTATGTATAATATCTTTAGCTTCTTACTAAACAAGTGTATGAGGGCATTGGTATCTAAATTCTAGTCAAGATCATAGAAGACTGTTGGTTATGGAGTTTGCCGTGTTGTGGAGTAGTTAGAATGTTTCCCACAATGTGAAAGTTGTTGGAAAGGAATGCAAATTTATTACAGTTACTATACAGAGTATTACCGAAGGGCTTTTGCAGTGCGGGGTCGGTTCTCATGTCATGGCAATAAGGTAACGGGAGAGGTGCGTGTTCAGTCGCCACCCACCGCTGCGCGAGGCGTGGTGGCCGACTCCACGAACACGAACGCCGCCGCCGCTCAGGCAGTCAAATAGTCACCGTCGGTACGGCCGTGTGTATAGAAAACTCGCACTGGCAGTTAGTTCTGTTGCCAGTATGCGGTTTGCGCCAAAACGCTGACGCTGCCCCGTCGCGCACCCCACGCTAGCGTTTTGGCGCTCCTTACAAATAAGTCTGCTGCATCCGTCCCATTCGTGTAGTGTCTGTGCAGTTTCGATGCTCTTCTCTCCCATCGCCGTCGAGGCGATGAAGTGTAAAGAGGAAAACTGCGAAGTCGGCGTGGTCCTGGAGCACAATTCTCTGATCGTGTTGTCAGTCAACAAGACCATCGTCTGCCTATGCGGAAGGGATAGGAACAATCCCTTCGAGCGCGGGTAATTCACATCGTTTTGAATTCTGGTACGACGATAACTGATAATATTGCCTTATCTCCAATCTACTAATAGGTAACTGGTATTCGTACATAATGTTCTCTTACAATGGTATGACAAAACCTGTGCTACCTGTGTGGTCAATAATATGAACACTTGAACAGTTTTATATCAATATCACCTTTTACTCAATTAAACCGGTTTGATATCATTCCAATATGTTCGAAGGTTGCCCACCAATCAAGGTGAATTCCTTACAATTGGATAAATCCAGTCGCTTGTTATTAAATATCTATAAATATACATAAACTATTGAACATGAGCAGATTATAACCGCTACCAAAATAACCCAATAAGTTAGATTCTACCTTCTCAAATGACCGTGTTCTATAATAGGTAACAATGCATTAATGCCGTCGTTCAACGTTCTATTTAGGAGTTAACTATTCTTTTTAGTGACGTGAGTCAGAATATTGAACCGATAGAGGACAAAAACCTGGTTGTAGTGAGGTACCTAGAGTGTCTACATTATGCTATAACAGAGTAGGAACAACGTGATGACCGAATAAAACGTACAAGGTCGTGGCCGGCAGTACAATGGCTTCCGAAATAACGTTCAAAAAAAGTAAATAACTTATTACTCATTAATATTTATAAGAAAATAATTAACTTGTGCAGTCAAAACTGCGAAGAAGTTTATTTTGAATACATTGGTGACTCTCAAACCGAATAATCAAATAATTTGTTTTGAAGTATCTATGCCTAGTATTAGTTAAGTAGGTATCAAGTCTAGTTAATATATAGAATTCAATGTGAATGACAAACAGTACCTAATACGAGAGAATGGGTATTGCTTGAAAGATAAAAGACATGGTATCTACTCTACTGTATAACTTAAATTACTCATATACCTATAGTAAAAGAGCAAAAAGGTGGTTGTTCGAAATAACCTTCAATCCATATTTGTAACAAGTTAACCTACAGCATTCTAGGCACTTGGCTGGACAGTCGGATCTGAAGACGGAGGTTATCAGAATTCTCATTAAAATTATAGCATCACAAAAATCTATAATTTTACAGAATCAATATCAATAGGTCGGTACCCGTAAAAACTAACACATAACTCATTGAAGGATAATATTTTGCGATCTTCTTGAGCTTACCCCAATCATCAAATTTTATGACTATAATAATAAAGTACGAGTAGAGCTCTACATTCTTAAATATGAAAGGCGTGTATGAAGCCTCGAAAAATGCTTAAATAATGATCATAGTTCTCTTATTGCCTTATTTACAATTTGACATCAATGTCAACAATTGCTGGTTGCATCTAACAAGTAACAATTTCATCAATAAAACAATATGAATCAGATTGTTTAGTAATAAAGTTTCTATTGTTCGTTTTTACGTCTAAACTAAAGATACAATGATAGGAAAGGTTACATTGGGAAAAAGAAAACTAATTCATGCGTTCAATTTCGTCATGAATGAGTTCTACAGGTCATAGGTGAATGCTTAGCAATACCTAATAATTGGCAATCCGATGATACCTAGTGCAGAGGTTATGTATTACGGTCATTAGCATAATGATGTATTCTCCCAAATAAACAATACTGTACGTAATAACGCCAGATAGCCTCTGATTGACGCAAGAGGAGGTCACAAAAAACATTTGGTTACTATTTCACATTGCCATAGTAATTGTTCAACATGGCATTTATAAACATCGTGCTGTCCTCAATGTTGATTATATTGTAAGTACGTCAATCAAAGACGCTGTTGTTAACTGGAAGATTTTGGTTTAGTCATGATTCAAGTGGAAAAATATTATGAAAATAAATGTCAATTATCAATTACCACGATTCACATTAAATTCTGTTATGCGTACTATACTGTCTGTCTGGATATCCTATTTTGATGAAACATAACATTGATCTACTTGTCTGCTTATAACCTTAAATGCCAAGGTGGATAAATTGCAGTGCCTGTTTAGATTCAATACCGCAACGATGTTCATGAGAATGTTTATGCTTGGTTAGTCTCTAATAAGAAATATTCTTATCGTTAACGTTAAAATGTACTATAATATTTTCAATAATAGTTTTGTAAGATAGAACATCACAGTCCATCACAGTCATTGATTTTAAATAAATAATGCAGCATAATAACAATATTCTAGACTATAATACACCAGCTTTGGGTAGGTAGATACTTCGTCAGGTGCTAGTAAAAAAAATAGGTGCATCGTAATGAACTGAGAATTGCCGATATTGACTTTGCTGTGAGAAATATTTATTTCAAAATCAATACATTGTTTGATGTTTAAGAAACTAGATTTGTCCTTTCTTTGTTAGACACAACATCTCAAGGGTAACGACTTATAATGGCTCACTACCTGTGTTTTTTATCCCATCAGACGTTTTTCGAGTCAAAGCCCCGAAGCTTTGCTCAACTTAGCGGTTGCTAAGGGCATTGCACCTTTCCGCTCTCCCTTGCCCTGCAGCCCTACTTTAACTTTGAAGTCGTATTCTCTCACTACGAACTTCCCTTGCGATCATGCGTATGCATGTGTTTGTACGAAAGAGATGCAACACAAGGCGTATAGTGCGTCTACTTGAACCATAAACCCAACTGTGTGTATGGTATTACTATAAGTATATTACTGTGCATATTTATATTATGGACTTTGGACTTGTTTAATGGTGAAATGCTCAAGTCTCTCGGATTTGTTATCTTTTGTATCGATCCGAGCATGTTTGATGATCTCTTTTGTGCCTTTATCAGTTTTAAAGGTGTGTCATGTTTGTTTAATTCGTCACAACATAGATCTGCAGTTAATTGTCAGAAATCTGTACAATCATTTAACATTGTTATAAATAATGCTCTGCGTAAAATTTATAATAAGAAATAGGTATCAAGTCTGTGTCTTATTTTTCACCTTTGACAATGTTACTTTTATATAATTTCTATGCAATTTGTCCTCCATGAACGTAAGATTAACTGAATTACTAAATTGTACAACATTTTCACTCACAGTCACATTCTATAACAATATTAAAACGTTTTTAAAGGAAACAAATTTTTAAAATATGCGGGACAAACCAAATGGCCGGGTCTACTTGTGCGTCATAATCACTACGATACTATATCGTCGGGCGCCACCGCCACGCCACGCCATGCTTCGTAATTTTTCACGGAAAACGGTCATATCGTCAACGGTCTTCCCCGTCCCTCGCTGCCCCTCTCCTCCCACCCGTTGTTGCCGCGTCACATCTCACGTCTATAAAAGCCTTGCGCGCCCCTCCACTTCAACTCAGACGCATGGAGTACTCCGTAGAGGTCGTTTGGCACGAGCGAGCGCTTTGCTAGGCACCTGCCGGCCACACTTCACGATAAAATTCTAGTCATCTAACGCGCAGCTGAAGTTTGCGCATCGCGGTCTTCCGCGCGTTCCTACGAACAGTGATAAGTGCAATAGCCTTACTACAAAATAATTGTGATAATTTATTTAAATTAGTTATTAGTTACGTTACACGCGTCTAACAGACTGCAAAACGGCTGTGAGTGAAAATTGTGAAATTGAAATGTTGTGACTGCCCGATTATAACTTGTTACCTGTGATTCAACCCAGTGCGGCCAGTTATTCTTACGTTCACGGACCATTTGACACAATGGTTGGAAATAATGGTACTATGATGGCGATTCGCATCGTCCACAGCAAGCTGCGAAAGCGGGAGGAGCACTCTGCTTCGGTGCACCCAGCTGAAGTTCTTCAGGCTGCACCTGCACCGCAACCAGAGCTTGCCTTCCGCCAACAGCCGCTGTGGCAGTTCCCGCCGCCGCTGCCTCCGCCTTACGTCTATCCTCATGATCAGGTCAGTCAAATTGCTTTACATAATCTTAACGATAAACTATAATATAAAATGCAATAACAGTAGTCTATTTCAAGAAGTTAAACCAGTTACTGCCATTATACTTGACCTCAATGTTATTTAACGAGCACCAAACGTCCAACTGCATAGCAAGCTGTAGATATCTGTTCAACAACAAACAATAATTATTATTGAAAGTTGAACGTTGGGAAAGAAACATAATAATGAAAGAAATCGTGACTGGTTCGACCCTCCCCGCCACTGAGAGAGAGTTGTTGAAACACGTAGCCACGATAATCTAAGTGTGAAATAAATTTAAATGTCGGGACACGCTTGTTGAATAGAAAGCTGTACAAGGCGAGCATGTCGTAACACTACGACCTTCTTTCTGGCTGGTTGTCTGACGAACAAAAGAGGCTAATGCAAACTTCTGAATAATATTTCAATTCGTTAAAACACTGACCTCAATATCGCGGTCTGATAACCGTTTCCCGAGGCGAGTCTCACCTGTGAATTACCCATTCATTTGTTATATTGAAATGTACACTTTGTTTATACAATGTGAAACGTTTGCCCGACCACATATCGAGACGGCACATCAGGAAGTAGATAATGCTAATGTGTCTTTAAATGGCGTATTCAAGGCTTGCCTCGTTCTTGCTCGGCCTCAACTTTATTTCTACTTCGTACAATTTGTTTCTTATACGTATACAACCATTTGTCCCAAAATTACAACAATACTATTCTCCAAACGAAATAAGACCCAAAACCTTATATTGTAATCCACGCAAAAAGATCTTTTGAAATCATAGAGTAAGATCCCTTCTTTACCTGTTAAAATAGGAATAATGTACCCGGGACTGTGCATCGTGGAACTGTAACTTATTAAATTAAGAATGGAACAAACTTACTATGCATTGGACTTTGTAGATTCAAAACTCCTGAAACTCGCCATACAGCTCACTTTGATTCAATTAGAGTAATGTTTTCTTGTCTTCTTTACAGGACAATCTGATGCAGCCCCACGGCAACGAACGTGCGAGTTTTCGCAGTCTCCGTAAGAACATCGGTGGTCGTTGGAAGCGACTAGTAAATAAAAAACCTGAACAGGAAGTGTATACGATCCCGCCCGAGCTCAAACCTCAGCTGAAACAAATCTACGTGTATTGAGAAACCCACAAGTCACGATCTAGTAATTATAGCTGAAGCAGGATTCTTCGCTTCGTTCATCTAAAAGCGGTGACATCAACCTCAACTCGACGGTTGTTAAACATCAAGTCATATCATTTACTCGAATATCAAAATTATAGCCTGCCGTAACTGTAGGCTTAACGGAATCTATCTCTGGAACATATCTTTTTCGACCAATTATTTCTAATGACTAATGTAAATGAAATATTATCTTCATTCACTTCATTGTGATTTTAAAGCCTAGAAATTGTATTATTAAGTATTAGAATTTGATGTTTGTGACTTATGAGTGTTGTGCCGTTGCAGTTTTGTAAAAGCATGAGTGATAGTCAAATGAATTTAGTTTAATTAATTTAATGCTATGAATGTGAATTAGGAAGATGCGGTCGCGCAAACTAGTGACGAAAATCCAATAATTATGAATAAACAATGTAATGATGCCTTGTTGAATGTAATTTTTGACTACATGTTAAGGGCATTTCATAGTTCATTAACTTATTGTAGACATGATCGTACTCTTAAGTGGACACCGATCAAAATAGTTTATGAATCTATACAATTATGTTCAAGTATATCGAATGATATATTGAAAGTCGACGTTTGAAACACCTTGTGGTATGATGCAGTATTTTTATATCATTCATTCATTCATTGTGTTGCGAGTGAGACTGAATTATGGTACAATTTGAAGTGTAACGTGACATTAAAATTGTTGCATGAGAACCAAAATATTTTCTGATATTATTGACTATACAATAACTAAATGAATATCAAACAATATCATTATGGAATTTTCAATTATCTAAATAAATAAATGTCGAATGTTGCGTTGCTATGTATGCTATTGTAGTATAATTTCAGATTTTCGCCCGGTCCTTACTGTGATAAATAATTAAAAGAAAGGAATAAAGAAATTTTGAAAGAATGGTGTAGTTTTAACTTGTATGCCTTATTACCTTGTCAATTATAATCTAGCAAGGGCCGACGGTGGAGAATTTTGATAGCTCATATTGAGCCTGATATATTGGAGTAAGCTGTTAGTTCTTAAGTAGTTCAGCCATGGATATTTTCTTTATAATCTTTTGAACTGTCACTGTAGAAGAAACAATGTAATAAAACTGTAATTCTTAACATTATCAAAGTATTTGTTTTTGAAAAGTGAAAAGTTAGTAATGTAATCTTTCGTTAAAATATTGGAAAATAAATTCCATCATTATACAGAAAACGGTTTCTTCATTTAAATCTCTTCTAACTGAACGTAGGATACCCACGCTTTCTCCTCATACCGTTTGACGGAGTTAGGTTATACTGCTCCATTGTACTGATTTAAATAAGTAGGTATTCTTTTCTTGATTTTCAAAATAACAAAAACAAAAGAATAAGATGGTAATTAATCATATCACACGTGGTAGTGTTTGTTTGTCAACATAGAACTGACCACCTAGAGGAAATACAATGATATAATCGATCACGTAACATGGACCAAGAAACGTTTGAAAGGTTTACCATAGAAAAGTTGGTACTTACTGTAGTTTTATGGAGTGGCTCGATTTTTTTTTTAATTCTGCGACCCCGGGCCGCGGCCGCTCTTACGTCCGTCGCCGGGCGTATCTGGTTCACACGCAGAAGGGGAGTGACTCCCTGTTGTAATGTCATCATCATGAACACATTTTTATTAGTCGCAAACGCCATCTATTGACCAGGTTTGTACCATGTTAAGAACGACGGATTATAAAACGCGTGTAGTACAGCGCCATCTATAAGTAGCATAAGAAGTTAACTACGGAAGTTGTTAACTATACTGTGGTAGATCTTGTTTTTTCCTAAACCTAGGTGCATTGTTTCAACGTGATATGGTAGATGTCACTTAAGTATCAGACAGAAAGCAAATAATCTACCAGCATAATTCTTCCCACACAATGTTTTTTTGATGTTGACAATTTAATCAATGGTTCGAGTACCTGAATTCCCGTAACATATATTCTTATTTGCACCCTAATTTGGGCTTATTACGAAGTGTAGTTGCACCATATCAAACAAATATCTTTGTGATGTGTAGTTTATATGAGAGACATCTATTGAGGCTGATGAAAATTACTTATGTTTAGATCATATTTATATTCCAACTAGTTTCTTGTATGGTTAAAAGATTGCGCGATAGTGCAAGGTTATGATTGGGTCTTTTTTTATTAGATTCCGCAGCCCAAGGCAAGAAAATCCAGTGGCGCCCGGCGATGATTGGGTGTCAAGTGTAACTTGTGGAACAATAACTTCAATTTAGATGACCCTAAATAAGTATAATAAATAAGTGGCGAGATGTGGGTGTGTTTGCACACCTCTGCCTACCCCTTCGGGGAAAAAGGCGTGTGTTATGTTTTTTATGTTTCTAAATAAGTGATGTGTTGTCATTGTGTAGTATTTCTAAAAGAACTTTCTGACGATTATTATTAAATAATGTTCAAGACTATGCAACACCGCTTTGATGCTATTAGGTAAACACCGGGAGCCTGCCGTTTTGCCGAAAAGATTTTGACAAAATTTCATTACCCAAACCAATTTTAGGAACCTTTTTTTATACCGTTGCAATTTCGAATGATTTTAGTACGCATATTTTTATTTGGTCAAATTCTTACTTGGCAAACTATTACCAAGTATAATGTCATTATGGCATTTGGTCTTTAATCAAATGATTTATTACAGCAAACAATCTTCAGACAATAAACGTTTGGTGAAATGATGTTGGTTGTTTGGTGAATGGTTAGGTTAGGTTAAAACTGTGACCTCCTTCCTACGCACGAGCCGTGCGAGCGAAACGAGCGGTGCCGCCGCAGCGGCCGGCGAGTGCCAGAAACGACTTGCTTACTATATATTTGGCTTATTTGATTTTGCGTAAAAACTGTTATTCCAACTGAAATATTTGACTAAATAAAAAATGTTAAAAGTACTAGTTGGTAAACAAGTTATAGTTTAAACGTTCATTTCCCAAACATGGTTTGCGTTACAATTTTTTGTGAACAGATTTTTTGCTAAGTAATAATTTGGCAAATGAAATTATGTGAAAATTTTTTTGGGAAGTGAACATTTGTCAAATTCCTTTCGGTCAAACAAGGCAGACCCGGTAAACACCAGAAGGGGGATTGTTGCAAGAATACGGATTCTGTAATGTAAGTGTAGTGTGTGCTTGGGTGTGTGGTCAGTGTGGCTGTAGCGGTACATTCTGAAAAAAAGTCGGGTATGTGTTAGGAAAAAGTCTTTACCACGGACGTCATGTTGGGGATGACTATCGCTAAATCTGTTTATGACCATTCTGTATAAAACGTCAAGTAATATTAAGGTATATGTGATATAGGTACTACTCATAGTAGCTACCTACTAAACTATGCTAGTACCAAAGTAAAATTTTGACTAGTTTTGATGTCTACTTATATCCCAAGATACGATTATAAACTCCTTTAGCCTGCGGGAAGCACGTGACAGTTTCCTTTGTTGTTACATAAATAAGGCTTATTGTGTGCACCCGCCCTCATTATACCGCTCTTCGAATTCAGGAACGTGTCAATCTAGTAAAGATTTGAAGGATTCATTTGGAGTAGTCTGTGGTTTTGATTTAAGTGCATCCTTTTCACAAAAGAGGGTCTCAAACTCATAATAATGCTTATTTGTAACAAGTTTAAGAGAGGAACTTGACCTTTGCGTATTTTTCTTAAACTGACAGCTATTATTTTTTTGGTTGGTGGTGATTGTTCATCGTTTTCATAGATTATTATTATATAAGATGAATGATAGATAGATAGATAGATAGATGATAGATATCTCCAACATAAAATCAGGATTTAACATTAGAAAATTGTTAATAGTTTATTAATGTTAAGAAATTTTACACAAACACACATATCACGCCTATATTCCCGAAGGAGTAGGCAGAGGTGCATTACACACCCACAATTTGCCAGTATTTTTAGTCCCACGTAATAGGGGGCAAGCCTATTGCCGTCACCGGGCACATTTATAATGCGTTATGTCCAAAATGACCGAATGAATTTAATAAAAGTAGCAGCAATATTGTAATGTTGAAAAAAAATTTAAACCCGTTGCTTTGCGATGAAATGTTGATGAAAGGCAACAAAATTTTACGTACCAGTCGCTATGGCACAGCCAATTAAAGTCCCGGGCCTCTCGGACTATAAGAAGAAATTTTAATTGTGCATAAATAACAATTTTGCTCGTCCGAAACAGTTTACTAGTTCATAGTTCTCATTAGAAACTTTCCTAAAACAATACATAATTAAATGGCCAATACCCTTTGCCAGGATTTATAACATAAAACTACAAAGGTTGTGTAAGGTAACACGTCCCAATAACCGTTAATTTTTGAACTTCGCTGACTTCAGTTGCCTGTTTTAATAATTTATAATGAATTTACAAAAACAAGACTAATATAACTGGATAGGTAATGTATTCTAGTTTCTTGTAATTTGTTTTATTTTTGGATAATATACAGATTAATACTTAATAATTCGCAATAATCAGAAAAGGAGGTCATTGTCCCAGTACCCGGTAGAAATGTACCAGTAACCGTTAAGTTGTCCCAAAATCCGTTATTTTTAATTACGAATTTGAACTCTATTTCGGGGCCATAAGGTTCACATAAATATCACATTACATGTCTGTGTAAACAACTATGTTATATTTAAGAGGTATTATTTTTAAAGAAATTCATTCATTTCATTTTGACATATTTTTAGATAATATTTTTGGTTACACAACTGTTTTAGGTACCTACGCAAATTCATCTGGTTGCTTGCTGTGGGGAAAAGGCACACAACCCTTCTAGCCTGCTTCTGTAAGGACGGCGGGTGGCAATCCCGCCGTCCTCAGAGTTGAATAAAATTCTACTTTTAATAAACTTTTTAGTACAATTTGTTTGAAGAGTTTTTTTAAGCAAGCCATAAACCTGGTCACTTAGAAAACAAGATCGAATCAAAAAGGTGTCAAAGAGACAGCATAAACATAAGAAAGTGACGTAATTAAGAGACTGTAGTGAAACCACCATCTAATACTTTACTTCACAAAAAAGAATAGTTTTTCCAGCCTGACTAATGTGACGTCACACTGCTGCGAGCGCGCATGTGTTGAGTGCGATCATTTGGTGTTATCCCGAAATTATACTGGGGAGGACCCGACCCCCCCCCCCCCCCCCCCCAACGTTACACTAAGCACCCGCCAACGCAACCGTGGTTACGGGAAAACTTACCAGGCTGCATCTCAGCGGAAGAATGGCATCGTCTGGCCTTGATCTCAATTCACTGGACTAGTCTTTGTGGACTGAGTTAGAGGCCAGGGCCTCTCAAAAGTCCCACTCAAACTCAGATTCTTTAAAGACCATCATAGCAGCGAAGCATATCTCGCTGGAGAAGATTCGTGCTGCGATCGATGACTGGCCAGGGCGTCTAAAAACTTGTATTAAAATAAGGGGTGGGCGATTTTAATGTTAATTGCTTGTGGTTTTTGGTTAATGTCTAATTACCGTTACCTGTAAAATTTATAAATATAACTTTATTCTTTAAATTTTTATGTAATATTTATTCCGCCTCAAAACTTATGAACACACGAAGTAATTTTAAAATAATAAAAATTACGTAAGTTAGAAATGTCATGTATACTATATTCATAATCCTAATAGGTATTTCTTACTACGATTATCAGAATGCGTATTGGTAATACATAATTATAAAAATTCTGAATCAATAATTCTGAATAAATAATTCTGAAATATCATTTAATAATATGGAAGCCGTATATCAAAACACCGAATAAACATAGGCTTAAAATAATAAATCGAAGCCTAAATTTGGGATCAGAGGTGGTACTTACGTGGCAGCAACGTATCTGTTCTAAACAGATCGTTGAAGGCTTTGGCCGTCAGAACCAATAAGAGGGTACTGCACATTCTCCCTAGAGGCTACATGTCTCTTAGCTCGTACAAGAAGGCGTTGGAGCGTCACGGGGAGAAATCGAGGCTCAGCGTTTCATGGCGAAGTTGAGACTGATCATTGCCGCTCCTGGAGACATGGACGGTACGAGTGGAGCAACCAATACGGGGAATGGCTACCATCACAGCGGTGAGACTAGTCATGAAGGAGTGGCTTCAGAAGGAAGTGGCTCATATATCTTGGTGTGTATGGCGAGGGTACCGCAGGACTTCCAACTTCCATGATTGGAGCCTGAACACGGTAAGTTGGTGACCTCATATCCACAGAACGCAATCCTTCGAGGGTTAATTGGGGTATCAAATAAATAGTTTTTAAAGATGATTTCAAAATATATAAGTACAACCTCTATTTCAATATAATTTGGTGTGAAAAATTTTACTTATAACAAAAGTATGTAAGTAAGTTTTTGAAAACGAAAGTTGTAAATAAAAATTAATAATTAATAAAAACCAGACTGCACTTAACCAGATATATAAGCAGGCGTAACTCATTTTGTACCGAGTTTTCATTTGGTATTTAGGTCCCATCTGCTTATACTTAAATATCTGGTTAAGTGCAGTCGGGATATTTTATTATATAAATATTTAATTATTTCTTTTTATTACTACTATAGGTCCTAACATCCAGAAATGAAAGAAATTACTATGTCAATGGAAAATGAATCTTAAGTCAAGGGACTAAGGATACATTAACGGATTGTGGTGCTAAACTAATGTGTGTACCAATATCCGGTATTTTTTAAAGGGAATTAGGTCACGTTGGGGTTTGTGAGTACCAATAGATGTAAAATGCAATAATATTTAATTTATAACTAAATTCGCTGAATATTTCAGGTTACATTGATATCTATCCCATTCAAGTTTTAATAAAAAAGAGTTTCTTTACCAAAAATCAGACTGTTATGGCACAGTAAGCATTCTCCTACGGCGTGACAGCTCCGAGGTTCAGCAACTAAACGTCGCACTTTTCTAAATTTTTGAAATGCGTAACTTTGCTTTCAAATGCTACCGTCCCCCTAAGACTTGTAAGCCCGTATTGGCATATTTATGATGTAAAATGTTACTAAAAATATGTTGCTATCCCCAAAATACAATTTATCTTTAGTAGAAAACTGTAAAAATAGAAAAAGTGTCTAGTTACCGGTTACTGGGACGTTAACGGGAATAGGAGCGTTTACCTTATTCTACAGGTCTTTAAAAATGTGTAACAGCAACAGCGCAGGGAATTTGACTAAACTACTAGTCCTTTTTAATGGTTTGTTTTTGTGTTCTTTCCCACAGGAACTGTGTGACAAATATCCGTGAGCAGACTATAAAAGCATCCACGGGTAATACCCGTTTGATGGCAGTTTTATTGCCGTTCACCCATCTTGTGTGTGAAATGTGTCAATCGATAGTAGGTAAGTGGTAAGGAATATGGAGAACGAAATCACTCCCTTCAGCACTTTTTATCAATACTCCTTACTTGAAATATGTAAATATGTTCGTATTCGGGAAGGTATTCTTTTTAAATCTATAGAGCTTTAGCCGTTAACATAAAAATAAATGTGTAAAGCTACACAGAACGTCACACGATATAGGCTCAGTCGAATCATAATAATGTCGTAATTTCTGTATATCTTTATATATATTCTACTGTACGTGTGTATTTCTTGAACTCCTCCTAAACGGCTGGACCGATGTTGATGAAATTTTTTGTGTATGTTCAAGGGGATTCGAGACTGGTTTAGATTCACAATTTTGTTCTTTTTTTTTTGCAGGACTACGTTTGTCGGGTCCGCTAGTATACATATATATATATATTATTAGGTATGTATTTAATATTGTTAATGTTTTAACTAGGTATGTCTATGTAGTAGTGGACATGTATATTAGCTTTGAAAAATTAACCTACGCACACAAAGACCTTATAATACAACGGACATAGGATCTAGAACAAATCGCAAGAAAATAATGTTCCGAGTCGACCTATACATTATACATAGGCATACATAGATATAAACAAATTTCATATTAAAATTTAAACCTTGATTCAACGGAATAGTGTTCACTTTTGTTTGCACTAATTTATCGCATTACGTAGCTTCTATCTGTCCGCCTGACTAATTCACCTTATGCAGCTTATACTTGAACTACGTGAACATAGAAACAATGGAGTAGGTTTATTTTGTTAAAGTCTTTTAAGGATTCCATGATATGTACCTACGTAGGCGTAATAATTAATGTAAGACTACAATAAATTCCATAATCTTATAAATTGTAATTACTTGTTTATGTTAGACGAAATAAGCTGAAAAACTAATTAACGACTGACAAAGATTTTTTTTTTCGAGTCAGTTTCATAATAAGTAACTGTAGTGTATGAATAACAAAAAGGGAATTAATGAATTTAACTAATTATAATATTATAAATTGCCAAACTTCTTGCGGGTGTCAAAGTTCTTCCGCTTTCATTACTATTTTCATAACGCTATGTCGCTACGTCTACTACAAGATAGCCGTGTTTCAAGTGACTGAATTAGTTGCTAAAACTGCGCATCATTAATTTATTTTTATCTTATGGTTAATTTTTGGGATACGAAATTATTGGCTACTAGCTGATCACCGTGACTCCGCCCGCGAGATATAGTTATCTCGGCCCCGATTCCCGTGGGAATACATTACCGAGAATCCAAATAAAAAGAAAATAACAGTACATACACGAAATAAAATGACATGTGTAATTATATTTATGACAAAACAATGATACCCTGTGAAAATTAAAAACATTTTTGGGCTTATCTCCTCCATTCAATCAAGGGATTCTTGTACAAGTTTCATAAAGATCGGACCTCTTTTTGTTATGTCCATAAAATGAGCCGAACAAACAAGATTGTTATTTTTTGGATCAAAATATTCTTCTCGCCGTGCTAGGGCAATAATATTTTTCCATTGTGCACAGTGTACTGGATCCCGAGGAAAACTGAAATAGATGTTGGTTCATATAACGAAAAAAAAATCATAAAGAGCCAAGGCGTCTCCACTATAATCTTTGTTCCAAATAGTTTTATCGCTATCGGTAATCCCAAAAAATCTGAATGGTCATTTTGTTAGTACATTATTCAGTGAAAATGAAATGGTCTCTTTCTTTTTATTGAGCTTGGGATGAGTTCGAAAGAGACAGATAGGTACTTCGGTATTGGACTGGATTGCAATATTTACTTTTGTCTTTTAATTTATTAATCGACGAAATACTGTATTTTAAGTGAAATAATAAATTGCAAATAATAAAACAAAAGCTTATTTACTGAAAATATGATACACCGTCTTCAATTTGCTTTTTTTTCGTAGTTTTTACACGTTTTTACAATACAGTACGGCATTGTGCAACGTGTTGTCGTTCAGTTGTCAACATCAAGACTGGCGCGCGATTGTTTCTCTTTTAGCGTTTTGTTTCTCTTTTAGTTCGGACACTTTTGAGCGATGATCCGAAATCCATTGTATTTAAAATCATTGTACGCACACAACAAAATTATTCAACCAAACATTTCCTTAAATTCCCCCGGCCCACTGAAAAAGATTACTTTTGAAATAAGTGGTGCCTTTGTACTATAAATCTATCCTGTTTGTTGTTCTTCTCGCACTTTTATCTTCTTGTGTGTACATAAACTAAAAAAATAAATAAAAATAAATAATCATCATAACATACATATAAGTCGTTTCCGTTCCTGATCATTAAAACTACGCAACGGATTTTGATGCGGTTTTCACCAATGGATAGTGGTTCTCGTCGAAGGTTTTTTTGTATTAAATTTGTCAAGTGGCCGCGGGCGATAGATTAGTATAGATTGTGATAAAAGATTTAGATGGTGTATGTAAAATAATTAGGTATCTTAAAATAATAGGTTACTCCATAACTACGCGGCTAAGTAACAAAATAACGCATACAACAGATCACTTAAGCATTAGATCTAGGACTTGAACTCTATTACTCTAAGTCTGGTATCGCCATTGCATGCGAACAATTCTTTCATTTTAAAATAGGTAAAACTTTGACAGATAGACACAAGCCACATCTAAATCTCCGAAGGGTTACGGTAGGTTACAGACAAAGGCGCTTATCAGGCCCACATTAGGTATATTATTTTCATGTTGGTTGTTAAACATTCTTGTCATAGATTATTTGCGGGACATTAACTAAGAGGCAAAGAGGTAAGAATAAGACCTAATTCCGGACGAAACCGCTGGTATAGCTAGTGTTACATAAAGAGCAACAAAGTTTCAACAGATTACAAGAGAACCAATTTCCGCAGTACATTCTCGTGCTTAGACGCTTAGGTACTTCTTATGACAGTAAAATGTTATGACAAGATATGAGGCGAACTTCCTCTAACTTGTGTAATTTGCCCTTAATATAGGTAATGCTTTACGAATTTTAACCTTCTAATCATAGAAATAGGATTCTACAAATGGGTATCGTTGCAAGAAATAAATTTGTTATTCAAGTGAATGTTAAAGGAGCTAAACTTTTTACAACTCCAATACCGCACGAAAGCTGATAAGATCCCATAAAATCTATACATATTGAGAATGTGTAGGATGTAGGTACTTGCAAAAGTTTCTGATAGTGTACAAAAAAATATGTTTCTTGTACCTACGTCAGAGTTAAAAAAATTTAAAAATACACGTCATTAATGGACACGACAACTGACTTCAAATTGGAAGTTCGATTTTTCTGGGAGTTTAGGTTACCTCTGGCGCTCCGCAAAAATCGGGTTTCCAGACACTCTCATACCGAACAACGTTTCTTGTCCTGCACCTGGAGCTAGTTAGGAATAACTAGTTCTTCTGTGCGGGACTATCAACTAATCGAGCATTACCTTGACATTGGTGAAATCATCGATAAATATCGATGGAGCCACGTTTTTAAAGAAAGAAGAAGAAGACTTCAAATTACTGAAATGGGACCAAATAATTATCGGTCGGAACCTCCTCCTTTTTTAAAAGTCCATTGAAAACTAATATGCATAAACTACCCTGGCTGTTAGAATAAAATTTAATTTGAATCACAGAGTGCTTCAAATTAAACCGTATGTGACCGGCAACGACAATAGGCTTGCTCCCTATTACGTGGGACCGACATAAGTACTGGCAAATTGTAGGTGTGTAATATACCTCTGCCGACACCTTCGGGAATATAGTCATAATGACATGTGTGTATCTTTTTATTCTGATAATAATTTTCCGTGGGTTTTACAAATCACAAATTATAAACAAAGACCTCCGCTGCGTCTGTCTGTCTGTCAGTTCGAGATAAACTTAAAATTTACCGCACCGATTTTCATGCCGTTTTAATCAATGTATACAGTGATAGTCGAGGAAGGTTTTAGGCTAATATACAAAGACGCGGTTGTCCGCTAGTATAATACAATAAAGATTTTTATAAAATTATGTATAAGTACATCATATTTTGAAGAGAATTAAACATCTGAACATATCAAAATTGTTCAGTAGGATAAGAATTCTGTAACACATGCGTCAATTTTCTTGTTCAATGAAGCATAAAAATAATACGAAAATAGCTACATGCCTTCATCTGTATTTAACAAAAGGATCAGTTTACGATTGACTTGGTAATATCAAAGGGGAGACATTAAGGCAATGAGTGCTCGTTGGAGTACCACGCCTCCTGTTATAAGTATGACCGTCGTACATTCTAAGTTATTTCTGTCTTAAATCGCTTTAAGATAAGATAAGATCTCTTTATTGTACATCGTACACAAGCAATAAATAGTAACTATAACATAATATGCCTTAAAAATAATGTACAAAGGGCGGCCTTATCGCTAATAAGCGATATCTTCCAGGCAACCTTTGGATGGAGAGAGATACAATATAATGTGGGTAGTGTACAATATATAAATAACTTAGTAATAGATAAAACAAAGGTGGGGAGAAAAAAACAAAGATGAGAGAAAGAATGGTTTGCGAAAAATCCGATGAATAAAATAATTACATAGTAACCTACTTACCTATAATTCTTAAATACAATAATATGAATACAATATATAAAATAAGTACAGTTCTAGCTACAGATCGAAAGATAATATTCTTTAGTTAAAAGTTTGAACGTTCCAAGTGTCTTTTACTTTATTTATCAAATAGCGGACGCCCACGTCTTCGCCTGGTTAACACAACTCACACAAAAGCCTAACCCGAGAACCACTCTATCCATTAGTGAAAACCGCATCCAAATCCGTTGAGTAGTTTTAAAGATCTTAGCATACCATGCCATATACGGAAGAGCAAATTGTTTTTGCACTATATGTTGTGAAAATAGTTTTTAAGGAGACCTATTTCATTTCATTCATAGTGTGGCGTGTACTTAACGAACCTCTGACGTCATACGTCTAGAAATACAAGAAGGTGGTTCTAGACCCTTCGACAAACTTCTACCAGTTTCCAGTGCGGCTACGCCACACCTCCTTATAATTGAACCAATTAGGTATAAGCAATAAATTATAAGTACAATATAAGTATAGTTATTTATACTCGTTCTATTGTTTAGATCCACGTCGATTTAAACCTGTTTATGTCGCCGGGGATATTATACTTGTATCATATAAATGCGAATACATTTCGATAAAAAAAAACATTTATTCACATACTGTTACTACGAGTACAAGCGTTTCAATACAATCCCATCAACCACTTCAATAGTATTCAATAGATTATGCGTGTGGTTGCCGGTAACACGAGCTACTGTGACAGCTCCTGGGACTCACGAGCCCTGAGTTATCTTTGCGCTCCTTAGCACTCGCTTCCCGTGGCCGCTGTCTTTCATGTCTACCTAACCATAATTTGGTATCATTTTAACCTAATAAGTAATGCCACTATTCCTTATATATTCGTTCGAGAAAAAAGGAAAATTGAATTTATGCTGTTGTACTCGTAATTTAGGCTATTATAAAAAATATCAGCTTTGACTTTGCCTTGCTGGAACTAGATTAATTGTCGGCACTCATAAACTTGCGATTAAAAGTACGAGTATTAGCAACTTACATACTATTCCCTATTCTATGGTTTTAGTAACTAAGTAGGTACCTGCTTTAGCAGTAGTCCCTTGATAGCTAAAGAGCAGACGGTCAAATAGTCAGGAGTGTCATAACCCACTCGTTTACAGTTTCTCATTAAAAATACTTTTCCAATCACTGTGCTAATTAATGTAAACCTAGTCAAGTCGAACAATCAATAAATTTATAAGATTGTAAGCAAACCGAAGCCAGTACAAATTGTAACTCTGAATAAAATACCAATTTCTCCCTCTGTTCATCTATTGAAATCTTAAAAACACTTTCAATTTCTTCAATTACTTAAAACATTCCCCATTGGAGACTTTTCATTTGTGATGTTTAACCAACGGATCGACTTTTCGATTGACTTGAGCAGTTCAAAGGGCGGAGGGCTCGAAATTAACGCAGCGTAGGGTGTGCAATGAAGGAGCCATCGCTTCAAAAGAAAACTGATTTCCCTATTTTCTTTGTAAAAATAACCTTCTACCCTTAAACAGGAATATTGTTCCGTAGATTCTTTAGTTTTCAATTCGTTAGGGAATATGTTAGAACTTAATCAATAATATCTTAGATAGACATTATCTTACTATTTAAAGCTTACGTGTGATAGATAAATCTTACGTGCCAGCCGCTATGACACAGCCAATTAAAGTCCTAAGCGTCTCGGACTACTTAAAGCATTGGCACAAAATCGATAAAGATATTTGGTATTTTTTTTTTTTTATATTCAGGTTGACAAATTAACTGATGGTAAGCTGTGGCGACGTCTGGCGATTGTGGGCGACTCTCACAGTACACAGGAATACTATAGAGAGTGACCCTCAACTTGACGACCCAGTAATGTGCCTCTTCACGCTTCGCTTAAAGAACCCAGGGTTATATGTTGGAAGAAACACGTGCGCAGGCAGGGCGTTCCAAGCCACCATCGTTCGGCAGAGAAACGAACGTTTAAAACGCTCAGTTCTTGCGAAGACGGTTTCCACGGTATGAGAGTGACATCTCTGCCCGGCACGCGTTGTTCGGGATCGGAAGGGAGAGGGTGGGATCAGATTGAAGAGCTCTTCAGAACACTCACCGTCGCGGCCAAGGAAGCAATTGTTCGGCGCTGGGCTAGCGGCTCAAGACATCCCGTTACCTCCGGACAACCTATAATGCGGACAGCACGTCGCTGCATAGCGTCGAGTGCGTCCAGTAAATACTTCGCGGAGCCGTCCCAGAGGTGAGAGCAGTATTCGACGCAGGGTCTAATCTGCGTTTTGTACAGCAGACACCTCAGGTGCGGTATAAAGAATCGCTTTACCTTGTTCAGTATTCCTAGTTTCCGCGAAGCTAGCCCAATACATCTCTCAATGTATTTTGTGTTATTGAGCTCTCGACGTACGTCTATGCCAAGGATGTCTAGATTATCCTTCATTGGTAATGTTGCATTCTGAAGAGTGGGTAGGGGAAGGAAAGGGGATTTTTTCGCTGTAAATGCACACGCCTATGTTTTGTGGGCATTGAACTCGACCAGGTTCTCGGCACCCCATTGGGAGATACTGTCGAGGTTACGGTCGAGATCAGCCACGAGTCGTCTTCTCTCCTCCTCAATCTCAGATCGCCCCGCCGTCGGACGAACCGAGTAACTCCCGTGCAGTGTGCTGTCATCTGCATAGCAATGAATGTTCCCGAGGGATAGCATATCATTGTTATGCAGATGAAAGAGAGTTGGTGATAGACGGACCCCTGCGGTACCCCGGCATCCACTTGCAAGAAGCGAGAAGCCTGGCTATCGCAGAGGACCCGCACTCAGCGCTCGTTTAAAAAGCTGGCAATCCAGCTGCACAGTTGAGGAGGTAGACCATATGCCGGAAGCTTGGAAAGGAGCGAAGCATGCCAGACCCTATCGAAAGCTTTGGCGATGTCCAGGCTAATAGCCAAGGACTCGCCGTACTTTTCCATAGCTTCACCCCATACATGCGTGACGAATGCCAGGAGGTCACCCGTTGATCGTTTTGGTCTGAAGCCATATTGCCGATCATTGATAAGCGAGTGATCCTCCAGGTATCGCATGAGCTGCTTATTGATAAGGAGCTCGAGCACCTTGAAAATGACTGAGGTGACAGCTATGGGTCGATAGTTGCCTGGATCGGAGCGATCCCCTTTCTTGGGGATCGGTTGTACGTTCGCCTCCTTCCAGACCTCCGGCACGAGCCCTACAGGGCGTCTGTACCGCCTGTCATACTCTACAGAGTATGACAGGCGGTACAGACGCGTTAGTACTGGAGACAACTCAGCAGCACATTTTCGTAACACCACCGCCGGAATGCCGTCAAGGCCACTGGCTTTCCGCGTATCGAGCGACCGCAGTACTGCCCGTACATCACATTGCCTGATAACAATATCAGGCATAGTGTGGCCACAGTTGGCGATGGCAAGGGGCTGCAGGCCACGGTCATCGACGCGGGAATTAGCCGCAAAGAGGTCTGCGAGCATGTCCGCCTTCTCTTGGGCTTTGTGGGCCAGTGATCCATCAGGAAAACGCAGTGGTGGCAGCGAGGGTTGGCAAAAATTAGACTGTACGGCTTTGGCCAGTTGCCAGTATCCAAGGCTGCCCGTGGGGTGGGATGTGAGCTCCTGACCAAGCCGCGCGACGCGCTGGGCATCCGCTCTCTTGAAGGCCCTCTTGCTGAACCTAGTGGCCCTATTGTACGCTGCTTTGAGGCGGTTCACATTCGGGTCACGTGCCGCCCGAGCCCTGACCCAGGCGCGATATGCCGACTGTTTTTTCTGGACAGCCTCGGCACATTCACGTCGAACCAGGGGCGAGCTTTGCGGATGCTGGCGACATCAGTGAAAGGGATATAATATTCTATCCCTAGACTGATCTCGCCAGCAACGGCAGCAGCGCTATCCGAAGGTGCCTTTCCTACAAAGCAGCGTTGGCTCCACGGGACGGACGCAAAGTAATCGCGGAGACCGTCCCAGTCTGCCGACGAGTAGTGCCATAGTCGTCGAGTCATGTGCCCAGCATGAGCAGGTGGTGGCACTTGGAAGCTGGCGACTCGTCAGCAGTAGATCCAGCAAGGTCTGTCAGGTATTCGGGTGATCCCCTGTACCATCTGGGTCAGCCCGTGGGAGAGAGCGAATGCATGGGCGGATCGTCCCGCATGATCGGTTCTAAGGGACCCCAGCCACTCAACGTGATGACCGTTAAAGTCCCCCAGGAAAACCAGGTCAGCGTTCGGGAACCGCACCTGCGCATCGTCAGCCATTTCGCTGAGGTATTCAAAAAGCCTTGTTGTCCCAGTGTCCCCTGTGTGGGAGCGGTAGACGCACACGTAGATCTGGCTCATAGAGCCATGATCCACGTGCAGCCAAAGGACGGAGTAGGAGGGGTTCTCTAGACAGCGCAACCGGCGGCAGTACACATCCGCCCTAACGAACACGCACACTCCGGCTTTGTCGCGGAATTGTTCCTCAATGACATAACCCGGGTAACTGAGGTAAGACATGTCGTCAGGGCGGCGTATCTTTGTCTCCGTAAGGAACATCACATTTAAATAAAATGAAGTTTAATAGTACTTTAATTATACACAAGCTTATACAAGCTCCTTGCATGCAATTGTTTATATTATTGGCATTTGTCTTGTTACCAACAAACTGATACAAAACTGTCTCATGCTTAGCTGGTGTATTTATTTGATCTTAGTAAGTTAGGAAATAAAATTAAATATTATATACAGCATATGTAAGGTTGTGTTATTTACTTTCCTCTAGTCATAGTCTTATCCTACTAATATTATAAACGCGAAAGTTTGTGAGTATGTATGTATGGATGGATGGATGTTTGTTACTCTTTCACGTAAAAACTACTGAATGGATTTAAATGAAACTTCACAATAATATAGCTTATACATCAGAATAACACATAGGCTACAATTTATAAAGATATTGTGTGAATTGTTCAAAATATGACGCGGCACGACGGGAACGGGAAAAAATCCAAATTACCACGCGGACGAAGTCACGGGCGACCACTAGTCTATATATATTTTTGAAACCTGTACTGGGTGCTCTGCAAGACACAAGCGTAAGCGTTCTGGTGGTTAGTGGAGAGGTAAGCATCACCATCGTGTGAGGACCTCCAGGACGTTCGAAGACAAAGAGCTGAACTTATTATAAGATTGTAACATTACACACACTGCCACTTATTTATTTTATGTAGTTTATTTATTTTCCAATTATCTACTTACATGCCATGATCAATATTATTACTGTGCTGGTGAGATACTGCATGGGTTTTATGTGTTGCTGGCCTCCTCTGAAAACCAGCGCTGACAAATGTGGGTCCGCCCACGTCAGCATAAGCTGAGAGGAGACCAAATTCCACGCAGATGTGGCGCGTACATACAACCGACGATTTTTACCTTTACTTTCTCCTTGTGTATTCTAATATGCTTATAATCGCCATGTCTGTGTTTGCGAATAAACGGGTTTCTTTCTTTCTAATCCTGTGACCACGGCTGGTGCAACCCGGTCGAAATATCAAGAAATAAAAGTACCTATGTACCCATTACAATGAACGTTCTGTTTTGTGTGAAATGCCGTTTAAAAATACAGCGTTAATAAACATACAAATATATACATAAACTTTATTTATTATTTCAATTCATCAATGTCAATTCACAATAATAATATGTTTACACAGATACAATAGCACAGTCAGAAGAAACAAAATCATTATACTCGTCCCGCATCATTCCTGGCGCAAAAGTGCCCGTGATGCTAGCAGCGTTGCCGCGCTGAATGGCAATGGACGATACATAAACTCAAACGGGAAGTGCCTCAAAAGGCAAGGTATGACGGCTAAGTTTTCCTGTAACTTGAAACAGAAATTAGCGATTGGTGTGAAAATTCAACAATAGTTCGACTAATTGGATCTCAGTTTCAGAACAAGCTCTAAGTTATTTTGTCTGACGTGAAGGTAATCCTAGTTGAGTAGTACCTACTCGTACTAAAACAAAAAAAAATGGTTTATAGTATGATAGTTTTTTGTACATAGTGTGGATTATTTACTTTATCATTTAATAACCTTGCTCCGTATTACTATATATGTGAACCTCTACCTTCTCGGTGATTATAGGATATATATATGAGTTAGGAGTAGGTACGTTTTGCCAATTGTCAGAATGTCCAAGGTGCCATGAAAGTAATAAATTCTAACACATGCCATGTAATTAATAAATGCCCTTTATCCCAATTAGGGGTCGGCTAAACCTGTAGTTCTCCTCCACACACTAATAATTTCAGGCGTTATCTCTTCAATCACTTTCCGAGTTTTCGCTCTCCCAGTTCCTACAAAAACAAATCGCGTATTATGAAAACTCAACGATGTCGCTCATAGGATAGATTTGTTTGGTTGCAACTCGAGGGCATTTATTCACGATTCATACTTTGTTTGTTTTGAACACATCATCAGGCCTCCCCAAATGAACGCCACAACACTCGGTCCAGCGCTTTCCGCATCCAGTGGCCTCCTGCGACCTTTACATTGTCTTTAGTCCGCCTTGTGGCAGGTCTACCCACGCTGCATCTCCCAGTACTTTTGTACTCGAGGACTTTTTGTCCTCATCGGTCATCGGTCCTATGAGTGATGTATCCTGCTCACTGCCACTTGAACTCGGCGACTCTTTGGGGCCATAACTCACACACATAACTCCTGTTAACTAACACTACTATTTCAGTAATATTCTTTTACTTGTTACTTTATTAATACAGCAAGCCGAGACTAAATAAAAAGATAGGCACATTCTACGTGACTAAGTGATGGCAGCAATTAGTTGGAGTCAAAGTCCTTAACATTTAACAGTTGCTAATTGAGTGCATCACAATGCAACTGATGAGATACGACGATTCCACTTGAACGCGCAACGATCACGATTCAATGAATAAATAAATAGCAGTCGCTCCAGACTGAATTCTTGTTTCTTTTAACATTTCACAGAATAGGTAGATTCTTTTTTAAATGCTCAATACATACTCAATTCTTTATTGTGTTCTACAATGTTTAAATGGTGGTACATACAATGAACGTATCTATTGTAGACCCTGTTAGGAACAACAAAATACAATTATACAACTGTGACAGAGCTTATAATAAGCTGTTTTATTGCAAGTTGCCTCTTCCCTAGCTACACCTATTGAATTGCGAATCTGGCAGTAAAAGTCAACGTAGAGGCAATAATCTTGACATTAAAACTTTTGCCTTAGTATAGCGAATGCCTGATGCACCACACCCGTGCAATAGTTTTCTTCATCCTAATTTCACTTTCATAGCACTAAGGACTAAAACAGGTATCTATTCATGAATAATTTTTCAAAATCGGTTCTTTAGATCACCTAAAAACTCATAGACTACTTTATAATATTAGTAGGGTAGTAGGGTATTGCGTTCTGTGAAAGTTTGTCTAAACAGAGAGGTGCAACAGACGGTTCCTTAGGTATTTATGTAAATGCAAGGGTTTATTACTTATCGATTTAGCTTTAGAACCGAGTACCACACGAGAACTGCTCGATAATAAACCGAGTGAACGACCCCTTACTTGTATCGGAATTGATGGGGTAATATTTCTACTATTGAGCTTCGGGAGGATTACATTTAAGTTAAATGTTCTTGTATTTTTATTTTTATCATTTTTTATTTGAAATAACATGTTACTGCGAAGGTGTTTTAGGGTGCCGTACCCAATGGTTAAAACGGGAACCCTATTACTGAGACTTCGCTGTCCGTCCGTCCGTCCGTATATCCGTCTGTTTTAGGCTGTATCTCATGAACCGTGATAGTAAGAAAGTTGAAATTTTCACAGATGATGTATTTCTGTTTCCTCCATAACAACAAATACTAAACTAAATGTAATAAATATTTAAGAAGGCTCCCATACAACAAACGTGATTTTATTGCCGTTTTGGTACGGAACCCTGGAACCCTTTATGCGCGACTCCGACTCGCACTTGGCTGGTTTTTTATTTAAAGTAGCAAGTTACTGCGAAGATGTTTGTGCAATTCAAGAGACTCAAGGAGGCCCCCACTGACGATACATCCATAAATCCAAATGACGTGGACGTCTTCCAAAAATGTCAGACACATCTTCCAATTGTAAGGACGCTGTCCGCGGCCGACCGTCTATGTTTTGAATCCAAAAGACAAAGTCGTCAGGGTTAAGTCACTATGGTTCCATTCCGGGACGCTCCCGGCCATCTCGCCACCACATTAATAAAAATGCTATTCCGTCTCGCTACCAGCCGCTAGTGGGGCCTTTCGGTATTTTCAGATTAAATTAATAGTTAAATATAGTTAGGTTTACCACTTAAAAGTATCGTTTATCTTAAAAAATCGACACAGATACAACGCCTGGTAGACAGGCGTTCATTACGCTCACATTTCGCCAATCACTGTGGATCCCAACTAATAGGGAGTCAGCCTATTGTCGATTTCTAATAATGTATCTTTGACTATTCTTGCTAGATCAGAGAGATATGTGTGGAAGTTTGTTTCATACAAAACTTGGGAATAGATATATGCAGAATAACGTAGTATACACTACGTAGTAAATATATAAATATATACTAAAAATATTTACATTACAAAATATCGTAGTGCAGGATTATTTTAAAAGTATCCCAGACTTCTTTTTTATTATTTTTAACGTTTCGTAAAAAGTGTGATACCTCTATAGATTTCGTAGTATTACTAAACACCTATGTGTTTAGTAGTATGTCAGAATTTCGCCAACGGAAAACGTTACTTACTTTAAAAATAACCCTGTATATAGAATACTCTCATACATCAGAATAACATATACCTAAGCTAGTTTTACCGGTATAAAAACTAGCATATGGAAGTTGGGCACTCTAAAAATATTCAAAGTCGGTAAAACTGCGAGCATAAGGCGGTAATTTATTGTACTAAACTCTAAAATCGTATTGCATTTAGCACCTACAAGCGATACTTAAAATATAGAGGCTAGACTCTTCGTACACTCTAGATTAAGAAATGCTTTCAAACCAACATTTTTCCATAAAATAATATAATAATATAATATATTATCATAAAATAAGATTTTCAATACATACAAATCGTAAAGTAATTCTCATAGGTAGCGTAGTCATGAAACGATGTCGTAGATTCTGCTACGATCGTAGTATCCGTAGCAGTGCTACGTACGTTCTTGGGTATAAATATTACAGTACAGGAAATTATGCTTCCACTGATAATGTTCCCGTGCAAGATTTTGAATGGAAAAGCGAATCTTCCAGTGCTAAAACGAAATGGGTCTTAAATTATGTATTTCGGGTCTGTTATTGATAATTCAGAACAAGCGCTTTACTTTCCAGAAATGTTACTTCGGAAAATTGAATTATCGGATCCCGTTGAAGGAATTACTTTGTAAGTGATTGATATTTTATTGATTGAGTACCCTCCAATAGCCCATTTTGCTTGCTTCATTCCTGTACTCACATTCCAACACAATATTCAACTACGCATTTCTGCTCTCGTTTTTCGGCTCGCTCGTAACGACTTAGAAAGATTTATTTCGTTGTTTTAAATAAGTTAATTCCTAAGACAGAGAGGCGATTTTCTCTGAACTTCTGATCGTATTGCAACAAAGTTTTGAGAAGGTTAAATCCAAAACGGTACAAATGGAAATAAATAGGTACCGTTCACGAGGGATAAGCGAAGCTTTGCATTTGTGTAATTGACCACGAAAAGTAGAGTAAAAGCTCTTTTTGTAGCTGTGTGTACAACACATGTGTGTGCAAAGCTCCGCTTACGCCTCGCGACCTGTGGAGGCCTATATTAGGATATTTATATACAATAGCTTCTACTAAGCAGATATTAACGTGATGATTTTTTTTTAATTAACATGTTTAAGGTAATGCCAATGAAAAACGAAAAGTTGATTGTGTTTCGAGTTAAATTTTCTTAAAGTTTTCTACAATTTTTTAAGGGTTACGTACTTTAGTGAACAGTAATACTATCAACATGTCGGCTTTGTGCAGATTGATATATTATTTACTTAAGCTTCGTTGATACGGAAATTGCACATTTGTAATATTTAAGAGAAATTTTAAGCCATAAATCATAGACGACTGGCGGAAATTCCTTGGATATTTTCGTGTCGTTCGAATTTTCTGGAGACTATATTCATATAATACAGAATATTAGGTTTTAGAATGAGATTTAGGAAATATGTTTGTTATGTGATTTTCAATATGAATCACAAAAACTATAGTCTTTGGGCTGGACTCGAACCAGCAACTGTTCTTTTTCCAGAAGGAACGTTCTACCAACTGATCAAGACACCACGTGTTTGTTATTTTTTTTTTATGTAAACTGTACATATCTGCAGATCGACCCATATACCTTTAGTCTCATGCTATTCGTCCGATTGACTACGCCACTAAGGTAGTATTTTTTAAATACTTTTTATAATAAACAATGCGACTATTGAAGAGTACGCCAATACATTATTAATATATCTACATACACAGAGCTTACATATATATGAGCAATATTGTACTGCTTGCATAAATCGCGCCTTATTGCATAAAGCAATTTCTACCAGGCAACCTTTGGATGGATAGAATTTGAAGGACGAAAAGGTAGTAGTAGGCGTAGGTCAATAAACTTATAAATACATACATAAATGGGAACATAATTACAAAAACACATACATATAATTATACACACATAAATATACATATGATACATAAATACACATATCATACATATCTACATAGAATAAAATACATACATATATAAAAGAGTAATGCAAGTACATAATAATGTAGTAATTTTTGTCAGAAAGCAGTTATTAAACCTGATAATCTCTAACAACTTTTCAGTTGAACCATACGATTATGGGGTGCACCAAACCCGGAGAGAGTGTTAGTGAGTTCGTTTGAATGATTCGACACCTCCCAGGAGATTCAACCCTTTCAACGCAGTGTACAATTTGTATAATAATAAGTTGCATTTTTGTAATGGATGCAAAACTCAGTAACTCTCTCCTTAGAAATTATTCCATGCTGATATGCATACTTAATTATTAATAACTTCACAGTACAGTTAAGTTTGAACAGATGGTAAGGTTTTTGTAATGATTTTCGCAGCTCAAGATGATCGTAGAGACGTATTATTCTACGTATCATCATTCACCGATCCTTTTCCCAACTCTGTTGGGGTCGGATTTCCAGTCTAACTGCGATTCGGCTGAACTTCGATATTTTCCGTGAAGCGACTGCCATCTGACCTTCACAACCCATGGGCGATATCGAAGTTCTGTAGTTAGACCGGTCGGATTTTTGATTTAGGGCTCCAACTTCCCCTAACGACTGCCATAGATGTTAGTATGACAACCGGGACCGACGGCTTAACGTGCTCTCCGAGGCACGGAGGGGTCTCAATGTCTGAAGAAATGGTCACCCATCCTAAGACCGGCCTGAGTCGATGTTGCTTAACCTTTGCAATGTGTTAACATTGTCGGTTATCACTAAACCACGAGCCCCTATATATACGTATTATACTACGTATATTAGTGGTTATAATGGGAAAGTTTGTGTATAGGAATTTAAGAGGGATACATACTTACATAATCACGCCTATACACCCGAGGGGTAGGCAAATGTTCATGCCACATTCTCTCAGTAATTTTGTTAGTGCTATGGAACAAGACTGAAGCCTAATGGCGATATTGATTATGCAATGAAAAATCAATAAACATACATATTACGAGTATTATAACCCGAACTTAAATTACCTACCGTCTCTGCAGTTCGGGTACCTTAATAAATACTCTTAGTTGGATCACAATGCCCTTAATTTAGTATTAGGGCTCCGTACCGCGTAAGTCCGCACTTGTCCGGTATTTTATCTCATCATGACATTATTTGGATACAAATTGCACTGAAAATTTCCACGTAAAATTTTAAGAAAGTGTCAAAAAGTCTAGAAGGCAACTTTCCACACATTGAAAAGCCAAGGGTCTATGTGAACTAAAAGCCACGGCCCTCAAGCCACATCTGATACTTTCAAGCTATGCCAATCAAAGACGACCATTAAATATTAAAAGATCGTTACACTAATGAATCGTATCTGATTTTGTCGTCGTCTGCATCAGCCACCTCAATCTCTTTTGGCCTTTACGCCAGTTTCTTAAGAAATCCTTTGTTCGAAATTCAACTTGCTTTAACCTCTCTTATATTAAACTCACCTTTATTTATAGTTTGTGATTTATGTGCTATAAAGGTTAATAGCGTGTTATACAAATTCACTTATCCATCTTTTAGCTGTAAATGTGAACGTGTAGAATATTCATGTAAAATTTCAGCCAAATACATACTTAATATCACAGACACACATGGTAGTTGTTAATTATAAACAGTTTTAAAGTCTAGAAAAACCTATTAAAATACCGTAATTTGTTAAGTGAATTAATGTAATCTTCAAAATAAACAAAGAATAACAAAGAAACAAGAAGATAATGCAACTAACGATCGTCATTTATCATTACCAACAAAATCGCATTTCATTTCCCTCCGAAATCAATGTCTGTTACGAAACATTTTATCTGTGTTCTTTTAAAGAATTCGATTCAAATTGTAACTGAATTGATATTATTTTGTTTATAGGGTAGTGCTGCACACCTCGCTGTTTTACGTCGATTGATCGGCTATAGGGATGCTGATCGAGTAGGTGACACGGAGCGTAAAATGAGTTGTCCGCATCGCCGCTTCGGCCTTCTGCCAACACCATTCACCAGTAAACATCTATTGTCTTACTCGTAAAATGTACAAAGATTCTGTTCGGAAATTGCAAACGTCTTACCCCTCCAGTATTTGTAGCAAAGTTGCTTTCGTTTCACCAAGTTATTGGATGAATTAAAAAAAATTTAGCGTGTTTGCGTTTGATAGCGTATGTTATGTGATTAAGAATATTTATGTTAACTACTGTGGTTTGCATATTACAGAGTCAAATGGAACTCATGTGCCTATAATATGTTTACAAGCACATAACCATGCTTCTTTCTCAGAAGAGGTACGTAGACATATATCCGCATTTTGCCAGTTGGTAACTTTATTGATTTTACGGGCTAGACTATTGCAGCTAACCCATAACTTTAGTATTTGCAAGAATCTTTCTGTTAATCAACAGTTACACTACATACAGGCAGGACCGGCTCATCTCTGGATACAGATAGAGAGCAAAATTCGTCTTCGGTGTAGTTTCTGTAATCTAGAAATCAATACAATCGTCTTTATACAGACATCTGTCTGTATAAAGACAGTTACAGAAAGATCGGAAGAATCGGTTAAAATTTTACCTGAGACCATTGCTAAATAATTTACTAACAACAAAACAATCATGGAATCATGAAGAATTTGGCTTATATCACTACAAGTATGTCAAGACCGACTGTTAGGGTGAAGGAGGTCATATTATTATGCTTGATATTTTGAGAGGTAACAAGGGACTGATCTACGTGGTGTATCGTAATCTTCTAACATGCTTGAGATAGGTCTTAAAGAGTTTAACGTGAAATTCACATAAGTCAAAGGTTTGTGTTATTAATTAAAGTGTTGATCATCTTAAATTTTGTTTGTTATACACAATATTTGACTTGTCAACGAACTCAAAGCATTATGTAAGTAATGAGTTTTGGCAACTCATTATCAAATGCGTATCATGCTCATGTAAGTTGGTGGATGCTTTTGATGTTAGTAGACCCAAGAGAGGCTCTCGTCAAAATACTTATTCAAATTTCCTGAAAACAAAAAAAAGCTAAATCAACTCACTTTGTGTTCTAAAAATGAGTTGTATAATTTAATTTTTAAATTGCGTTGTATTTATTTCACGTCATAATAATTCCTAATTCCAAATTTCTATATAAATATATATAAGTACCTACTTTTATGATTACAGAAGCATTTAATGTAAGCTAGTTCGTTGAGAGAAGTAGGTCCAGTTTCACAGACACAACGTTAACACTTCGTTGGCTAATGGAGTTGTTTACGATTCTCTATCGAGTTGCGTTGAGTAATTACTAATCAGACATTCGTTTTATTTTTCGCGTTTTATGTCGAAGTCGTATTAACTAGTGGACACTTCATCTAATTGAGGCTTTTATTATACCCATAGAATTTATTTTTCTACAAACGCAGTATTCTGAGTTGACTCTATACCTATTATTTTAGTTAAAATTTGGGTCCTTATTTTTATTAGTTTTCGTTCTAAAATATTGCAATATGCAAGGGATAAATGACCATATAGATTGAAAGATACGTAAAACGTGTATAAAAGGACAGGCTGTTAAGATTCTACCACTTAGGTGCTTATTCTAATAAAGACAAAGGTCTTCTTTTTTCCCATTTGAACCCAACATCCATTGCCAGGCGCCTCGGGTTCGACGCTCGAACCTCGGATTTGCCCTGTGGCGCCGACAAGCTTATGAGCATATCAAAATATTTTTGACACTAATAAGCAGTGAAAAATGTTTGTGAAGATTGAGCCAGTAAAATCATTGGCCACTGTCTTCCTAACTAGTTCAAAAGCAAACATCTTGGGCACAACTAGGTATTTCTCTTTGGTTTCTAAGAGTAAATAACGGGTCAGAAAGGACATTTCTAATACACTATTCTGCAGCAAATTTAGTGTTAGATGATATGATAGATACTAAGTTGCATATTATAGAAGCCAGTGTTGTCAACTATACTTTACTAGGAGAAATATAACCTTGTAGCAATAAGTTATACATGCGAGTGGTGCTATCTTAGTAACGCAGGCGAGTACACACAGATGGGATGTTTGTCTACAATAAAGTACATAATAACTAACAGTTTGTAGACTTGCTAAACACATTTCATTTGTAGAATTCCTTGTTGGCACA
This sequence comes from Nudaria mundana, assembly GCA_963556515.1. NCBI lineage: Eukaryota > Metazoa > Arthropoda > Insecta > Lepidoptera > Erebidae > Nudaria > Nudaria mundana. Next base: position 6,639,569 of record OY748295.1, on the reverse strand, counting down.
CCTCGTTATTATTGTTGGTTATTCAAAATACTATTCACATTTATTTTACGAAGATTTTTTTCGTGGCTAAGTAACAAATTGCATGGTTAAGGAACATTTAGCCAGGCAGGTCCTAAGACCATTTCTTAAGATATCCGTACCTCTAAGAGTACGTTAAGCCGTCAGCGTTAGTCTCGGTTGTCATACAAACATCTATGGCGGTCGTTACGGGTATTTGGTGCCCTAAAACAAAATCCGACTGGTCCAACAGAATTTCGATATCGCCCATGGGTTGTGCAAGTCAGATGGCAGTCGCTTCACGGAAAATATTTAAGTTCAGCCCCATCGCAGTTAGATTGGAAATCCGACCCCAACTGTGTTGGGAAAAGGCTCAGTGGATGTTGATTAACATTTTAAAATATAAGTTTGTAATAATATAAATTAATTATTAAAATTTTATTTTTATACAATTTTAAATCATAGTCTAAATTTTTCATGAATGCAAATATATATAGATAGCAGGTATATTATTATCTGTATTACATATTTTAAACTTACATAGTTCAAATAATGAAAAGCCCTATAAAATATACCCACATGGAGCATCCTTTCATTTCAACCATGTCGCTTCAAATGACTTATGAATAGCTAGGTGATATAATTCATTACTGCAACGTACGCTATCTATGCAAATGCTCTTTCACCTTATAATAAGAACGAAATATAATAATATGTTACAACCAGTAGGTTCTTACCAAAATATGAAAGTTGGGTTCTCGAGGCAAATAGTTTTACTACGTTTAATTAATTTTACAATGCCAAATTACATGTACCTACCTAAACAGGTCTTTCTGACAGACAGAGGTTGTTTTGTTACGTAATTTTATTTGGGGCTATTGCCGTCAGCGTAAACACTGGTTAGTATGTTAGACCTTGCCCATCTGTTACCAGGTGTATTTACTTCACTATGTAGGTCTCCATCATCATCATCTCTGCTCATCTGACGCCCACTGCTGGAAATGGGCCTCCCACAGAGAGGGCAGACGGGTAAGCCTACATGTACAACGCAGGCCAGACGGGTTGGTGGTTTTGTGTCGAGTTTTCTTCCTCAAATATACTTTAATAAACATACTTATATGTATATTTCTAAAAACATACTAAATGTATATATTTTTGTATTTCAAAGCAATGAGTTTGCTTAAACTATTCTTAAAATATTGTTAATCATTATTAAATTTATTTAATACTAAATATACATGGAAAATACCCAAACTCCGTATAACAAAAATTTGTGGATGACACAAATATTTGATTTGACACGGGAATCGAACCCGGGGTCTACTCTGGGACGGGAGTCGCATACACATACCACGGTGCCACGGAGTTGACTATTTAAGTGATGATAATTATTATAACGTGGGTCTAGAAGATCTTAAAGGGCTCACATTATTATATTATTTAATAAATACACATTAAATTTTATCTTTTTGCGGATTTAGTTTCTGTAGTACATAACTTGTGTAGTACCTATTATTATTATAATAGCAGGAGTGAGCTAATACTAAGTGAATTCACTTAGTCCTTGGTCACTCCAGCTATGCTATGGATAATTGTCTATATAAATACATAACTAGTCCTATTCTCCTCCATACTTATTATATATCGGAATTTACAAACATGTTTTCAATAAATTGTAGAACTAGGAGGCTTGTAACTACGTTTCAACTCCATATTAGGTATAATATTATGTAGTAAATACTATAGTGAGTCAACCACCTTTAGAAACCGCAAAAGAATAGTACCTACAATGCTGTTTTGACTTCTAGTCGCTCGTCTGTCTGAGAACAATTCGTATTTTTATTTTTTTTATTAAAACAATATATTGGGATTTCGAAAAATTCTGCTGTAGCTGGAGCTGGACATACGAAGATGGTGTTTTAATACGATCCAGGTGTGTTCGTATAACAGTCGAAGGGTTAAATTGGAATATATATATATATAACTAGCTGTACCCTGACACGCTTCGCTGTGGCACATCGTGTTTTTTTTTTTTACTGATGCAATAATTAGATAAAAACAATCCTTGATGCGGATTATATATCATGCTAAAATTTCAGCTCGATTGGTGCAGAACTATTTGAGTTTTTGAACATTTTTATATATATATGTTTTATATATATATATATATATACCATTACCACATTTATATATATATTACCATTACACATTAGGGTAACTGTGGTTAACGATATTAACGATTTTATTATAACGATATTTTATATTGCAGATTTGCATTCATATACATACCTAAGAGATTAAATTTAAAATAAGATCCAACATTATGAAGGCTATAATAACCTTTCATGAAACACTAATATTCCCATACAATCATGTTATTGTTGACAGATAGCTCAGACGTCCATCACGAAGTAGAGAACTTTTATTTTCACTGCAGCAAAGTAAAACAATATTATGAGAAACATTCATAAGATTCATTTTATATTTGAAATCACTACATGTTTGATGCAATATTGTTATTATGTATTTATTTAGTCCAAGACGCCCAGGACTTTATTTGGCTGTGCCATAGCGGCTGGCATGTAAGATTTTGTTGCATTTAATCAACATTTCATCGCAAGGTCGGGGTTTAATTTTTTACAAATAGCTGCTTTTTTTTATCAAACTCATTCGGTCATTTTGCACATAACCCATTATATCTGTGCCCGGTGACGGCAATAGGCTTGCCGCCTATTACTTGGGACTAAAAATACTTGCAAATTATGGGTGTGTAATGCACCTCTGCCTACCCCTTCGGGGATATGGGCGTGATATGTGTGTGTGTGTGTGTTTATGTATGGGATAGATTCTCGTTCCAAATTATCACAGACAAAATAATACGAGTACCTATAATCAAAACTTAGGTATCCTCCCCAGGTATCTTATAAAATGAGTTATAGGCTACTGTTCTACAGCATAATGATATTGGTACTAAAAACCTTCATCGAGAACCATTCTATCCCTTGATGCAACCGCATTAACATCCGTTGCGTAGTTTTAAAGATCTAAGCATACATAGTGGACGGCGCTTTGGACTTTGTTTTATACTATATTATGATAAGTACCGATAGTATTGCAGTTATTAAAACTGGTTCCATCACTTTAAAACTTCAGAATTTTCATACATAAAAAGTTGCAAATACTTACCAGCTCTCATTTTCTGTTGATATGCACTGATTTAGTATCCAACTCCTCATAGTATTCACCTTCTTAGAGAAAAATACCAAATATAAATGGGCTTAAAAATATTGTCGCGAGAGTATATTTCCAATTCCATCTCATGTTGTTGAAGTTACTTGAGAATATAAATAAATTATAGCCATTAGACGTATATATATATACGAGTAGAACTGTAAAAACAAATAATACGGTGACCGGGTTTCTTGCTTGTTACGGATATTTATACTCGTAATTTAACAAGCACACTAAAGACTTATCAGGTTTCTACTTCTTCTTTCACTGAACTTTTTGTTAGGTACACTTACCCCCACTGGAAATACCTGCTTGTAACCAGAGACGCCCGGCAACGGACGTTAGAGTGGCCGCAGCTTTGGGCCGCGGAATTTAAAAATAAAAAAAGGTACACTTACCTCTCTAAAAATAACAATCGATTAAAATGAGACGTGCTAGTAATATTTAAAATGATGACAATTATGAATAATGCTGGCAATTCGTTTACAGGGATTACATTTTCGTTTACAGGAATTCGCAGAACACTGCTTACCATGTTCTTCAGAGACGCCCACTATTCTATTAGATATCTGGTATCCTTTAATCACAAAACTGAAACGTCTTCATCTCTCTAGTAATAGGAGTCTTCCTAGCCTATTTAGCATTCTAATTGAGAAATACTGTCACTGGACATGAGTTATTATTTTCCATATCTTGTCCGATGATATTACTAATTCATGGTCGTCGTATTGTTTTTATTATAATTGCTATTATGTTTAAAACAATTTAATAAACGCTGTTGTTGAGTGATGTATAATTACCTATTATAAAACGTGAAGGATCCTTTGTAAATAAATTAGTAATATTACAGGTATTTACATATAGGTCTTGTTTGATAATAAAACTATAAGTTTTTTGAATGGCTCATAATGTATAGTCAACATCAATAGTAGCGTAGTATCTGAATTGTCCACAAGAAAATCGCTTCGCAAAACTGTATGGTACATAAATATTTTTATAATGCAGAAAAACTACCCATCAAAAGTAAAGCAGTATCAGAAATTTCCAAAAGTATGTAAACCTTTTTTAATATGTAATATAATTGATGTAAACACAATGGTTATGTAAAAAGATTCTAAAGTACTTGCAGTAGGAATAAAACTTTCGTCGAACATAAACCTTTTTAGAATGCTGATGTATATTTTGATATTTTTAAATATTGTGCTCTGCCTTTTGTTTTATGGCATTGTCATTGTCATTCTCAGTAAATAACAGGCTTGAAGGACAGGAAAAAAGGTACTCTTTGATTGTCATTTGAAGTGGCTATTCTGCTATTCAAGGTATCTATTGCATATTATTCTTAAGTACCTATATAATTCTAGGAAGTAATTATTTGATTAAATCGCACTACAAACCAGTTAATTAATCATCGATATGTCGCATTATCTATCAGATCATGAAATACATCGTATAATAACGCTTCATGAAGATGGTTTACCAATTGACCAGACGTGTTGGTGTTGCTTGAAATACCGTTACTCTATGGATTAATAAATGGGACAGCGGAGGACACGTTAATCAAATTCGAAAAACTGGACGACTAACAGTTACATCTGTTTCTATATCTAACGAAATTGTTAGAAGGACAAGACGCAATGGCTTTACTCCAGTCGCAAACTTGGCTACTGACTTTAAATACATCGAGGTCAACAGTCCGACTTGTATTGCATAAGGCAGGAATACATCACCGCAAACCAGCCAGAAAGCTTGCCCTGACTGCAATACACAAGGAAGAACGATTGAGATTTGCACGAGACTATCTAGACTTAAATTTTTAGAATGTCATATTCAGTGATGAAAAAACTTTTACTTCAGATGAAAGTGGAAGGGTCACTTTGTGGCGAATTAATAACACAAGGTATCTTGACAGGAATATTGTCAATGTTCAAGCAAGTGGAAGAATAAACCTTGGGTTTTGTGGCTGGGTGTCGTCTGCTGGGCCTGGAGAATTAATAGAAATTGGTGGACGATTGAATGCTCAAGGTTACGTTGATATTATGTAAGACGTGTTGAAACCAACTGTTAAAAGTTGTTATCCAGGCACCGATCCATTTAATTTTGATCACGACAATTCAGCTGTACACACTGCAAGATTGAATAGAGCATGATTTAGAGAGCACAACGACGAAATTATTGCTTTGCCATTGCCACCTAAATCTCCGGATGTAAATCCAATTGAAAACATATGGGAATTAATGGTACAAAACTGGGATCCGTCAACTCCTTGCACTGCAACCGCTATTATTAATCATGTATTCGAATTATGGGAACACTATAGAGGAATGTGTACATGTCAGAACATGGTCATGTCATGTCATGGACCGTCTTCAATGTATTATAGATAATGCAGGAGGCCATACCCGATTCTAAAGACGCCATTAAAAAACTTTACTTTTATTAAGTGGTTTGTTAATTTTTTAACCTTGCCGGTATGCATGAGGCTATTTCAAAGTACCATTTTTTATATCAGTTGTGAAAATAAACTTTTACGTTAGATAAGTGATATGTTAATTTTAAGCCTATTACCTAAAATGTTCTAGGTATTTATGAGCTTGTTTTACAATAAAACGTCGGTTGCGAAAATTTATTACTGTTTTTTGATTACCAAATATGTGATTGATTCATTAAGGGCTTATGGTCCCACTGCTTTCTTCTGTTAATTGTTGAATAAGGTTCAAGTATCTGACTTTATTTTTGCAGACTATGTTGATACAATTAAATATCAGTCAATTTGAAAACATAATATAGTTTGAATATTGAAAAATTTATGAACCAGTTTATTTTGAAAACAGTTTTTTGATTAATTTGAAACCTTAACCCGAGTGATTATTATGAAAAGGAAGTAAGTCAGGTAATTAAACTATTTAATAGTGTCAGTACTTTTGGAACTCAGTTTTTGATCAGCTACTATTGACGCTGACTGTACATTTATCTACTATGACGACCAACTATTTAGTTCAAGCAAGTGAAATTTAGAGAGCAGGAGCTTTGTATTGGCTATTTACGGTTTATAATTATATACATACAAAAAGAATTACAATTTACATAATTATTTACTAAAAATATTTACATTACAATATATCGTTTATAAAAACCTCTGCGTCATTGCTGACTGGGTAGGTTGCCAGAACGTTGGCTGTGTTGCCACGTTGGATCGCTATACTTATTCTTTGGCAGAAAATAGCCAGCCTTCCTGAGAAGCATCGATTAAGCGTTTAGCAATGTCTCTATAAAGGCGATACATATTATACATTGCAAATAGTCGTATATATTTGCGTTCTTCTTTATGCATAGAAAATACGAGACCATGCAAATAAAACTAAATTCACAAAGATTTAAATACATAATTACAATGTAAAGTCTATTGCAGTTATATCGCGCAATTTATCAAAAAGAAATCGCCACAATCTAATTTACTTGAGTCATTTTCATAAAGAAAGTCATAAAATAAAGAAAGAATAACGATGTAACTTTGTGAGACTCCAAATCGTTACCAACTTAATAAGAAAATATATTTTTAAGTTGTCGCCGGCGCGTCTTCACGCTCAATCCACTCAATTAGTACCAGGCTAAGCGTCATTAATTAAACTCACACAAGCGAAATTCTTATGATTCTGTAGCCATTGAAAATTGTTTCAGAAATAAACTTCCTTTTTGTTGGAATGGAACGTACTTTTATCAAGTAAAAACCGACTTCATATTGTCAAAACTGGACCAAATTGAAATGAGACCACATAGTAAGCACCAGCTTTCAAGAATCATCAAAATCGGTTCACACAGTCAAAAGTTCTGAGGTAACAAAAAAAAAATAAGAGGCGAATTGTGAAACCTCCTCTTTTTTAAAGTCGATTAAAATACATCGAGCCATTACCAAATTAGCGTAAGCGAAATTTTTTCAGAAATCCTTTTTTTATCGTAATCTACATTTTAAACCATAACGGATCTTACTCTATTGACATTTCCCGCCTAAATTCATTACTGAGCGAAGCGAGCCGAAGGCAAGCGGAGCTCCCATGGAGCAGGTTAAATGTAAAATGTTCGGATGTTCGTTTCTCAGCAACCTCTTGACCGATAATTAAATTTTTTTCACCTAAATTAATAGCTGATTTCAATTAAGGTCGTGACGAAGCTCAAATATTATTCAATTTAAATACAAAAAAAAAACGCTTCGCTCAGTACGAAGCCGCGCACTGTTTACAGCAGCGTATCTTTACCTAGTTTTTTAGATATAGCAAAAGCTAATTTTATCTTAACCGTAACAATTTTTTAAATATTAACGTAGGTGACAATATCAATATTTATCGCAAGTTCATTTAAAATCCGCAACCGACCCGACTTGTTATCGTAACCGACATACGGTTACATGACGATTGTATCGTCCACTATAAACAAAGTACCCGAAACACGTTTTTTTTTAATCCGCAGCCCTGGGCCGCGGCCGAAACTACGTCCATTGCCGAGCGCCTCCGGTGGACACTGAATCCCGCATCTTTGGGGTCGGGTTTTATCCCGCATCGGTAAGTGAAGGCGGGTGTGGGGTGAATCCCCACAGCCGGCAACCCTTCTAGCCTGCTTCTATAAGGACGGTGGGTTGCTAATCCACCGTCCTTACAATGGTCCTGGGCGTAGTCACGTCTGCGGCACCCTCCCCCCATACTCCGGAATTCAGCGGGGAGGGTACGCTTCGTCTCCCTACCAGCCGCCTCCTTCACGAGCATAACATGCTCGCAGAAGGAAAAGACCGCGTTCCACTGGCTCCTGCTAGAGACCATGGCTCGTAGCATGGTCTCCAGTGAGAGGGTATCTACGCCCAAGCCCACAACGAGGTCCCAGCACTGACTCGCCCACGCTGAGCATTCCATCAGCGTGTGGAATGCCGTGTCTTCGCCGGAAGCGTCGCAGTGTTGACACGCAGGTGTGATCTCACGATGCATGCGAAACAGATACTCACCGAAGTTTCCGTGCCCGGTGATGATCTGTGTCGCACGCTACGTGTGGCCACCGTGCTGCCTCTGCAGCCACTCCTCCATGATCGGTCTCACTGCCGCGATGGTGGTGGTTCCCCCCTTTGGTTGCTCAAGTCGCACCTTCCATATCTCTATGAGATCCTGGCGGAGTTGGGACCGCTGGGCCTCGATTTCTCGAGACACAGGCCTGTGGTCCAAAATCAAAATATCTTTATTCATGTAGGTCACAAAGTAACACTTATGAACGTCAAAAAAGAAAATGCAAAAATGAATGAAATGCAATGAAAGAAAAAACATTTACATTTCACCGCCAGATTCGCAAGGCAATAGGTAGAGCCTGCGAGGGAAGAACCTGGCAAGAAAAACTCACGGCCACTCTTTTTATTCGCCAGTAAATACAATGATTCTGTTACAACAATAAAAAGAGGGCAAGGGCAGTACGTGACCATGTGTGGACCAAGTAAACTTACAAATTATGGATCTCTGTTATTCACAATAAAGTCAAATACTAGTTATAGGTGCCCCATATAATTTCAAAGTACCCATACCTAACAATATCAAAATAATAATAATTTAACAATAATAGGTGAGTTTCAACAATAAAAGAACATTTCAAACAGATTATCAACTAATTTATTCTATGTATATGAATAAAATATTGATGAAAATCATTCAGATTTTTTATGATAATTAAAGAAATACTGGATGGTTCCTTTTTGTAAAACTATATTTAGATGGGCTGGTTATTTGTTAATTTATCATAATATAAATAAATTTATAGAAAAAAATCAGCGATATCATATATGACGAAGTCTGCTGCCCAGTATTAAAAGTAGTGATGATAGATATAGTCATGATAGGATGATTTAAACGATAATTCTTTATTATTATGTTTTATTACTCTTAACAATTGATATTACAAAGTAACTCTTATAAAGAAATCACTATAAATCTTAATTTACACTTATAAAAACACTACTACTCTCATAGAGCTGTTAACACTACGAGTGCTGTCGAGCGAATGGCGCACGACTGCAGCGCGCGGCCTTTTATATTGGTAAAGCGGCGGTGGGGAGACAGGAGTAGGAGTTGTTTACGCCGAACGCGCCGCTTGGAACACGTGCATAGTGACGTCACTTGTTTTGTTTAGGGCGAAATGTTATTTTACGCCGATATATATATCTTTGAAAATATCCACTTAGTACTAAAAAAATTAAAAAATCTCCCTGGCCTGGACCCTGTCGGAGGAAGCAGTCTCGCGGGGCGAGGTGGTGTTGGCGGTGTCTCTTGATATCGCCAACGCCTTAAACACCTTACCCAGGGTAAGGTGTTTAAGGCGTTGGCGATGTGGCGATGTCGATGAGCTGCGTTAGAGAGGCACTGATCTACCACAGAGTGCCTCTCTACCTCCGTCGCATTGTCGGGGCATATTTATCCGAGAGGGCCATAACCTTACCCTAAAGCTAATAAGTAGGTACCTAATAGTTTGTGGTGATTTTAATGTCGATTTACTTGTTAATACGCCTATGAGTTATAATATTTTAAATTTATTTAAATCACACAATCTTACAAACTTATTTTTGGATCCTACTAGATATTGTGCTACAATAGCCACTTGCCTGGATAATATATACAGCGATATGTTGCCAGAAAGTAAAAGTATTATAAAAAAGCTAGATTCAGACCATTGTGGGCAAATAGCATCTTTTAAAATCACTAAAGAAAAGTTATAAAACGTAAAATATTAAGTAGACCAATAACTGGTGACCGCTTGGAACGTATGAGGGTTGGACTTTGCAATAAAATTCCATTCTTAGACACTGGCTTAGATCCAAATGTAATGTATAAATTATTTTTTGATTCTTTTTACAACGAGTTCAACTCCATATTCAAATCTAAGGAGGTCATGATTAGTGATAGTCCTACTTTCAGTGAATGGGCCACTCAGAAAGACAGCTTAATAGATCAGTTGAATTTCTAGATTATGTTAAAACTTATTCAAAAAAGTTTAAAGCAGATTGTTTAGCAGCTAAATCAAAATATATAAGTGATAAAATTCTCAATAGTGCAGACAAAGTTAAATCTACTTGGAAAATTATAAACGCGGAAAGAGGTCAACAAAAATTAAATGATAATAATTTTAAACTTAATATAAATGGTAAAATAACAACATCAGAGGTTCGAGGTCGCTAACGAATTTGAAAATTTTTTCTCCCGAATTCCTGTAGATTTGACAAAAACCCCCCATTGCAGAATCTTTGTTAAAAGCAAACGTTCCTTGTTGTAACGTTATATTTAAATTCAGTAAAGTTAACATAAACACCATCTTAAAAACTTTTAAATCTTTAAATATCAAGAAAACAGCTGACCTCTGGGGCATCTCTGTGTATTTAGTAAATTCTTTTATTGAAATGGTTGCTCCTGAACTAGTAATAATATTTAATAATTGTGTTGATAGTGGTGTGTTCCCTGATTTAATGAAATCTAGTAAATTAATTCCCCTGTTTAAATCGGGTAGTACTTCAGATCCGTCCAATTTCCCTCCCATTTCTGTACTGCCTACATTTAGTAAAATTTTTGAAAAAATTATCCTTAATCAAATGCAAAATCACTTTAACGTTAATAAACTATTACATACAAAACAATTCGGTTTCTCTCGTGGTCGGTCCACCACTGATGCCGGAATTAAATTATTGTATATACAGTGAGTGTATATACAGGGCCTGGGATGAGTCATATGATGCTTATGGTGTATTCTGTGACTTATCTAAGGCCTTCGATTGCGTTCAACACCAGACTTTAATTAAGAAACTTGTTCATTACGGAATCCGGGGCCTTGAATTTCGTAAATTCTTACTTAAGTGATAGGGTCCAGAAAGTAGTGATCAATGGTAAACAGTCACCTGGTTCTCCTGTAGCAATGGGGGTACCGCAGGGTTCAATTTTGGGACCTTTTCTTTTTCTAGTATATATTAATGATCTCCCTCACCTCATAAGAGACGACCACGAGGTAGTTTTGTTTGCTGATGACACTTCTTTAATATTTAAAGTTAAACGTGGACAGCGTGAACTTGACGATGTAAACATTGTCCTCTCTAGGATAGCCCACTGGTTTTGTGCTAATAATTTATTATTAAATGAAAATAAAACTAAATGTGTAAGATTCACCTTACCTAATGTAAGACTTGTTAAAACCAGTGTTAAGGTTAGGGATGATAAAATAGAATTGGTCGATGACACTGTCTTTCTGGGCATAACGTTAGACTCCAAATTGCAATGGGGGCCTCATATCGGGAAAATTTCGGCCACGCTTAGTTCAGCAGCCTATGCTGTCAAAAAGATCTGACAACTTACAGACATTAAAACGGCGCGTCTTGTCTACTTCAGCTACTTCCACAGTATCATGACATAATATGGCATACTACTGTGGGGTAACGCTGCCGATATTGAATGCATCTTTGTGTTGCAGAAGAGGGCTGTCCGGACTATCTATGGAATGGGGTCTCGGGAGTCAGAGATAAGTTTAAGCATATTAACATCCTTACAGTGTATTCACAGTATATTTATGAAATTTTATTGTATAGGTACCCACAAGAACAAAAGTAAATTTGTGAAAAATAGTGATAATCATAATCTAACCTTAAGAAATAAGGATAAACTGGCTGTTCCTAAATTTAGGCTTCATAAAGTGAGTAATTCTTTTGCGGGGAACTTTATTCGAATGTACAATACATTGACAACCGAAATAGCAAATTTATCTGTTAAAAAATTTAAAAACTAATATAACGTAAATTGTGCCATAAAGCTTATTATAGTATTAATTATTTCTTAGATGACAAGGCTGCCTGGTTGTAACACGAATTGCTCCTTTCTAAATAACTCTGTATTAGATTTAAGATGAAATATTTTGGAAAAAAGCCGAACTGAGTTTCTTGAGGGCTCTTCTCAGTCTCGTTGCATTTTGGAACCCTCGGTAGAGGCACACCAACTTTTGACGGATCTAAATAATTTTCTAAAAATTAAAAGATAATAAACGTTATTTTATTTTATTTTATTTTATTCTAGCTGGCTCGGGCCAGCTCGGCGCGATGTGTCGTGCGGTGTTCCTCAGGGGTCGGTCCTAGAACCTCTCCTGTGGAACATCGGATACGACTAGGTGTTGCGGGGTGCGTTGCCTGCGACTGGGTGTTGCGGCCATGGCCATGTACGGGGCTCCCGTATGGGCGGCGAGACTGACAGCCAACAAGGCTTCTATTCTACACAGAACGTTGAGGACCTTGGCCGTCAGGACAATAAGAGGGTACCGCACGATCTCCCTAGAGGCTGCATGTCTTCGAGCCGCGACCCCTCCCTTGGGGCCTGGAAGCGAGAGCCCTTGCGTCATTGTTCCAATGGCACAAGGAGGCGCTGGAGAGGGACCACAGGCCTGCGTTTCGAGAAATCGAGACGCCCAACTCCGCCTTGATCTCATGGACACATGGAAGGTGCAACTTCAGCAACCAAAGTGGGAAACCACCATCGCGGCGGTGAGACCGATAATGGAGGAGTGGCTGCAGAGGCAGCACGGTGACCTCACGTATCAACTTCTATATTCTTGTCAACAAGCCATAAACTAGAGGCAATATTTGATTTGTATCTCTAGACTCACCAACGCACCCATCGTTTTCATCAGTATAATGGCCAATCAAAAATGTTTCACCATTTATCATTGTGTATTTCTCTGGAACCGCGAAATTTTCTAAAGTTTTTGGTAATATGGGTATGTTTTGATTTCTTTCGCGATAATTATCGAACGCATAGCTTCTTTCGACGGCATGTAAGGTGCGGAAGTACTAGGCATATTTTGTAAGCATTTCTGAATTATTTGGCCTGGTCTATCAAAGCTATTACTTGCTGGTCTTTTCAAAGAAGTCCTTAGAGTCAAAGCTCTGGAACTATCTTGATCGGGTTCATGATGATGTTTAATACTATTTGATGTTTGTATATAATGTTTCTCACCAACCTGTTTGGTAGACACAGTCGCGCCACATTTCATTACTGCTTTTCTGATGCAACACCAATAGAATACATTGCCACTCTGTTGATTTAATACTTTTACGAGCCTGCTAATTAAAGGAAACAGTACCTAATGCTAATAAATAAAACAACTTCAATATTGTGAATTAAGAGTAACTCAGAACTAATTTATAGTATTTATTTCATAATAAGGAAAATACATAAGTACTTAATAATTAAACTTTATTGAATTAGTTGCGCCTGTCACTAAAATAGGAGCAATATTTTGCATATGTATATGATTGCTATAACCATACATAGGTATTTTTATATTACGTGCATTTACATGACATAGGTATTTACATTGCAATTCTTGCCGTGTGGTTGCCGGCGGAATAGAATAGTGCCACCCCACCTCTTCCCGTGTGGTGTCGTACAAGGCGACTAAAGGACTGGGGATTATGCGCTCAGATGAGTAGTAGGTATTTACATTACAAGTATACATACTTAGGTATAGAGAAGTACACAATGATAAATGGTGAAATATTTTTGGTAGGATCGTTTCGTTTTAATCAATATAATGATATTGATTAAAACGAACTTATCATAGTTTTGAGCACGTATGTACTTATGTACATATATTATCTTTTGATCCAATAAAAAAAATTAAATTTGCTTACAATTTTTGTTCATTTATTTCATATGCCCAACAATATGATATTTCCGCTACCACCGAAGCCTGCAACACGCTGCAATTTTCGCGATAACGTACATCGCAATAGTAAACTTTCGCTGTAACGTACATCGCAGTATAGAACTTTCGCGACAACGTCTGTCGCAGTAGTAAACTTTCGCTGTAACGTATATCGCAGTATAGAACTTTCGCGACAACGTCTGTCGCAGTAGTAAACTTTCGCTGTAACGTACATTGCGATATTGAACTACGCAACTATGAATTACACTCCATACTTACCTACATACATAACACTTATATACCATACATAAATCCATATACACATATAAAAAAATATACTTAATCTACATACACATTATATATATATATATATATAAAGATAGTCACGACAGAGAGGAGAGATAGTGCTCTTTCACTTTCCTCTTAAAGGTGAAGATGGTGTTGCAGCGCTAAGTTTGGCGGGAGCGAGTTCCACAGCCTAACCGCATGAACAGTGAAGGAGTAGGAGTAGAAGATTTGTGAGAGGGACAGGATAGGCGGTATAACTAACAATATAACAGATGGTAAGGTTTTTGTATTTTTGTAATGATTTTCGCAGCTCAAGATTATCGTTAAGACGTATTATACTACTTATATTAGTGGTTATAATGGGAAAGTTTGTATATAGAAATTTAAGAGGGATACATACTTACATAAAGTTGGTAATTCGTTTGTAGGCAAATGTATAAAAATATTTAATAAAATTCCGCAGGATCTGGTTGACATGCCTCTTAATAAGTTTAAAATAGTAGTGAAAAAACGTTTGATGAAGAAAGGCTATTATAATGTAGACGAATATCTTAATGATAAAAATGCATGGTCACCCTAATCTGCTGTTTTTAGCCACTACAATACAAATTGTAACACAATGTAAACAAAAAATTATTAAAAAGAAAATGGATAATCTACCTGAGTTTCTTGCTGGTATCTTCTCAGGAGAACCAACTTACCGAACCAGCGAAAGAATCATTTTCAAATGGTTATTTATGTAATTAATTTAGTATTTTTATAATAGTGCTTGACATAAAATTGTAAAATTTTGACATTCATATGTGCTCTTTATGTGCCTAAACTGAATAAATGAAATTGATTCTTTGATTGATTCTTTGACATAATCACGTCTATACACCCGAGGGGTAGGCAAATGTTCATGCCACATTCTGACAGTAGTTTTGTTAGTGCTATGGAATAAGACTGAAGCCTAATGGCGATATTGATTATGCAATGAAAAATCAATAAACATATTATTATAACCCGAACTTAAATTACCAGCCGTCTCTGCAGTTCGGGTACCTTAATAAATCATCTTAGTTGGATCACAATGCCCTTAATTTAGTAATAGGGTTCCGTACCGCGCGAGTCCGACGCGCACTTGACCGGTTTTTATCTCATCATGACATTAAGTATTTGGTTACAAATTGCACTAAAAATTTCCACGTAAAATTTTAAGAAAGTGTCAAAAAGTCTAGAAGGCATCTTTCCATACACATTGAAAAGGCAAGGGTCTATGTGAACTAAAAGCCACGGCCCTTAAGCCACGTCTGACACTTTCAAGCTATTCCAATCAAAGAAGACCCTTAAATAGTAAAAGGTCGTTACACTAATGAATCGTATCTGATTTTGTCGTCGTCTGCATCAGCCACCTCAATCTCTTTTGGCCTTTACGCCAGTTTCTTAAGAAATCCTTTGTTCGAAATTCAACTTGCTTCAACCTCTTTTATATCAAACTCACCTTTATTTATAGTTTGTGATTTATGTGCTATAAAGGTTAATAGCGTTTTAATTACCCTTCGTGTTATACAAATTCACGTATCCATCTTTTAGCTGTAAATGTGAACGTGTAGAATATTCATGTAAAAGTTCAGCCAAATACATACTTAATATCACAAACACACATGGTAGTTGTTAATTATAAACAGTTTTGAAGTCTAGAAAAACCTATTAAAATACCGTAATTTGTTGTAGCAAACTATCTTTCGTTTCACCAAGTTTTTGGATGAACTCCAAAATTTTAGTGTGTTAGCGTTTGATAGCGTAACTTTGTTATGTGATTAAGAATATTTATATTAACTACTGTGGTTTGCATATTGTAACTTAAGTGCCTATAATATGTTTACAAGCACATACCTATAACCATGCTTCTTTCTCCGAAGAGGTACGTAGACATACTTATCCGCATTTTGCCAGTTGGTAACTTTATTGATTTTACGGGCTAGCCTATTGCAGCTAACCAAGAATCTTTCTGTTAATCCACAATTACACTATATACAGGCAGGGCTGGCTCATCTCTGGATACAGATAGAGAGCAAAATTTAATGTATTCGGAGTAGTTTCTGTAATCTAGAAATCAATACAATCGTCTTTATACAGACATCTGTCTGTATAAAGACAGTTACAGAAAGATCGGAAGAAGCGGTTCAAATTTCACCTGAGACCATTGCTAAATAATATGCTAAAACAATCATTCAATCATGAAGAATTTGGCTTATATCACTACAAGTATGTCAGGGCCGACTGTTATGTTGAAGGAGGTCATATTATTATGCTTGATATTTGGACAGGTAACAAGGGACGGATCTACGTGGTGTACCGTAATCTTCTAACATGTTTGAGATAGGTCTTAAAGAGTTTAACGTGAAATTCACAGAATTGAAAGGTTTGTGTTATTAATTAAAGTGTTGATCATCTTAAATTTTGTTTGTTATATACAATATTTGACTTCTCAACGAACTCGAAGCATTATGTAAGTAATGAGTTTTGGCAACTCATTATCAAATGCGTATCATGCTCATGTAAGTTGGTGGATGCTGTTGATGTTCGTAGACCCAAATCATCCTTCTCTACCCACAGGTGGTCCTACTACCAAAAAGAGAGGCTCTCGTTAACATACCTATTCAAATTTCCTGAAACCAAAAAAAGGGTAAATCAACTCTCTTTGTGTTCTAAAAATGATGTGTCTAATTTAATTTTTAAATTGCGTTTTTGTTCCAAATTCTAAATTTCTATATTAATATTGTTACGAGCCGGGGTTCTACGGAATGGAGAATGCCGATCAAACTACCACAAAACACTTTATTTATTACACCACTAATTTACACTTCACTATAAAGCTTCACTAAACACTTTTAATCGCACTTGAACTCGCAGGTATAACTCGTATTATCGCTCTGGAAATACTGATGATCCGCCACCGAAGTGCTCCGCCTTTATAGTGCGGTCATTACTCTAGATTACTCTGGAATTTTCACGGAAGAAATATCGCGAACATTCCACACCTTCGAGATGCTTCTAGATAACACGTTACATAGAAGTACCTTGACAGAACATTCCCGAAAGACGTTACGTAGTAGTACTGCGATTTGCTACTAGATGGCGCCGAGTTTGGTGGTCTTATTACTCGCTACGAGATGGCGTTACAATATATATACATGAACCACATGTCTCGCATAAGGTCAAGTGGTATGTCGTCGAGTAAATCCGATAAGTTTTCGCACGGCAATCCCTTGATAGGCGCGTAATAACTTTACGACGAAACTTTTGTTACAACCTGATAGCGTTTCGTCAAGTTTTTGTGCAGGCATTGTAATAGCAACCCAGCTTGTAATACCTGTTTAGAAAGCTAATAAACCGTAGATATTTTTAAGCACATCTGCAGCATCATTGTGGTAGTTTTTTTTCGGTATTGTTACGAGCCGGGGTTCTACGGAATGAAAAATGCCGATCGAAGTACCTCAAAACACTTTATTTATTACACCACTAATTTACACTTCACTATAAGCTACACTTAAAGTCACTGAATACTTTTAATCGCACTTGAACTCGCAGGTATAACTCGTATTATCGCTCTGGAAATACTGATCATCCGCCACCGAAGTGCTCCGCCTTTATAGTACGGTCATTACTCTAGATTACTCTAGAATCTTCACGGAAGAATTATCGCGAACATTCCACACCTTCGAGATGCTTCTAGATAACTCGTTACATAGAAGTACCTTGACAGAACATTCCAGAAAGACGTTACGTAGTAGTACTGCGATTTGCTACTAGATGGCGCTGAATTTGGTAGTCTTATTACTCGCTACGAGATGGCGTTACACTGCCCCCTCCTAAGACATGCTCGTCCCGTGCATTGTCAGGCCCATAATATCGCGCCAATCGATCCACATGAACTATCTTTGGCGCACTTCTTGGACTCTTCCGTATTCGGTAAGTGACATCGTTAATCTTGGTCACAACTCGGTATGGTCTATCCCATTTAGCTTTTTTTTTTTTTTTTTTTTAATTCCGCGGCCCAAGGCCGCGGCCGCTCTAACGTCCGTTGCCGGGCGTCTCTGGTTACTAGCAGAGGGTATGTCCAGTGGCGCCCGGCGGACTTTGACCACCTCTGTGGTCTCTTCGGGTGTTGGGTCGGGACGAGAATCCCGCGTCGTTGGGGGAAGGGTTTTATCCCGCGTCAGTGAGTGAATCTGGTTGCGTGCTATGGGGCAAAGGCCCCGCAGCACGCAACCCTTCTAGCCTGCTTCTGTAAGGAAGGCGGATGGCGATCCCGCCGTCCTCAGGCCCCGATCATGGAGGTCGATAGTCTTGGGCGTAGTCGCGTAGTCTGGGGCGCCCTGGCCGCCGACTACGGAACTCGGCGGGGAGGGTACGCTCCCTCTCCCTACCGGCCGCCTCCTTCGCGAGCATGACTTGCTCGCAGAAGGACACGGCCGCGTTCCACCTACTCCGGCTGGAGACCATGGCTTGAAGCATGGTCTCCAGCGAGAGGGTATCCACGCCCAGACCCACTACGAGGTCCCGGCGCTGGCTCGCCCACGCTGAGCACTCCACCAACGTGTGGAGTGCGGTGTCGTCGTCGGAAACCTCGCAGTGTTGACACCGGGGTGTGACCTCACGATGCATGCGAAACAGATAGCTACCGAAGCATCCATGCCCGGCAACGATCTGCGTCGCACGATACGTGAGGTCACCATGCTGCCTCTGCAGCCAATCGTCCATGATCGGTCTCACCGCCGCGATGATGGTGGTACCCCACTTGGGTTGCTCAAGTCGCACCCTCCATGACTCCATGAGATCCTGGCGGAGTTGGGACCGCTGGTCCTCGATTTCTCGAGACGCAGGCCTGTGGTCCCGCTCCAGCGCCTCCTTGCGCCATTGGAACAATGACGCAAGGGCTCTCGCTTCCAGGTCCCATGGAGGGGTCCCGGCTAGGAGACATGCAGCCTCTCCGGAGATCGTGCGGTACCCCCGTATGGTTCTGACGGCCAAGGTTCGAAGTGGTCTGTTTAACAGAGTCACGTTCCCCTTGACCGCCAACCTATCCGCCCATACGGGAGCCCCGTATAGGGCCATACTCCGCACGATCCCCAGGTACAGTCTCCTGCAGGAAGCGTTGGGTCCCTTTAGGTTGGGCATCAGTCGCGAAAGCGCGACCGATGCCTGCGTCACCTTGGGGACCAAACTTCGGAAATGTGGTCCGAAGTTCCATCGGCTATCAAGTACGATCCCTAGGTACTTCATCGAGGGCTTGATGCCGATGCTAACGCCTCCCACATTTATGCTAGAACCTTCGGGTGGACCGTTCCGAGGTCTGTGAAAACACAGAACCTCGGACTTGTGCAAGGCCACCTCCAGTCCCAGCTGCCGTATCCGACCCACGACTCGAGCAACACCCGTCGTGACCTTGAGTGCTGCCTCCTGGTACGTTGCACCCCGCGCCGTGACGAGGGTATCGTCGGCGTAGCACGTTACGCCGACGCCCCTAGGCAACGCACCCCGCAGCACCCAGTCGTAGCCGATGTTCCACAGAAGCGGCCCCAGGACCGACCCCTGTGGAATACCGCACGACACATCTCGCCGAGCTGGCCCGAGCCAGCTGGGGAAAGCTACGGCCCTCTCCGAGAGATAGGCCCCGACAATACGACGGAGGTAGAGAGGCGTTTCGTGATACACGAGCGCCTCCCTAACGCAGCTCCATGGCAAGGTGTTGAACGCGTTGGCGATGTCAAGAGACACCGCCACCACCACCTTGCCCTGCGAGACTGCTTCCTCCGTCAGGCTCTTCACGCGCATGATCGCGCTCACGGTGGAGCGTTCCCGACGGAAACCGAACTGGTTATCCGCCAGGTCTGGCCCCACACTCGTGAGATGCTCGACGAGGCGCTCCGCGATAATTCGCTCAAAGAGCTTACACACCTCGTCGAGCAACACGATCGGCCGGTATCCGGACGGTGAGTCCACCGGCCGCCCCGCCTTACGGATCAGGACCAGTTTCCCCGTCCTCCACACCTTGGGAAACTGGCCCCTTTCGAGGCATGCGCTAAAGAGCCCCATCAGTCGAGGCCCGAGTTCTTCGAGGGCCAGGACCCATGCACGGCCAGGAATGCCGTCGGGTCCGGGGGCAGTAATTTTCCGGCGTTTAAGCCGGAGTACTGCCGCACCTAGCTCCCCCACGCTGACTTCGGGTACGTCGTCTTCGCTGGTGCTATCCGCGTCGGGCAGAGACGGAGCCATGCGCGGAGGGACGTGCTCCTCCGCGCTCGTCGGAAACAGGGAGCCCATGACCCGCTCCAGCTGCTGCGGCTGGAGACTCTGGGTCAGTGGGGGCGCCCTAGGTCGGAGTTTCTCCCTGACCTGTAGGTACGGGCGCCCCCATGGGTTCTGCTGCAGGGTCTCCAGGAGCTCCTCGCGGGCCGCCGTCTTGGCCCGCTTTATCGTCTCCTGGAGAATACCTTTGGCCTCCCTGTATGCCTGATAAAGCTCCGCCTCTCGGGCTGCCGCGTCGTCTGGGCGGAGATGCATGCTGCGCGCAGCTCTGCAATCTCCGGCGACCACCAGTACACCTGCTTCCTGGCCGGTCTGGGTGTAACCCTAGGCATCGCCGCATCACAGATTTGCGACATGGCTCTCCTGAACCACTCCGCCTCTGTATCCACATCGGCAGGCCGGTCCGGTGCCGGAATCCAGGCCTGCACGATGGATGCCTCCAGGAGAGCTTCCCGATCAAGATGGTGAAGTGCCCAACGCGGATCCGGGGGATTTGCTACCGGCTGTGGGAGGTCAGGTGAGGGGACGACATCGAACCGGATGTACCGATGGTCCGAGTGCGTCTCCTCACCCTCCTCCACGCGCCAGCCTGTAATACGGCGGGCGAGGTCAGGGGATGCGAACGTTACGTCTACGATCGATTCCCCCCCTCGCCGCCAAAAGGTGACGACATTCCCCCGGTTGAGGACCTCCAGACCACGTGTTCTGGTCCAGTCCTCAAGAAGCCTCCCCTTGTCCCTGGTTTCCCGGGAGCCCCACGCCTCACTCCAGGCGTTGAAGTCTCCCAGGAGCAGGACAGGGCGAGGACGGCACGCAGCGAAGACGACGTCGAGCTCAGTGAGCCATAGCTCAAACTGAGACTCGTCAATGTTCGGCGAGATGTAGGCCGACACGACCGCAAACCCTTCAAATTCCGCCGCAACACACCCCCGGCCGCTTGCAATCAATGCAAGGCGCGAGGTGTCCACGGCGGAACCCCCAAAAATGCAACAGGCCGAGCCGTCCTGGTCCACCGGGCTTCCCGGGTGGACATAATACGGCTCGGCGACCACGGCCAAGTTAATGGACCACTGCGCGATGCTCTGGTACAGAAGATCCTGAGCAGCGCGGCAGTGGTTCAAGTTCACCTGCAGGATGCGGACATGGGCGCACATTAATGTACGTCCATGTCAGCATCCCGCTGCGAACATGGCCGCGCAGAAGCGGCTCCCCCGCTGCCTACAGCGGACGGACGAGGTTTAGGCCTCGAGGCGGCGCAGGTACGGCTGCCGACCCGATGGTCCGCCGTTTTGCCCTCCGCCTCGCATCTATAACAGCGAGGCGGGGCCTCACAGCCATTGGCCTTATGACCGGGCCGGCTGCAGCGGAAGCACCGTTCGCCCACGGTGTCTTCCGCTGTGCACTGCACTCCGACGTGCCCCACCACCATGCACCGGAAACACCTGGTTTCCCGGGCACGAAGGAGGTGCACCTGCGCCTTTAGGAAGCCCCCTACAAGGAGGCTTCGTCCGTCCGCCAATTTAAGTGCCGCCGCGACGGGGCACTGGACGACTGTCATCCCATGACCGGTGGAGCCGAAGGAGATATCTCCAGCTTTCACCTGGTCATGGGGGCAGCCGCCCGCCTCCACGACGGCGGAGATTACTTCCTCCGTCGTGGCCGCGTCATCCAGACCCGTGATGCGCAATGCGGCGCATTTGGTAGGTCTGGTGACGCGGACGGCTTCTGCGTCCAGCGCGACCCTAAGGTGAGCCGCAAGGGCGTCCGCTTTGGGACCGCTGGAGGCGCCGGAGACCTCGAGGAGGCGAGCACCGGTGCGGGTGTTTTTACACCGGAGCCCCCCCTGAATATCGAGGGCCGAGAGGTTCACTGAGGCTTTAACCTGCCTCAGGACATCGGCGTACCCCACACCCTTCTCCACACCTGCCGGCGTCACGGTCAGGACGACGGCGGTGGAGCGAGGAGGGCGGGGCCTCTTCGGCGCCTTCGCCGCGGCGGCTTTGGCCGCTTTCTTTTTGGCCCTCTTGCGCTGCTTTTTGGCACCCACTACTTCCCATCCCTCCCGTCTGGAGGGATGTAAAGAGGCAGCAGGAGCAGCAGCGGGAGTGGCCCTGAAGGCAGCGGGGGTGGCACTCCTCTTGCCCTTCCCCTTGCCCTTCCGCGAAATGGCCGCAGCCTCGGCTGGCGTCCGCCTCGCTGGGACAGCGGACGGGGGCAGGGTGGGGTGGCGGCTAGGAGGCCGGCCTCTCGGACGGGGCGCAACGCCGGCGCCAGCAACAGCCGCGTAGGACAACGCGGGCTGCGTCAGCGCAGGGCGGTACGCCCGGTCCTCAAGGACGCCAAGGCGCCTCTCGATCGCCGCCATGAGCTCAGTAAGAGTAGGCGGCACAGGCTGTGGCGGCGATACGGGCGCCGCATTGGGCGCGGTTCTGGGTGCCGTCCTTGATGGCCCAGCCTTCGGGGAAGGCGGCGTGGGTTGGTCCGTCTGGGTCCCGGTAGGCCCCTTGACCAGCTTGGTCAGGTTCGCGACCTCCTGTCGCAGGGCCTCCATCTGTAGCCGGGACGCGGCAAGTTCCGCCTCCAGGCTGGCCACCTGGCCCCGGAGCTTCTGCTCCTCTGCGGGGACGCTCCGCGCTAGGAGCTCATCCAGGGAAGACTGGGCGTGAGTCACTGCCGTCTTCACCACCTGCCTCTTACCCTGCAGATTTTTGGTGCCACCCTTCATGGCTTCTGCAATTCGGGTAAGAGCCAGCATGAGCTCCCGCGCGGCTGGCACCTCCTTGTCCCTGCCACTGGGCAGGAACGGCACTGTAGGGGCGGGGGCTTTAAATACCGGCGACTTTCGGTATTTACCGGACGTCGTAATCGCCAGGTATTTCGTCGGAACCCCCTCTTCGGTCTCGCTGGATGCGGTCCCCCCAGAGCAACTGGTGCTCCGGTCACGCGACGACCCCGCCTTCGGGACCACCTTCTCCCGAGTCCTTTTGACTGGGGTCTTCCATAAGGAAGAACCCTCCGTCTCCATGCTGCTGGGAACGACGTCTGTCCCAGCAGTGGTCGACGCGACCTCCGCGTCGGTTTGGGGGGTGGTTTTGAGGCACACCCCCTGGCCTGTCGGGCTTTGTTGACCCCTCCCAAATACCTGATGGGGGTCGCTGTGACTGGTGCCGGGCCTGAGCCCCGCATCAGTCACAGCCGGGTGTTCGTGGAGGGATTCCTCACCTCCAGTTCCCCGTTGGGTAATCTTATTATTCGTAGTTTGCAAAGCCATTTTTAAATAGTTTAACGTCCTTCGACGGGCGACACCCTAGGCGTGACAGCTCCCCTGCACGATTCATCCCCTCACCGGGTGTCAGAGCTTGGGATTGGGTTAATTTTTTATAGAGGTGTTCATCCTCGCGGCCCCGAGGGGCCACCGGTCCTGTCAATTCAGGATTACGGCTGGGCCGGGCGGGGGTCTTTACAAGACCGTTCCGCCCGCCCCGTTGGTGATTTTTTAACGAGGTTTTCTTCCTCACGGTTCCGAAGAACCGGCTTCCCGCCTGCTGTCAGGCGGGGTTCGGCCGAACGGTGGTCTCTGCGAGACCGTGTCCGACACCGCTGATGAGCTCAGTGATGTCGGACCCGTCGCCCTGGTGGTTTCTCCGCACAGCAGCACTCTGCTCTGCAGAGTGTCGGCGGAGAGACTTGGGCCGCGCTAGGCCCCCGTCGTGGTGGGTCTGCGTTCCTCATGCGAGGCGGCAAGACCCCCACCTTGGCCAGAATTAGCCGTAGTAGCTACAACTCTGCGGTACGTTGCCGCAGAGTTGCAGCCACTGCCGTTGCCCGGGGTGCACCACGTGGAGGATCTGACCAAAGCACCCCATCCCATTTAGCTTGCAGTTTAGGAGACTTCCCTTTACTGCGGACTGGGTTATGTAACCACACTAACGAACCTTCATCGAATCCCTTATTGTTTGTCTTTCGGTCGTAACGGGTCTTCATCTTTTCAGACATTTGTTGACCTGATTGTCTGACATGCTCATAAATGTCATTCATCCTGCTGCGCAAGTCATTCGCATAATCGGTGATATTGCGTGGAGCGTCAGGCGGTATACCGGTTATTAAGTCGGCAGGCAACCGTAATTCTCTTCCAAAGTTCGCATAAGCTGGTGTCACTGACGTGCTTTCGCAAACCGCACTTCGGTAAGACAAAAGAAACGGTTGGATGTGCTTGTCCCAATCTTTTTGCCTGCTTTCCACAAATTTCGCCAGATATCTCTCCAATGTCTGATTAAATCGCTCCACCATTCCATCTGACTGCGGGTGGTAAGAGGTCGTTCTGGTTTTGTGAGTACCCATGACCCGATACATTTCCTGGAACACCTGAGATTCAAAATTTCTTCCTTGATCGCTATGGATTTCTAGAGGCACCCCGAAACGACAGAAGACTTCGTGAACTAATTTATCTGCGACGGTGGTAGCTTCTTGATTAGGTATAGCGAAGACTTCTGGCCACTTCGTGAAATAATCCATCACAACCATGAAGTACTTGTTTACGCTTTCACTTTCAGGAAACGGTCCCGCAACATCTAGGGCTATCCTTTCCCATGGTGCCCCAACGTTATACAGTTTCAGTGCACCTTTGCTCCGTGTATGAGGTCCTTTCACTGCAGCACAACTCGTACATTTGCGACACCAGTCCTCAACATCGTCGCGATAGTGGATCCAGTAAAACCGCTCACGTATCTTCAACAGAGTCCTTTTTGCTCCCATATGGCCCCCTGAACATCCATTATGGTAGAGCTGTAGCACATCTGGGACCTTAACTTTAGGGACGACCATTTGCAAATGACAACTGTCTCCTCGAGCATTTTCCCATTTGCGGCACAAGACTCCATCCTGAATAACTAAACTGTCCCATTGCGCCCAATAACTTTTTGTGATTGAACTCATTGAAGCGACGTCACTCCACATGGGTTTAGGAGCACTTGCTTTAATCCACTCAAATATTGGCTTGATGTCTGCGTCATCCTGTTGAGCATGTTGTAGGTTTTCTTTCCATTCGTCGCTCAGATCCATTTTAAGCATCTTCACAGGTATAGCTTCCTTTATCTCCTGTTTGGCACAGTGCTTACAGTCTTCAGGGCAAGGTCTTCTTGACAATGCGTCTGCGTTGCCATGGAATTTCCGATTGCGATGTTCGATTACAAAGTCATATTCCTGTAGTAGCTCAATCCATCTGGCGACTTGTCCTTCTGGATTCTTGAATTGTAATAGCCACATCTTATCTCATCTGACGCCCACTGCTGGGAATACTGGGCAGACGGGTAAGCCTACATGTACAACGCAAGCCAGACGGGTTGGTATATGGTTTTGTGTCGAGTTTTCTTCCTTTAATAATACTTTGATAACCATACTTATATATGTATATTTCTAAAAACATACTAAATATATATTTTTTTGTATTTCAAAGCAATGAATTTGCTTAAACAATTTTTTAAATATTTTTAATTTTTATTAAATATTATTTAATACTAAATATACATAGAAAATACCCAAACTCCGTATAACAAACATTAAAATTTGTGAATGACAGAAATATTTGATTTGATCCGGGAATCGAATCCGGAATCTATTCTGGGATGGCAGTCGCATACTTACACAGACCATGACGCCACGGAGTTGACTATGCAGGTGATGATAGTTATTATAACGAGGGTCTAGAAGGTCTTAAAGGGCCCTTCACATTTTTATATTATTTAATAACTACACATTCCATTTTTTTTTGCGAATTTAGTTTCTATTACTTCTATAACAAAAAAAAATATTTCTATAACTTGTAAAGTACCTATTATTATTAAAATAGCAGGAGTGAGATAATACTAAGTGAATTCACTTAGTCCTTGGTCACTCCTGCTATGCTATGGATAATTGTCTATATAAATTCATAACTAGTCGTGTAACGTGTTTTCAATAAATTGTAGAACTAGGAGGCTTTTAACTACCTTTTGAAATCGCAAAAGAGTAGTACCTACAATGCTGACTTGACTTCTAGTCTAGAGAAAGAGTTGTCAAGAATAAACTTCTTTAACCCATCGGCTGTCTGAGAACAATTCGTTTTTTTATTTATTTTTATTTAAACAAATATATAGTGATTTCGAAAATATCTGCTGATGCTGGAGCTGGACATACGAAGATGGTGTTTTAATACGATCCAGGTGTGTTCGTAAAACAGTCGAGGGGTTAAAATGAAAAAAAAACGAGGACCCGTGATAATGATACAAGTACGAACACACATCAACCTGCACTCCTTTACACCGCGTATCACAGTTACTCCTTGCCGCGATGTTGACTCACTACAACACGTTACCATTACACATTAGAATAACTGTACTTAACGATAATTATTTTTGAGTGAAGCGCGCCGAAGGCGAGCGGAGCTCCAATGGAGCAGGTTAAATGCAAAATGTTCGGATGTTCGTTTCTCAGCAACCTCTTGACAGATAATTAAAATTTTTTTCACCTAAATTAATAGCTGATTTAAATTAAGGTCGTGACGAAGCTCAAATATTCAATTTAAATACAAAAATATAAAAAAATAAAAACGCTTCGCCCAATACGAAGCCGCGCACTGTTTACAGCAGCGTAGCTTTACCTAGTTATAAGTACTTTTACATTTTGCAGATTTGCATTCATATACCTAAGAGATCCAACATTATGAAGGCTATAATAACCTTTCATAAAACACAAATATTCCCATACAATCTTGTTATTTTTGACAGCTAGCTCAGACATCCATCACGAAGTAGAAAACTTTTATTTTCACTGCAGCAAAGTAAAAACAATATTTTGAGAAACATTCTTAAGATTCATTTTATATCTGAAATCAGTACATTTGATGCAATATCGTTATTATGTATTTATTTAGTCCGAGACGCACAGGACTTTAATTGGCTGTGCCATAGCGGCTGGCATGTAAGATTTTGTTGCATTTATTCAACATTTCATCGCAAGGCAGGGGTTTAATTTTTTTTACAAAATTACTGTATAGCTGCTATTTTTTATCAAATTCATTCGGCCATTTTGCACATAACCCATTATATCTGTGCCCGGTGACGGCAATAAGCTTGCCCCCTATAACGTGGGACTAAACATACTAGCAAATTATGGGTTTGTAATGCACCTCTGCCTACCCCTTCGGGGATATGGGCGTGATATGAGTGTGTGTGTGTGTGTGTATTTATAAATAGCTAATGCCCGCGTCTTCACGTGGGATAGATTCTCGTTCCAAATTATCACAGACAAAATAATACCTATTATCAAAACTTAGGTACCCTCCCCAGGTATCTTATAAAATTAGTTACTAGACTACTGTTCTACAGCATAATGATATTGGTACTAAAAACCTTCATCGAGAACCATTCTATCCATTGATGCAACCGCATTAACATCCGTTGCGTAGTTTTAAAGATCTAAGCATACATAGGGAGCGGCGCTTTGGACTTTGTTTTATACTATATTATGATAAGTACCGATAGTATTGCAGTTATTAGAACTGGTTCCATCACTTTAAAACTTCAGAATGTTCATAGGTAAAAAAGTTGAAAATTCTTACCAGCTCTCATTTTTGTTAAAATGCACTGATTTAGTACCCAAATCCTCATAGTATTCACCTTCTCAGAAAAAAAATATAAAGGGGCCCAAAAATAATGTCGCGAGAGTATATTTCCAATTCCATCTCATGTTGTTGAAGTTACTTAAAAAATAAATAAATTATAGCCATTAGTCGTACCTATATATATAGAACTGTTAAAAGAAATAATACGGAGACCAGGGTTCTTCCTTGTTACGGATATTTGTAATTTGACTTGTCAGGTGTCTACTACTTCTTTAACTCAAGTTTTTGTTAGGTACACTTACCTCTCTAAACATAGCACTCGATTAAAATGGGACGTGCTAGTAATATTTAAAATGATGACAGGCAGGCGGATAATAATGCTGGCCATCCGTTTGCAGGGATTACATTTTCAGGAATTCGCAGAACCTGCTTACCCTATTCTTCGGAGACGCCCACTATTTTATGAGATATCTGGTATCCTTTAATCACAAAACTGAAACGTCTTCATCTCTCTAGTAATAGGAGTGACATAGTGTTCTCTTCCTAGCTTGTTTAGCATTCAAATTGAGAAATACTGTCACCTGGACATGAGTTATTATTTTCTATATCTTGTCCGATGACATTACTAATTCATGGTCGTCGTATTGTTTTTAATAAAATTACTATTATATTTAAAACAATTAGGTACACGCTATTGTTGAGTGATCTATAATTACTGTTTATAAAACGTGAAGGATCCTTTGTAAATAAATTAGTAATATTACAGGTAGGTACATATAGGTATTGGTTGATAATAAAACTATAAGTTGTTTGAATGGTTCATAATGTACAGTCAACATCAATAGTAGCGTAGTATCCGAATTGTCTACAAGAAATGCATTGCAAGATATTATTATATCATAATAGTCTAACCAAATCGCTTCGCAAAACTGTTTGGTACATTAATATTTTCATAATGCAAAAAAAATACCTTTTTTGTATTTTCTAATGCAGAAAAGATACCCATCAAAAGTCTTAACTTTTGATGGGTATCTTTTCTGCATTAGAAAATACAAGCAGTATCAGATGCAAGCAGTATCAGAAATTTCCAAAAGTATGTAAACCTTTTTTAATATGTAATATCATTGATGTAAACACAATGTTTCTGTTAAAAGTCTCTAAAGTACATGACATAGGAATAAAACTTTCGTCGAACATAAACCGTTTCGTCCATTTCATCAATTTCGTTACGTGTTTCTACACGTAACGAAATTGTTAGAAGGACAAGACGCAATGGGTTTACTCCAGTCGCAAACTTGGCTACTGACTTTAATATATCGAGGTCAACAGTCCGACGTGTATAGCCCAAGGGCCGAATACATCACCGCAAACCAGCCAGAAAGCTTGCCCTGACTGCAATACATAAGGAAGAACGATTGAGATTTGCATTCAGTGATGAAAAAACTTTTCCTTCAGATGAAACTGGAAGGGTCACTTTGTGGCGAATCAATAACACAAGGTATCTTGACAGGAATATGGAAGCGGAAGAATAAATATTGGGTTTTGGGGCAAGATATTATGGAAGACGTGTCGATACCAACTGTTAAACATTGTTATCCAGGCACCGATCCATTTAATTTTGTTCACGACACGTTCACCTGTACCTACACACTGCAAGATTGACTAGAGCATGGTTTAGAGAGCACAACGAAGAAATTGTTGCTTTGCCATTTCCACCTAAATCTCCAGATATAAATTCAATTGAAAACATGTGGGGTTAATGGTGCAAAACTGTGATCCGTCAACTCCTCGCACTGCAACCGCTATTAGTAATCATGTATTCGAATTATGGGAACACTATAGAAGAATGTATACATGTCAGAACATGGTCATGTCCACGCGGGAACGTCTCCAGTGTATTATAGATAATGCAAGACGCCATACCCGATTGTAAAGACGCCATTAAAAACCTTTACTTTAATTTCAAATAACCATTTTTTATATCAGTTGTGAAAATAAACTTTTACGTTAGATAAGTGATATGTTAATTTTAAGCCAATTAACTAAAATGTTCTAGGTGTTTATGAGCTTATTTTACAATAAAACATCGGTTGCGAAAATTAATTACTGTTTTTTGATTCCCAAATATGTGATTAATTCATTAAGGGCTTATGGTCCCACTGCTTTGTTCTGCTAATTATTGAATAAGGTTCAAGTATCCCACTTTATTTTTTCAGACTATTTTGATACAATTAAATATCAGTCACTTTGAAAACACAATATAGTTATGAATATTGAAAACTTATGAATCAGTTTATTTTCAAAACAGTTTTTTGATTAATTTGAAACCTTAACGCGAGTGATTATTATGAAAAGGAAGTAAGTCAGGTTATTGAACAATTAGACCACAGAGATGGTCAAAGTCCACCGGGCGCCACTGGAAATACGTTCTGCTTGTAACCAGAGACGCCAGGCAATGGACGTTAGAGCGGCCGCGGCCTTGGGCCGCGGTATTAAAAAAAAAAAAGGTTATTGAACAATTTAATAGTGTCAGTACTTTTAGAAACTCAGTTTTTGATCAGCTACTATTGACACCATAGATAACCTCCTAATAGATTCCGCATTACCGTAATTTTGTTCTTTACCGAGTTCACCTGTTTTGGCGGAATGCGAGGGGCGCGCGGAAACATGTAAGTGCGCTATGATTGGCTGTTTCAAGGTCAATCTTCGAATGCACCGAATACTAGAGATGGGATAGTGATGAAAATGTGTCGATAAAATTTTTATAGGTATATTATAATTATATTTTTATAATTTTATTATATCGTTTATTCCTTCACATTCTTATTTTATACATTTTTAAATACATTTATAAAAACACAAATACATTTAAAAATATAATTTTTCTTATTTATTATCATAATTTTTATAGGAGTAGGTATCGGGACTTAATCAAGAGGGACAGGTATTATCAACTCTCAGTTACTATTTCCTTAAACTTTAATTAAAAAATTTCTACCTATTCCATTCTCTGATGATCGCACATCTACCGAGCCTTTTCCCAACTCAGGATCAGCTTTCCAGTGTAACTGCGATGCAGCTGAACTTTAATATTTTCCGTGGAGCGACTGCCATCATTCTGACCTACACAAACTATGGGCGATATCAAAGCTCTGTAGTTAGACCAGTTGGATTTTGATTTAGGGCCCCAAATACCACGTAACGATTGCCATAGATGTTTGTATAATAACCGGGACCGACGGCTTAACGTGCTCCCAGAGGTACGGAGGTCTCAATTTCTAAAAAAATGGTCACCGATCCTAAGACCGACCTGGTTATCTAACCAGGTCGGTCTTAGGTATATACACGGTTACCAGTAAGCCACGAGCACCCCATCTCTGATGATGATACATTATAATTTTATATTTTAATTCAATAAAAGAAATTATAAATAGATCACAAAAACTGATGTTATCGGCGGGACTATAATTTCTTTCTTAATATTTTACGTTGTTATTGGTGGGAAACCAACTCTCCCCACGAGATGTTGCATCTACCCATTTCTTTTTCCTCGGGACATCCAGGAAACCTATAAAATATTATATATCTCAGTTACATTGCTAATACTAAATCACATTAGCTGCGAAAAAAAAAATTAATAATGCCAACGCACAAATTGGTCGCTAATAAATCGCAGCTTACCGAAATCCAGGCGGGCGCAGTCGCGGGCGACAACATGTTGCTTATTTATAGGTACTACTTTTTAAAGCACCTACGGCAATAATACTGCAAAATATCGATGACGTACTATATCATACCGATATCCCATCACTATCGATTCAAGTGCTATTGAAATGTATTGTTAGAAAAGGATAGCTATTATAATTTGGCTAATGTGTGAAAGAGTAATTTCAAAAAGACATCAATGGGTTCGAAATTGTTTGTGTTTATGTTCTATTACCAACTAGAATAAATTGAACTCCGGTGCCTAGTCAATTTTATATTTACATTTATTTCTAATTTACTTACCGGTGAAATGTAATGCCATCTTTTTGGTAATTTGATGTCTTCGCCGTCTTGCCACACCATTTTACGGAAGACACTAGAAACATTTCTTTTTAATTATATAATCGCACGTGGTCATAGGTCGCGAAGTTGGTTGTCACTGACGTCGTGATTTTAGGCATAGCTTTATATGCTTGCGAAATCAAGTATGAGTGGCGCGCATTTGTTGCCCTGCATGCGGAATCTATTAGGAGGTTATCTATGATTGACACTGACTGTACATATCTACTATGACGACCAACTATTTAGTTCAAGTAAGTGATAATTTAGAGAGCAGGAATAGTTGCTTTGTATTGGCTATTTACGGTTTATAATTATATACATACAAAAAGAATTACAATTTAGCAAAAAATATTTATATTACAATATATTGTTTAAAAAATCCTCCGCGTCATTGCCGACTGGGAACGTTGCCAGAATGCTGGCTGTGTTGCCACGTTGGATGGCTATACTTATTCTATTTCTACAAAATAGCCAGCCTTCCTGAGAAGCATCGATTAAGCGTTTATAGGCAAGCTAAAATCCCCGAAAAAGTGCGTAGAAATGAAAATGACTGACCACCAATCACTAAAAATGTGAATGCGCCTATACAAGTTTGTACTTTTTGTAAACCTTGGACTAAAAGGAGTCAATTGGTAAGAAAACAAAATCTGTGCCGGCGGGCTATTAATTGTTATGAACAAATCAATTTGTAAACTGATAAAAAGTTGGTTTTTATATTGGAAAAGGATTTCTAAGGGTAAAACGGGCAAAATAAGACAAAAAATGCGTTTTAAAGAAGTTACAACCATTTTAAAGCGCAATAATGGTCAAATTCAAATTTTTTTATATCGGCGAGTTTTGATCAAATTCAAAATATCCTGCGGCAGAATACTTCTCAGATCTTAAGCTTCAACTGACTATTTTTCAAAATGAGAAAATATACATTTTTCACATCGTAAAATCTATTTATACACGTAGCGTTTTTTTAGCTTTCGACAATCCGGAGGCAGTAAGATATCAGATCAGCCAAATCAAAAAAGTTCATATGATTACCAATTCAAAAAAAAAGGAATAAAAAGGAATGAAAAATGTATATTTTCTCATTTTGAAAAATAGTCTGTTGAAACTTAAGATCTGAGAATTTTTCTGCCGCAGGGTTTTTTTGAATTCGATCAATACTCGCCGAAATAAAAATTTTTGTGCTTTAAAATGGTTGTAACTTCTATATAACGCATTTATTCTAAAAAAACCACAAGAGTAAAAGTGTCTTATTAGTTAACAAATTACTTAGTTTATAATAATTAATAGCCCACCGCACAAATTTTGTTTTCTTACCAATTGACTCCTTTTGGTCCAAGGTTTACAAAAAGGACAAACTTGTATAGGCGCATATTCATTCATATATATTTGCGTTCTTCTTTATGCATAGAAAATACGAGACAAAGCAAATAAAACTGAATTCACAAAGATTTAAATACATAATGACAATGTAAAGTCTATTGCAGTTATATCACGTAATTTATCAAAAAAGAAATCGCCACAATCTAATTTACTTGAGTCATTTTCATAAAGAAAGTCATAAAATAAAGAAAGAATAATGATGTAACTTTGTGAGACTCCAAATCGTTACCAACTTAATAAGAAAATGTATTTTTAAGTTGTCGCCGGCGCGTCTTCACGCTGAATCCACTCAATTAGTACCAGGCTAAGCGTCATTAATTACACTCACACAAGCGAAATTCTTATGATTCTGTAGCCATTGAAAATTGTTTCAGAAATAATCTTCCTTTTTGTAGAAACCAACTTCATATTGTCAAAACTGGACCAAATTGAAATGAGACCACATAGGAAGCACCAGCTTTCCAGAATCATCAAAATCGGTTCACGCAGAACAAAAAAAAAAGTATTTAACAAATTACATTCAAATTGAGAAACCTCCGAAGTCGATTAAAATACATAATTACCTACGCATTACTAGGGAGAGGCATAGTAACACAGTAAGTTTGTTATCTTATGTACGCCACTACACAATACGAGGGAATTGAGATCCAAAAAAAAAATGTCGTCAGAAATATTAGCAGTATTGCCGTTTTATGGTTATAGCAACATCGAATGAATAATATATCCATAAACTTCGAAGTGTTTTGCCAAAATATCTTAGGAACAAGTCAACCTAATGCCGACAAATGGATGATGCTATGGCAACCACAAAACGGCCTAATAACCGGCCTTTCATGACATTGGATCAACATATTTACTAAATTCTAAAAAGTGGATGTATTGTGTGCTCCTACCTAAAGTACCCGTTCGCGAAACAGGCCTGTATAGGTACTTTGAAATCAGTTACATTGCAACGTACGATGTAAACCTACTCATATATGTACATTAACGTAGCAACTTATGCATGTAACTTGTGTTGGACTACACACGCAATATACTATAAACAAGAATGTTAATTAAGTCTTACTTAGCAAATAGAGTCAAACAGCAAACAGATTTAATTAATAGGGTACGACTATGTCTTGAAACTAACAGGGTCTTGTCAATGGCAAATACTGAATGTCACCCCAGGACGCTTGATTATTATGGTCATTGCAGACGACTTGCTTGAGTAGTCAATATTCTGAGTACCATATTTGTGTTGTTAAACTTATCTTGGTTGAATTCTAACTTTAGTATTGTCGGTAACATTTATTCAGCTTTTTGGTGCTTTTTAGGGTTCCGTAGGTTAAGTCTCGGAACCCTTTCGTCCGTCTGACCCGACCGCGTATACGACGACCGCGTTGCTCTATGGTCTGACCGCGGCTTTCCTTTCAAACGGCTAGTGCTAAAAAGCTGAATTATGTTTTGTTTCGCATGTGTTGTGTATTAAATTTTAAAACCCCTGAGCGGTTGCTAAGGCAATTTTTGTTTTAACGGATAAGTTTGCAAGATATTGAGCATTAAAGCGCAATTTTTTGTTAAAATATTTAAGAATAGTAGAAGCAAAATTCATTCAAATACAGAAAGACTAAACATCACACATATTACGACTACATTCCCGAAGGGGTAGGCAGAGGTGCATTACACACTCAAAATTTGACAATATTTTTTCCACGTAATAAGGGCCAAGCCTTATTGCCGTTACCGGGCACACATATAATGGGTTATGTCTAAAATAGCCGTAAGAATTAAATAAAAAGTAGCAGCTATATTGTAAATAAAAAAAAAACATGGAAACTAAATTTATGTATAATAAATAATAACAGTTACATAATACTAATGCATACACCTTCTTAACGCCCGTACTATGGTCAATGTGCTATGTAGCTACCTCGTCCATTGAACGGCAGGTGCATAATATAAGATCAAACTTAGAGGAAAACAGCTTTAATATACTAATGTTATAGAGCAAATTCAGAAGTTACCTTTGCCAAAGACTAGACAGGTGGTAGACGCTGCAAGCCAATAAATCACAGAGCTATTTGGTATTGCACAAGATACCTCGGTGCGCTGGCAACAGTTGATAAATGCAACTTGGCGATTTGACCATGCGATGCACAAAATAATGTTTTCACTTGTTTTTAGAATTTGAAAATGTATAATTTGTGACTTTTCTATAACTGAAGTTACAATTGATTGTTAATTTGAGCATTATTACATTATGCTACGTGATTCCTACGACTCCGCCGGTGTAGAATAAATAGTTCTCACGTTCTTGTTTCGCTAAGTAACTTTAGTAAGACAAGTAATTTAAGTTCCTTTGGATTAATCCAAGAAATGGTTTATCTACGTAACAATTTTCATTCAAAATGTTTGAATTTGAAACATCCATGCAATTTTACAACTTTCACATTTATTTATCATTAAACCGATTAAACCCATACTTCATTTAATACGATTAGATAGTCGAACGACGAAGCACTTTTCAATGGTTTGATGACATAAGCAAATATTTTTAGACACAACACTCATGAGAGTGTGGTAAACTTCGATGTGTGATGTTATTTTTTTAGTTTATTTGTACTCTTTACTCTTTGCTACATTTAAATTATTAAGTGTGTGTATTATTTTGCTTTAAGTATAATGCAAATTCGATACCAGATGATACTATAGTTCGTCTTTACCTATAAAAGGATGTATGCAATATTAGCATTCATATAAAAGTTTTAAATAGTTAATACAAAGAGCGCCCACTCTCAAAGCATACCAACCGCACCAATTTGAGGGCTAAATTTACACAATATTTTTGAGGGCTGCAAGTATGCCTGAAATTTTACTTATAGTATAAGGTTCTCCCTCGTATAGGGTACATACATACATAACATCACGCCTCTCTCCCAGTGGGGTAGGCAGAGACCACGGATTTCCACCTGCTACGATCCTGGCATACTTCTTTCGCTTCCTCAACTTTCATTAATGTCTTCATGCATGCTCGCCGGTTACTGTTACTTTTAACCTGGCCTTTATTTAGGATATCTGCGATTTGGTCGCAGTATGTTCGCCTGGGTCGAACCTTAATAGCTTGTCCATTCACACTCGCTTCATGTATGTGTTTTGTCAATCTACTGTCAACCATCCTCTCTACATGTCCGAACCATCTAAGCATCCCTTTTTCCACCTTGGTTACTACATCTTCTGACATACCACAACGTTCTCTTATCACACTGTTTCGCATTTTGTCCATCAGAGTCACACCAACTATACTTCTCAAACTTCTCATTTCGACCGCATTTATTCTACTCTGATGCTTCTCCTGCCACACCCAACATTCACTACCATACATTAGTGTAGGGATAAGCACTCCTCGATGCACAGCCATCATTGCCTTATGAGACACGTTCTGGCTGTTCATAAAGCTATATAGTGCCCCATTCACCTGATTACCTGCCACAACTCTTCGCTCAATATCACTGTCATGCCTTCCATCTCTTGAAAACTTACATCCTAAGTATACAAACTCTTCCACTTGTTCCACTCTTTCTCCTTCAATCACAATCGAACAGTTCGACGTACTTTCTTCTCTTTCAAAAATCATTACTTTCGTCTTACTTACATTCACTTTCATTCCTTTCTTTTTCAAAGTCTCGTTTAGCATACCAACCATCATCTGCAACTCCACCGCCGATGATGCAAGTATTACCTGGTCATCAGCATATAGAAGGCATTTGACGGTCAGTTCATTCATTCTCAACCCATACACACTTTCTTTCAACTCTTTCAAACAGTTGTCAATGAATAGATTGAACAGCACAGGAGACGCCACACAACCCTGTCTAACACCTC
This sequence comes from Nudaria mundana, assembly GCA_963556515.1. Lineage (NCBI taxonomy): Eukaryota > Metazoa > Arthropoda > Insecta > Lepidoptera > Erebidae > Nudaria > Nudaria mundana. The sequence continues at coordinate 6,602,170 of OY748295.1, read as the reverse complement.
TTTCAATGTTAAACCATTCTGTGTAAGCGCCGTTAATTCGGACACAGGCACTGGAATTCTCGTAGAGTGATTTCATTGCCCGTATCAGTTTGCTGCTCACTCCATACAATGCCAATGTTAGCCACAGTTCACTCCTCACCACATAGGCCTTCTCTAGGTCTACAAAAGCACAGTAGACTTTTTGGCTTTTCGCCAAGAACTTCTCCGTGATGCAGCGTAAAGAGAAGACCTGATCCATGCATCCTCTTCCTTTCCTGAATTCTGCCTGAACATCCCACATCTTTTCCTCAGTTTCATTCGTCACCCTTGTAACCAACACCCTTGCATACAATTTGCCGACGATACTGAGCAAGCTAATTCCGCGGTAGTTTTTGCAATCACGCTGTGACCCTTTCCCTTTGTACAATGGCACAATGACGGTATTGCACCAATCTATATAGGGTACACTCTACATATTTCACAATTTTCTTTTTTTTTGCCAATTCATCCATTGGACGGTATGTTATAATGATGTAGTATATAAGTTATAATGGTGGAGATAGTTCGGGACAATGTTACATTATTTTCTAGACCACAGTTGGTCTATTTAATTTTTGAAGACATTATTATTTGTTTATTATTTTTTCTTGATCTACAGCGTGGTCTCTCTCTAATTACCGTCACTAGCAGATTTTTAAAACATTTGGTCTCGATCTAAGCAATGTGGTAGGTATAGGTAAACTCTATCCGTCAATAATACCGGCACCACATTGGAACGCCTGCACATATTCTAAAAGCAAGGCCTAATGCGTCGTCAATATCAATCAATAGCTACAGTAGGTATCTATTTTAAGGTATTTTTGTCAGATTATTGTAACCTTATTCTGTTATTATTTTTATGTTAACAGTTACTTATTCTGTTATTATAGTCATTTGAAAGTATAAGTGAAAGAAGATTTAACTATTTAGATGTACGGTTTACGTATGATGGATGTAATAAGTCACTTACGAGATTGCGCGATTTTGCGATTGACAAATACTTTTTTTTAAATCCGCGGCCCAAGGCCGCGGCCTCTCTAACGTCCGTTGCCGGGCGTCTCTGGTTACTAGCAGAGGGTATATCCAGTGGCGCTCGGCGGACTTTGACCACCTCTGTGGTCTCTGCGGGTGTTTGGTCGGGACGAGAATCCCGCGTCATTGGGGTCGGGTTTTATCCCGCGTCAGTGAGTGAATCTGGTTGCGTGCTATGGGGCAAAGGCCCCGCAGCACGCAACCCTTCTAGCCTGCTTCTGTAAGGACGGTGGGTGGCGATCCCGCCGTCCTCAGGCCCCGATCATGGAGGACGATAGTCTTGGGCGTAGTCGCGTAGTCTGGGGCGGCCTAGCCGCCGACTACGGAACTCGGCGGGGAGGGTACGCTCCCTCTCCCTCCCGGCCGCCTCCTTCGCGAGCATGACTTGCTCGCAGAAGGACACGGCCGCGTTCCACCTACTCCCGCTGGATACCATGGCTTGAAGAATCGTCCATGATCGGTCTCACCGCCGCGATGAAGATGGCACCCCCCTTGGGTTGCTCAAGTCGCACCCTCCATGACTCCATGAGATCCTGGCGGAGTTGGGACAGCTGGTCCTCGATTTTTCGAGACGCAGGCCTGTGGTCCCGCTCCAGCGCCTCCTTGCGCCATTGGAACAATGACGCAAGGGCTCTCGCTTCCAGGTCCCATGGAGGGGTCCCGGCTAGGAGACATGCAGCCTCTCCGGAGATCGTGCGGTACCCCCGTATGGTTCTGACGGCCAAGGTTCTAAGTGGTCTGTTTAACAGAGTCACGTTCCCCTTGACCGCCAACCTATCCGCCCATACGGGAGCCCCGTATAGGGCCATACTCCGCACGATCCCCAGGTACAGTCTCCTGCAGGAGGCGTTGGGTCCCTTTAGGTTGGGCATACGATTGACAAATACTTAGTATAATTTACTAAGTATTTGACAGTCGCACATGATTCAGTTGTACATCGCATTAACTTATTAACTATTAGGTACTTACCTACAGTAACTACAAATTATACAAAATAAAAGTGAAAGTAAGTGAGTCATATTAACCATCTAATCTACCCGCCACCACAAAGACCCGAGATCTCTATATATATATAATATATTTATCAATTCTTCTACCTAGTGAACCGGCCCGCCCGCCGCCGCCGCCGCACCGCGCCGCTGAGATTGTTTGTTGGTTTTTGGAATAAAAGACAGGAGCTCGTAATAATACGTGTCGTGTATTTCAGTCGGCCATGTTACAAAGTAAAGGTAAGAAGGAAGTGAACATAGACAAGACAATATTGATATAATCTAAGCATAGACTAAACTAGGCTATGGCTTACAAGCTAATATAATATTATGACATCTTCCCTTTAAGTAACTTTATTATAACTTATATTTTAGATTCTTATATAAAAATAACAAAACGCATTTTAGTGTTTTGACACGAGACAATTTGACGTTTTATAAGATTCTGACAGTTGACATAATTTGACGTTGTCAATTTGACGATTGTTTCTAAATGTAAACAAACAATGGTTTACAACATTTTAGTTTACTAATTAATTACTTATAACTAAGTACATGACAATGAATACGAAACAATGTTTATAAGACTGTGTCTATAAGACGTTGTGGTTGCCTAATCTCTCTTCCTGAACTAGAATATTTCTTAATTGGTTGACTGCTAGTACGTTGAGGAGATTGACTATGAGAAATTTTAGAGTAATCATTTGTATAACAAGGAGTATAACTGATATAAGTTTGATTGGAACTGACTGGTTGAGTGTGAAAATTATTAGTCTGTGTGTTATGTGAATGAAAAGAATATTGAGACTTTGGTCTAAGTGTTATGTATTGTCTATTGCGACGATATGCACCAAATTTACTTTTTATGATATACGACCTAGGTTCAGGACTAACTTGTTGTATAATACCTGGAAACCAAGACGATTGTGGATGTTTTTGAAACATAACATGACTATTTACCTCCAAGGGTTTAAGATCTTTGGAATTTTTGTTGTAATACTCTTTCATCTTATGTAAATTTTGATTATTGACTTGTTTAAGATGTCTATAGTTACACAATTTTGGTTTTAAAAGTTTTTCTACTATAGGTAGCTTTGTACGAAGTCTACGTGACATGGAAAGTTGTGCTGGTGAACATAAATTGTTTTTGGGAGTATTGCGATATTGCAGTAATGCTAAATATGGATCAGTATTATCAAGTAAACATTTTCTAAGCATATTTTTAATTATGCCTACTGTCCGTTCTACCATACCATTTGAACGGCTGTGATAGGGACTGGAAGTGACATGGTGAATATTCCAATCTTGTGTGAAATCATGAAAAGATTTGGAATTCATCGGTGGACCATTATCTGACATTAATGTATGGGGAATACCATGACGAGCAAATATTGATTTTAGCTTGATTATGACTTGGTCTGCACTGTAACCATTACTTAAAATTGCTATCTCAACATATTTTGAGAAATAATCGACTACAATTAAGTATGTATGCTTGTTGAACTCAAAGAAATCTATACCAACCTTATGCCAAGGAATGTATTTGTAATCATTTGGAAATAAACTTTCTTTAGTGTTACTCTTTCTTAAAGTGAGACAAATTTCACAATTACTGATGTAATTATCTATATCTTGACTAATATTAGGCCAGTAAATTGTATGTCTTGCCAAATTTCTACAACTATTCAAGCCTTGATGACCTTCATGTAATAGTTTTAAGAAATCTTTTCTTAAAGAAATAGGTATAATGACTCTATCTGACAAAAATAAAAGGTTATTAGCATAATGAATATCATCTTTAACAGGAAAGAAAGGTTTAATACAATCTTCTACTTTATGCTTTGAATTTGGAAATCCATTTTTACAGTAATTAATAAGAGTTTGAAGAGTTTGGTCAGACCTGGTAGCTTGTTCAATTTGTTGTAACTTGAAAGGACTAAGTGACAAATTAGCAGTGAGTAAATTAACATGAAGTTTAATATCTTCATCCAATTCTACTAATGCATTTTCTGGTAATGCAGCACGGGACAATGTGTCTGCGACATATGAAGAACTAATTAGAGACTTTAATTTATTGAATTCTTTCTCATGACTGTCATTCCATGACCATATTGTGTTTTTATTAAGTAACTGTCTTATGTTTGATGTTTCTTTTGATAATTTTTTTATGAATGAGCCAAGAAAATTAATCATGCCCAGGAATCTCTGGACATCTGTGACATTCTTAGGCTGTGGCATGTTGCAAATTGAATTTACTTTAGATGGATCTTCAGACACTCCATTTCTATTGAATATAAAACCTAAATACTTGACTTCACTTTGACAAATGTTACATTTATTACTATTAAATGTTAGACCTATATCTTTTGCACGACAAAGAACTTTTTCTAGGATTTGATCATGTTCTTGAATGGTTTTAGCATGTATAAGAAAGTCGTCCATCATTATTTTAATGCCTTGTATGTCACCAAACCGGGAAATCATTTCTTTATGAAAGATTTCTGGAGATGCATTGACACCAAACGGTAGCCTTAAAAAACGAAATCTGCCATAGGGGCTTATAAAAGTACATAGTTTGGATGATTCTTCATCTAAGACAAGATTCCAAAAGCCTGACTTAGCGTCTAAATTTGAAAAATAACATGAACCATTTAGTTCTGCTTTAATTTCATCAATATGTGGAAATGGGTAATGTGAACGTTTAATAGCTTTATTTAACTTACGTGGATCTAAACATAATCTAATGCTTTCATCCTTTTTAGAGACAATTACCATAGAGTTGACCCAATCAGTTGGTTCATCAACTCGAGCAATAATACCAGTGACTTCTAACTTATTAAGTTCTGCCTTGACTTTATCCTGTAATTTAAAAGGAATTTTTCTACTTGCGTCTACCGACGGCTTGACATTTTCGTTGAGAGTTAAATGACATTCATAGTTTTTAAGAGATCCTATTCCATTAAAAACCTTACTATATTTCTTTAGTATTGACAGACTGTTTGACTCTGCAGGGACTTTGTGACACATTGACTGTGATATGACTTGACTTTGACTGTTAGACTGACTTGACATTGACTGTAAATTGTTGTTCTGGCTATGCTGACTAAGTGTGTAGTTTGGACTGTGTTTAGATATGTTTTCATCAAAGGTTACTGAATGTATTCTTTTTATGACTTTTAACTGTTGACATGACTGTCTACCCAGAATATTTTTGCAATCTAGCGGTGTAATATGGAAACACAAGTTGTATGATTTGTCATTATGCTTACATGGTAATGTACAATAACCGATTGTAGGTATACTTTGACCTGTAAATGTTGTCAAGTTAAATGGTGTTTGTATAAGATTTATCTCTTGCAACGCTAGTTTTTCAAATGCTTTCTTAGACATCAAATTCACATCTGCACCTGAATCAATAAGTAAGCAAACAGATTGACTACAGATACTTAGGGTTATTGACCATTGGTTACTACAATTTACAGAATTACATTGATAAACAGCACCTAAAAAAGCTTGATCATCATTAGAAAAATCTTCTTGCACATAATTAACATATTTTTGCTTGGACTTACACATCTTTGAATAATGATTAAGTTTTTGACAGAAATTACACTTTGCACCAAGAGCAGGACATTTAAAACGATGTGTTTGACCACACTTTGGACACGTTGAGTTATTCATAGACTGATTGTTACCTTTATAACCATTGGGACTGCTATAACTCGATGAATGGGATGTATTGTATGACTGGTTGGGATTGTACCTTGACTGTTGACTGTGACTCTGACTTCTTGATTGACGATCCTGTGACTGCGGATTATACCTTGATTGTTGACTGTGACTATGATTTCTTGATTGACGGTCCTGTGACTGCGGATTATACCTTGATTGTTGACTGTGACTATGATTTCTTGACTGATTTCTTGACTGACGGTGTTGTGAATGACTTCTACTGGACTGTTGACTACTTCTGTTATGTATACTATCTATACTAGCTACAGATGAATTGGGATTTGTGCCTGATAATATTTGAACTTCTTTCCGGGACGATTCTAGTGACTTAGCAATATTTATAGTGGCATCTAAAGTGGTAGGCAATTCTTGCAAAATTTTCTCTTTAATGTATTGATTCTGATCATTTAGATTCCAACTAAATATATCTTTTAGTAAATCGTCTTGCAATTCACCAAAATTACACTGATGGGCTATATTTTTGAGATCTGTTATATAACTGTCCAGCTGTTCATTTTGCAGTTGCTTTCTGTTAAAAAGTTTATGCCTTATCATGGTTATATTGACTTTTGGGCTGAAATAACCTGCAAATCTGTCGATCAACACTTGTAGCTTGACTGTTTCGACATCTAGGTTGAAAGAATAAAATATGTGAAGGCAATCTGGTCCTATATAATGTAATAAAAGTGCAACTTGCCTATCTTCGCTTTCTTGATCATATTTAAATGCTTTGAGATATATTTTGAATTTGGTGATCCAATTTTTCCACGTGAGCGGCATGTTGGATGCATGAACGTCCATGTGCTTGAGGCGACCCGACGACGTTGAAGATTCGTCCATTTTTTTCTTTTGGTTGATCCAGTTCTTCCTAAGACACGCCAGTTTACACCACACCTGATGTTTGTTGGTTTTTGGAATAAAAGACAGGAGCTCGTAATAATACGTGTCGTGTATTTCAGTCGGCCATGTTACAAAGTAAAGGTAAGAAGGAAGTGAACATAGACAAGACAATATTGATATAATCTAAGCATAGACTAAACTAGGCTATGGCTTACAAGCTAATATAATATTATGACAGAGATGTACCTAAGGTAGATAATTTTAATAACAATGTCGTAGTGAAACTAAACCACGCGTATCCGTATCCGAGTGCCACTGGAAATACCTACTGGTGGACACCAGAGACGCCCGGCAATGGACGAAAGAGCGGCCACGTATTCGCGGACTTAAAAAAAAACGCGTATCATTAATTGTAATAAATCTTCGAAAGGATATTTTACTCCGGTTTCTATTTTGTTTGTATACTTACTCTTAAAATTATTTATTGTCACGAATGCAAAACTCTCAAGCTTAGTGCCTCTCGTGCAAAGACAAACGATCCTTTCCACTTTCTTACATGACAAAGACAAAACTTTTCCTGCCGTTGTTTGAGAAATATTTCTGTTGTTTAAACTTTTATCTTTAAGATTTTACATTTTTGCTCCAGTTAGAAAGTCCTTTACATTCCTGTCATAACATGATTTTCTTCTATCGCGATTGTTCTATGGAATGTGATCTGGTTGTAAAAATACTATAATGATACTTTTTTATTTCTTTTTATTTAATTCCGCGGCCCAAGGCCGCCGCCGCTCTAACGTCTGTTGCCGGGCGTCTCTGGTTACTAGCAGAGGGTATGTCCAGTGGACTATAATGATACTTAAATATAACTAATGTAGGTACTTAATGGTTAGTTCCTAAAAAAATGCCTATTTGCAAAAGTGAGAACAGTGTCAACAATAAATACAGTATTCTTTACAAATCGGCAGACTGGGACGGTCTCCGCGATTACTTTGCGTCCGTCCCGTGGAGCCAGCGCTGCTTTGTAGGGAAGGCGCCTTCAGATAGCGCTGCTGCCATTGCTGGCGAGATCAGTCTAGGGATAGAATATTATATCCCTTTCACTGATGTCGCCAGCATCCGCAAAGCTCGCCCCTGGTTCGGGCGTGAATGTGCCGAGGCTGTCAGAAAAAACAGTCGGCATATCGCGCCTGGTTCAGGGCTCGGGCGGCACGTGACCCGAACGTGAACCGCCTCAAAGCAGCGTACAATCGGGCCACTAGGTTCAGCAAGAGGGCCTTCAAGAGAGCGGATGCCCAGCGCGTCGCGCGGCTTGGTCAGGAGCTCACATCCCATCCCACGGGCAGCCTATATAGCCCAGATACTGGCAACTGGCCAAAGCCGTACAGTCAAATTTTTGTCAACCCTCGCTGCCACCACTGCGTTTTCCTGATGGATCACTGGCTCACAAAGCCCAAGAGAAGGCGGACATGCTCGCAGACCTCTTTGCGGCTAATTCCCGGGTCGATGACCGTGGCCTGCAGCCCCCCGCCATCGCCAACTGTGGTCACACTATGCCTGATATTGTTATCAGGCAATGTGATGTACGGGCAGTGCTGCGGTCACTCGACACGCGGAAAGCCAGTGGCCCTGACGGCATTCCGGCGGTGGTGCTACGAAAATGTGCTGCTGAGTTGTCTCCAGTATTAACGCGTCTGTACCGCCTGTCATACTCTACAGGCCTCGTGCCGGAGGCCTGGAAGGAGGATCACTCACTAATCAATGATCGGCAATATGGCTTCAGGCCAAAACGATCAACGGGTGACCTCCTGGCATTCGTCACGCATGTATGGGGTGAGGCTATGGAAAAGTTCGGCGAGTCCTTGGCTATTAGCCTGGACATCGCCAAAGCTTTCGATAGGGTCTGGCATGCTTCGCTCCTTTCCAAGCTTCCGGCATATGGTCTACCTCCTCAACTGTGCAGCTGGATTGCCAGTTTTTTAAACGAGCGCCGAGTGCGGGTCCTCTGCGATGGCCAGGCTTCTCGCTTCTTGCAAGTGAATGCCGGGGTACCGCAGGGGTCCGTACTGTCACCAACTCTCTTTCTTCTGCATATCAATGATATGCTTTCCCTCGGGAACATTCATTGCTATGCAGATGACAGTACATTGCACGGGAGTTACTCGGTTCGTCCGACGGCGGGGCGATCTGTGATAGAGGAGGAGAGATGACATCTCGTGGGTGATCTCGACCGAAACCTCGACAGTATCTCCCAATGGGCTGCCGAGAACTTGGTCGAGTTCAATGCCCACAAAACACAGGCGTGTGCATTTACAGCGAAAAAATCCCCTTTCCTTCCCCTACCCACTCTTCAGAATGCAATATTACCAATGAAGGATAATCTAGACATCCTAGGCATAGACGTTCGTCGAGAGCTCAAAAACACAAAATACATTGAGAGATGTATTGGGCTAGCTTCGCGGAAACTAGGAATACTGAACAAGGTAAAGCGATTCTTTACACGCGCGTGTCTGCTGTACAAAACGCAGATTAGACCCTGCGTTGAATACTGCTCTCACCTCTGGGACGGCTCCGCGAAGTATTTGCTGGACGCACTCGACGCTATGCAGCGACGCGCTGTTCGCATTATAGACTGTCCGGAGGTAACGGGAAGCCTTGACCCGCTAGCCCAGCGCCGAACAATTGCTTCCTTGGCCGCGTTCTACCGTATTTACCACGGTGAGTGTTCTGAAGAGCTCTTCAACCTGATCCCACCCTCTCCCTTCCGATCCCGAACAACGCGTGCCGGGCAGAGATGTCACCCTCATACCGTGGAAACCGTCTTCGCGAGAACCGAGCGTTTTAAACGATCGTTTCTCTGCCGAACGATGGTGGCTTGGAACGCCCTGCCTGCGCACGTGTTTCCTCCAACATATAACCCTGGGCTCTTTAAGCGAAGCGTGAAGAGGCACATTACTGGGTCGTCAAGTTGAGGGCCACTCTCTATAGTATTCCTGTGTACTGTGAGAGTCGCCCTCAATTGCCAGACGTCGCCTCAGCTTACCATCAGGCGGGTGGCGTCAATTTGTCGACATAAATATAAAGAAAACAAAAAAAAAAAAAAAAACCACTGTTGAAAAGAAAACCAAATAAGAATGTATTTGGAATATTTCCTTCCTATATTACATAAAATCAAGATAAAATATTGCACTCTATAACTCTAACTTGAATTACAATTCATAATATTGGTAAGTAGGTACTTAGCGCTGGACTTACATATCCCACAACATAAATATGTTATTAAAACTGTCGCACGCCAATATACTTATGTGTAAACTACCAATTAAGATCTATTAAAGCGTTTATCACTTACAATTTAGCGGGCAACAGCACAACACAAGATTACACATCCGCATGACTACGAGTATAATTTAGAAAAGGCAACTAAGTATAGGTAGATATCTGATGAGATAGTCGTAAAATCAGTTTCATGGTAAACCTATATAAATAAAAATGCATTAGGTACTAATCGTTTGTCTTGCTAAAACTTATTTATTAATTTTGATCTTGATTATATTCGTTGGAGTTCAAGGAAGGTTTGAGTTTATTCTCAGGTGACATGAAGAGCCGCGGGATAGCTAGTTCACCATTACATAATATGTACTAAAAAAAATTGCTATGGTTTAATATTCACTTCATGTTTTTTATGGCCATATTATGGACTAAACTACTGTAGAGAAATTCGAAGAATTTGAATGTTATCAAATTGACACATGTTAACAAAAGTAAGTCATATAAGCGATGACCCATGACCCTGATGACTCGTGACATTATACAGGATGTTAAAAAACCATAATATACTGTATCATCAATGTATCATCAATACTTTTTTAATTTTAACCTTACTTTTTTCCTTTCCTCCTAATAAACGTAAGAGCGTGAGTGTTTAATTCTAACTAACCTAATATTTTGGTTTGGTATTCTTATCGTAAAACAGTATAGAAAAAGTCACTTCCGTTCCCTATGTACGAGTATGTTTAGATCTTTAAAACTACGCAATAGATTTTGATGCGGTTTACACCAATGGATGTATTTAGATGGTACGTAATAGTCTTTAAAATTATAATTCACCAAGAATTACTACATCCCGGGACAGCGGTATTTGATATTCGACCGACAGTCTGTCAATTAATGACAACCCATCACCTTTCTTATTAGCAACCAGTCTGTCCACGCAAGGAGGTCCCGAACTATATAGTGATTTTCGAGGAAGGTTTTTGTGGACCTAAATAATTTGTCAAGTGGGCGAAGCCGTGGGAGTCCGCTAGTAGTTAATTAAAGTAACCTGGCAGCAGGTTTCATCTACATTTCATCTCGGTATTAGGATTTCTGATGTCAATAATGTAAATTACTGTGACTACTCTAACATCTGCAAAATATAATTTTAGAACAGTTAAAAAAACATTAAAATGTAAATACACAAAATAAAGGACACCGCATAATTGTACACACAGATGTTTTAAGTCAAAACTAATTGTTCTAATGACCCACTCAATTTTGTACTTAAAATTACATGTTATGTAATTACTAGTCTAAACATAAACAAATAAAGGAATACTTTTTTTAATGTAATATTAAGTAACACATTATGTTCATTGTGTGTACAACGGCGACTCATTGTCCACTTGAGGTTAGTGTACTACCAAGTAAGTAGGTTAATTACTATGTATAAACATCTGCGGCACTCCGATATTATTTATACCTTTGACTTACACAGTAATTATAACAAAAATGACAATCATGTTTTCATGAAACGAAACAAAAAGTTTGATACTTTAATGGAATGTTGAAGTTTTTCAAAATAGTGAACATAAATATCATACTCATTATTAGAATTGAACCAAGTGCAATTTTGGTTCATCATACGTTAAATCAACGTGAACTCATAAATATATACTTAATATAAAATGGTTTCATTTGACTATAGATTTAAAATATAAACACACAGAAAGGAATACAATTTGTACATAGTACATCGTAGTTTATTATTACTAGTTAGTTTATTATTATACATTTATTATTCATTAGTAATACTACATTTTACTAATATTACTATTATGACTTTATGAGTAATTGTCACAGTATTGACCCAATTTAACAGAAGATAAGTAAATGCATTTTCAAAGTCATTCACAAAGGTATGTGTTGAATGAATCACTCAAAACTTTCACTTATAAGGAGGCGCTCAGTCGTAGTCCGTAAGCATTCTCTTTGAGATTTTTCCAACACACTGTATAAAAGATAATAAAATAGTATAAAAGTTGTTTTCGTTGTAGCTCTTATTGCCTCAATAGTTGCAATAAGCTTTAAGTGTTCGGTATTCTATTTGTATTTAATTAAATTCTAATATGAAGTATATTTTACTATTTCTTATAATATGTTTTGTGAACCTGTGCAAAGTAGATTTAATGGCCTTAAATGGTCCAGCTTTGAAGACATACCATCCCTGTGGTATAGGTTTAATGCATTTCGAAAAGATATCAGCAGATGAATGGAGAGGAATTGTTCATTTTGGTCTGTATAAAAATCTTGTAGAAGCTATAATAATATTGTGTTTCAGGGAAGACACTACTATTTCAGCGGTAAGTACCATTCTCGGAAAATTCTAGTAGGTAAAATATTACGAAAAGTAAATCAATTATAATACAGTCCACAAATTCTTTTATTTCATGGAGTAGCCATTGCGGTTGCTCCAGTAGGTATGTACCTACCTATGCGTACACAACCTCTACTCAGTCGTTGAACCAATTTAGTTCGATAAGCGCTTTATATACATAACCCTAATTACAAGCAAGCTTTTTAAAGTCATAATTATTCTAAAATAAATATTTAGTCTACTAAGACCTCTCGTTTATGATTGTCATGAGGGAGTTGCTAATATTATCCTAATTCACACGGTGCTTCACGTTTTAACGGCACCGTTCCAACCCATCAGTTAATGCTGTTAAAGTATGACGTTTCCTACAAAAATACTTGCAGTACAATCAATGCTGTGTCAAATAAGTGAGTGAAGAATTAAAGATGACCGTGCCGTAGATACCTACATCTACGGCACGGTCATCTTTAATTCTTGATAAAACTCGAGCATAGTAAAACTAAATTTTACTATGACACGAGGGCAATCGCTGGAAGACTCCAGTTATTCGATCAATCGCACAGTGATCAATTTCTGTACTAGATTGTATTCTTATTTTGCAGGACCTTAATGGAGTCAATGTCGTAGCCAGTTGGGTTAACAGACATGATTTTGGTATACTAGGAAAGCACCCAATGCCTAATAAGTTCGTATTTTATGTCAAACGAAGCCATCCACAATTTGGTCAAGATTATGTACCGACTGTAACATATATTGTTTTGAATAATATTACTCTCTGCAATGATATAATAAAGGTAATGTTAATTATGGATTTTGAATGCGTCCACGATTATATTATTTTCATCTTAAATGATCTTTAGAATACAGAAGTTTAGTTTTTTAAATCAGAATTATCTGCCATTTTTATTTGTCTATATCAAATTAGGTATCAACCAATCGTTTTTAAATCATTTTTAGTTAACTCAGTGATTTGTAAAATATCATGTGTGCACCAAAATCTTTTCTTTCAAGGCATCACAAACAGTCAAAGCACTGAACGTTACAGAAAGATATTCTTCACATAACTATGCCCATGTTTGTGGTAGAAGAGCAATAGACAACGAGGAAGTGGTGTCAGTGCGAACAGATGCTCAACCTGGAGACTGGCCTTGGCATGTTGCTTTGTTTAATAGAAACGCATTTAATTCCTCTATATTAAAATATGATTGTGGTGGTAATATTGTTTCCAGAACTGCAATACTTACAGGTTTGTTCTTCTTAATGATTTTATTTTTCCGTGATTTAGTTTTCCCACTTATTTTTTCACGGTACAGATGGAACTATTTAGCTTTTTAGTTTTGGTAAAAAGTTTGCAATTCAGAAAGAAACACATAATACTTTTCATTACGAAAAACGCAATGTGGATGGTATTATAAATAATTTCTTATCATTTTGCTACCGAAATCTTTTAGTGTGTGTGAAGAATATAAAACAATTTGGTACAGAACTGATTGCTAATATGTAACGGACGTGACTACACGTTTCTGAGTTTCTGGGCAAAGTGAGGTCAACTATTTATTCCGGCAACATCAACAGCCACAATATCACAAATAAAACACTTCCATATCGGCATTAAAACATAAGCCGCGCTGTGCCGGTAGCATTATATTTGAATAGTTATTCAACAAAGAATTCAATGAATTGAATTAATCTTTTTGATATGAGGACTACATTTTGAACGTAATATTTCAATGACAAGAACAAACACAATAAAAGAGAAATTACTGAAATTCATCCAGTTCAGCTGTTCACGCCTTCACGCGTCGTCGTGCTGTGACTAAGAGAATTAGGGAATTATTTTTATAGAGTACATACACAATTTTGTCAATATATTTTTCAGCCGGACACTGTGTTTTTAAGACTGGAGCAATCTTAGCTGCGAATAGAATTGTAATAGTGGCTGGTTCCAGTAGTCACAGAGACCTTAGTCACGTCGGTAGACAAACATTAAACGTCAGTAAAATATTTGATATTTTATAAAACCATTATTTTTCTTGACCTTTCGACATAAAGACTCTCCGAGTCACAGTGGGGTCTCTATTAAGCAATGTTACCCATCCTAACACCGGGCTGGCTAGATGTTTCCTAACCTTTGTAATTTGTTAACCTACGCGGTTACCACTTAGCCACTCAATTAAAATATCAATAATTATGTCCATTGTGATGATTACTTACAGTGCGAGTTTTAATACTTTATGTTTGGGAAAGATGTTTGTAAAGTTGTACTTACAGATTTTGTTGAAAATTTGCTATTGATATTTTTTGTCCTAGCAATATTTTTCCGTGGAAATACGAGGACAATGATCCAAGCCACTTTAAGTTTTTTTCAGGCCGAGGAAATAATATTACATCCAGCATACCACGATGACTATTCCACAGCTGACTTAGCCATCATAAGAACAGCCACATTACAGTTTACTGAATATGTACAACCTCTTTGTCTTTGGGGACCTGTGTACGATAAAAGCAGTTTATTTAGAAAGGAAGCCACAGTATGTGTCATCTATTTATACTTCTATACTACTATTATAAAGAGGAAATATTTGATTGTTTGTTTGAAGCGAATAGGCTCCATAACTACTGATCCGATTTTGAAAATTCTTTCACTATCTAGCTACATTATACCTGAGTAACATAGGCTACTTTTAATGTCGGTGTTCCCAGGAAAACCGGGAACGAGAAAACTATATCACGCGCGTGGAGTCGCGGCGATCAGCTTGTATACAATTTTTAGATGTATAAGTATTGCAAATCCTAGTCTGTATTGTTTTAAGACAATAATTACAAAATCTTTTTAGCAGCTTCATATGGCTAAAATAGTCGAAATTTATAAGCATATGCTAATAATTTTTTTTTAACCAAAACTGGTTAAATACTATGAATGAAGGATTTATTTTTATTAATGGTTTAAGTAAGCGTACAGATTTCTTTCGTTTACTCTTATTGCAGGTCGTTGGCTTTGGTTCAACAGAATACAACCAGCAATCTGATACATTAAGATCTACTTACACAATGATACAGAATGATTCAGTATGCGTTACATTTTCACCCGGAATCTATGCTAAATTGCTTAATGAATTCACATTCTGTGCTGGTTATGGACCCACATCTAGTAAGTTAATTTTCACTTTAACAAAAGTCGCATGTAGAGAAGGAACACTCTATACAAAACCCTTTACCAACCTGTCCTACCAGCGTGGTGTATGTAGGTTGAATTCCCCCCCTCTTTGGAGTAAATCTATGACCAGCAGTGGGCGTTAAATGGACTGAGATGAATGGATGATGGTCCTGGCAGGGTCACCATGTAAGGATGGGATGTACGGAGAGAAATTAAAGATGTTATTAGTTTAACGATCTGATTTAATATGCCTGTTAAATGAGGATGACATGCTATTATATACTAACTATAAGTAGCGTCATTCAATGTATGACGACTACACTACATGCGTGAAGCCCAGTGGACACCTATCTCTATTAATTTGAGTAACGCAACCCAGACAGGGGATAGCCTATGTATCGGCAAATACGGCCAATCCAGAGGGATTGGCCTTTACCTTGCTTTGAAGGATGTTAACCACTTACTACGCTAATACTCTCGTGTACAAACATGTACAAAAAAAAAATTATGGGATATTCTATATTTTCCAGGCATTAATCCACGTAACGGTGACAGTGGTGGAGGCTTAGTGATTCCAACCATTCAGAACGATCACAAGGTCAGCTGGGTTTTGCGTGGAATCCTTTCTAAATGCGGAGTCTCACCAGGCAACACTCAATGTGATCCAAAATACTACGTGGTATACACTGACGTTGCACCACACTACGGTTGGATATATCACCACGCTGGCTTGAAGTATAGAAGCAATGTACTTGTCCCTGAATTAAGACAGTAGGAGTTTTTTCTAACTATTAAGACACGCCTCATAAGAGGTAAAGACTGATGCTTTCCATTAGATTTACCGCACCAAGATTGATTGGATTTAAATGTATAAATAGTGGTATTTGTTGTCAAACACAGGATAGGTATATTAAGTAGGTACTTACAACGGAAATAGTAAGTTGGTTAACAACTTAATAAAGTACCTCTCAGCCAAATTCTAAGAAAAAACCTAAACTTCATAATATTCGTAATTTCACCTGAGAAACTCCTTAATTAAAGAGATTTGACTGTTTTTTTTAAATATTGTTATAGTTTATAATTGTTATTATAAGCTTAATTAAGTATAAGCACAGTATAAATAATACCTAAACCTACTTCGACTGTGATATAAAGCAGTACTAACAATAAGGCTAACACCCTAATAAAAGTTTTAATGAAACACATCATTTTTATAAAGTTTTAAATTATGTTCTTAAAACTTTATAAAAGGTTAATAAATAAATAACGAGAAGGTATTTAATTTAGTGAACATTTAATATAGGTAACTCTACCTATCCCTCGCACTAACTGACGTAATTACCTACAGCTTAATTAAATTTTTCGAAATTACTTTTAACATGAACAATAACAAAATACGCATTTTAAAAATACCAGCTTAAAATAAGTGTAAGACAAATTCTCAGTTATGTGCCAGTAAGTAATATTAATGTAGACAGTAAGTAGGTAATTTAAATTACACGTTGTGTGCAGGTGTGTATACAATTATGTAAATAGATCTAAATCTGCAAAGACGTTACAAGAAACAACGTAGCAAGTGATGTCGTAACTTTCAAAAAGTTAAGTTTTATAAATAAATAAATTTTCATTTGTGATATCTGAACTGGACTTGTCATCTTATCGAAAATTTTCTTATTTTGACGCCCATATCTCCGAAAGAGTACCTAGGCAGAGATGCATTACACAATCACAATTTGCCAGTAATTTAGTTGGTCCCATAAAATCCGTAAACACTCTGTAATTTTAACCAAAACCCAAAACCCGAACAGCCAGTACAAATGTTACATATAATTTAATATAATTTCTGCAGTCCGGGTAATCGTAATCAATAAATCTTGTCTTGATAACATATCAAAAGTTGTATAATTGTCCTGACATATCGAATAATCGTCGCACTTTGAATGCACAGTCAACCTACGATCATGTTACATATCAGCTGTGAGTGATAATCGTGAAAGTTCAAAATAAAATAAAATAACGTTTATTATCTTTCAAATTTTTAGCAAATTATTTAGATTCGTCAAAAGTTGGTGTGACTCTACCGAGGGTTCACCATGATGGTGATGCATGACTAATTAAACGAACCTACGTATGGAAGGTTTGAACAATTTTAACAGAATTTACAGCAAAATGACCAGCTCAACAAAAGTACGTACGTACGCTAGTACGATTCTATATTCTGTGGTATAATGGTATAAGTACATAGCACGAACAACTGCCACACTAACTAAGCTTTGCGACTAAACCACTGACTGGTGCATGAGCTTGCATTAAATTTGTCGAGAGCAAACATACCGAGGGAATAGTAGTCGATACTTAGTACATATGCACAACGTATTTTATAAGGTAAGGGTTTATACATAGGGGTTTCTCTAAGTTCCTAGTGGTGCACCTGCCGATTAATAGACGAGGCCCTGGCAAATACAAGAAATTCGTAGAACCTTTAAATTTTTAGGCGAAAAGTGGGAACACGTTATTTTTTATGCCTATATAGCCACTGAGAAAGTGGACTTGATTATGTCTTTAAAGGCGAATTTGATTTAGGTTTTGTACCTACATTTTATTTCATTAATTGTAAATAACTAATTAATGTTTTTTATGAAACGAGGGTCGCTAGTACAGGGATACCGGAAGATGGAAGACGCTGCCCGCGTCGGCCCAGACAGAGACGGCGATACGATCTGGATGCCTACCACGAAGACTGGTTTTAGATGGCTCAAGATGGAGCACTTTAGAAGGAGTTGTTGAAGAGGAGTACAGGCTGATAAAAAAAAATACTTCTACTTAAACTACTTACTTTTAAAACTGGTCACAAAGAAGTTACTTTTGATTGACGTCTATAGTTGAAAGAACTTCCAGGTGTTTCTGTAGGAGTCATAATGAGAGGGGACACCTGCCAAATTTGCATTAATTACCTAATATTATTAATTAGCATTTCACTAATAATAAGGCGGGTTAGGATAATTTAATGAATTAATTAACTCTGTGAACATACTAATCGCATGTAATACCGCCGTTATATTCACTAAGTTCAAAAAAATATATATATTTAATTATATATATATTTAAGTAACTTTTAAAAATGCTTTCACTCTTATTGTAATATGAGTAAGATTAAATACTGAATGGAGTCAGGTGATACCTGGCGAAAGTCCATGATAAAACAATGGAGTATATGATGTTGGATTTCTTTGAGAGAACAGCTGTTCTCTTTGGAGACAGTCTTGAGAATGCCTCGTGAGTAGGTGAAACATATGTCGACGTTTATAATGTCTTATATTTAGCGAAATTAGTGCAATTATATAAAAAAAAAATCCAACATCATATACTCCATTGTTTTATGAGTAAGATTTACAATCCTCGGTAAAAGAATTAAAAAGAAACTGGCTAAGTGCGAGTCGGACTCGCTCACGAAGGGTTCCTTACCATCATCTATAAAAACACCAAAAAAATACGTTTGTTGTATGGGAGCCCTCTTAAATATTTATTATATTCCGTTTTTATAGAGCAACAGAAATACATCATCTGTGAAATTTTCATCATTTTCATCACACGCACAATTTTCATCACGATTCATGAGATACAGCCCAAGACAGACGGACAGCGAAGTCTCAGTAGTAGGTTCCCTTTTTACTCTTCGGGTACGGATCCCTAAAAAGGGCTTAACGTTATAATCATTTTGTAACGTTTTTTGTAGGTATTAAAGCAAGCGTCAACTAATCCTCTGTTTTCCATGAAAAAGCATTCCACACCTGGGATCCTTACGTGACACTACGCAATAAAGGCTTTAATTTTGCAACGTTTCCCTTTGCTTTCAACGTGAACCTTTACGTAATAGAAAGAAGATCACATTTCGAGCAATCACTTTCAATATAGTGTTGTTAATTCGAGTTCACTGGCGCAAAAAGCTTGGAATACGTTTGGAAACTAAGAAAAGGCAAAGACAGGAAAGCCACAGCCTTCGTGGCAATTTCTAAACAGAAATATTAAATTCTTAGTGAATACAAATAGAGTTTACCTAAACAAGTGTGTATTTATAATCTAAAGAATTGATATTAAAGGAATTTTCCTATAAAATAATTTATTTTTCCCCTGGGACCTTACCGTTGTGTGCATTTGGCCACTTCTAATTCCATTAATCGTTATCGTCATTGTAATAATGTTTTAGTTATTCTTTTATTCCATTATTTTTTCATTAAGATAATAGGTATTTATTTTATAATTTATGCTTTCGATTTCTTTAATGAATTTATGCTGTCGGTATTTGGTGGAACATAAACCTAGTTATATTATGAAATAAACTCACTTGTACACATGCTCCACAAATTTTATTTCCAATACTTGACCGGTTTCGCCCTACGGTATTATCGAAATGGAACTGAATTAGTGTAAAAAAGAACAGCTTTGTAATGTATGTTCTTGTAATGTTCTCTGTAATGTTCTACCGAAAGCCCATACTTCGCTCGACTTTATCCATAATGTGAAAGCAGCATGAAAATCTGTGTAGTGGTTTTTGAGGTTATCGCGAACAGACAGACGCTGCGGAGGAGTTTTATAATAATGTAGGGATAGCAATACTGCCGTGCTTATGAAGAGTGCAGTAACTAGGTCTGACATGATTTCGAGAAAAACGCGGTTAAAGT
This sequence comes from Nudaria mundana, assembly GCA_963556515.1. Taxonomy (NCBI): domain Eukaryota; kingdom Metazoa; phylum Arthropoda; class Insecta; order Lepidoptera; family Erebidae; genus Nudaria; species Nudaria mundana. The sequence goes on along the minus strand of OY748295.1, from coordinate 6,582,088 downwards.
TTATAATTTTATTTTTTTTGTAGTTCCTAGTCTAGATATGTTATGATGACTTTTTATATATCAAAAGACAGGCATTTTTTCGTAGAATAATACGGATACATAAAAACGACTTAATTTTTTAACTATAACTGATTAAACGCAAAAATCTATTTATGATTAGTAATAAGAATTATAACAGAAAAACAATTTTAATCATAACTGCAGTAAGTATATAAGTTACTGCACTTATGTTAAGGTACGTAACTTCCTGCTGTTTTACGTATTTGTACATGGATATTGAAATTTACTTAATAGTAGGCATCAGTGCAGTAACTACGTAGTTACTGCATTCATGACAAGGTCTTCCTAAGTTAATATGTAATATTATATTTATACCTTTAGTTTGAAAAATAATGAAATTAAACGAAAAGGGTATGTAAGTTGCTTTATTATAATATACTACAATATGGCTTATGTTAGACAAAGCACATTATATAATCACAACATTTAATGACTAATAATTATAGTAACGATATAAAATTGAGTATCAAAATCAACAAGTATGTATACTCTAAAATAAACAAACTTCTAAAATTTAAAGTAAAACTTAAGTTCTTATCACATTTGTATTTATTAAACATTCACTTACATTATAATTTACCTCTCTAAGCATCAAAATAAAATAGAATAAAAAATTAACTTATCCTAAGTAGGGAACGTATTTAAATCACAATAAATGTTACCGAAAGGTGTCACATATAAAAATAACCAATAGTATCAAAACCAAAAATAACTAAACAAACTTCTTAAGTCTACAACAATTAAATACTGATCTATTTATTTGGCATATAATTGAGATTATCTCATATTGAGCTTAATTAATATAGCTTATTAGCTTAATTCAGTCTTCTTAATTAACAGTCATTTCTTCCTGATTAAACTAATTAGGTAATAAAAACGAAAAAAGATAGATACCTAACCATCAACTATTTATAGGTCTGAGAGCCTATCACAGACAGGTAAATTACGCCAAAAAAATTTTCTAGTTTCTGGCATAAGAGGCACCAATTTAGAAATTATTTCATTTTTTCGGTTAGTAGTTATTCCACGAGGCTGATTTTTCTTTTTAACTACGGGGAACTCATGGGTTTTTTCAATTTTTGCTTTAAGGATGGATAGAGTAAACCAATCACCGTCATGTCTTAATCTATAATTTAATTGGAAATCGCCTCGTTTTACGTGAATAGCCATGATGTCTTTAAGATAAACTCGCGGCTCCGTGTTTCGAATTTTGTATTGGGAACTCACATCTTCAAAATTAAAGAAGTCTTCAACGGCCATTACTTTAACTTCATTCCTAGTTGCGTTCGATAATCTCACAACGTCTATAAAATCATCAAAATCGTACACCTTTTGTTTCTTTTTTAAGGACTTTTCTACTTGATGGTGGAAATGATCCGCTGACATAAATGTGTGCCCCGGCTCAAAGTACTTTATTGTTATAGAATCAGTTTCAATAAGGGTGCTGTTAACTATGTTTATTAAAAAACATATAAAAGCCCAATTTTTGTTTTGAGCTGCACAATTATCCGCCCATAAGACAATATTCTTTATATCCCGCTTGTATATTAAAAAGGATCTAAATGTGGAGATTATGTCTTCTTGATTTCGACCAGAAATTGTTTCGTTCCAAAGCACGGCATATGGGACATTTTCCTTCTTGGTAGGCCCCAATGGGACAAAACTCTCATTGAACGCTATTATTCGTGGACAAAATATTGCTACCTTGTACTGTTCCATTCTGGGGAGCATGATTACCTTTTGTAAATCTACAGAATAATAAATAAAGTCCTTGTTACTTGAAGACGTAGCTGAATCTACATCTTCCTGATATTTCTTTCGAGACCCCGTATATCGGTCTTTATGAATAGAATATTGCACGCATATTTCACATAAGTCAGGATTTTGACAACATTCATTATTATCTATATGTTGTTTATACAGTGCACACTACTCGCACTCCTCGTGACCCAAATTAGCAAAAGATATATTCATCTTCCTTAAAACTTTACGATAGGTCTCCATGGATGCGGGTTCGTTAGGATATTTTTCTAAATACTGTTGGTGCATCATTGATATATTAATATCACTTGGTAAATAAAGCCTATTAGGCGCGTGTTCTCGGCGGTAATGGGATATTGCAGGGTGATAGGTTTCTATAATATGTTTTTTTATTTTATCTTTATCAATAATGTTTTGACGTTCATACCTTCCGCGTTTGTCATACTGTTCATCGACTGCCGATTTTAATACCAAATGAACCCTCCTATCATTTTTTGGGTTATAACCAAGAGTACTTAAAAGAAATGTTTACATACCTGAACCCTTTTGTTATTTACATCAAAGTTGTAGTTATAAGTTATTGTTCTTTTCACATTTTCTTTATTAGTAACAGTTCTTGTTTTTACATTTTGTGGGTCAACATAACCTTTAATAAATAATCCTCTTCCTTCCCAGTTCAAATTGACGTATCGTTTATGTATTTCTATTCTCATTTCTTCAGTAATCGTAGTGGAACATTTTTTTTTACACTGATATCCACACGGAGGTTTTAAAGATAATTTTTCAGTTTCCTTCTTTTTTTTCTTCTTGTTTCTTACCGAAAGGGGTTCTTCAAATCTTCTTCTTTTCCTTAGTTCACCTGATTTAGTAAATCCTTTACCTATTGTTACTTCTGGAGAGCGAGCAATTCTATCCAGGTCTGTTTCTTCTGAAACTATCAATTGGGTTGGTTCGGGAACGTAGGGTTCAATATTATCGTGATCTTCAGTAAGAGCAGGCCTATAAGATGGATAATCTTCTAAATCAGTATGTTGTGATGTACTTGGTACTGCTTTTGGTCGTTGTCGTTGATCTTTTGCAGCGCTATGTACATCAACTACTGCCACTGTGTTTTTAATACGCTGTGCACAGTCTGACATATCGGAATCAGAGTCTGAAGAGCTTGGTAAATATTTTTTATCTCTTACACTATCGTCGGAGTCTCCGAATATGTGCGTAGGTGCTTTGGTTTGAGATGATTCATCATCATCTGAATCGTGTAAAGACTCTAAACACTGTAAATCTATGTCTTTGTAGGGTTCAAAATTTGTCAAATCATAAGATTGAACTATTGTATTAGAATTTTCGTATTCATTTTTATAATCAAATACCGAGGGAAAGTCATTAAAATCAAACTGTCGAGACCAAATTTGGTTGATGTCCGTAGAATGTAGTGGCCCTCTCTTTTTATTCATTAAGGCATCAATATTGCTTCTCTTGTTGGTAAATGGTAATAAAATTGGTTGAGTTTCGGGTTTTGATTTAACTAACGCTAAGATTAAATCTCTTCTAGACATCTTGGGCTGAAAATGAATTTAAATTATATATGTTAGGTAAGTTAGTAACTAATGTTTAGATCACCGATATAATAAAACATAGCATCATAATAGCAATATAAAGTAATATAAATAAACGATAAAACGTACATTTATATTTGCTAAATTGAATAATTACTTATTATTCTATATAGAGATTACTTTCATTACATTTGTAAAGTAAACTACTAACAAATATGTATTTCATTCCAATACCTACTTAACACTATACTATAACTAAAGTACCTAATAATTAAATAACCTAATATGAATACTAATAATTAAAATGTATTACATGTATTATCGATAAAATAACTCTACATATAATAATATAAAATATATACTTACTATTAACAAATAAACTTACCGCGTAAAATAAATTGAAGCTAACGACACACCATCCCGGCACGAACGCAACTTCGCGACTGCAAGCGAAAGGATTACCCCTTCCCGCGCTGCCCCGCTCACCTTAGCTAGTAGATCCTTAGCATTTTTGCAGTAACTCACTGATTTTACACAGGCTTTATGTAGCGTTCTATTGAAAATTATCTATGATTTGCTTAGAATAAATGCAGTATATTGAATTATGTAGAACTTGGTACGTAAGTACGTGTATACGAAAATATATTTTTTTTACGAATAAACGCAGTATCTAATACATACTGCACTTATAAGTAACAGTTCGATATGAACCCGTACAACATAATAAGTATAAATGCAGTAACTATTAGATACTGCACTTATAAGTAGAAATTTACGTATGTACTCTATAAATCATAATAAAATATGAGCAGTAACATTGAACACTGCATTTATTTGTAGATTGATAATATAATTCAATGATCAAGTGGTGCCGTATCTATGATTACTGCACATAAATTAAGCATATTAAGAATTGAAACCCTAGTTACTGCTCTTTTGCTTCCTGGATTTTATAGTAAGAAAAGGAATTTTGATACAGGAGTGAGACCAAAATATAGAGTTTTTTTTCGTCATTCTAAATATGTACTTAACTCAATTTCGTCAAAAACCCTAGTTACTGCACTTTTCATAAGCGCGGCAGAATAATAAACTGATTTTTTTAATGTGTTTATTAAAGGTACCAAATAAGTAATATAACTGTCTAAATAATAATATGTCTTTAGAATTTCATGTACCTATCTTAACACCTTCATTACTATGATGTATCATATATATTATGTTGTGTACTAAGCTTTGATCATCATCATAACACAGTATAAAACAAATACGCTTCCGTTCACTGTGTATACATCTTTAATCCTACGCGATTTTGATGCAGTTTATCACCAATGATCACCAATGGATAAGAGTGGTTCTCGAGGATGGTTTTTGTGTTTATAATTGGTCAAGCGGGCGAAACCGCGGGCGTCCGCTGGTGATCATTTAACATTTTGCTGTTAACAATTGTGTTTTATGTTTATGTAGTTTAATATTATTATTTCTTATTTTTTGACATTTTGTAATATTCAAGGAAATTCAATATTTACTTTTAACAAATAATTTATGAACGAAGAAATTTCCCCAATTTTAGGGTAAATTTCTTACGCTGCCTCTTATGTGTATGTACCCACATTAAGTAAAGATATTTAATTATTTTTATATGGCTTGAAGATGTGTTAGACAGTGAAGTAAAACACCTTTGATGATGCTGAAAAGCAAAACCGGTCGGTGAAAATATATCAAATAAAGTTGTGGAATAGTGTAAAAGTTTGTTAGTTCATCATGTATTTTATGTTTATGTTCTGTCAAACCATGGACCGTTTTCTAGCAGTAAAAAAAATAGAGTTGCAAGTCTATTAGAAAAGCACCAGCTTAACAAATCAATCACTGGCAAGTTAGTCATTGTAATCATGTTCAAATTACTTTCAAGAAAATAATAGGTTTAAGCCACTTTTAGTGAAGAATACACGCAATCTACTTAATGTCTTTTACTTCACATAACTATGTCATTTCCCGAGATCGTGTGCCATTCACCGTACACGTCCGGATATATCCCAAAAAAGAAAAATATCCCTTCTATCTGCAGTTTACGCCTTATACCAACATTAAGTCCATGTAACGTTTTGCTCTCTTATCAGTAAGGAAGTGGCATGATGATACTAACACTGAAGAAATTTATTCTGTAGCGATAATAAGAAGACTTTTTATATCAAAAAACACGTCTAAAATGTATACAAAACTTACCGAAGACTTCAAATTACCGAAATGGGATCAAATAATTTTCATAATGAAAATAGGTTCATCCAGTCCCTAGCAAAAAAAAAAAAAAAAGAGAGCTAAAACAAACATGAAAAAAAAAAGAAATAAAAAGCAGTTGAATTGAGAACATCCTCATTTTTTGAAATTCGGTTAAAAATCACAGCTTTGTTTGAATTAATACATACTTGGAAAAATTCTGTTTGAATTCTTTTCGACACACAATTTCTTTTCCAGCATCATATTCAGAGCACGTATACTTATAATCATGTTCAAATTCTCGAATGTTTGATAAAGTCGCATGTTTTGCAGAAAAATCGCGTGCAAATTGCAAGTGTAAACTAACACGTAAAAAGCCACTTCCGAGTGTGAGTATTTTTCATTATCAAAACGTCAATTAATTTCAACATTATGATACAATTTAAGAATTTAGACTCACATAAGTTTTAATAGTGACAAAATACCTCTGTTTCGTTTAGTTTGGCAGAAAACCTACAAATACTTCAAATTGAATAATTTTTTTTAAAAGATTCTCAATTTCAACAGCCTGGTGTGCTTTCTACTTTTAGGTCCGTTTAAAACTTAAGTTTATTAAAACAACCGGCCAAGTGCATGTCGGGCCATGCATAGAATAGGGTTCCGTAGTCACCCATATTAGCATCTATAATTTCAGAAACAAAAAAAGTTGTGTAATCCGTTATAGGTTTCCTTGAAAGTTGCTAACATTGCCATGTTAGCAACTTTCAAGGAAACCATGCATGATAAATATTTTCAGATTTCTCGAGCCAGCCATTTAGATTTTAGATGGGGGGGACGCTTTGTTTTACCAAAAAAATGAGGTATAAAGTTGAATATCTCGCAAACGAATAGTCAACTCAAAATGGTATTAGCAACTTTTCTCTCTTCTCTCTCTTCTAGGGGGAGGTACTTACTCCAAAAAAATATTTCTTTTTATTTGGTACGTTGACAAAGTTTTAATCCATGCCAGTTTCATGATTCTAGCACTGACCGTTTAGGAGGGCAGCCGATGACAGATGAATGGACAGACATGACGAAACTATAAGGGTTCCGAAACTTAAACTAAGGAACTCAGAAAAGGTCATAGCTACTCGTATTATTACCAAGTAAAACTGCCATTTCGAATAGTCCAAGCATCCGATTGGCCGGGATTTAGTTGAAAATTGCCCAAATCAAAGCTCAATGAACGTGTCACGGCGAGTCGCTGGGCACATTTATCCACGTCCCGAATTGTCCGCATTGCCGTACCGTAGAGCTGGTAGCTGTCGATAAAAACTTGACATCTTTTGTGAGATTTAGGATGGCTATAATAGAGGTTTTTGAATGAGATCGACACGTGCCCTTATTCTAAAAAATCTATTTCAAAAAATGTGGAAGAGTTATTCGTTAATGGAAAGGATTATTAGAAGCTATATAGAACTGTCCTATTAGGAGGGGAATCTCTGTTCGTTGTCAGTTTAGTCTCTGTATATATTAATTACTAGTAAAAGCTTGCGAAGAGAATCATCAATGTCTTTTTTACCCACGACGGAACGGAGACGGTATATGCGTTTAGGTTGAGAGGATTCAAATTTTTCAAAGTAAATTCAAAGGAAATCAATGTTAACATTTTTTTCAAAACTACTGGTCCGATTTTGATGCTGTTTTCAGTTATGGGTTTAAGTTTGATTGGTGCATGTTCTTAGATAGATGTTACGGTGCCAACTCACCAGGAGGCGTTGCAGCATATATTGTTTGACCAAATCCATATTACCATTTTTCTCCAAGACTAGTAGTCCGATTTCGATTCCGTTTTCAGTTATGGCTTCGGGTTTGATTGGTGCATGTTTTTAGATAATTGTTACGGTATTAACACAGTTTTGTCTTTTTAAATTTATTATTTACCGTCGCGGATTTTTTCAAAATCTTTGTTACTTGTTAAGTAGTTTGTCAGCTACCTATTGCCATGATTTGCACGAAATACTGTTAGCTGGTAGAGCAGATTTTAGCAAAAAAATCATCTGTACATGTAAATTCTCATTTTTATTGGTAGTGATTTTTATGTCAGAGGTCTCTGATAAATAAACAAATAAAGTTGTTGGACATGGTCCCACAACGTCATCCAGCCCAAACTAAGCTATAAGCTTGTGCTATGGGATCTAGACAACTGATAAATTTACTAATATACTACGCTGTCAAGAAAGAACCGGGAAAAGATCAATAATACACAAAATTTTTGTTATTCATCCAAATTTATTGTATCACCTTCAAAGTATGTTCCTTCAGAAACGATACACTTACGCCAACGAATAATCCAATCATCAAAACTTTTTTTGAACGCTGTTTCCGGAATAGAGTTCAGTTCTCGCCGCGTATATAAATTTATTATCGTCGTCTCACTTTCTAATTTATAAATTTGTACAACATGTTTATTATACACCAATTATTTCAGTTTGTTTTGAAGGAACTTTTGCAAAAGAATACCGTGTAGTTTAGCCGGTACGACTCCTACGTATCCACCTCGCTGAAAACTTGCGGACGTGGGGTTGAAGATCGTGAATTTCCACACGTTTAAAAAAAGGTTGTTTCTTTCTTAAAGCACAGTCTTGTGTCTTTAGTCTTTTTGCCACTCGTTACTATCAAAATAATCCTCAATCTCTTTATTCAAATAAACCGCATAGACTACAAATCTTTAACTTTTAAATTAAATGTGAAGTTTTAAAATAACTGTCATTTAGGTTTCACGCTAGAGATGTTATTTTCATCCAACCTCTTTTTATTACGTGGAGATTTCAGCCGCGCATGGTATTAAGTTTTTACTCCCATTTGTGATGTTGAAGTTTTAGCTAAAAGTACTCACATTACCTCTTATCACTTTGATTACAGAAAATTATCTTTCTCCATTGCATCTGAGAAAAATTTTAAGGTTATAGATAATTCCATCCTTAAGAAATTTTGGCTAGACAATTTTTTTATAATTTTTGTGTGTGTACACAATGAAACAATGGGCGCTTTCACACTGCCACGATATCGTGCATTTTATCGTGGCGATATCGTGAGGATATAGGGGAGGTAAGGGTGCATTGGGCATGTGTTGTTAAGCAATTTAAAAAATGTTTCAATTGTCATTTAGCAGATGGGTACTGCAGTACCTACCTCATCAGGTCCCCTGACCTGACGAGGTAGGACCTAAGTCGCGTAAATGACGATAGGTCTTCGACGATACGTAAGTGACGATATCTTCCACTTTAGCGTGGCGATGCGATGTCGTGATTACACAAGGAGTCACTGTGATTTCATCTATGATTAATCACAGCATATGAGCATATGATTCGTCACGGTTCGCATCTGTTATCTCGGTTATCTCGCTCAATTTAGTATATACTAATATTTTACATATTTACACTGCAACATGTGGGGGGGGGGGGGGGGTGATTGATGTTGGGATGGGAATTGGGATTTTTTTTTATGGGAAGAGATGTAGTTTTATTACTTGTATTATATTTCAAAGGGGGTCCGAAAAAGAAGTCAAAATTGACCTGAGACGCTTACTTTCCGAGATATCAGGTACTGGGAATCTTGGGTATTTTTGTGGGATGGAAATTCCCGGGATTTTATTTTTGCAGGCTAATAGTATAAGTCTCGGTCGGGGTGCAGGGGAACAAAAATTTGCTCAGAATTGAGCTGGGATGCTCTGTTACCGGAATATAGGGGCTTCAAGTTTTGTGGAAAGTGGGATGAGAATTGGGAAGAAAAGTTTGTGGGAAGATGGGGTTCAAATACTTACTTATGGTACTATGGGGCCGGAAAAATGAGGGTGAAATTGACCTTGGATGCTTAGTTTTCAAGATATGGGGTACTGGGAATCTTGGATATTTTTGCGGGATGATAATTCCCGGGATTATTTTTGCAGGCGAATGGAACTTGTGATGGGAGGGGGTGCAGGGCGAAGAAAAATGTGTCCAGAATTTAGGTGGGAAGCCCGGTTCCCGGGATATAGGGGCTGGGAAGTTAAGAAGTAATGTCGGCATAACTAAATTCAACTTTACCTAATGATAATTATACTCTGCAGTCATTCGGTTTGGTCCCTTTCTGGCGCCATCTTGGCGCGTTGCTTGTGAGTTTAGCAGACTACCGATTTTTTGACCAATTACAGTTGCAACGTAGTAGTATAGCAGTAGCATAGCGTTTTACGTTCATTTACGCGACTTAGGCCCCTAACCTAATGAGGTAGGTACTGCAGTATCCATCTGCATAATGACAATTTTAACATTTCTTAAATTGCTTAACAACACATGCCCAATGCAATACCTCCCCTATATCGTTATCGTGCAATGCGAATACGCCCATATACAAATACTGTCAATGTTTCAATTGATGAAACATTGACAGTATAAAAATCCGACGTTTTGAAATATTTGATTATCTTTATACTCTAAGTTCGAGACGCCCAGGACTTTAATTGGCCGTACCATAGCGGCTGGCACGTAAGATTTTGTTGCCTTTCAAAAACATTTCATCGCAAGGCAACGGGTTTCAATTATTTTTTTTTAAATTACAATATAGCTGCTACTTTTTATTAAATTCATTCGGTCATTTTGGACATATATTTGTGCCCGATGACGGCAATAGGCTTGCCCCCTTTTACATGGGACTAAAATGCTGGCCAATTATGGATGTGTAATGTACCTCTGTCTACCTCTTCGGGAATATAGGCGTGATATGTATCTGTCTGTCTATATTCAAAGTTTGAAACTATGTCCTTTTGAAACTCCTACATTTTGGTACTAATTCAATAAACTATAAATGACATTATACCAGTACAGACTGAAGAAAATAATTCTAAAGGAATCTAGTAGAAATGTATGCGCAATAGCTAAATCGACCTAGTAAAAGTATAGTAAATATACTAAGGATCCATACAAATAGTTCAAGGGAAGCCCAAAGAGGTAGTACTACGTAGTCCGGCAAAAGTGTCAAGCAAAAGCAGCCGGACATCTATCTACAACCTAAGGGCATCAGTTATTTTAGGAAGGATGTATAAGTCTGTAATAAGGGTTTTAGTTAAATCAACGTGGCCTGAATTATTTTCACGGTTGCCCAAAATCTCTTAATGACTTTGTACGCTTTGAAGTAAAGTCAACCTTGGTTCCTACGTTTTAATAAAAGCTTTACCTACTATAAATGGTAGATAGTCCTAACAAAATTTGAGAGGTCTAAACCAACCTTATCTGCAAATGGTGTATGTACCTGCCGATTAACGGAATAGGCTCTAACAGACAGACAAGTGCCCGATTAAAGACTAGTAAGTAGCTACTAGCGAAAAGAAAAAATAAACTATAAACTAAAATTAAGTATATTTACAAGTATATCTAGAATAAAATATCTCGAAACACACGTCAAATAAATCCAACGCCTCTTTGACGACTGTCTTTCGTAAATTGGATACTTCACTTCTTCATTACCTGATTTAGTTGTAGGGTCATTCGTTTATCATTATCGTCGAAGCAAATGGTTGCTATAAAATCTACTATCGGTTCAGTAAACCACTGTCTATTAAAGCAAAACTTTATGTCGATGTAGATGGAGGTAGTTATACCATGGAACCTTTTTTGTAGGCTGTACAGGAGCAATCTTTTGGGTCATTAAATTGTTCATGCCGGCTGACTTAGGAGATTGCACGTAAAATTAAATAATCTAGTTGTAATGTAATAGTTCTGCTGGATTTGTTTCATCATTATACTGTTTAATATGTATTATTTGTATGCATTTTAGTGCTTTTTGATTGCAATAAACCTTGAAAATTTTGACATAAATCAATATTTTTATTTTATCTTTGTTTGCAATAAAAGTTACAGACTAAGACGTGACCATTTCAGTATAAAATTGTGTTTTGGAAACTAACATCGGAATAAAACACACATAAAATTTTTAAACACACGTTATAAAATTTTGGAAAAATTACTTGAACGTCATTATCAGATATTAATAAAGGTAATCATGATGTTGTGTGACCGGTAAGATACTGTGAGAAAAGAAAAAAAAGAAAAATTAAAATTGTTAATGATATCTATCTACGAGTATATTGTAATACCTCATCAGAGTACTTCCCGCATATACAAGCAATTTTAGCACAAACAGACGACAAACTAAGCTTTGTGACTAGACCACCGGTGCATGTGGTGGTGTCCGGAGGTGTCTACTACTGTTCATATTCTCAATGCTATATTCTGTATAGAGTTCTAGGCCGCGTAATTTTATTACAAAACGACACAATTTAAGTTTTATTATTTAGTTGAACTAAATAATAAAACTTAAATTGTGTCGTTTTAACATTTACTTATCTACCTTACCCATATATGTCCAAAGAGTCTTCGTGTAAACGTACGAGGCACACGTCCAGATCTTTTCAAGAATAAAAAAAATATCCATTCTATCTGTAGATATGCTTTATGCCAACGTAAATTCTATTTAATGTTTTCCCCTCCTATCAGCAAGGAAGTGGCATAATGATACTGACAAAGAGAGAATTTATTCTGTAGCGATAACAAGAATACTTTTTATCAAAATCAAAGCGTTGTTCGAGTTCTTTTGATGTACCACAATTCCTTTCCAAGTGAGGATCGAATTCAGAGCACGTACACTTATAATCATGTTCGAGTTTTCCAATGTTTGATAAAGTCTTATGTGTTGTAAGGAGAGTTGGTGTCCAATTTGTGAACCTTAACAGTTGAAAAGTTAGTTATTGGCATTATCACATAATTTTAGTTGCACTTAGTGGATTAAACATGTTTGATTACAAATTTAAAATTAAATATAAATATATACATATTGTAACATATTGTAAATACTAATTAATGGACTATTTATTTAAAATAAGAATAATAATTTACATAATTATGTACAAAAAATATGTAAATTGGTTTTTTGACAATTAGAACAAAGAATCAATTTCATTTAAAATATTAAGAAATAAATTATAAATAGATCACAAAAACTGATGTCATCGGCGGGACTCGAACCCACGGCCTTCCCCTTTTTTTTTTTTTTTTAGTTCCGCGGTCTATGGCCGCGGCTGCTCTAACGTCCGTTGCCGGGCGTCTCTGGTTACAAGCAGAACGTATTTCCAGTGGCACCCGGCGGTTCCTGTTGCGCCCGGCGGCGGCCTTCCCCTAACAGGGGGACTGCTCTGAACAACTGAGCTACGATGACCGCTACCGACGACATCGAATTTTTGCTTCATATCATATTCATAATTTCTACATCGCGCTATTAAGGTTAGCATAAATTTCATTTATTCACTTTAGGCACATAAAGAGCACTTATGAATGTCAAAATTTTACAATTTATTGTCAAGTAATATTATGAAAATACTAAATTAAGTACATAAATAACCATTCAGAACCACCAACCAGAAAATTATTCTTTCGCTGGTTCGGTAAGTTGGTTCTCCTGAGAAGATACCAGCAAGAAACTCAGGTAGATTATCCATTTTCTTTTTTTAATATTGTTTTGTTTACATTTATACAATTAGTTTATATTGTATTATACGAGTGGCCAACAACAGAAGATTAGGGTGACCATGCATTTTTATCATTAAGACATAAGCCTTTCATCATCAAACATTTCTGAGGTGACAACGTCTTATAATTCGATGGAGCCGGGGGCACGCACGAAAAAACGAGGTGTTCCATTTAAGGCTTGAACTGCAAGCGAGAGCGCGGAACGAGTGACAAAGAGGAGGCACAATCGGTCTCCGCGTTTGGCAGCGTTCGACATCTGGTTGTCACGTTCAACTATCGTCAGTAAACCGACTTTACAGACAACCGATTTTTTTAACTACTATTTTAAACTTATGTTGTATTTGGACTCATAAGATCCTTCATGGCCAGAATGTATTCTGATACTCAGTTTTAACATTACAATACCTGTCAGTCATTATGTCTAGTGATTTTTTTAAATTATATATTTCTGATTCTAACTTTAAAATATTGTTATTATGATCAGAGATATTATTTTCAATTAATAATGAATACATGTCAAGTTCATCGCCTAGTTGCCTTCTCTGATTAATATACTTGACTTTTTGTGTTTTTCTTATGTATTTATTAATTTTCACATATTTTTTAATTTTGTTTCTACTGCACTCAACTATGCCCATCTTGTGATTGGAACAATGAGCTGTTAAGGCATCATCCTTTGTTAAATCTATAGTAATTGTGGGTTCTAAGCTAGGTTCAGTAGCTAGCCGAATAACTCCTCAAACAAGTTATGGGTATGGGATACTATGGTGCCACGTCTCTCAGCCTCACGGTGGGAAATGAGGTGGTGGGCTTCGTGCAGTTCCTGTTCCAAGACTGACATGCGCTTGAGACCCTGTTCGTACTCGTCACTGCACTCTCTGAACCCAGTCACAATATTTTGTAATCTGTCCCGCTCATCTTACACTAACCTCTGTGTGCATCTCAGCCATCTGCTTTTTATGAAGTCGTATTTATTTAGCCTATCTAATAGTTCCTTTTCATTTTCATCTCTTTCCCTATGCAACTGTTTAATCAACGTTTTGGATACCTCTAATTCTTTCAATGTCAGGTCAAATTTTCTCAAGATATCTTCTTGTTTAGCCTCATCACGGCGAGCAGAATACATGTTACGTGTGGTATTACGATATTATAAATTTATACTGACTTCGATACTAAAAAGCTAACTGATCAATACACTAAGTACACAAATAAATACGTAAGTAATGTAAAAACGAATCTGATTGAATAAACAACTTCAAAAACTAACAGGTACGATAATTAAGGCAATTTATTATAAAAGAATTACAATGTACAAAATATACTTAATTATACAGGTTGAATTTTTCAAGTGGGCTTGGATGGCCAAATCCGGAACAATAAGGAATAGCGAAAAATTAACCCCTTTATTATTACACCATACGATAGTGTTGCTGTTAAGGATCAAATTCTAGGAAGTAATGATATACGGCAAATTTAAGGAAAACTTAGAATTTTAATAAAACTAATATTTCATTTTTCGCTATTCCTTATAGTTTCGGATTTGGCAATCCAAGCCCACTTGAAAAATTTACCCTGTATACTAAAAATATTTTCATTACAAAATATCGTTTAAAAAATCCTCCGCGTCATTGCCGACTGGGAAGGTTCCCAGAATGCTGGCTGTGTTGCCACGTTGGATGGCGATACTTATTCTTTGGGCCAGAAAATAGCCAGCCTTCTGGTCCTGAGAAGCATCGATTAGGCGTTTAGCAATGTCTCTATAAAGGCGGCGAGCACTCGGACCCCATTACCCCAGTGTCTCAACCCCAAACGGCTCAAATATGTAATCACCTGCTAGGTTAGCATATTTACGCCGTTTGAGGTCTTCAGCCGATGCAGCAGCAGCGCCGACACATCCGGATGTGCTTGGAAGGTGTGAAGGTGCTAAGGTGTCAACGCATGTAGCGTCCCACACCAAAGGCCTTCCCATCTTCCACGGTAGCAACGACATACCGTCCGGTCTCTTTCCATCGCTTCGTGCTAAACCATTTGGTTCATGTACCGGAAGACCTGCGGTGGAAAGAGCCCTACAAATTATGTCGTTTAGAATAGCGTGCCGAGGTATACGACCTGCGGTTCTGCTACAAGAAAAGCCATGGTATCCCATGCGGGGATACACAAGGTGTACCCAGCCGAAGGTTAGTGGCAATGTGGAAGGTTGTGTCGTCCAACATTGTACCAATTTTGGGCGATGGGAGCGCCTGGATCCATAACCCTGACTCCCATTCTCCAACAGCTAGTAGGCGTGCACGTTCTGAAATATTGACAGAAGTGTCAATTAGTGTATTAATTCTCAATTTACAGAGCGGCAAATCCCACAGTCGCTGTGAAATAATAAGTAGTTATTTATTAGTACGATGACCTGTGTAAAAATCACTCAAATCACATTAAATCCGAGTTGATATAGTTTCACTTTTAAAACTTTCAAACAGTAATTGACTTTTAGCCGGTAAAACAAAATCAGCAGTACGCAAATATCACTAATTTCTTATTTATTTTACACTGGTTTTTACTATATATTATTTTATACTGGTTAAAGTGTATAGTAGACAGTAGTGTGTAGTAGACACGTTGATAATGGTAAGATTGTGTTTTGTGATGAATTTTAGCCCTAATTATCGAAAACATTAATAATAAATTAAAATAAATACTCATTAGGATAAACATGTAGGAAGGTCCAAATACTATTATTCAAAATTTGTTACATTTTAAAAATATATTTACATTACGAATCAAAAAATGTTGTACCTACACACTTTCACGAAAATTTATTGTCAGTTCTACGATCTTGCAATTATAATATAACTAAAACCAGTTTTGCACTTTTCATTTATCTTCATTCGTAACCTTGGCTGTCATCAAAAAATTTGCAGTAGCACGTGACATAATAAATGTGCATGGCCACGTGTATCGTAAGGGCACAAGGCTTAAACCGTAAAAGTCAAAAAATATGGTTTTGTGTGATTTCGATTGTCTATGGTAGGTATTTGACATCTCTTCCTTTTGGCATAACTTAAACTAGCTAAAACCATGACAATCACAAGTTATCTGAAGAAAATCATTCACGCGACACGGCTTAAGCATTAATAGTCACAGTGAGTGGTACAACGCTAAAACAATGAAAGTCCATAAACTGTCAAAAAAGTTACGTTAGGATTGTCTGTGTTGTTAGGCTCCATTAACTCCATAGGCTCCTTAACAGACCGTTGAGGGCCTTGGCCATCAAAACAATAAGGGGCTACCACACGATCTCCGGAGAGGCTGCATGTCTCCTAGCCGGAACGAACTAGCCTAGACCCCTCAATGGGACCTGGAAGCGAGAGCCCTTGCGTCATTGTTCTAATGGCGCAAGGAGGCGCTGGAGCGGGACCACAGGCCTGCGTCTCGAGAAATCGATGACCAGCGGTCCCAACTCCGCCAGGATCTCATGGAGTCATGGAGGGTGCGACTTGAGCAACCAAGTGGGGTACCACCATCATCGCGGTGGTGAGACCGATCATGGACGATTGGCTGCAGAGGCAGCATGGTGACCTCACGTATCGTGCGACGCAGATCGTTACCGGGCATGGATGCTTCGGTAGCTATCTGTTTCGCATCCGTCGTGAGGTCACACCCCGGTGTCAACACTGCGAGGTTTCCGAAAAGGACACCGCACTCCACACGTTGGTGGAGTGCTCAGCGTGGGCGAGTCAGCGCCGGGACCTCGTGGTGGGTCTGGGCGTGGATACCCTCTCGCTGGAGACCATGCTTCAAGCCATGGTCTCCAGCGGGAGTAGGTGGAACGCGGCCGTGTCCTTCTGCGAGCAACTCGTGCGAGAGGGAGCGTACCCTCCCCGCCGAGTTCCGTAGTCAGCGGCGGGGGCGCCACTTTTAACTTTTTGCAGACATAAACAATGAAAGTCCTGGACTTCCATTGATTTTACATATAGCAAATCACCTTTGTCATATTTTTTTATTTTCAATAAATTCTTTTAACACAAACTGTTATTCTTTTAATTTTATCATCTATGATTACCTAAAAGCTTAACTAATAACAAAATTAAATTTTGGTATACATTTGATAGATATAAGTCCCTAAACTTACAATTTAAGTTTTCTCATAATACTATCAGAAGGATTTTCACGGTTTAAGCCTTGTGCCTTTTTGTAATAGTGGTCACTAAACTATTAAAAAATTATACTAGTATTTGCACAAAATAATTATAAACATGATTATGCTACAATAACAATTCTTTATTTCAACAAAACAAACTTGTCGACCAGTGAAGGGCTGACCGGGTTTTACTTGAAAATTGGCCAAATGAAAGCTCAATGAACGTGTCACGACAAGTCGCCGGTCACATTTATCCCCGTCCCGAATTGTCCGCATTGCCGTACAGTAGAGGTGAAAGCTGCCGATATGAACTTGACATCTTCGATGAGATAGGACGATTGTAATATAGATTTGTGACCGGAATTCATGGGGATTCGTGTTTAATTCTAAAATAAGATTTCCTTTCAGTATGCTTGTGGAATTTTGAATTAATCACAAAAGAAAAATATTTTCTGTCTTTTCATATTCGCGTTTTTGAACCCGAAAATGTAGGCGCATTAATTACAGCCACACGTTACAAGTCACTCCGTTGGTCCTACATGTAAACTGCATTAAAAAGATCTTTTAAGCTTGATTATTGCTCGGCTAAAAAGGTGGGTTAGAAAGTTTTACAGACTTTGAAGTGTGAAGTAGCTTTTTAAGTACCTTTTATATTATGTACCTATTTATAATTTACTGTTCTCAACTAGGTACCTAGTAGGTACTCTGGTGGCACTGTACGTGGCTTTAAAACTAGCAGTGACGAAGTCTCTAGTTCTATTCCTGGGTCAACAAAAATATGGGTTTGGATATTTTAATAGTACAAGCTCGGTTTGGTTTAAGATGGCGTTGTATATTAATTTTAAAACATAGCAATACATTATACCTCTAGGTAGGTATGTATTTAGTGTAACCATCTGACTAGGTTATAATTGAATAACATATGGTAATAATTGAATGCAGACTATCGGTTTTTTGAAAATCTGGTAAAGAATTTGACTTCGTTACCAACTTTAAATTAAAAATACCAGGTTACTGAGATTATCTTAAATAGTTTAGTTTTATGGGTATTCTTATGTGATCTAAGTTTATTTGGAATAATATCTAATTAAGGATTATTCAGTTTGACTTTTCAATCCAACAAGGTCAAAGTACTTTAACCTATGGGTCAAATAGGTTAGTGTAAAACTCAACAAATGACGTTATACATTGAAAGCAAGGCAGAAAGCTTTCAAGCGTATGTTGAAGAGAAATATGCACAAAGCGCTGAAGCCCAATTGACCTAAATGGGCATACAAATAGTTGAAGGGAAGCCTGCAGAGGTCGTTATTCGCTTCGTAGTCTCACAAATGTGTCAGTCCAAAGGAAAACGGACATTTATCTACATCCTAAGGGCACCAGTGATTTTGGGACGGACGTATTAGTACGTAATAGGGTTTTTAGCGAAATCGACGTGGTTTGCAATATTACACGACGTGGGTACTTAGTAAAGTTAAAAGTAGCTTAAAAGTGCTAAATTTAATTTCTCCAATTCGTCCGTGTTTACCTTAATACCAATAATAAGTTTGTTTCAAAGCATTTCGCACCAGATCCATCTAAATTAAACATGAATCTAGAGTACTAAAGTAATGGTTAAAAATAATCTCAATCACGTTTGTATTTTATGGCATCCAATAAAATGTTATTAATCTTATGTACAGTTATGTTGTTCCATTTAGATGTTTCATTAGCATTTATAGGTATATAATATTATTCCTAATTCAGTGAATTTTCTATTTTGCTATTTTCTGTTCTGATGAAAGTTACAGTCGAGTGATATAATTTTTGTATTTCAAAGCAATGAGTCTGCTTAAACTATTCTTAAAATATTAAGAAAGAAATTATAAATAGATCACACAAACTGATGTCATCAGCGGGACATGAACCCACGGCCTTTCCCTAACAGGGGGAGTGCTCTGACCAGCTGAGCTACGATGACCACTACCGACAACATCGAATTTTTGCTTCATATCATATTCATAATTTGTACATCGCGCTATATCGCGCTTTGTGGTTTTTAATTTATTTACGTACCAAATTTCATTAAACCGATTGACCAACAAACTTAACAATTTAAAATAATATTACAGATATGTAGTGTTACCGCTTTGATTTTCCAAATAAGTCAGTCGTCTAAATTACAGTTCAGATTCGCTAGATTACAAAAGTTGTCATCGCGTCAATTATAAAATTTAACTAATTTGAACAACACGCTAAGTTAATGTATTGCTTCACTAACCACTAAAATATTTCAGTCTATAAATGTAAAACTTAATGTAGTAGATACTCTGAAAGCAATATATCCTTCCGTAGGCCGAGTACGACCAATCTTTTGGGTCATTAAATTGTTCTTGCTGGCCGACTATGGAGATTGGACGTAAAACGAAATAATCTGTTATAATGAAATACTCGTAGTTTTGTGTGATTTGTGATTTTCAGAGTTTTGTATGTGATATTTATATTTTTTTTTCTTTAATTTTAAAACGTAATCAACTTTAATAGAGTTTAACTATCTGCTGAAATACCTATGCATTCTTATTGTTTCAATATTTATTATTGCCGCATGTTGTACATGAAATTTTTTAAGACATGTCATAAACTAAGTATTTGTTTCTCTATTGTGTACAATAAATAGTATTTACATTACATTAACATATTGTAAGAAGGGCTCGTGATCTAGTGGTAACCGACAATGTTAACACATTGCAAAGGTTAAGCAACATCTAGTCTTAGGATGGGTTACCATTTCTTAAGACACTGAGACCCCTCAGTGCCTCGGAGAGCACTTTAAGCCGTCGGTCCCGGTTGTCCTACAAACATCTATGGCAGGTGTTAGGTGTAGTTGGACCCCTAATCAAAAATCCGACCGGTCTAACTACAGAACTTCGTTATCGCCCATGGGTTGTGGAGGTCAGATGGCAGTCACTTCACGGAAAATTTCGAAGTTCAGCCGAATCGCAGTTAGACTGGAAAGCCGACCCCAACTAAGCTGGGAAAAGGCTCAGTGAATGATGATTGTATGTAATAAATTAACATTACCATGTTATAGTTTACACATTATGGGCTCTGATAATGTAATTAATATTTTACGGGTATTGCACCTTGCAGTATCAGCATATTCATATAGCGTACTGATTCTAACATAATTTCACAAACCAATAAACACAAACAGTATCAAAACTGTTGGTATTTATTATTACCTACGTACTTGAATATTTTTAATGGTTAATAGATACAAATACAAGACTTTTTATGTTACGCTAAAAGAATTCAATGTTTTCAGAGTTATCTCTCTCTAATTTAAGAGTCTTGCTCTTGTCGGGGGAGTAACCGCCATTCTTCTCTTCTCTTCGCAAAAACACGTGTCCTATTAGGAAATGAAATGATTTATTTATTTGTATAGATCACTAAATGGCTCTTACAAACGTTAGTAAGTACTTAAAATAATATATATATATGGTGACCGATCGTCCTTTCGCTCCGGATTTCTATAACTTATGTTTTCCGTGCTCAGTGTAAACTTTAAGTACGGAAAACATCTTGCGTATAACCACAAATGTAGAGCAGTGGTTAAAAAGATCGGATATGTATACCTTGTCTAAAAAGTCGTAACACGTTGCTGGAAAATGTATCAATTGGATTCCAATAGTACTTTTGACAAACAACGAGATGGGTATTGAGCTTCGAATGATTGTTGCCAACGAATTTCCGCTGCCGCCGTAGAAATCCGTGGCCATTACATTTTCCAGCTTCGCGTCACGACTTATTAGATATGGTACCTATTTTTTTACGTATACGTAAACATTTTAGTTTCCTCATGTACAACAAGATGGCGTTAGTAGTTTTCTAAAAGACTTGCAGCAAAAAGTTATTGGTTGTCACCTCAGCGTCAACCAATATTATCAATTATTAAATAGTGCATGGGTTCTTACTCTATAGCCAGACACCTAGGCGCGGGCGTCTGTGGTTTGTACACAAACTTGTCTCACTTGTGGGTAATTAGTTTTCGTAAGTAAACATACAGGTTGAGCACGTTCTCACCAGATTTATGCATAAAGTATGTTTAATCACACAGTTTTGTTTGTTTTTGGTCCAACTTTAAATGGATGGAACATTAAAGATAGCGTTTTCCAACATAAGCCAATTTAAACTCATGTAACTTGGAAATGTAGGCAGGAATTTAAAATCTTATAGTATATTTATTTACGCCGGTGTGAAATATTCTCACCTTTTCCCAATTCCACGGGTACACATTACAATAAAAAACACTGGACTATTTCTGTACTAAATTGTACTTAAATCTGTTCAGTAGTTTAGGCGTGAAACCGTATTGTTAAGTTTTGGAGTACCAACTAGGTATGTTAAACAATAATATGCTACCTTGAAATACGTCCGTTATAGTCCGTATTATAGTCCGTCCGGTAGTACAGATTATTATCGTGTATAATTTTATTATAGGTATAACTAAGAGGATGGCCTCGGTTTTATCAATTGATGAAAACAGCTAAAAAATCGAACAGACAGACAAACATCCGGCGGAGCTGTTTTATAACATTTTTTTTTGACATTCTCACACAACGTCATCAAGCCCAAATTAAGCTAATATAAGCTTAATGTTGTGTTAATGAGATCTAGACGACTGATAAACATGCTTATATATTTCTAAATACATACATATTATACATAGAAAACACCCATACTCCGAAACAAACATTCGTGGATCACACAAATAATTTTATTCGACCTGGAATCGAACCTGGGACCTCAGTAGTCGCATACTGCGCCACCGAAAAAGTCAACATGTTGTGGTGATTATCTCTTACTAACTGTGCACAGTCGAAAAACTCAGACTCAGGGAGGCACTCAACAAAGTGAGTACTTAGATCACATTTCTACAATGTTATTGCAGTGAATTATGATAAAGACGTTTTCGTTAATGATTGGTTTCATGGCTTCAATGGTTATGTATAATACGAAATGATTCGATCACTTTTTTCTTTTTATTCTGCTGCTCTAACGTCCGTTGCCGGGCGACTCTGGTTCACACGCAGATTGATTCTATCACTAAACTATCCCGCAATAACCCTGTAAGTTCATTATTACTGGATTAATATTGAGAAAATTATTATAACGTAAAGTCAAAATTTACAAGATAATATAATATAGGTAACTATTGTTAGTGTTATACTCAATATATTATTCTAGAAGACTGAAACCTAATGTTATCAAAACATTGTGATTACACTGTGTTAGTTATAATCACCTTGTAAAACCTAATACATTTTGGGTAGTAAATTCTTTCTAGACATATCTTGTTTACAATAAAAAACAACAGTATAAATATCACGTGGTGCACCACGCACCTTTCTATGAAACGAAGCGATTAAGCTACAAAATGTCAAAAAGCAAAAGCACAGAGGACTAGGGGCGGCGACCGCGACTTAAAGCGGGGGGAGAAGGGGGTAAAGGGGAGCACCGTCGTCAGTATCTCGCCAACAACCGCGCCGCGAGCACGCTCTGTAATGCTTACAGTACTTTGACGCGAAATGGCCTCGTCTGCGAACGGTAACATCGTCGTCGAGTGGTTGCGTTCGCTCCATTTGGGCCAATATGCCGAAAGTTTTATAGACAATGGTTATGATGACTTGGAAATATGTAAACAAGTAGGAGAACCAGATTTGGATGCTATAGGAGTCCTCAATCCTGCACATCGTCAGCGTCTGTTGCACTCTGTTAGATCACTGAGGGAGGAAGGAGCGGCGGCTGTCTACTTTACTTTGGAAGAGGCGGCCGCCGCTCGGGACTCTTGTAGATGTGAGGAGGAAGCTCGCAAAGAGCAAGCTACTGCAATAGTCGAACCTGCAAAATATGCTGATGAGTATGAAGAAGGAAAAGCGGAACTGGTGAAGATACCACGGATGCAACTAAAACGTCTACTTCGAGAACGTCTCGCGCAGGATGGGATCCGCCTGAGTCTACAGCCATACTCTACCACGGTCAGTGATTGTTAGCCCTATAACGTGGGCAGTGGTTCTTGCGGTGACGTGAATTTGTGACAGTGATAAAATATTCATTAATATATTAAAATCATGTGTCTGGAGTGTGACGTAAAGTCGACGTATGTACCTGTAAATCACGATCAAACCGTGTAGAGACACTGCCCACGTTTTGTTTGATACTTTTGAAATAGTTTGTGTGTGGTGTGACCCATCTCCAACCGCCCCGAGCGAACCGCTCCTCGGGACGTGTTGCCATAAAGTTTGTTGCGTGCGTGATTTCCCTCGAGATGAGGAGTTTGAGCGCCTTCCTGTCGTGAGAAGATTGTAATCGCGTGCCTCTTGGCTCTAAATTGGGTTTTACGATAAATCGCGAAACCTGTTTCAGCTCCCTAAGGCGTTAATTAGTTATAAGGCCTGTTCTGACATGGAGAAAGATCTGATCCTTTGAATTATGATACCTAAGTGAGTGAGTGAATAAGCACTTCGAATAAATTAGGTACCTATGCTTACGTAATCAACTTCTTTGGGATAAACCTTATTAAAATAAACTTAAAATCTATTGATCAACCGATATTTTACAATAAGTGGAAAGTTAGGATTTTGATGAATAACATAATTTTAATGAAACATGAACAGAAACACATTTATTTAAGAAGAAGCGAATAGCCACTATATTCTATATTGGAATGCTTTTACGCTGTAGACAGTCATAAAAACGAACGATTATAATAAAATAAAAACTTAATGCCTCATAATAAGAAGTCAATAACAAAGTTGTTGTGGCAAGTTTATAAATTTCACAAGTAAGCGTTATCTTTATCATGGGGGCGTAAGCGATTAGTTGATATTTTAATTGAGGTGTTATTAATTATGCTGCTGGGTAGTTATTAAGAGGGTGGCATATTATTTACAAGGGCAGGCCTCTGTTCTGAGTAATTACACCCGAAATTGTTAACTAGAACGCACAAGTTCGTAACGTCATATTCAGTTCTATAACTTCTTATCGTTCAATGATTCATTCGTATCAATGCAAATATTAGCTTGCGCTACGTTTTGATAAATCTGACTGATAACTTTAGGCTTATTTCGGT
Organism: Nudaria mundana; assembly: GCA_963556515.1. Taxonomy (NCBI): domain Eukaryota; kingdom Metazoa; phylum Arthropoda; class Insecta; order Lepidoptera; family Erebidae; genus Nudaria; species Nudaria mundana. The sequence goes on along the minus strand of OY748295.1, from coordinate 6,557,716 downwards.
AATTCTCTTCAAGCATAATTGGAAACCAAAAATCTTCTTATTACTTTTTTACTTTTATTTAGTATTTTAATACTACTTTCGACTATCCTATAACCATTTTTACTTTCTTGGTATAAAACAAAACACAAAAACAGTATTAAATATCCAACCACGTATTCCTTACTTTTTATTACTTGTGGAGTTTCTTTGTTTCCGAGCTGGCTTACAATGTATTGTTTCTAATAATTTCGCTAACAAGTGGTTGGAAAATGCTTAACCACAATGGGTTTAGGTACATTATAAAGCGATTTCAAATGAAATAAAATTCCTTTCATGCAACGGGATCGTTACTACTTTCGAAGGAAATTAAAGATTTTTCGATTTAGTCGTCATTACGTGAAGAGCATTTTAAAACATTATTATTCAGATGTCTGTCTATACTTTATTTTCTGTATTTGACTGTGAAGCGACGAACCTACCGTAATTACCTGTGAGGTTTTTTTCCCGGTTTTCGGTCGTCGTCCAAACCAGTTCGGTTCCAAGTGCGCCAAGAATTCACGTTGAACAGGCGCGCATTGGATTGTCAGCAAAAAATAATCTTAGAAAACTACTGGCAATACAGCTACTGAAGCTTATAAAAATAGCATTGAAACACTGCATACAAAACATATTATTATATTTAGACAAAATACATGGTTTTCAAATCATCTAGATATGTAAACAGATAAATAAATAAATGCAATTTTAGTAAATCTGAGCATCCGAAAACTTTGTCTCCAAGAGTAATTTGTAAAGTTCAGTTGGTAACGAAATTAATGTTACAATTTATATCAGTACCACATTAGCCGCCCCTTCTGTCACCGTTAAATAATTTTGTTTCACTATTAGTCGACACATGCAGTTTGTTATCGATCCACCCCCATGTCTACCTGGTAGCATTTCTTTCAATTATAAAGGCAACAATGGTATGGGTTAGAATTTTTTGTCTAGAGGCGATTTGTAAAGCGATTACCGCCGGAACTGTGCACAAAAGCTCGGATGAATTTCGGTTGGTATCAATATCGTAGTTCCGATTAATAGGCCAATATTTGTGTTTTGTTATAGTGCATTGTATTTGTAACATCCGCTGTCTCGTCACTGCCTTTATTGTTAACAATTTTGAACTTTATTGTTAAAAGTATGGTATGTGAATGTCACTAAATCATATTTCCGTATACATCTATACACTCCTTAAACATCGTATTCAGTTAAAATCTATTTCGTTTATTAAACTTGTTATCTCAATTCAATTCAGTTATGGTTTTGCAAATTATTTTGAGGAAAACATAATAATTATAGTAAAATATAATATTATGTTATCAAAAGTAATTCTTGACATTTTCCTACTGATTGTACAGACTATAATAAAGTGGATTTAAGGGAATCATTAGTGGGAAAACCAGACGACACTATAACTGATTGCCTGGATTAGTATCTACATATATCTATTTGTGTTTTCGTTTTGTCTTTATCTATTATAAATACGTAGATTGTATTTAATACCAAATTCTTTTAAAGTTCAAAGCAGTTCACGTCATGTCACATAAGCCTCTGTATTTCCTTTACGTTGCTAACTTTAATTGAAGGGTAGATGATGTTAGAGGGACGGATGTAACAGATTATATCGATATCAACGCCTCTTAATGGATTCCTGCCATTCTCAAATGACACATGCTGGTTTTAGTAGTTTTGAATAATTATAACCTATTATTTGTATTTTTTATCTGTATTAAGTGATTTTATACACTGAATTAATTAACTAATTCACACATTAATAAATATTAGAGATTTTTATTACATAAAATATAACCAGTGATGAAGGTCCATTTCTATTACAACTTAATTAAGTATTATTACTTAATTATAAATATTTTACAAGTCGTAGGAATTAAAATTTCACGTTGACATTTAAATATTAAATATCTTCTTCTAGAGATACAAAGTGATGTCTAAAATACCACAGTCTTTGGTAACCTAAAGTTTTATGATTATACTTCATTTTACTATGTACAACTATAATAATTTTTAATCAATCCAATATGCTAAAACGGTTGAGTAAACAGGCCAAGTTGATAGAAAAAGAAAATTAATGAACGCTCGAATGGTTCTCATAAGAATTAGTTTGTGTATGTTAATGGAAAGCGGGCCGTAAAGGTCTATAAACGAATTGATTCCAACATTGGGCTGGTCGCATCATTTTTATCTGTCCTTTTAAATGTATGGTCAAGTCCATATATCCGTACCGTCTACACAACACTACAGTAAGTGTTCATTCCTATTCCCAGGCTTTTATTTGAGAAGCTATTGTAGACCTAACAAGATTTGAGAGTCGTTGTTTGTCCAAATAATTAGATGTCTTTCGGTTTCTACGTTCGTATTTCCGTTAGTTGACGTGTGTGTAATTTGTATTTGTTTGCATTTGAAATTATTCTTTTTTTTGTTTGACTAATATTTATTTTAATTAAAATGCTCGTACACAAAGACAAGTTTGCTTCTAGACACAGCTTTTAAATTAGCTACAGTGGGCATTTTTACCTGTGTTGCCGCTTTGTTACTGTTAATATGTGCAGAGTCACGCAGGGGCCCGAGACCTTGTTATTTGTTTGTCGCTTTGAGATCACATTTAAATGTGTCACTATTTTTCTTCTTTTAAAATTATGAAGCAATAGTCCGAGACACCCAGGACTTTAATTGGCTGTGCCATAGCGGTTGGCACTTAAGATTTTGTTGCCTTTCATCAACATTTCATCGCAAGGCAATGAGTTTAAATTTTTTTGTAAAATTACAATATAGCTGCTACTTTTTATTAAATGCAATCGGCCATTTTGGACAAATCCTATTATAAATGTGCCCGGTGACGGCAATAGGCATGCCCCTCTATTACGTGGGACTAAAAATACTGGCAAATGGTGGGTGTGTAATGCACCTCTGCCTACCCCTTCGGGGATATAGGCGTGATATGTGTGTGTGTGAACAGACTAAAACTATTAAAATAAAATATTACCAATATGCGTCAAAGAATTCTTCCTTATATGAATGAATCGAATTATTACGTACATTGACGGAAGCACTTCATTACAATAAAAATATTGATCTATCGGGGAATAATCCTTAAGGTTAGGAACATCAACAATCGAAGTTCGACAGGTGTAATACGAGTCGAGCAAGTTTACTTTGCGCTTTCAAATGTTTGTTGAGCCCACAGCCTGTGAACCCAAGTTGGTAAACTTAGCAATTTGCTCTTCGGTTCACCAGGAACATTACCATCAGTGATTGTAAGGTCAAATATGTTTATGCAATTCATTAATAGTTATAATTTGAATAGTTCATTATCTCTGACGTTTCTTCTATCCATTGACGTACCTTTTCAGGATCCTTATTCTTTTTTTGTTATCAAATATTTCTGTTATTGTAATAAGACAAGTTAGATTGTTTACATTCTCCAATATTATTACCATTTTTAGGCATTTATACTCACTTTATTCATTTGATAAATTTTCAATCACGACTTGATTCCAAAAGGAGTAAACGTTCATATTGTTAGTCCTACATGTGGTCGGTTTATTGGAATTTCTAGCAAGATAATGTTATATTTTGCCATAGCCTAGTTTCTATCAACAGTGAGAATGAGTGATTACTTGTCGAAACCACTGACGGTGGTTATTTAGCAATTACGATAACCATTCTGTTCAAACTAACTATTATTCATTAGGCTTCAGCTAAGTTAGATGTAAAGTACAGACAACTAATTAGGTAGCTACCTAATAATTTATTGTTTCAAACAACAAAAATTATCGGAACATACTTAATTGGTAATCTAGCTGCGAATTATACAAATTCAGTACATCTTTAAAGAGGAAAAATTTGATTGTGTGTTTGTTTGTTTAATAGGCTCCGTAACTACTGATCAGATATTAAAAATTCTTTCACTGATATGTAGCTACATTATCCCTGAGTAACATAGGCCTATGTACTTAGGGATAATGTAGCCCGTGGGAACACATTACCGAGATAGTAAGCATATTATCCCGGTAATGTGTTCCCACGGAAACCAGTAACGGGAAAACTATATCACGCGGGCGGAGACGGAGATGACAAACGATGGCACGGTAAGCCATTGGTATTATCATGATTTTAATAACTATATTTGACAGTGTGGGCAGTAGCTACATTTTACTGTTTTGTTAACTCGGAAATACTACGCAAAATTGTTGATTTGATGTTTATAAGTGGTTGTTCTCTTCAATTATAGAGAATGATAGTATCAGGAAAGCATAATTCAATTTATTTCATTTAGATAATAATTTCAACTTTCATAGTAATATCTGGTTATTGTCAGATAACCCTTAGCTATAGATATGAACATCTGAAGGAGGAAATATAACAAGGTTTGAGTTTCGAACCTGTCAATCACAACGGGTTACTACAATCCGAATAAAACCCTGACAGTTAATAGTTCCATTTTTATCTAGTTCCTACGAAAACTATGGATGTGTAAATCACAAAGTGTTACGCTTAGAACTGAAGCTATAACCTGTCTAACACAAGATTTATTTTTAAGTGTTCTTAATCAAACACACAAGGGTCTTCCAAGAAGGTGTTCTTCAAAATAAACTGTTAGATACTTTGTTTTGGCTTCTTAGGTGGCTTTCTCGTATTTGGCTTGTTTGTTTAAACTACATAAATATAGTAGTCTATTGACGAAAGTTTTATTTTCTTATACTGTTGGAAGACTAGAACAACAAATTGTTTTTATAACCCTATCTTATTTTTTTTTATTGTTCATAAAAGTTATTACTGTATCGAAACTTTAATCTTTGTTACTATTCATAGTTTTATTGAATTTTTAGTCGAATTGTACTGTTTTCGTTACCTCTTTATCTGTCGAAAATAGTTCAGCTTTTCAAATAATATGGATGCATTTTCTGCGGTACATGTGTGCCAAATAATAAATGAAATAGGTACGCAGTGAAATGAATACTTTTTGACAAAAAATGAAGGTTTTAGGGTAGTGTAACAAATTGTCAACAGTAGCGAAAGTTTCGTTTGCACACCGTTTCACACTGTGGTCTCAGCTTTTGTGTTAGCTGTAAATACGGCTTTCGATAAAAAGTTGGTCTGGCCACACTGTGATTCCGGAAATATTGTGGGCACGTTAATATTGTGAGTTGTTTAATATTTATCATTATTTAAAAAAAATACTGTGAATATTTTGGTAGTTAAGAAATTTCAAAGATTGAGCCACACCTTTAATCATTAAAACCCAGTGTTACATATTATTATTAATGGATATAGTTTATGGTTTCGATTGTCGGCACTTGGTGAAACTTATAATAATACATGCTAACAAAAAAAACTTGTACACTGTTTCACATTTATTTAATTTACAGGATTTAACCTAACCGGTTTCGCTGTATAGCATTATCAAAGGTTTCAACAACAACCTTATAAGAGTGAAACAGTGTACTAGTGTTTTTGTTAGCATGTATTTTTATTAATGGACTAAACTTTTACAATTTAGTTTTCAACAACATTTGCGTTTAAAATAATTATATATAACTATGTAAACATTAATATTTTTGTTTAAGCAATTCTAGGTTATTTGTTCCATTTTATATAACAATTTCAAAGGTAGATAAACAATATAGGGCTATCGTTTTATAGATTTACAAGAACGAAATCATAACTCTGTTTCATTCCAAGAAAACGTACCTGTAATACGATTACCTACTACTATAATATTAAAACTAACAGTTCGATGTTCCCACTTTAATGTCTGTGTGACTTTTATTTGAGTTACTGCTGTGGATATTAGATATCATTTGAATGTTTATTACGATACGTGACACTTTGCATAGTTTCATATGCGTTTGGCCAATGAAAAAATCTCCTTGTATTCCACATTTAATTTAATCTGTTGGTTTGTATTTGCTTATTTTGGTCAACAGTTTTATAAGCACCGCCGGGCGCCACAGCAAATACCTTTTGCGTGCGAACCAGAGACGCCCGGCAAAGGACGTGAGAGCGGCCGCGGAATTGAAAAAAAAATATTACAGCATTAGATAATAAAATAAACAACCGAATTCAAATTACCGAAATGGGACCAAATAATGGTCAGAATGGGAAATGAGACCACTTAGGAAGTAGTAGCTATCATTTAAAAAAAAAATTAAAATCGGTTCCCACCCATTCTAGATATATAAGGTAACAAATATAAAAAAAACACAGTCGAATTGTAAGTTCCTCCTTTTTTGGAAATCGGTTGAAAAACTAGAGTCTAATGTAACCAATACCAATAAAGTATCCAACTAAAAGGGCATACAAAGGTGGTAAATATAATAAATTAAATCAATCGTACCAATAACTACGGGTCCCGCTGCGAACGTCATTCGAGGCGCCTTATGTGATAGACATCGAATAAGAAAAAACCAGACATACCACGTATCCACCGTATAATAATCACCCACGCCGATTCAAAGAAGAGTTTATAGACACCTTCATAGCAAGAACCTGATCACTTAACATCTTAAGTAAATCTAATAGTTCATGTGGTTATATTAAGTTACCTGAACAAAACTAGACGGGACGGTAAGTGCGGTAGAGGTATTAACGAGACAAGCTTTTAAAGTAATGACGTTATCATAAAAATTCCATATTTTATTAATGTCTAATGTTTTATTGCTTTGTTGCACTTAAAACGTTATAATATACCGACTAATTACACATTTTGTTACACTGGAAATGTATCGTGTACATTTAGTAATTTAATAGTGCTGTCCCATGTTGTGACCATGACAACAACCGACTTCAAATTACCGAAATGGGGCCAAATAATGGTCGCAATGGGACCAAATTGAAATGGGACTACTTGAAAAGCAGTAGCTTTCATTTAAAAAAAACAAAATTTGCCCAGTCCAAAGATATGAGGTAACAAACATTAAAAAAAACATAAATACTTCTTTAAACTTTCGCGTTTTGTACAAGAGCCGTGGTCACGCGTGGACCACCCGTGACCACGGCTCTTGTAACAGGGCCGAAACGTCGGGTAATAAAGAGGTATGTATATATCTCAATAATCGCGTAAAAGACCCGTTAGTCTTAAGTTTATAAAAAAACATAAAGTCGAATTGAGAACCTCTTCCTTTTTTGGAAGTCGGTTCAGAAAAAGGTATTAAATACAAACTGTTTGTAATGACTTGACTTGACAAAGGTTTTGTGTTAAAATTGAGGATGAAATGAAGTTAAATTGATTTAAAGCGTAAGTGAAGCTAATAAGTGCTTAACTCTGCAATGAACTAGGAACCTACACGATTAAGGGAGGTCTGTCATTATATACCAATTTATTCGGGCCCATCCGGTCGCAGTGGCCAAATCGATCAGGAGATAATAGGAAAATAACAGTGTTTCGTCGCGGATCATTATAAGCGGAAATGTAATCGGCGTCCTAATGGTATATTGGATTTGAGGTAATATTTAACTAATTTTTGTGTCTCTCAATCTCTCTATGTGGTCATCACGAACTTATTGCCTACTGGATAAAGTTAATAGCTTTCTATTCATGTTTTATAGAACTTATTTTCGTTTAAAACTAATTATTTTGAAATCCTAAATCAATGCGTACAGACTATTTGATAATAAATTTTTATCACAAAAAATATGTAAACTAAACAAAACCGTACCTTTCATTGAAAATATTGATATCTATATAAAATTAAAGAACAGGTTTCCTATTAGTTGCAGGGTTTCCAAAACAAGAAGATTTTCAATATATAGGTACATCTGGAAAATATAGTAGGTAGCTAACCTAACCTAACGACTTCACAGAAACCGCTCAATCTAAAAGGAAGGCTCCTAATGCTTTCCGAATTGAAACTTTCACTTAATTTACTGGGAATTGATTAAGGTCTAAAATGAAATACGAGGCGTTTTTTATTGCCATTTTTTTGTTCCGTAGAAGATACTATCCCGAGTGTTTTAAATATTACAGTGCGTAAACTTTTTATTGAATCGCACTTGAACTGTTTAGAAATTGTATCCTTTTAACAAGTAAATTGTGAGTTTTGGACCGACGATAAAAATAAAATATTATAAGCCAGTTTTATAAACTCGTTTAGATGCTAAATAATTTTGTAAATTGCTTTCGTGAACACAACTTCTTTTACGTGTAGATCATTCTCCGAGTTTCCCTTCACCTAAAATTAATAAAATGGGTAGACATTCTGACCCTAACCGCTATTCGCCCATTCACTTTGATCGAAATCTTTAAACAATATCTTCTCTTACTCGTATAGCCAACAATCAAAGTGCTTTATCACAAAATTAAAAAAAAACAATTTTAATAATTTCAATTAATAACTACCTAAGTATATACTATAAGTAGTATTTATAATGGTGCTCACATCAATATAATTATTATTGCTATATCGATGTGAGCACCAATATAAATATGTACCACTAGTACTTAGGTGAGATAGCTCAAATCGGCCACATTAACTTTAATATGTTTGATCGAAGGGTGCTCAGTAAAAAATATTATATAGGTATAAAAATACTAAAATGATCAAGTGATGAATCATTACTTAAAATTCTTTCTTCAAGTGACGCGTCGTTCAATAAACGGGGCCAGGATAAGTCATATAATCTTCTTTTTACAACTAGCCGGCTTGGGCAGTCGAATAACGGAACAATGCATTCCTGTGTCGTTGTGTCCCCAGGAAACAAAAAGGTAACAGTGGAGCAAACTGTTTTTGTCAACATTGCAGCTAAATTAAACAGAGAAGTAAACGGCCTATTTTTCATCGTTTTTTACCAAAGGCCGTACCGAGTCTTTACCCTTATTACTGTTAGAGAAGGGATCGTTGTATAATTATTTTAACATAGTATTGTATAACCCAGTTTTATTTTAATGAATTTGTTTGAAGTTTTTGGATGTTAAAAGAATAATTTTTTTTAAACCATAGTTAGGAGATACTTTTTTTTGGATCCGCTGTTAAAAAAAAAATTAATTACTAGTGGTCGCCCGCGACTTCGTCCGCGTGGTAATTTGGATTTTTCCCGTTCTCGTCGCGAGGCGTCATATTTTGATCAATTCACACAATATCTATATAAATTGTAGCCTATGTGTTATTCTGATGTATAAGCTATATTATTGTAAAGTTTCATTAAAATCCATTCAGTAGTTTTTACGTGAAAGAGTAACAAACATTCATCCATCCATACATACTTACATACCTACTTACATGCTCACAAACTTTCGCGTTTATAACATTAGTAGGATAACTAATTCGTACTCCACGAATTTCTTTATAGACAGAAGTACAAAACTACTGCGTCTATTTCTAATACACACGGGTTTTATACATCTACAAAGTAACTTCCTAAACAAAATATTTTTAACAAGCGTACCTATTAGTACGTGTTCTTGTAACCAATTTTTGTTAGTTTTCAGTAATGTCGTAAATTTAAACCGATCGTATAAACACCCACAAGTCCAAATACATCGGTAATTAAATCCAAATATATCTTCGTTTAAATAAGGAAGAGAAAAACTGCACAACTCAGATTTACGATCACAACTTTAAAATTTACGAAGTACCTGCTTACCCTACAAGTGTAAAAGTAATAAAGAACGAAGAAACAATCCCTTGTTATTTTGCATGCTTACCCATTGGTTGTAACTTAGCTAAATATTAAGTTGCGTGATATATAAATTTTGTAGGTAGACGCTATAAAGTATTGGGTACGGTTAATTTTATGATTGCGTTTATGAAAGCATTTAATAGTTTCTGTTCAAATCAATCCGTTATGAAATACTCAGTAAACCTTTTTAGGGTCATGTTCATAATAAATTAAAATCATTACTACAGCAACATAATCTAACTGTGTGAACCATTACCGAGTCAGGTTTGTCTCGAGTCTCGAGAGCTAAGTCCGTTTCATTTGATGTTATCTGAACCAAAACTGCATGACCTAAGTAGAATAAAAAGCCAGACTTCTATTAAATCAGCCATAGCCTTATGCCTAAGATGTTGGTCTAGCAAAGAAAAATATATTATATTTCCGAATAGAATATTTATATTCAAGAAATCAAAAATCTGTATTCGTCCAAATATACAGACTTGGAGTGGATACTCGTATTATTCATAAACATAATTTGTGTCCATTAAACGACAGACAAAGAAAATCGATACCTATTGTAATTGTCTTCAATCAATATTTTACGCTAGCAATCATTTGTTCTTTTTCGTCAACGTTGATTTGAAAGTCGAATTCAAGTTAACAACCAATTTGCTTTTAATAAACGTTTATGTTCGGCTTTTATGCTTAAATAAACCCAAATATTAATTTCCATTTTCAATTGGAATATTGCTCGCAAAATTCGTTGTGAAAAGGGTACACATAATTTCTAGATGGAAAACATGAAATGTACAACATCTCTCGAAGCTTCGACCGTTGTAGTTTTCCGATAAAATCATGTCCGCAAACAATTATGTGAACATCGGACAGATTGGGTCTCGAAGCGATCATACAGAGCGAGGAATGTTAATCGAACCCTTGGTTAGGTCAACACTGGACAAAACACGTTCGACCAATGTAATACTCAAACAAACAAAGTACCTTAATGCATAATACATAAAGAGTTCCTACAGCATGTTTGATTATCATAAACATGTTTGATACTAATAATATTTTAATAAATGAATGCTTTTTGTTTCAGTATATTGCTTTGTAACTTAATTGAAATGAGTGAGAAGTGGTTTGTGTAGTAAGTATACGTTTAAAATCGAATCGTATGTACTATATAGTTGAGGAAATGATTCGTAAAAATAAAAATCAGCACTGGAAATGGGGTGTATTAGATTTTCTATTGAGTAAGAGCGAAAAGACAGACGAAAATTTTCGAAGATGTCTTTCTGGCACTTATGAAATTAGAAACTATTGTAAAGGAACTAGACCTAAACTATACGAATTAGAAACTTCTGTCAACTATTGTTATAACTGGATTCGCGTAAGAAGAACGCCGGGTGAGAGTGGGAGGGGTGTGCTTGCGCATCGGTACTCTCGCTCTTACTCGCTGTTACCGCCATATAGATCGATAAATCGTCTACTACGCAGCTTGAAGGTCAGCGTTCTTCTCATAAGAATCGGGGTATACTATCCAAGATTTAATTAAATTAGAGAATGGTCTTACTTGCTTCACTGTAACCAATTTTTACGATCGCAGACTATAATCGGTGTAGATTACTTCGTCAGATATCGTCGAAGTCGTAAATGTGACAGCAGTATCTTGATCAATGAAAGACAAGTTTTCAATTAATATGTTACACGAGAGAAAAGAGGTTTAGTTTATTTAAATTTAGTTTATTATTGAGGAAGCAAATAATTATCTTTTTTTATGTTTGTATTTGTATTTTGTATTTGTTTTTTTGAGACTTAAAAACATTTAAGGACACTTTTTAGCTTTACAACTCAAATCAAAATTATCTCCGATGCATTTCCGACATGCATTATTTTTTTTGTGAATAAATCCCCAAAGAAGATTGTTACTCCTATCTTTAAAACTTTTAATATTATAAAAGTTTACTTCAACGGTGGCGTATTGTGAGATCGTATGTCGTTACCACTGTCCCTTAATTAAGCGGTGGCTAACAGTTGAACAACAAAACTCATTACTCGCCGGTATTCGTAGTTGTACCTGCTAGTTCTGGCAACCTAGAAAAGTTGTTTGGTGCAAAATACAAGCGAGCGCATGCTACTAAACAACAACATACCGCTTTATTCTTTAAAACACAAAAAATCTTTAATGATATTGTTAATAAATTGATTATTTTTGTTACTTATTATTTTATTTGTGTATGATGTTTACTATGGCGATATGAATCGTGACGAGCACGTGTCAAACTTACAAGCACTGGGGCTTTACGTTAGCTATTAGAGCACTCACATTTTTATTAACACGTTATGGGTTTTGTGTGACAATAACAAGCATGAATGAGTAAAAGCAACAACAGTGGCAATTGTAGCACCTTTCTTTTAGCAAAGAAGTTTATCACTTGAACTGCAACATTACTTGGCTTAGGAGATTAGCAAATGGGAGTAACTTGTTCGGTTTACTAAGGCTAAGCCAGGCATCTAAAGCCAGGAACTTACCGCTACCTTGGTATGGGGATTTTTAATTATATCATTAACCGGACCGACACGCGTGCGTGCCGATTAGCACTTTTATAGCTTGGAGCTCCGCTTTGTTGTAATTTACGAGCCACGGTGAGGAAAGTTCGCTAAAATGAAGTCATTTTGTATATTTAATTTCGTTACACTATAATGTTTTATTTTATAATTAGTGCCTTTATAATCATTGAACCGCTAAATGTGTGAAAAGTTGTTACAGCGATTGAAAAAAGATTGCTTGTACTTGTGATGTTGGTATTAGTTTATTTTAGGAGTCATAAAAACCGTGCACCTTGGGATCGTGCGGAGTATGGCCCTATACGGGGCTCCCGTATGGGCGGCGAAGTTGACGGCCATTTGAATCGCCCACTAAGTCTGGCCGTCAAAACCATTCGGGGGTACCGCACGGTCCCCGGAGAGACTGCATGTCCCTTAGCCGGGACCCCTCCATGGGACCTGGAAGCGAGAGCCCTTGCGTCATTGTTCCAATGGCTCAAGGAGGCGCTGGAGCGGGACCACAAGCCTGCGTCTCGAGAAATCGAGGATCAGTGGTCCCAACTCCGCCAGGATATCATGGAGACATGGAGGGTGCGACTTGAGCAATCAAAGTGGGGAACCACCGTCATCGCGGCGGTGAGACCGATCATGGACGAGTGGCTGCAGAGGCGGCATGGTGACCTCACGTATCGTGCGACGCAGATCGTTACCGGGCATGGATGCTTCAGTACCTATCTGTTTCGCATCCATCGTGAGGTCACACCCCGGTGTCAACACTGCGAGGTTTCCGACAACGACACCGCACTTCACACGTTGGTGGAGTGCTCAGCGTGGGCGAGTCAGCGCCGGGACCTCGTAGTGGGTTTGGGCGTGGATATCCTATCGCTGAAAACCATGCTCCAAGCCATGGTCTCCAGCGCGAGTAGGTGGAACGCGGCCATGTCCTTCTGCGAGCAAGTCATGCGGCCGAGAGGGAGAGGGAGCGTACCCTCCCCGCTGAGTTGCGCAGTTAGCGGCCAGGGCGCCGCAGACTCATCTACGCCCAGGACCATCGGCCTCCATGATTGGGGCCTGAGGACGGCGGGATAGCCACCTGCCGTCCTTACAGTCCACTCACCGACGCGGGATAAAACCCAACCCCAACGACGTGGGATTTTCATTCCGACCAAACCCCTCGAAGAGGCCACACGGATGGCCAAAGTCCGCCAGGCGCCACTGGAAATACCGTCTAGTGTCACCAGAGACGCCCGCAGCAAAGGACATGGGAGAAGGCGCGGTCACGCAATTTAAAAAAAAAAAAGGAATCATAAAAATTCTACCAACATGGATATAGAGTAATATCATATAACGTCTGGTTAAATTACTGCCCTAATATACTCGTATATCCTGTACGCAATATTATGCAGGTATATGCTTGCTTTAGAACATCAAGAAATTACATTACAACTAGGTACTTGTCAGTGCTGGTGGATGGGACTCCCTGGCGTCTATTTCATTCATCGTACATACAGTAACAGAATTGAGAATGAACTTTTTAGTCGTTCTATGAAAAACCGCTACAAAATTCGTTGAGTAGCACTGTGGATTAATGTATAAGCACAAATCAATTTCACATACAATTTCTAGTGTTTCGTTATATCTAGTAGGTATGTATAGATATATATATATATATACAAACTATTGGATTTATTAAAAGAACTGTTTGATTTGATACAAAATTTGACCAAAAATGTGTACCTAATACTTATGATTGGTACGCTAACTAAACGCTCGTAGAATATCCACGCAGACTTTATATGCCGTAATTTGTTTGCTGATTCAATATTCGATGCTGACAAGCCGAATAACATTTTCCCCTTCCCTTCTACGTATTTTCATGCTCGTAATATTCATCTCAAGAGTATTTATGGAAAAAATAATATTAAGAAATTGAGGAAGTATTGGAAATGGTCTTTCGAGGAAAAGAGTTGTTGGGAACATATGGGTTTAATAAAGGGGAGACCGGTCGAAAAAATGACTAATATGTGATGGGCTTTGACATTTTGTGTAGACCCAAAAATAAATAATGATTACAAAGGTGAAAATAGCTTCATCAGTTCTGGATATGCCAACGACATAGCTTTTTTATTTAAATACCTCTTTACTTACTTATCCTTAAGATTGTTGAGAATATTTTCGTTAGAACTTACCTTTTCAGTATGATTTGCAAAATATAATTCAAAATAACAGCTACATAACAAAGACTTTTTGAACAAGACAGTAGTTTCTCTCTAAAAAATGATGAATCTCTTTGAAACAATTATTTTGATCGTAGCGGGTTTATTTTAAGTACCGAATTAATTTTCTTTTGATCAGATTATGTTACGTCCATGTGATCTTCTATAATACTAAACTCCTTCTTCAAAGAAATTTGAAAATTTTTTCTCGTTATTTTCAACTTGTTAATGTTCCGGCAATTAATTCATTCAAGACTTAACTTTATAAAAAGTTTTATATTAGCTTTCTTTGAGTAAAATAATATGATAGATAGATTTACCAGAATAATATTGCAATTTGCATAAACGATACCGAACCTGCGATTTTTTTTTCAGTTTTTTTTTGTGTTTTAATCCAGTTGTCATTCTTACATTGTTTGCCGTCACACTGGTATTCCAGTCACATTTAATTTTCACCTGACCTTGACTGAGCTGCGGCTATCAACAGAAATCGACAAGTGACATTTAGTAACTTTCTCCTCCTGTGTGGCTAAAAACTGAATCCCACTAAATACAATATTGTTTGAAGGGATTAGAATGTCAAAAGAGTTGGTTATGGGTGTCAGTAAAGGAAATAAAGCACTGTAAGGATTTTAAAAATTGACACTGAGAGTTTACACGGTGAAAACCAAATAGGTATGTACATGAAACATCTCAATATGGGGATATCACATGGTCAAATTCAGTGTGGCTTCATTAGGAACATTAACATATCTTATGTTATAGTATCTATATTTGAATATCCTTTAGGCCCCATTGGCTAATTTAAAAGTTTTGCAGGGCATAAAATACACTTAATTAGGGTACCTTGTACAACACACATGCTCGCCAGGTGAATACGCACACCTGCCGCCTTAGTCTTACGAAATTTAATATAGAATGCTATTTTTCTTTTTACTTTATAAATTTGCAACCCGATAACTCATGTGAGCTCGTACGACAGATGAGCCACTTACATCACGGCCTATTGAATTTCTGCCGGATCAAGCTCTCAATGTGATCAAAAGACAAAGAATGAATGTTTTGTCTTGATAAGCAAGTCTTGTAAGACACATCAATAGGCACTTATACAATGCTTTGGAGGGCAAGTCAACTGAGACGGCCCTACATAACCTGGTTATAAGAGTGCAAAGATCAATAAGCAACCAAGAATATGCACTAGGCTGCTTCTTCGATGTTGAGGGCGCATTTGACAAAGCAACCCCCGACTCAATAGAAGAAACCCTAAACCGTGAGGGCATTGGTTGAAAAATATGCTTAAACACCGAAAGATACAGGCAGAATTAGCAGGAACAACACATAGAGTGGTGGCAAAAAGAGGCTTCCCCCGAGGGGGATGCCTATCCCCACTACTGCGGTGCCTGCTAATAGATGAACTAATAAAAAAGATTAACGGGATGCACATATACACGCAAGTCTACTCTGACGACGGCGTGCTCCTAATCACAGAAAAAGTCCTCAGCATCATGTGTGAAATCATGAACAGAGGGCTAAAAGAAGCGTTGGTATGGTGCAGCAAGCTAACTTTCAAGACTATTATCAGCAACACATGTACAAAGGCTAAAATGGCAATGATGCAGTGTAAAAAGACAATAGGAAGAACCTGGGGAATAAAACCAGCGGTAGTGTTATGGATATACAAGGTTATAATTTTGCCAAGAATCTTGCATGGAGCCCTGGTATGGTGGCACAAGGCTGCCACAGGAGAAGACAAGCAAGAACTAGATAAAGTCCAAAGGTTAGCGGCCCTTATGACCACGAGCGCGATGAGGTCCACACCAACAGCCGTGCTAGAGATCATGTTAGGGCTGTACCCCTTGGACTTAGAAATAAAACGAAAAGCGACCGAACAATGGTTCAAACTCAGAAGCATTGGCCTATGGACCGGAAACTTCATGGACAAAGGTCATGCAAGCATAAGCAGGAACTTCGAAGAAAAATTGTCAATGAACCTTTCCAATAATGACCTTATCAGGAAGGAGAGAACTTTTGACAAGAAATACAGAATACTCATAGGGACACGAGGTGAATGGCAGATAGATCCCAGTGATACTATCTGCTATACAGATGGTTCAAGAAAGGAATTGACTAAGCTATCTGGATCGGGAGTGCATATAAAATGCGATGACGGAACAGAAATATATAAGTCAATACCTCTAGGAAGATTTGCAAGCGTCTTTCAGGCAGAGATATATGCCATAAAGGAATGCGTGGAAACAGTGGAACACCTTACCACAACGGGTAAGGTGACCATTTACAGCGATAGCCACGCTGCACTGAAAGCACTTGACAAAGTGGAGACAACATCAGTAATGGTCAAGGAATGTAAGAAATCATTTGACAGGCTGGCCAAGGACATCGACCTAACGATTGCCTGGGTCCCCGGATACGAGGGTAACACGGGTAACGAGCGGGCCGACGAACTAGCCAGATAAGGTGCTGACGAAAACTTGGTGGGACCGGAGCCCCGGCTGTCCATAGTGCACAAAATCACCAAAGGAGTAATCAGCCACAGAATTAAAGTAGAAACCAACCAACGATGGAGAACCTCGACTGGAATGAGACAGTCGAAGATCTTCATCAAGGGAATGGACAAGAAAAGGACGAGTCATTTCATGAAACTCCCAAGAGGAAACATGAGGCTCGCCATAGAAGTGATAACAGGACACTGTCGACTAAACAGACACCTGACAGTGATAGGAGTAAGAACCGACCCCAAATGCCCAGAGTGCATGGACAGCGAAGAAACAAGCTTCCACCTGCTGGCTGAATGCGTCATGTACTCACTGATCAGATGGGAAATCCTGGGGTCGGATAGACTGAACGAAGAAGATATAAGCAATCTGAAGGTGGAACAGATGATAAGATTCATAAAGGGCACAGGAAGGTTCGACGGGGCGCCGTAAGCTGGATCGACCATACTGTCCCCAAGGGGAGAACTGGGGAAATGGACGAAATGGCCCGCAAACATCGCGGGTGGATCGTCCGTCCGGTCACCGGCGTCCCCGTTGGAAATAATAATAATATACAATGCTTTATGGTGACAGGTGACGGTGTTATTATTGTTGCATTACATTAATTTGACAACATTCCGGGGTTTGTCTCTAAACCAGTCAGACGTGAAGCAACTCTTCTTTATAATACGAAACGTTTATGGTAATTTAAGTGACAACAATCAAATATTGTTTCAATAATTTCTGCTGAAGGGGAATTTTATAACATTTATTTTCTTATATTTAACAGTATTTGGTGAACTGATACCTAAGTCCAAAACATCAGAATTGTATAGTACAGAGACAACGTCGTAAATTGCCAAAATTGTTGCAAGAATCGAAAATTTTTAAATTAGACAGAATACAAAGTTTTTTAAAAATATTACAACGAAGCACAGAATAGTACCCTATTATCTTTGTCAAAGACAAAATTCCTTCCAAAAACTGGGATCAAAGTGTTATTGAAACAACACCCAGAGCTTTGGCTTGTTATAAGTGTATTTTCACAAAATTTATAACGACGCTAAAACTTTGCGTTACTTTGTCACTGTGTTCAAATGGTAGTAATTTATTTTGAACAACTTCAAAACTAACTAAGGGAAAAGTGCTAACAGTAGTTATATTACGACTTTGTTAGAGACACACAGGCGGATTAATCTGCTAATGTTTGATACTCGTATTTAACTAGTAGATACCAATAGGTTCTGAGAAGAGATTCTGAAGAAAGTTTCTGCTTCTTCGTCAGGATAATATTATTACTTACTCTGAATAAATAATAGGAGAGCGCTGTCTGCGCTGAAGTCTCGTCATTTATTCAGCAGATGTACCACTCACACCAAAGAAACTGCTTGAATGAACCAAATGCAGAACTAAGTATAGTGGTTTCGAATTCTAAAACTATTTGTTATTTTGTACGATAATATTATTATTAAGCTTGTAACAGGACCAGTAACTAACGCATTGTAGTCACTATAAACTAAAATTCTACTGAACAAATGTGCATGCGATTTTCTTAATTAGAAAAAGTTAATCATGAGAAAGGTTCAGTGCATTTCTGTATATTTGATGTAAAATCAGAGCGAAGTGAGGGTGGATTGTTAGTAATGTAATTATGTTAAAACGTTTGTTCACCCTTGTTCATTAGTACGTACCCACAAACGACGTTTGAAGTGGGATGAACTTAGTATTCTGCTAGCATTCTACTAGTTGGTCATTTAAAATCTCCGTGATACAGAAATGTTTGGAAAAGAAAGAGGGAAACTTTCATTTTTACGCCGTCTAACGGATTCAATATCGACGTAGCCTGAATGAGTTTTGGGGGGAAAAAATCGTTAATCATCCCTTTGTTGGAATTTTGTTACGGCCTAACTCGTTGCTCGCCTGTTTGGGCTGCCATTTTTCCTTTTGAATGCCGAAAGTGGAGCCGTTCTTGACGAATTGTTTTCAAGGGAAAACAAAAAAGGATTCGTTTATAGCCGGGTGTGTAATATGTAAGAAAACTCGGAATTCCGCTGAATGTTTTTTATGTGTTGCTTAGTAATTTTATTTTATAATTTCGCTATAAGGAAATATATTATTTAAAGAAAAATCCTCTATTATCTTATATCGCTACTCACGCATTTGTGTACCATTCTCTACTTCTAAACAAGAACATCGTTTGGAAAGTATTGTTTTCTTTATATCTAGTTTCGCACATAACAAAAAGTAGTTCACATAAAATGATTATAATGATTGTTTCAAATTGTCGTGGATGTTTCAAATAATAATATTGTACGTAAATTGTCTCAGAATGATTGTGTTCTTTGTGCATGTGATCCGGTTCGTTCCTATGTAACATTAGACTTGTTTCATTGCGAGAAAACAAGTGGTGTGATAGACCACAGTTCACACTCAATCTCTCATCAGTATAAAATGTGGTTAAGTACCTATCTACGTACATACTTGCTGTATTAAAATTACTCGTATAATATTTTTTTCACACGGTACATATTGGCTTTCATTGCAGATAAACCAAATTGTTTACGTGGGTTGGTTGCGAGCTGTAGCGTCTTGTATAGATAGAAACTTGATTACATTTTCTGATAAGCGTTAATATTGTAACAAGCATGTTGGGTTTGTTTAGTCGAGATCTAGTTTTGAACTT
This sequence comes from Nudaria mundana, assembly GCA_963556515.1. Classification (NCBI taxonomy): domain Eukaryota; kingdom Metazoa; phylum Arthropoda; class Insecta; order Lepidoptera; family Erebidae; genus Nudaria; species Nudaria mundana. The sequence continues at coordinate 6,538,142 of OY748295.1, read as the reverse complement.
TTCTTTTTTTCTTTTATTTTTTTAGTAGTAATAATAATTAGATTACTAAATTTATGAGTCCTTACTCATTATAATAAATTGAATACTCAACTTATTAATTCTCTCATTCTCTTATTTAATTTTATCAAACGCTTCTTCATTCTATAAACGAACTTAGTTATGTTCTTTTCATTTTCTTTTTTTTCATATATAAAACTACTTATAAATATGACGTTGTTTAACATCACAGTTTTGACAAAAAGGTACTAGGTATGTATTATTATCAATTTAATTGTTTGCTGTTCAAACGCTACAGTAATTAGTTTGACAGTGAAAATGCAAGACTGATTTACGCAAATACGGAAAATCGTCTTTTGTTTCTTAGCTTAGTATTTATTTAAATATGCTTTATTGTACGCCAATACAGTATTAATACAATTACTTACACGGCAAGTAATCTTGCTTGAAAAAAAATTCTTAACAAAATAAAGAATTGTTTTTTCAAGCAATATTAGTAAGCTCAAGATGTCATTTATAAACAGAAGAGGATAGATAAATGACTTTAAGTTCAAAATGTAAACGAGTCTGATTTAACAGAGTAACAACGTTGCGTTTACGATATCAACAGTCACATATTTTTCTTTTACTTTACTTACTCTCTTTATACCTTGTACAATGATTTTATATACAATGGATTTCGGATCATCGCTCAAAAGTGTCCGAACTAAAAGAGAAACAAAACGCTAAAAGAGAAACAATCGCGCGCCAGTCTTGATTTTGACAACTGAACGACAACACGTTGCACAATGCCGTACTGTATTGTAAAAACGTGTAAAAACTACGAAAAAAAAGCAAATTGAAGACGGTGTATCATATTTTCAGTAAATAAGCTTTTGTTTTATCATTTGCCATTTATTATTTCACTCAAAATACAGTATTTTGTCGAGAATAAATTAAAAGACAAAAGTAAATATTGCAATCCAGTCCAATACCGAAGTATCTATCTGTCTCTTTCGAATTCATCCCAAGCTCAGTAAAAAGAAAGAGACCATTTCATTTTCACTGAATAATGTACTAACAAAATGACCATTTTGATTTATTCTGATTACCGATAGCGATGAAACTATTTGGAACAAAGATTATAGTGGAGACGCCTTGGCTCTTTATGATTTTTTTTCGTTATATGAACCAACATCTATTTCAGTTTTCCTCGGGATCCAGTACACTGTGCACAATGGAAAAATATTATTGCCCTAGCATGGCGAGAAGAATATTTTGATCCAAAAAATAACAATCTTGTTTGTTCGGCTCATTTTATGGACATAACAAAAAGAGGTCCGATCTTTATGAAACTTGTACAAGAATCCCTTGATTGAATACAATTTTTTCTTTTGATTGGGATGGAGGAGATAAGCCCAAAAATGTTTTTAATTTTCACAGGGTATCATTGTTTTGTCATAAATATAATTACATAATTACACATACACATACATACGTACTGTTATTTTTTTTTATTTGGATTCTCGGTAATGTATTCCCACGGGAATCGGGGCCGAGATAACTATATCTCGCGGGCGGAGTCACGGTGATCAGCTAGTAGCCAATAATTTCGTATCCCAAAAAATAATCATAAGATAAAAATAAATTAATGACGCGCAGTTTTAGCAACTAATTCAGTCACTTGAAACACGGCTATCTTGTAGTAGACGTAGCGACATAGCGTTATGAAAATAGTAATGAAAGCGGAAGAACTTTGACACCCGCAAGAAGTTTGGCATTTATAATATTATAATTAGTTAAATTCATTAATTCCCTTTTTGTTATTTATACACTACAGTTACTTATTATGAAACTGACTCGAAAAAAAATAATCTTTGTCAGTCGTTAATTAGTTTTTCAGCTTATTTCGTCTAATATAAACAAGTAATTACAATTTATAAGATTATGGAATTTATTATAGTCTTACATTAATTATTACGCGTACGTAGGTACATATCATGGAATCCTTAAAAGACTTTAACAAAATAAACCTACTCCATTGTTTCTATGATCACGTAGTTCAAGTATAAGCTGCATAAGGTGAATTAGTCAGGCGGACAGATAGAAGCTACGTAATGCGATAAATTAGTGCAAACAAAAGTGAACACTATTCCGTTGAATCAAGGTTTAAATTTTAATATGAAATTTGTTTATATCTATGTATGCCGATGTATAATGTATAGGTCGACTCGGGACATTATTTTCTTGCGATTTGTTCTAGATCCTATGTCCATTGTATTATAAGGTCTTTGACCTTGTACAATAGTTTCGTGCTTAGTCTGTGAATGAATGAGTGACCTTTCGTATAAAGATTAAGAAACGTTACCATTACTCGCGTGTTTTTCATGTAAACAGGTTATGGTCAATAAAGCGTGTTGCGTAATACAATAAGTTTGTGCTATTTCAGCTATTGCATGTTTGAAAGAATTACCTTTCGGATTTATTGGAGAGATTAACCAAATTAGTTCTAATGCGATTAAAGTTTTACGAGTTATACCTACCTCATAAGTAGTTAGAACAAACCTACCAAGTCAAACTTAATAATCAGTATCCCCTCTGGTTTTGCTGCATGAATTGCCAAAGAGAAAACAAGAGAAAGAAAACGTTATAAAAGTATAATAGAGTAAAATTAATCAACAAGTTACATTCTCTACTACTTGGTATTTTGTTACTTTATTCATAAAGAAAATAATTATTTATAAAGAAAATAATTATTCATAAAGAAAATAATTATTTTTCTGCGTTTTTGGAGTTTACTCCTTAAGAATCGATTTTCATATATAAGGCGCCCGGTATGAGAAAAATCCGAGGGGTAAAACCTACTAACAAGTAACGAAAATCGTGTCACGTTTTTGGTGCGCACCTCTAGTTCGCAACTTTCTAATTTGTTATGGTTAGATACTCGTACTTAAGGAGTAAACTCCAGTCGTGCGTCGGAGCTGACACACACACTTTTTTTTTATGTTTTACTATATCCCGAAGGGGTAGGCAGAGGTACATTACACACCCACAATTTGCCATTATTTTAGTCCCACGTAATAGGGGGTGAGCCATTATAAATTGCCGTCACCGGGCACATTTATAATGGGTTATGTCCAAAATGACCGAATGAATTTTACAAAAAGTAGCAGCTATATTGTAATTTTGAAAAAAAATATTAAACCCGTTGCCTTGCGATGAAATGTTGATTAAAAGCACAAAAATCCTATGTGCCAGCCGCAATGCCACAGACAATTAAAGTCCTGGGCGCCTCGGACTATCCTGGGCGTCTCGGACTATAGACCAAAAAGTAAGCCTCTTAAAAGTAAGATATAAGTAGGTAACATTATATCATTAAGTGCGATATTATGGCGAACTCTAGTAGTAAATGATTACGAACTCCTTTTGATTGAATTAGATACCATTTAGACTTACGTGATATAATTTTCTAAAAAAATCAAACACGCAACGTCTATAGTAATTTTAATACTCAATATGTATAAAAATAAGACAAATGTTTAAAAAAAGGAACTGTTCAAAATAAATCAGCTATAATATACCGACCTACCTAATAATTGGTGAACAAATAAGTAGCAGACCGGTCGTAGGTTATCAGTCTCCAGTTTACTCAGCATTGTCGCCGAAATCAGCGCTGTATAAATACTACAGTGGTTCAGATATGACGGCTTACTGCGTTCAGTCGGTTATAGACGCAATTGAAAAGTTTAGAGCGATTAAAACACAATTCTAAGTTTTGAGCTGTTTCAATAAGTAGGTACTTAATCTTAAAATAAAACTCAAACATTAATAAGTCATTTGAGAGTAATATTGCATGTACCTACTCTTTATATTTCTAAATGTTTGTTTTTACTGGAAATCATAATTATATTTATCTACAATACTTGTAGCAAAATTAATCTACAGGTACCTTCTAATATTTTAAAGTTTAATGAAACACAAACAAACTCTCCAGGAGTTTATGTTTGGTTGAATTTGCTAATCTCAGTAATTGGGTACTATTTGAACTAAAAAAAAAGTGTAAAACCCTTTATAGATACAGGCCACAGGATCTATTACATCTTGCTATGACCCCGCTTCTATTGAGCAGAGCAGTAATGATAAATGTTGATAAAAGAATTTTAAGTTGCACACAATGACCGTAAAATTTCATGTGCTTATATCGCGACGACGCTGAATCAAGTAAAAATTTGCTGTTCACATAAAAATGATGCTCCACTTTTGACTTGCACCACACATTTGAAACGCAACTGTGTCAACACCGTTGAGATAATTCGAATACTCGATGAGGAATGTGTTTTCTTATCTAGAGGTTTGCAAGTAATGGACGGGCTCTTTGATGAACTTGTAACGAGCAACGCTGCCCGACTAAGATAATAGCCGTTTCAAGTTTTGTTACTTTTAGTAATGAACTGTGGGTCTTGGGAAAATAAGCCGCCGATATTACGCAAGTTTTGGGTTCAATTTATGTTATTGTAATTCTGTAGAATGCAATAGAACGATAAGTGAAACTTGAATATTCATTTTAAAAATATTGGAGTTTCTAATCGAAAAGTGTTTTTCATGTTTTGAACTGACTTTCTTGATACCAAATAGGTGCTATATAGGTTTCGTAGAGATCTGGTGATGATCTTCGAAGATAGAGAATACAAACACACACACATCCAAATAAGCAAGACATAAAACTCCTTCCAGCAATAATTTCTTACACTTTGATTATTATCTGTCAGAAATATCATTTTCAGATTTGAAATCTTCACAATTCGGGGTTAAGACTAAAATCAACTTGACCAACACTATAAACATAACACTATATCACTGTTTTAAGCAGTTTTAATAACTTAACATGGATGCCCACGCATCCATGTTAAGTTATTTAAGTGCTATCTTCCGTGTGGGTGTATCAAAATGAGATTTGTGATTTAACTACTACGATTACAACTTTCACGTCAATTTGATCACTCATTCTCTTCTTGTACTCCATGATGAGACTTTGGTACCGATATAATAGCAAATTTAGCTTAACCTAACGAACAAATTTTACATAGATCATTATTGTATTCTTGACATTTACAAATTTCAGATCACATTCAAACATCAACGAGACAGCTCTTAATTTCAAGTTGCGCTTAATTATGCTTCGTGGTTTACGACCGGTTTCATTTGACTTGATAAAATTAAACGATGCTTATTTTAGCAAAGTTTATTAACGTACGTTGGAAAAGTAGGTACAATAGAGTTGCCTTGCGTGTCTAATGATACGCGATACTAAAATGACTATAGATTATAAAGTATTTATTCATAAAAACACGTCAAAATACCATCTTGTTGTTTATAATAGCTCTTGACATCTTCACGAGACAAATAAAAATTACCACTACGCTGACAAAGAGTGATTGATAAAAAAGAAAAAAACACCATTCATCAAACATTTTCACAAGGGTCATCTAGGGTAAGTAAAACCATTATATACTAGAATAATAAAACATGTCAAAGTAAGTTCGTGTTTGGCAATTAACGCATTCAAAGTCCTTTTATTAACCCGCTTAAATGACCGAATCACGATTGCTTGAGTAGAGATATATACATTATATACATATTTATGACTTGGACAGGCGTTTCGATAAAGCACGATTTAGTTGCGTTCAAAAGTTATGATTACTGATGACAAATTCGTGATATTGATTGTATAAAATCCTTTGCTTTCTTTATTAAAATTCTTGTATTTAATCTTCCTTCCTAATTTGAATCTTGTGTCTGAGTTTAGATATCATTACAGTGTGGTGTAGGCTAATATAGATACATCAGTTTGGGTTTCGGTTCAATTTACATAATTCACTATCTAATATAATTTTATTACACAGAGGTATGGCGGCGTGTAAATTCAATTTGATTCAATTCTACGGATATGAGAATAGAACTAATCTCCATAGAATTAGTACACCCAATCTGCGCTAGATCAATAGTTAAGTAAAATGAGTTTGCAAAAGTCATTTTTATCATAATAATATTTTCTATTCACTCCAACTCTAATATGATATGAGTTAGGATTATGTTGGACCAATTCATTGTCAGAATGTCTCAGGTTACATTATAAAGTGTGTAGGTACTCTTTATAATTTCGTTAGCTGACCTGACATTATTTTCTAAAGAAGCTTACGAGTGTTCTTAGTGAAAAGTGAACAAACTATTTACCGAGCTATTTTACTGCATTTAAATGATTCACAGCTGGGTGCAGAGTAAGCTTGCTAGCTTTTCTTCTAATAAATATAAACTGGTATAATTCTAACTACTAATGCTACTAATGCCTATCTGATTATCTATTTATACCCGCACACACACAAAAAACATGAACAGCAATTCCAGTATTTCAAATCTATGACAGGTATAACGGTTACCGGAACCTCACAGTACTGTGATATAATTACCATTTAACAATGACATCTATTTGAATACGATTAAAGCTTGTTTTTGTTTGGAACTATTTTGTTGTGTTAAGGCCAGGGAACATCGTCCTCACGCGATACGAATATAAACATGCCACTACGAGCTTAACTTCTCGTATATTTTTTAATAGATGAACGCATATTTTCTTGTAATGGTCAAACTTTGCGAAAGGCGAAAAGAAAGTTTGGACGATTTGTTGTGTTTTAAACCTGCTAAATTGTTGTTTATGTATTATGATTACCAAGGTTATTTATTAGTTCACACTTTGCGACTTTACCTCGTTTGTAATAATAAAACGCTTCATGTTATTCTTTTGTGTTAGTGTTTTGGTTGTTACATATGATATTGATTTAAAAAGTTTAAATCAGGTTGATATACGAGTTGAGGACGATGGATAGCAACCGCAGCAACAGAAGCAGTCTAGAAAGGCTGCGTACTGTGGGGCTTAACCCCACGCACGCCTTCACTCACCGACGCTGGATAAAATCCGACCCTAAAGATGCGGGGTAACACCAGACCACCACGCTGCGACCACTGGGAATTCTTCTAGTGCTTACTGGAGGCGCTCGACAATGGCTGCGGAAAAAGAAATGTGCGTTCCTAGGGCCACGGAAAAAAAACGTTGATACAATATGTTGCATTCTTCTTTGATGCTACTACTTTGTCTATCGAAAGAAAAAGTGTTGCGATTTGTTTAGTCTTACATTATCTGGGTAATGAACAGATGCTGCTTTTATAAGTCAAATATTGCATAAATAATGCAAACAAAAGTTTACTGTTGATATTTTTTTTTTTTTTTTTTATATTTAGGGCGACAAATTGACGTAACCCGCCTAATGGTAAGATGTAGCGACGTCTGGTGATTGTGGGCAACTCTCACAGTACACAGGAATACTATAGAGAGAGACCCTCAACTTGACGACCCAGTAATGTGCCTCTTCATGCTTCGCTTAAAGAACCCAGGGTTATATGTTGGAGGAAACACGTGCGCGGGCAGGGCGTTCCAAGCCACCATCGTTCGGCAGAGAAACGAACGTTTAAAACGCTCAGTTCTCGCGAAGACGGTTTCCACGGTACGAGAGTCACATCTCTGCCCGGCACGCGTTGTTCGGGATCGGAAGGGAGAGGGTGGGATCAGATTGAAGAGACTTCAGAACACTCACTGGTAAATACGGTAGAACGCGGCCAAGGAAGCAATTGTTCGGCGCTGGGCTAGCGGCTCAAGGCTTCCCGTTACCTCCGGACAATCTATAATGCGAACAGCGCGTCGCTGCATAGCGTCGAGTGCGTCCAGCAAATACTTCGCGGAGCCGTCCCAGAGGTGAGAGCAGTATTCGACGCAGGGTCTAATCTGCGTTTTGTACAGCAGACACCTCTGGTGCGGTGTAAAGAATCGCTTTACCTTGTTCAGTATTCCTAGTTTCCGCGAAGCTAGCCCAATACATCTCTCAATGTATTTAGTATTATTGAGCTCTCGACGTACGTATATGCCAAGGATGTCTAGATTATCCTTCATTGGTAATGTTGCATTCTGAAGAGTGGGTAGGGGAAGGAAAGGGGATTTTTTCGCTGTAAATGCACACGCCTGTTTTGCGGGCATTGAACTCGACCAAGTTCTCGGCACCCCATTGGGAGATACTGTCGAGGTTACGGTCGAGATCAGCCACGAGTCGTCGTCTCTCCTCCTCAATCTCAGATCGCCCCGCCGTCGGACGAACCGAGTAACTCCCGTGCAGTGTGCTGTCATCTGCATAGCAATGAATGTTCCCGAGGGATAACATATCATTGATATGCAGAAGAAAGAGAGTTGGTGATAGTACGGACCCCTGCGGTACCCCGGCATTCACTTGCAAGAAGAGAGAAGCCTGGCCATCGCAGAGGACCCGCACTCGGCGGTCGTTTAAAAAGCTGGCAATCCAGCTGCACAGTTGAGGAGGTAGACCATATGCCGGAAGCTTGGAAAGGAGCGAAGCATGCCAGACCCTATCGAAAGCTTTGGCGATGTCCAGGCTAATAGCCAAGGACTCGCCGTACTTTTCCATAGCCCCACCCCATACATGCGTGACGAATGCCAGGAGGTCACCCGTTGATCGTTTTGGCCTGAAGCCATATTGCCGATCATTGATTAGCGAGTGATCCTCCAGGTATCGCATGAGCTGCTTATTGATAAGGAGCTCAAGCACCTTGCAAATGACTGAGGTGACAGCTATGGGTCGATAGTTGCCTGGATCGGAGCGATCCCCTTTCTTGGGGATTGGTTGTACGTTCGTCTTTTTCCAGACCTCCGGTACGAGCCCTGTAGAGTATGACAGGCGGTACAGACGCGTTAGTACTGGAGACAACTCAGCGGCACATTTTCGTAACACCACCGCCGGAATGCCGTCAGGGCCACTGGCTTTCCGCGTGTTGAGCGACCGCAGCACTGCCCGTACATCACATTGCCTGATAACAATATCAGGCATAGTGTGGCCACAGTTGGCGATGACGGGGGGCTGCAGGCCACGGTCATCGACGCGGGAATTAGCCGCAAAGAGGTCTGCGAGCATGTCCGCCTTCTCTTCGGCTTTGTGAGCCAGTGATCCATCAGGAAAACGCAGTGGTGGCAGCGAGGGTTGGCAAAAATTTGACTGTACTGCTTTGGCCAGTTGCCAGTATCCAACGGCTGCCCGTGGGGTGGGATGTGAGCTCTTGACCAAGCCGCGCGACGCGCTGGGCATCCGCTCTCTTGAAGGCCCTCTTGCTGAATCTAGTGGCCCTATTGTACGCTGCTTTGAGGCGGTTCACATTCGGGTCACGTGCCGCCCGAGCCCTGACCCAGGCGCGATACGCCGACTGTTTTTTCTGGACAGCCTCTGCACATTCACGCCCGAACCAGGGGCGAGCTTTGCGGATGCTGGCGACATCAGTGAAAGGGATATAATATTCTATCCCTAGACTGATCTCGCCAGCAACGGCAGCAGCGCTATCCGAAGGCGCCTTCCCTACAAAGCAGCGTAGGTTCCACGGGACGGACGCAAAGTAATCGCGGAGACCGTCCCAGTCTGCCGACGAGTAGTGCCATAGTCGTCGAGTCATTTGTTCAGCACGAGCAGGCGGTGGCACTTGGAAGCTGGCGTGCACCACACAGTGGTGGGAAGTGCCCAGTGGGGCGCGTACCGACACACTGTACTCGGCTGGGCGACTCGTCAGCAGTAGATCCAGCAAGGCGGGCGTGTGGTCTGACCTGTCAGGTATCCGGGTGATCCCCTGTACCATCTGGGTCAGCCCGTGGGAGAGAGCGAATGCATGGGCGGATCGTCCCGCATGATCGGTCCTAAGGGACCCCAGCCACTCAACGTGATGACCGTTAAAGTCCCCCAGGAAAACCAGGTCAGCGTTCGGGAACCGCACCTGCGCATCGTCAGCCATTTCGCTGAGGTATTCGAAAAGCCTTGTTGTCCCAGTGTCCCCTGTGTGGGAGCGGTAGACGCACACGTAGATCTGGCTCATAGAGCCATGATCCACGTGCAGCCAAAGGACGGAGTAGGAGGGGTTCTCTAGACAGCGCAACCGGCGGCAGCAGACATCCGCCCTAACGAACACGCACACTCCGGCTTTGTCGCGGAATTGTTCCTCAATGACATAACCCGGGTAACTGAGGTAAGACGTGTCTTCAGGGCGGCGTATCTGTGTCTCCGTAAGGAACATCACAGAAGGCCGTGCCGTCTCTAGGTGATGGTGGACGGTATCGAGGTTCGCATGGAGTCCGCGGATATTCGCGAACTCCACCTCAAAAGGAATCGACTTTGTGGGGTTTCTAGAGGCCGCTGTGTACCGTTTATAACTTTGTTGCACTGTCATGATGAGATATAGGGAAGCGTGAAGACAGGGCGTCATTTGGTGCGGCAGTAAGTGACAAAGTGCAGAGGCTAGCTTCGTCTAGAACCGTGTGGCTAGGTCGGAGCCGACCCGCCGGACGGAAGGGCTCCCAAACCCCCCTGATGCAAGGCCGCCGCTACCCCACACCGGTTACCACCCGGAGCGGCGACCCCACATCAGGATTATGCGCAACATGTGGGGCAGCCTCCTGGGATGGTTGGTCCCAGGCGGGCCCCATGACTATGTTGCGGGCGGCCGCGGCAACGCCGTTGCTAGGGGTCTCCCTGGCCGGCGAATCGACCCACACCACCCACACTAGACTCCGCTTCGCCCCCACTGGACCCCTGCCTACCGCACCATACATCGCCCTGGGCTCGGCAGTGCAGCTGCTGAACCCCTAACGCAACCCAGCCTGGGCTGGGTTACTTTGGGGGGCTTTAGCACAGCTGCACGGTAGTACCCCCCCGGACCAACACTGTTGTACCACCTGGTATCCACGTAGGGGCCAAAGCCACCACATGGGTACCGTAATATACGAACCTCGTCCGTTAATCAGCAGGTGCGCCACTAGCAGGTGAGGTCGCTGGGGCCCGATAGATGTAAGAAGGGCCCCTTTGCACCCTAAGGGCCCCTTTGCAAATAATTCTAAAGTAGTAGCATAGCAAGTAATCTTGTTTTGCTTATTGCGTAATATTTTTTACTCAAAAAGTAATGTCGCATGTTTCGCAATGTTCGGCTTTACAATGTTCCTTAGTAAAATATTGTCTTAACTATCCGACTTATACCTTCAATTTGCTAGAATATAGGTACCTACTACGACCGAATAGCAACTTACGACTAGCCAGGAACTGGCCAGCTAGGAAGTTTATTTATGACCACTGTATAGTGGGCGCCTCCATTATTCTAAAGCAAATTATCCCTATCCGGTACATCATAGTTGGCCATAGCCACCCCTTTCTATGACGCGAGTTAATTAGTTACATCCCTCATTCTGTCCGCAAAATTGTAGACATAAAATTTTACTGAGAATTACGACTCAGTTACAGGGACACCATTTTGTGCGTTTGGGTTAAAAGGTTTTTGGGGACTTTTGAAAGCACTTTGTGTAACTTTTATCATTACCGAAAAAGTCTGCAAACATTGACTCTGAGGTTAAAATTACTTGACGTGAATTTTTTGCATTTTAAGGCGAGATGCGAAAACTTTCACAAACTTGAAATCATATCTTAAATTTTAAAGTTTTTTTCATAAGAACTGTCGTGACCAAGGGAAATATGGACTATGGCTTAGTCACAGAAGGGTGATAATTTTGGGTTGTATGTATTTTCTACTGCCACATTATAAAAAAAAAAATTAAAAAAAAATGTTAGCGATGGACAACCCTTATCACTTAGAGGTATAAATAGATAGTAGTAGTCTATTCTCAGACCTACTGAATATGCATATAAAATTTCATAAAAATAGGTCCAGCCGTTTCGGACGAGTATAGGAACCAACACTGTGACACGAGATTTTTTTATATATAAGACTAGTGGTCGCCCGCGGCTTCGTCCGCGTGGTAATTTGGGTTTTTTCCCGTTCCCGTCGCTCTAGTGCCTTGAAAATTCGCAAAACGGACACAACCATCAACGACGTCTGACCTCACGCGTCTGCCCGTGTTCGGGTCGCGTACTCAGTGATGAGCGACCTCACTCGCCCCGCCCCCGCCCCGTTTGCCCGCCACCGCGCGCCGTGCCGCTGGACCGTCCGTAGTATCGCGCACTCGGTTTGTCATCGTCGCTTCCTACTTACTTGACACTTATCGTCATATTTATAACAATTCACACAATATCCTTATAAATTGTAGCCTATGTGTTATTCTGATGTATAAGCTATATTATTGTAAAGTTTCATTAAAATCCATTCAGTAGTTTTTAGGTGAAAGAGTAACAAACATCCATCCATCCATACATACTCACAAACTTATGCGTTTATAATATTAGTAGGATAGGATAAGTCTACTCCGAGATACGTATATACTATAGAGTAAACCAATTGCATACTTATGTAGTTCTTATATCTACTGACAGTATCCATAAGGTGAACGAAATTCAAATTATCGTTTCATGATAGTGAATAAAATTGTTCAAATACTTTTTGAATTAATTACGTTTAAGTACAAAGTTTCATGTTCAACAAGAAAGGTACAACTATTGTTACAATCTATTTCTTATGAATTTACTGGCAAAACTTTACTTATCCAAGTGCATGTTATTAGTTAGTTCTGGTTTGTTCCTTTTAGCTATTAACTTGTCAGGCGTACCAAGCTGTAATAACTCAAGAAACATAACAATATAACATTTAGACTATAGCAAAACTGTAAATTTTCATGTTATCTTGCAACTTCAGTCTTTTAATGGAAGGGCGAACTGCCCCTTGTATTTCCTTTGTATTTAATCTCCTTGTATTTCAAAAAATAAAACACTAATCAAATTAAAATCGCGAATATTTTGAGGAATTTGTACAATGAAAGTGTCCAAATTAATATGCACGAGGACACTCACATTGAATTAGAGGTAGGTAAAATCAGTACAACGACATCCACCTAGCCTTCTCCCAACGCAGTGGCAGATCTAAGATATTTTCCTCTGACCTCCACAACCAATGGGCGATATCGAAATTGTGTAGTTAGACCGGTCGGATTTTTGATTGAGGGCTCCAACTACCCCTAACGACACCCACCTGATGACCTGACTCGATGTTGCCCCCCAAAAGTCAGTACCTACTACATAACATCTAGAAAATACTCCGACACACAAATTAAGGTGAACTATATTGGGTTGCCAGACCAGAGTAGGCCGCCAAAGATTTACATCTCCAACATGCCTAGAATATCTCGCACAGACCGTATTCCCCGATCGGTACGAAAGATGAAGTTAATGCGGTTATTATGATATCTACTACCTTTGATAAGTTCTTGAGAACTTTTACTGCACTCGAGACACAAAAGATACGAGTACAAAATTGTTTTGGTATTTAGTAGCTAATTGACTTGTAACCATTTTTGCATCGTCACGGAATTAACCCGTAAATTGTTAGTACAGATAGTTTTTCCTCTATCTAATTATATTTTGCAAAATATACTTCATTTTAATTAATTTTTAAAAGTGTAAGATAGACTATCGCTTTTTTTATGTGATTCCATATTTTTTTAGTGAGTTAATTTTATGTGAAACACAAATTGAATACAAGTTTAAAATCTATACCTAAGTACTTGAATTAAGTTACGTCTATACTTTATATTTTGAATTGTTTACTTGTAACTCTTATTGACTGAGGGAGCGAAGCTACCGAAGGCTCCGTTTCAACTTGCAGACTGGGGAGAATTTCTTTCGTCTGTACCCATCTACGTCAGATCATGTTTGAGGCCGTATTTATCAACCGATTTGCATGAAACTTTACACACACACTCCTTGCTTACAATGAATAACATTTGAATGATATATTTTGGATTCGATGACAAATGAAAGAGTAATAAAGAAAATTGAAGAAGAAATTTTCTAAACAAAGCCGCTTCCGAAGTCTACGGTTCACAGAACCACTAGTATAAAATGTCTTAATTGTGAAAATTTATTTTGGTTACAGGTAAGTTCAGCGAATTTCTATTTGAAGTATTCGTGCTGTTTCATCTAAGAGTGACTGAGTATTGGAGGATAAATAAAATGTTAAACATCGGTCTCGACTACTCCGCCGTAGTAAGGTCAAGCCTGGGACCTATGTGGGAGACCCGTGCCACTCAGACATTAGATCGGCGACGATAAAAATCTACTACCAAGTACACCTCCTACCTTTAATTGAAATATAGGTAAGTGCAAGTAATACAATGCTGACCAAACATGGACTTCTGGAGCTTACAATATTTGATAAACTACGTGTTTAGATAGGATCTATATAAATACAGATTGCGGTAAAAAAAAAATTATTCCTATTGAAGATATTCGCAAATCGTACAAGGTCTGAAATAGTAAAGATACTCGTAATATCAAAACTCTAATCAAACTATAGTTTTAAAACTACACTATCATTAAATTTGAAACCCTGTCCATTACAAGATTAGAACCCATACATTTGTCACACGTGAAAGTAACGAATAACACTTACTAGTTTTACGAGGACAGAGGGATTCGTTAAAAGGGTGAAGCAGTCTTGTCACATTGTTTATTTAGTCGGACGGTCGGGCAAGCCTAATCCGAATCGATCGACTGCCGGAATGTGCCTGCTCTAGCTCGGAGACCATTCACCGTCACGTAGGTATACATAATCTACAAGTTTTAGGAACCTTGCAAGGTTTCGGTACGGCTACGAGAATGTAATATAAATATTTTGTTTGCTTCTGTACTTTTATGTAAGTAAGAAAAGCTAGCTTGATTATTATTTCAAATTGAAGTAGCTGACTATGTTCTGGCTTTGTTAATATTATACTAGTGGACGCCCGCAGCTTCGCCCGCTTGACAAATTATATTATAAACATAAATAAAAACCTTCCTCTAGAACCCCTCTATCCATTGGTAAAGACCGCATCAAAATCCGTTGCGTGGTTTTAATAAACTTTCTTTTATAATATGTAGTGATTGTGGACTTTACTTATATTTTTTAGATAGTTTATAGTTCACAAAATAATGAGGAATCAAGGAAAACCAGTAGATATTTAATACCAGTGTGGGTATTGAAATATTAAGTTTACTTAGGAGTCCCACTGAAAGCTTGAAGGCCCAATCTAACCTAAATAGTAAGTGGTACATCTGTCGATTAAAGGGAAAGGCTCTAGCAAGCATAAAAGATCTCGATTGTAGGCAATTTAGTCGCTAAAATTGGATGTATTATATTTTGCAACCTATCTCTATAAATATATTTATACAACATAATAATTTTAATTAAATTTAAATTAATTCACTTCAGTATTTATTGGTATGTAGTATGAAAGGTAATTAGCACAATACATTTTGTAATCGTTTACCGCACTAAATCACGAGATGACAAAATTATTCAGACCTCTCCGACTTCCAAACAACTATTATGTTTCTTAAGCAAAAAACAGGATGCATAGATCTTTTTAACGTGGACGCTTTCATGTTGTCTGTCATCAGTTCACTATTTGCTGTCCTTCTTTGTGTCTCACGTTGCTATATGACGGGTCTCTGTCAGATGTATGATGTAAATTCCCAATCTCATGTTTATAATATATTATGTATGCAAATTGGAACATTTCAATATTGCGCTTCGACGGAGCCAATGCGGCTTATTATAATTGAGTTCATCTGTTAATAAAATTATTTAACGTGCTTCTCCATAATTATGATGATTCATAATCAAAATTGACTTGAAGAAAGAAAGCAAAAGAACTATTTTATTTTTTTATTTTTATTTCCTTGGAAAACAAACAGTTCTTACAAACTATTTAGTGTGTAGTGCTTGATTATTAAAAACAACAAAAAACTTATAAACTTAACAAGAGTGTAAATATAAATTATAAGAAATAAGAACCAACTAAGACAATTCGAGAACGGATTTTAACCATGGTCAGATATAGTGCGAGTGTATTGAGATGGATTAGAGTTGAAAAAATCTAAGTCGGCAAGACTTCCCAGTTTGTTTAAGGAGTCAGCCGCTCTAACAAGAAATGATCCATTTCGGTAGTTTGTCTTACTTCTGGGAACGTGAAGTGGATATTGCAACCTAACCGATCTAGTAGGGACTCTTATGAGCAACTTTTCAAGGAGGTAAGGAGAATCTACTTTAGACTGCGCTATTTGGGGTGCATGGGTCAGATCCTCCACGCGGTGCACCCCGGGCAACGGCAGTGGCTGCAACTCTGCGGCAACATACCGTAGAGTTGTAGCTACTACGGCTAATTCTGGCCAAGGTGGGGGCCTTGTCTCCTCAGAAAATGAGGAGCACAGACCCACCACGGTGGGGGCCTTTCGAGGCCCAGGTCTCTCCGCCGACACTCTGCAGAGCAGAGTGCTGCTGTGCGGAGAAACCACCAGGGCGACGGGTCCGACATCACTGAGCTCATCAGCGGTGTCGGACACGGTCTCGTAGAGACCACCGTTCGGCCGAACCCCGCCTGGCAGCAGGCGGGAAGCCGGTTCTTCGGAATCGCGAGGAAGAAAACCTCGTTAAAAAATCACCAGCGGGGCGGGCGGAACGGTCTTGTGAAGACCCCCGCCCGGCCCAGCCGTAATCCTGAATTGACAGGATCGGTGGCCCCACTGGGCCGCGAGGATGAACACCTCTATAAAAAATTAACCCAATCCCAAGCTCTGACACCCGGTGAGGGGATGAATCGTGCAGGGGCGCTGTCACGCCTAGGGTGTCACCCTCGTCGACGGACGCTAAACAAAAAAAAAACAAAATGGCTTTGCAAAGTACGGATGCGAAAACTACCCAACGGGGAACTGGAGGTGAGGAATCCCTCCACGAACACCCGGCTGTGACTGATGCGGGGCTCAGGCCCGGCACCAGTCACAGCGACCCCCAACAGGTATTTGGGAGGGGTCAACAAAGCCCGATAGGCCAGGGGGTGTGCCTCAAAACCACCCCCAAAACCGACGCGGAGGTCGCGTCGACCACTGCTGGGACGGACGTCGTTCCCAGCTGCAAGGAAACGCAGGGTTCCTCTTTCTGGAAGACGCCCGGAAAGAGGACCCTGGAGAAGAAGACGCTGAAGGCGGGCCCGTCCCGCGACCGGAGCACTAGTGCTTCCGGGCGGACCCGATCTAGCGAGACCAGCTCCGAAGAGGGGGTGCCGCCAAAATTTATGGCGGTCACCCCGTCCGGTACATACCGGAAGACGCGGGTGAGAGGGATGCCAAAGCCCCCCGAGCCCCCCCCCAACGGTGCCGTTCTTGCCTAGTGGCAGGGACAAGGAGGTGCCAGCCGCGCGGGAGCTCATGCTGGCTCTTACCCGGATTGCGGAAGCCATGAAGGGTGGCACTAAGAACATGCATAATCATCATCTATGATGGCAGACGGTGGTTGCGCGCGTCGGCGGTGTCGTTCGTTCGTTCGTGTATTATTAATTGATAACAATTAAACTGTATAGGGTAATTTAGGTCGGGGTAAGAGGCAGATAGTGAAGACGGCCGTGACTCACGCAACGTCTTCACTTGATGAGCTCCTAGCGCGGAGCGTCCCCGTTGAGGAGCAAAAGCTTCGGGGTCAGGTGGCCAGTCTGGAGGCGGAGCTTGCCGCGTCCCGGCAACAGATGGAGGCCCTGCGACAGGAGGTCGCGAACCTGACCAAGCTGGTCAAGGGGCCTCCCGGGACCCAGACTGGGCATCCCATGCCGCCTTCCCCGGCGTCTACTAGGACGGCAGCTGAGACCACCTCCAACGCGGCGCCTGGATCGCCACC
Organism: Nudaria mundana; assembly: GCA_963556515.1. NCBI lineage: Eukaryota > Metazoa > Arthropoda > Insecta > Lepidoptera > Erebidae > Nudaria > Nudaria mundana. The sequence continues at coordinate 6,520,427 of OY748295.1, read as the reverse complement.
ACGGCCTGCGATTGCTTGGTCGCCGCCACGGCCTGCGACTCTTACCGAGGTCATGGCGGCGATCGAGAGGCGCCTCGGCGTCCTTGAGGAACGGGCGTACCGCCCTGCGCTGACGCAGCCCGCGTTGTCGTACGCGGCTGTTGCCGGCGCCGGCGTTGCGCCCCGCCCTAGAGGCAGGCCTCCTAGCCGCCCCCCCCCTGCCCCCATCCGCTGTCCCAGTGCGGCGGACGCCGGCCAAGGCTGCGGCTATCTCGCGGAAGGCCAAGGGGAAGGGCAAGAGGAGTGCCACCCCCGCTGCCCCCAGGGCCGCTCCCGCTGTTGCTCCCGCTGCTTCTTTACATCCCTCCAGGCGGGAGGGATGGGAAGTAGTGGGCGCTAAAAAACAGCGTAGGAAGAAGAACAAGAATGCGGCCAAAGCCGTCGCGGCGAAGGCGCCGAAGAGGCCCCGTCCCCCTCGCTCCACCGCTGTCGTCCTGACGGTGACGACAGTGGGCGCGGAGAAGGGTGTGGGGTACGCCGACGTCCTGAGGACTGTAAAGGCCTCAGTCGACCTAAAGGCCCTCGACATTCAGGGGGGGGCTCCGGTGCAAGAACACTCGCACCGGCGCTCGCCTCCTCGAGGTCTCCGGCGCCTCCAGCGGCCCTAAAGCCGATGCCCTAGCGGCTAAGCTGCGGGAAGCCCTGGACGCAGAAGCCGTCCGCGTCACCAGGCCTACCAAATGCGCCGCATTGCGCATCTCAGGTTTGGATGACGCGGCCACGACGGAGGAGGTTATTTCCGCCGTCGTGGAGGCGGGCGGCTGTCCCCATGACCAGATCAAGGCTGGAGAGATCACCTTCAGCCCCACTGGTCATGGCACGACAGTCGTCCAGTGCCCCGTCGCGGCGGCTCTCAAAATAGCGGACGGACGAAGCCTCCTTGTAGGGGGCTTCTCAAAGGCGCAGGTGCACCTCCTGCGTGCCCGGGAAACGAGATGTTTCCGTTGTATGGTGGTAGGGCACGTGGGAGTGCAGTGCACAGCGGAAGACACCGTGGGAGACCGGTACTTCCGTTGCAGCCGGTCCGGCCATAAGGCCAATGGCTGCGAGGCCCCGCCTCGCTGTTATAGATGTAAGGCGGAGGGCAAAACGGCGGACCATCGGGTCGGCAGCCGTACCTGCGCTGCCTCGAGGCCAAAGCCTCGTCCGTCCGCTGGTGGCAGCGGGGGAGCCGCTTCTACGCGGCCAAGTTCGCGGCGGGATGCTGACATGGACGTCCATTAATGTACGCCCATGTCTGCAACCTGCAGGTGAACCTGAACCACTGCTGCGCTGCTCAGGATCTTCTGTACCAGAGCATCGCGCAGTGGTCCATTAACTTGGCCGTGGTCGCCGAGCCGTACTACGTCCACCCGGGGAGCCCGGTGGACCAGGACGGCTCGGCCTGTTGTATATTTGGGGGTTCCGCCGCGGACACCTCACGCCTTGCATTCATTGCAAGCGGCCGGGGGTGTGTTGCGGCGGAATACGAAGGGTTTGCGGTCGTGTCCGCCTACATCTCGCCGACTTTGGACGAGCCTCAGTTTGAGATATGGCTCACTGAGCTCGACGTCGTCTTCGCTGCGTGCCGTCCTCGCCCTGTCCTGCTCCTGGGAGACTTCAACGCCTGGAGTGTGGCATGGGGCTCCCGGGAAACTAGGGACGAGGGGAGGCTTCTTGAGGACTGGACCAGAACGCGTGGTCTGGTAGTCCTCAACCGGGGGAATGTCGCCACCTTTTGGCGGCGGGGGACGGAGTCGATCGTGGACGTTTCTTTCGCGACCCGTGCCCTCGCCGACCGTATTTCAGGCTGGCGCGTGGAGGAGGGTGTGGAGACGCACTCGGACCACCGGTTCATCCGATTCGATGTTGCACCCCCACCTGGCCTCCCACAGCCAGTCGAAAATCCCCCGGATCCGCGTTGGGCATTTCAACGTTTAGACCGGGAGGCTCTCCTGGAGGCGGCAATCGTGCAGGCCTGGATTCCAGCTCCGGACAGGCCTGCCGATGTGGAAGCCGAAGCGGAGTGGTTCAGGAGAGCCATGTCGTAAATCTGTGATGCGGCGATGCCTAGGGTTACACCCAGACCGGCAAGGAAGCAGGTGTACTGGTGGTCGCCGGAGATTGCACAGCTGCGCGCAGCATGCATCTCCGCCCGCCGCCAGTACACCAGGTTTCGCCGGAGGCATCGCCGCCCAGACGACGCGGCAGCCCGAGAGGCGGAGCTTTATCAGGCATACAGGGAGGTCAAAGGTATTCTCCAGGAGACGATAAAGCGGGCCAAGACGGCGGCCCGCGAGGAGCTCCTGGAGACCCTGCAGCAGAACACATGGGGGCGCCCTTACCTACAGGTCAGAGAGAAACTCCGACCCAGGGCGCCCCCACAGACCCAGAGTCTCCAGCCGCAGCAGCTGGAGCGGGTCATGGACTCCCTGTTTCCGACGAGCGCGGAGGAGCACGTCCCTCCGCGCATGGCTCCGTCTCTGCCCGACGCGGATAGCACCCGCGAAGACGACGTACCCGAAGTCAGGGTGGGGGTGCTAGGTGCGGCAGTACTCCGGCTTAAACGCCGGAAAATCACTGCCCCCGGACCCGACGGCATTCCTGGCCGTGCGTGGGTCCTGGCTCTCGAAGAACTCTGGCCTCGACTGATGGGGCTCTTTAGCGCATGCCTCGAAAGGGGCCAGTTTCCCAAGGTGTGGAGGACGGGGAAACTGGTCCTAATCCGTAAGGCGGGGCGGCCGGTGGACTCACCGTCCGGATATCGGCCGATCGTGTTGCTCGACGAGGTGTGTAAACTCTTTGAGCGAATTATCGCGGAACGCCTCGTCGAGCATCTCACGAGTGTGGGGCCAGACCTGGCGGATAACCAGTTTGGTTTCCGTCGGGGACGCTCCACCGTGAGCGCGATCATGCGCGTGAAGAGCCTGACGGAGGAAGCAGTCTCACAGGGCAAGGTGGTGGTGGCGGTGTCTCTTGACATCGCCAACGCTTTCAACACCTTGCCATGGAGCTGCGTTAGGGAGGCGCTCGTGTATCACGGAACGCCTCTCTACCTCCGTCGTATTGTCGAGAGCGCCATAGCTTTCTCCAGCTGGCTCGGGCCAGCTCGGCGAGATGTGTCGTGCGGTGTTCCACAGGGGTCGGTCCTGGGGCTGCTTCTGTGGAACATCGGCTACGACTGGGTGCTGCGGGGTGCGTTGCCTGAGGGCGTCAGCGTAACGTGCTACGCCGACGATACCCTCGTCACGGCGCGGGGTGCAACGTACCAGGAGGCAGCACTCAAGGTCACGACGGGTGTTGCTCAAGTCGTGGGTCGGATACGGCGGCTGGGACTGGAGGTGGCCTTGCACAAGTCCGAGGTTCTGTGCTTTCACAGACTTCGGAACGGTCCACCTGAAGGTTCCAGCATAAATGTGGGAGGCGTTAGCATCGGCATCAAGCCCTCGATGAAGTACCTAGGGATCGTACTTGATAGCCGATGGAACTTCGGACCACATTTCCGAAGTTTGGTCCCTAAAGTGACGGGGGCATCAGTCGCGCTTTTGCGACTCATGCCCAACCTAAAGGGACCCAACGCCTCCTGCAGGAGACTGTACCTGGGGATCGTGCGGAGTATGGCCCTATACGGGGCTCCCGTATGGGCGGCGCCTTGGCCGTCAAAACAATAAGAGGGTACCGCACGATCTCCGGAGAGGCTGCATGTCTCCTAGCCGGGACCCTCCATGGGACCTGGAAGCGAGAGCCCTTGCGTCATTGTTCCAATGGCGCAAGGAGGCGCTGGAGCGGGACCACAGGCCTACGTCTCGAGAAATCGAGGACCGGCGGTCCCAACTCCACCAGGATCTCATGGAGTCATGGAGGGGGCGACTTGAGCAACCCAGATGGGATAGCACCATCATCGCGGCGGTGAGATCGATCATGGACGATTGGCTGCAGAGGCAGCATGGTGACCTCACGTATCGTGCGACGCAGATCGTTACCGGGCATGGATGCTTCGGTAGCTATCTGTTTCGCATCCATCGTGAGGTCACACCCCGGTGTCAACATTGCGAGGTTTCCGGCGACGACACCGCACTCCACACGTTGGTGGAGTGCTCAGCGTGGGCGAGTCAGCGCCGGGACCTCGTAGTGGGTCTGGGCGTGGATATCCTCTCGCTGGAAACCATGCTCCAAGCCGTGGTCTCCAGCGCGATTAGGTGGAACGCGGCCGTGTCCTTCTGCGAGCAAGTCATGCTCGCGAAGGAGGCGGCCGAGAGGGAGAGGGAGCGTACTGAAGCAGGCTAGAAGGGTTGCGTGCTGCGGGGCCTTTGCCCCATAGCACGCAACCAGATTCACTCACTGACGCGGGATAAAACCCTACCCCAACGATGCGGGATTCTCATCCCGACCTAACCCCCGCAGAGACCACAGAGGTGGTCAAAGTCCGCCGGGCACCACTGGCAAATACGTTCTGCTTGTAACCAGAGACGCCCGGCAACGAACGTTAGAGCGGCCGCGGCCCTAGGCCGCGGAATTAAAAAAAAAAAAAAAAAAGACCGCTTTTTCAACTAAGAATGTCACATCTGCGACTTCCCTTCTTTCGTGTAGTGGCAATAGGTGTTGTCTTTTACATCTTGCCTCGTAGCTGCTATCGCGCGTGTTACATTTATACTGTAAATATCTCGTAAATTTGTGTTGTATGGATTCCAATCTATCTATGTAAACGTTATACTGCTATTCACATACCGTTTTTTTTGGTTTCATTTTCTGCTACCTACTTCACTTCTTATTTTGAATTTCGAACAAATAATAATTCATTAAGTTACATACACGCTTTTATAAATAAATTAAATCATGCAAGTATTTCCATTCGATATGTCAATAATGTTTGACTTCAATTCGACCTAATTAACAGTTCTGACTAGCATTTGAATTTAATTGGAATACAACAACAAATCACAATCCAGATGGAGCCCCGGTACAACAGTTAAATGGAATATTTGATTTCCGTCTAGTAATAACAGGTAGGTATTCAACATTCCAAATGACAAGTGGTCTAATAGTTGAACTAAATACTTCCCTGACTACTGATTTACGATTTGTTTGCGTACTAATATCTTTGCTCAGCTAAACTAATTTGTAACCCGACAGCGGAAATTATATCTTGTGTTGGGTAATCGTATTGGAATTATTTAATAATTATAATGGAAAATAATTTATTATGAACGTTGTTTTGACAAACGGTAATCACTTGGTGTTAAGAGTCGACTAAACATGTTGACCCATTTTAAGTGCCTTTTCAACCGACTTCCGAAAATAGGAGGAAGTTCTCAATTCGTCTGTATGTTTTTTTTAATTTTGACTGGGTGAACTGAAATAAAAGCTACTATTTGCCAAGTGGTTCCATTTCAATTTGGTCCCATTCCGACAATTATTTGGCCCCATTTCGGTAATTTGAAGGCCTTTGGTTGTTATGTCCATTTTTGATGTGTATTTTTGTACATAAGTACATTGACAATTCCTTTGGTTACTGTAGACTTAGATAGCTAGATAGCTAAGTTCATAAGTATTATTGAAACCCTTATTTTTCTTGTAGGTAGTAACTTACCAAATATCAAACGTAAAAAAATTTGAATATAATATTTTTGTAGACACAATAAATTTATTCCTAATGCTATCGCAACCCTATGCAAAAGAACCATTGCATTAGCATCTTGTTACCGCATACGCATAGCAAGATCACCCTTTTTAAATTGCCAAAACAACCTTTGATCTTCGCATTGTTATGTACCTATGTTCACAAAAATATTCTCTACACCGTTCTAGAGGAACGTATATGTTAATAAATAAATTCTAATAAAAAAATGACTAGTTACCTAAGAATAAAATAAGGAGTAGCGCGAAATTTGCATTGTTTCATGATGTAGTGAGCAAGAAATAGGAACGGTTACATGGTCTTTAACGTGATATACTTGGTCGCCGCAGTCGTAAACGTACCGTTACGCTGCAGCATATATTTCAGCGAAGCGAGTTTAAATTCAAAATTCTGGCATCGTAATAACCTGGGTAAATCAATTAGTTACCTAAATAATACGAATGTAGAGGGACAGGTGGATAAAGGTAGACCAAAACGAACGTACTGCATTCCCGTCGTAGACTTGCGTGCTTACCGAAAAAAAAGCCAAGTTTTAGTGAACTTGAATTTGAACTGACATACTTTTAAACTGACATTTTTATAAACTGACATTATATTTTGTAATTATTTAGGTTAGATACCAACATTGACATATATTTCTTTTCATTTTTGTCGGGACTTCTAATTAATATGACTATTGCTAAATTTAAACTTATCTACCTACTTTATATTGACATTACCTTATTTGATTTAGTTCTTGTGCATACAGCCGGCCTATATAATGTTATTATAATTTTTCATTTAAATTGTACCTAGATTATTATTTAAGACTATTATTTTTGAAATTAATTGTATCGTATTGTTTTATGGGTCATAAAACTGAAAATAAAGAATTTGAATTGAATTGAAAAATTGAATTGAAAATTGAATTTAACTGCTCAGTGGGGTGAGTACGCATGAAAACATTAAGAATATCATGATCATCACCCTACTGACGCTTACTGCTGGGCATAGACCTCCACCAATTTATCAAGTAGGAGACCTAAAAGAAATATTCCAGAATTACAGTAAATAGAAGTCCATAGTCCCTGCCTGCCCAAAAGTAATCCCTAAAGTGATGAGTATTCCGATCTGATGAAATGACGGGCATTGTTGTGTTCATGAATCACCTACAAAAGTAAAGATAAACGACAGACAGAAAACAAATTAGTTCCAAGAAGAAACATAGATAAAGCATTACCAATCTGTCGTCGCTTATCATGTGTTTGCAATCGACTACAACTTATGTGCAAAAACGAAGCCTATCGCCATGTGTGGGGTAGCTATAATTTATATAGATTGTTTTAAATAAAGAAATGGCGTTTCTACAAAAATATACTATTTTTATACGAAACTTTGGTCCACAGTACGTATTGTTGTACTGATTAGAAAAAAAACTTACGTTTTGATTTCAGCACTAACTATCAAATTACTCTCAATAACTGAAGCTGTGGTTTATCTAGTACAAACGGATTAGCTTTGATGTGATGAATTGCAATGGGCTTACATTGGGCAAATAACTACATCGAAAGTTTTCATAAAGATTGAGACATCTTATCCATACCATCATGATAGAAACGGGTTTGCGGTAAGATAAAGTGCCCTCAAAAGGACTTACCTACCTCTTCAAAACTTTAACCCCTTACTATTGTGAAGTGCATATTTAAGCGAGCGGGGCTTTCTTGTGAACTTTCTCCTTGATTTGAAATTTACATTCGTTGAAAACCAATTCACGGGTTAAATAAATTCGGCTAATTCTTGGGTTTGTAATTGCAAGGGATTTGTTTACTTGTAATTAACAAAGAGTGGTTACTGGATTTTTAATTAAGAACCAAATGATTTTCTTTGATACGACGAATATAGTGATTTGGTATACTACATTTCGATTTTAAGAATCAATAAAAATATATGAACCGTGATATAAAATATAGCTTCTTGCGAGCATAAAACTTCACGTGGTTTTATGTAACATTTCTATTTTTATTTTACTACTGATGAAAAAGTTAGTCTCTTTATCTATCGTTTTATGATTATTATTGAATATAAAACTTGTTTTGAAAATTAGGCGAACTTTATAGGTAAATTAGTTACTCAACACTCACAGAAACGTGCAGCGAGTGTAGGCGTCGTTTTTTATTGTAAATTTGATAAATATTTGGAATTTTAAATTAAAACTATGTATTATCAGGTAGAACTATAAGTTATAAGAATTGGAGTTTTTACAGTTTGAGGTTTTGTTGAACTCTTTTAAACAAGGTTGAGACACTGGGGTCATGGGGTCCGAGTGCTCGCCGCCTTTATAGAGACATTGCTAAACGTGTAATCGATGCTTCTCAGGACCAGAAGGCTGGCTATTTTCTGGCCCAAAGAATAAGTATCGCCATCCAACGTGGCAACACAGCCAGCATTCTGGGAACCTTCCCAGTCGGCAATGACGCGGAGGATTTTTTAAACGATATTTTGTAATGTAAATATTTTTAGTCTATAATTAAACAAGTAAATTTAACCACTGAAAATTCGTAGCAGAAGCAAAGTCCTACCTTTTAATAGCTATATTTTGCAATAGATGTTTATTTATATTTTTAAACATATTTATTATTTATTTAAAAATAGGTAAATAAATTCTCTAAGTAACTATCGTAATCTTTCATTTGCCATTTTGTCAAAACTAAGTTAATTAGAATTAGAATTAAGTAGCTACGAATTAAGGTATGTACTACATAATGAATTCACTAGTCACTGTAAGTTTTAAAAACAATCATTCTAGTCAAGATCCATTTTATCTAAACTGGTTTTAAATATACACTGGCAAATAAAATATTCTTACAATGCTGTCAGAGAGACAAGTTGAATAAATATTTTGTATGTCTCTCTAGAGATTTAACGGCGAGACAGAAATTGCTCGGTCCTTGCTACTTAAGTTCGAGTGGTGGTGAAATAGGATTCTTGTAATTCTAAAGCTGAGCTTTGAGTATTGTGAAAAGCGTAAATCGTATTGTTAGCAAACAAAATTGCTTCTTACTTTATTAAGTTTTAATAATTTTCAGAAAAGTTTTTTTATAGAATTGCGAATCAAAATGTTTTTGGTATTAAAGTTCATTACATGGAAAATATCTCCAAGAATGGCTTTCCTACTGTAATATTACACAACATAAAAGAATAGCCACCTGCGTTGCAGAGCGGAATGGATTGTTGCCACTTTTTATTCGTTCGAGTCTCAACAAAAAAGCAAGCTAGGTATGAATCGGCCGCTTGCCCACAACAGTTTTGCCACCGCACAACTCTATAGCCACGTCCTGTTCCATACAAACTGGGTCGATAATCGCATAGCTTCAAAAATTTAATTTATTTAATAGCTCGGTCGTGTAATACGAGATTTGCGGCCGTGAAAGCCAGTGTCGCTGAGCTTCGTGTATTAGATTACCTACTCTTTGTGGTTTGTATTGTAGAGATGCCATGAGCATTGTGGTCACAAAGCTTCTCACGACGATGCCGCTGCTTATACGAACGTGTCTAATCCGAATTCCTACTATTGTTTCAAGTGGAAGGTTTCATTAACACTTATTTTCTCACATCTAACGGTACACATCGCTTAGAAACGCACAGATTTCCCTTAATCTAATAGTGTAATTCTCAGTAGCTTAAAAAATGTTTTATTTGTCTGGTACAAATTTATTCTACAGTGTGTTCTAAAGATACTGTGAAACTGTATGCGGTATAGCTCTTGTGAATAGTGCGGGTAATTTATTCGTTCCCTAAAGCAGTGCATCACCGAAGACTGCGCTGCTGCTGCCCGTAGCGTGGGTGGCACCCACCATTGTGACAAAATAATGTCTCCTCACTATAACCTTCTACCGTTCTAAAGAACACTCCATAACACGTCTTATTTATTCAACTGTTGAGCTGAAATTTAAATACTTCACAGTGCCAGATGGTATGCTTAGATAACGCTGAATAATCAACGCTTAAAACGTCTGGAAAAGGAAGATACGGTAAAGTAATATGAATAACAAAACGACAAAGATATATTTCTATTTAATTCTTATTACTTGCAACCCGCAATTCTATAATAAATTATAGGGCTTGGTGGATCCTGAACTTTATAGTCATGGAACTGAATCGACAAATAGTTATGCATTGTATTGTAGGTGGGCATGTTCTATCTAAGTTGCTTTGATCTATTTTTGATTCAGACTTGATACTGCCAGCGATTGCGTTTCTCGCTTGAGTCGGCATCAAAACTCCAATTTTCCACCAGAGTGAGTTTCCCAACAATTGATGCGTTGTGACGCGGCGACAGCTCGTGCGCTTGCGACTAATTACTTTCGCCAAGTCGAACTTCCCCGTAACCGGGTAGGGCTTCGCTTCAACGTCGTAAGAGTTTTTGTTACACTATTTTTGCACATGAAGTTTGCAGTCAGAATAAATTGAACTGATGTGGTGAAAGACATTTAGTTTGTTTACACAAGCAATAATCATATTCAGTTTTATGGTCAATGAACGAGTATTTTATTTATGTAGTGCTCTCGAGCTAAAACTCATTATATACAGTACTTTAACACAAATTCTTTATCAAATTGAATAAACATTAGGGTGTGAGTTGTGTGTGACATGTGTCATTGGTATTACACATCATTGAAAAAGTGAACAATAAGTTAGTGGAATACAACGTACCTAATCAGACGATAGAAATAGATAACAACCACGCAATCGACGCATTATCTTTGTCTAATATCGAAATATAACATAGTATTATATCCTGTTAGGACCTTTTTATAGTTAAATTGTTAATTTAAATAAATTAACAGACAGAAATAAAATTTCTAAATGTAATATAATTTGGATGTTTCTCTTTTGCCAAATAAAATCAAAATACCTAACAGACAAATCAAATTACAAATGACTAAATGAAGTTAAAGCAACCTTGTAATTTTAATACGAACGAAATCTCCACTGAACATGAAAACTTACTTATGCCCGTCATGACCACGAGGCTCGGTGATGTGTGAACAGAGCCACTGTCGTGTGGGTGCGTGGCTCCATGCCAATACGAGATTCGTTCCTGCCGACTGCTAGCATGCTCGAACGTGTGTAGTGATTTATGAGACTAACTTTGCTGTTGAACAGTCCATTGTAAATGACATGAGAAAGGTGGATGATGATAATATGAAAATTACTAACAACTATCTAATGCGGCTTCACGCGACAAGCTTAATTTATTATGATAATAGCACTTGTGTCCTCACGTTGGATTTTGATGAAATATGTATTGTGTGCCGACAGACAGATGAACAGACAGAAATGCAGGCATACAGACAACAATGAAAAACGGCTTTTTTGTATTTTACTAATGGCACGGGTTTTTTATGTGATCTGGTATGTAAATAATTTGTTCTTAAATATTTAGATAGAAATTATAAATCACAAAACCTGAAGTGTCATAGGCAGGACTCGAACCCACGGGCACTGAACCATTGAGCTACGATGGCCAATACCGACATCATCCAGTCTTTGCTTCGTATAATGTCTAGATCTTGTTATTAGATTAGTCCTGCCGTTGACATTTCAGTTTTTGTGATTTATAATTTCTAAAGAAATGTTTATAAGAATACTTAGTAGAAGTAAACTCATTGGGGTCAAATACATAAATATTGTTGTTATTGTTTTGCCTGAAGATTTCTGCTGTCTGTTTGTTGAAATTTAATAATGAGATGCCTATTACCAAGCAAATAAAACTATCATGTCGTGTGTTACATGAAGTTGCCATAAATAAGTCATCAGCAATAGCACCAAATAGTTCCGAAGGACATATGTTGCTAAATGTTTAAGTACATTCAACCTAAATAATTCATCAGATAACTTCCTGTTTAACACTAGAGTCGTGTAACGTGAGAAACTTCAAGGTATGCAGGTTGCGAATAAATTATTCATTCTTCTTTTTTTTTTTATTTTTTTTTTTTATTCTTTATTGTACAGATTTACAAAACACAAAACAAACAATAACAATATGTACAAAGGCGTGCTTAAGCCAGTAATGGCTTTTCTTCCAGCAGACCTTAGAGGATATAAATAATACTAAAGAGAGAAGAGGAAAGTGTAAACACGTACACATACAAAATTACATATTATACAAGAAGAAAATTAAACTAATAAATGTAATACATATAACAAAAATCAAATACATACACATAAGAACTTAATAATATAAGACTAAAGCTAAATACCTACATGCTACATACAGATGTAAATATACTTACTAAATAAGAAGGAGATAATATGATACAAATGAAAGTCAAAAGAATAATTATGGAAAATCATAGTTGGGAGAGGAAATGCTCCTTTACCCTTTTCTTAAAAATGTCCAATGAACGACTAGCACGGATATCATGTGGTAGTGAGTTCCATAATCTGACAGCCTGAATTGTAAACGAATTGTCATAACAACTAGAGGCATGAGCAGGAGTTCGAAGAAGTAGGGATGAGGAAACACGACATGCTTTGTCTCTAGGCACCAAATACTCAAAACGCTCACGCAGATAGGCAGGAGAATTAGGATTGTGAAGAATAGTATAGAGAAGAGAAAGGATATGATGGAGATGATGGTCTTCATGGAGACTGTTAGTAGACTTGGACCACACTTGAATCGCGTTAAAAAATAGTAAGTCATTCGGAAGAAGTACACAGAGCGTGCCTTATGATATTTTTACGTGTAGTAAAAATAATAAAAACCAATAAAAGGGAATCTTTGCGATATTTCTTGATGATTTTTAGGCAACTTAGAATTTAAAGCAAGATATCTCTGGTTTGAACTACTATACAGAGTTGTAATAGATTTTTTTATACTGCCCGGTAGGCGGTAACGGCTTGCCCCCTATAACTTGGGACCAATAAATTTACTGACAATGTGTGAATGTGTAATGCATCTCATCATACCCCTTCGGGTTTTCTTGACCATTTTCCAGACCATTTTAATAAAATGTGCATAGTTGAACAAACATTGAAAAGTTTCATACGACCTAGATTATTTAACTTTAGTAACCTTCCAAATGTATTTCACCTTATGAACCAATAAACTGCCTGTAAGGATCACCACAGTGTATTTAGAACGTAATTGGATTTAGATGGACCTTTGATATGCTAATGTGAGTGGACAAGCAACATGTGGCATGCACCACGCCACGCGTCACTTCAACTGATAAATTAGTTTCTAGAAATTTACATAGATGGCTTTGTATACCATTATTTTATAAACTTCTGTTTCGTACTTCTACATTTCTGCTATTGTCAAGGTCTGAAAAGTGGAATACCTTAATGTTATTAAATAAACAGGAATCTTACCCAAATTACCTGATTTAAAGTTATAGGATACGGCTAACTAGAAACTTTTGATTTCTAGGGTCAATATAAATCACAAACAAAGTCAAGAAAGGCCTTAGTAATTTTCTTGAAAGCTCACAAAAATTACCGTCAGAGCTTTAGACTTATTTACCTACTCGTTGAACTATTTATGTATAGAATTACTATGCCAAGTTCTGACAGTTTGTTTAGCAGGGTTAAGCTATTCCTAGCTAGCCTAGGGAGACCTAAGTCTATTATGTAAACAATTTTTTAAGAACTTAATTATAATAAATAGGTAATGAAAACTGAACTAGCTCCCTAAAGCTTTATTGTTTGGCTATACATATTTGACTAAGCGATTGCAAATAATTAGACTGCAATGAAATTATAATAGTTTATGAAAATGTTGATGACACAAATAGGTTCTAAAGAAACGAGCCTTGTTCTTTATAGTATAACCAGTGGTCGCCCGCGACTTCGTCCGCGTGGTAATTTGGATTTTTTCCCCTTCCCGTCGCGCCGCGTCATATTTTGAACAATTCACACAATATCTTTATAAATTGTAGCCTATGTGTTATTCTGATGTATAAGCTATATTATTGTAAAGTTTCATTAAAATTCATTCAGTAGTTTTTACGTGAAAGAGTAACAAACATCCATCCATCCATCCATACATACATACATACATACATACATACATACATACATACATACTCACAAACTTTCGCGTTTATAATATTAGTAGGATACGAGTGTTCAAATCCTTAGTTATGTACAGTTTTATACACTACTTTATCTAATCTCATCCGTTTAGGCATTTAAAAACCACTAACTTGAGCAAATTATCGACAATATATGGCGCCAAAACACAACAAGGGGTATGGCTGACAGACTTTAGCCTGTTATTAGTAGTAGACTGTACAATAATGGTTTTACATCTTCTATGAAAGTTGTATAAAAAGTTGGAGGTAAATTTTGACATTCAGACGTAATGACCTAACCACTCACCCGGACTCAAAATTTGAGGCGGTATGAAGTTCGCCGTAACACCTAGTAATGTGATATTGATAAATATTTAACTAACGTTTATTATGTGCCTTACCTAACTTAAGCACGAGTAGTATGTACACCTAGGTAGTACATAGACATAATAATATCAATCGTCGTTAACTTATGTGTTGTTGTTATTCCTTTCTCATCACTGTACCTACCTACTGTTGACGTGCGCCCTTAGCCTTGCACGTTCGAAGGGTATATTTCCGATTAAAGCACCTTGTCTCTCCCCTTCACCTTTCCTCACTTATTGTGTCACCCTCGTCACGATTTTTCATAGACGTAACACACCCATCCTCTTCAACGCACTTTATTTGCGAAGCACGTTTTCCTGGCAGACATTTGCTCAGGAGGTTTAAAATGAAGACTCTCAATCTATATTTCAAACCTTACTGTCCTTGTTATAGGTTAAAGAAAGTGTGCAATGATATTTTGGTGGTGTTCAGGGTGATCACGTATTATGACTTGCTGAATCAAGGGGATGTGTTTCGTTTTGTGGTGACATTATTCATTATAATTTATGCGATTAAAGAAATGAGGTAGACAAATTGTATGCACTTGAGCATTGTCATGAAGTCCCTGATAACTTTTTTATATATAAAGGTCGCGAGGCGTAAGCGGAGCTTTGCATTTGTGTAAGTGCAGTGTACGTAAACGTTTATGTAACCTCTTTTACATGTGTTGTACACACAGATACAAAAAGAGTTTTTACTCTACTTTTCGTGGTCACTCACACAAATGCAAAGCTCCGCTTACGCCTCGCGACCTGTAACACTATTATCTTATGCAAAGATGCGTTTGTTCGTCATAAAGCTATAGGAGTTATTACACGTTTGCTTAGTTTATTATTCGCAACCATAATCATATTTTCTTAAAAACTTTGCCGTTCATATCTGTGATGATTGCCTATTAACATTCATGGTATGAATAAATTAGTGTTACATATTCAAATATTTTTTTGATCGACAACTCATTTACTATCAATCTGCTATGAATCATGTAAAATTGTAGTAATAAACTTGTTGAAAAAGTTGAATAACTATTCTTTTCTTAGATTATATATTGATACAGAATACAATTTAACGTAGATAATAATATATCTACATGACGTATAATCAAAATATTTATATTTATTAATTGGAAGGATAGTTTTAATTTAAGCAATGATTGCGTATTTTTATTAATTACCTACATATTATTATTATATCGTTGTCATAACATAAACTTTGCTTAGTTTGACTAGACTAGAATAATAAATGTCCAGACTTATATTAGAGGGTAGGTATATTATTTATAAAAAAACACGTTAATCACAAAAACTGATTTCAAATTACGGGAATGGGACTTCATTTTATTAAATTATGACCAAAGTAAGTAGTTTTACAACCCCTTTGGTGAAAAACTTAAGTTCAGTTAATTAGTGTATGAAAATTTGGCGAGTCTCCACGCTTTGATGTTCACTTTGTACTGAGCTTGTTTAGTTTCAAGAAAAGGGAAAATTAGTTTGAGGCTATGTTTTGTAACCTTTGACTTTGTTGTAGAAATTTTGTTTTAATTGTTGTACTACAGTTACTACGTAAAGCTAACAGCAGTTTGGGACTAAAAGTGAAATGACTTTGCTTTGAAATAATATGTCACTTTTCGTTTTAATTTTCATAATAAATGATAGGTACTTAGTAAGTAATTAAACAAACCAATTCTGGCAAAACTAACATATTCTCGCAAAGTAAATGAGAAAGTACAGCATCAGTATTATATTAACATCGGGAATGACATATGTTACTGGCGAAAACCGGGGGCATAAAATATTTAGGAGTTGTTTAAATGCTTGCGCAGTCCTTAAACTTTAATTTTTAATACCCAAACCTCACATTTAAGTAGGTACTTATCTAAATATTTGAGTGACGTTTCTGTATTTGGCCGTTAGTCTATTAAACAAACACAAAGACAAAAATATACAAAAGCAATCTAAGACTAAAACAATCAAATTCATCAACAGGATTGAATATTCCAAGTGGAATATTGATAATATTGCGAGTGATCATGTTTCATGATCAGTTGATTGATTTATTACGATATGCTTGCTTTCCAATCCGATTTATTGTTCGCAGTCAGAAGTAATATTACATGATCTATAAACACTGGATATGACTTGGATCTGTAATTAATCGCTTTGACTTTCTTGATCTCAACAGGGTATAAGTAGTCGTGAATCCTTGATGTTAACTAGTAAGGGTGCTAAGGGGCCTTATTATCATCTCCAGGGCCTAAGTCATCCTCACCTGCACGCGGTGCACCAGCTGACAGATGAGCAAAAAACTGACAAGAATTTTTAAAGTTACTGGAATCGGTAATAGACTCGCCTTTGATGTTGCGGGTGCAACAGTCACTGGAAAAATGTAGTCGTAACGAACGTATCTGTCTACTCGATCAAGAAAACTGACGTGTTTTTGTGTATGTAAACTACGAGTATGTACGGAATTAAGAAAAATCCTACTATGCTATGTGAAAGTTTGTGAGAAGTTTGTTACCCAATCACGCGGAAACCTTGTCATAAAAGTAGACAAAAACCTTGATTTTATAGGTACATGTACTTTTTTCTCGATAATGACATGTTCCCGTTGTAATTGGAGGTGAGAAAATTATTTCACCAACCAACCTATTATTGTATAGATCTAAGTAGCTAGCTTTTCACGTGATAATAAAAAAACCTCCATTCCGTTATTTACTGTTATCGAATTAGAGTTGTATTGAAACCTCAAATTAAAATGACAAACTTTGAACACAAATGACCCAAGACATGGTCACAATAGCATTAAAAAACTTGAATATTTACAAAGCATTTATAAAACGATAAAAACGACCTACAGCTTTTTATTATTTGTTAATTTTTGATTAAGTTTGTGTACAACGTTTATAAAAAATTGTGACTCTTTATCCTCCCATTATTTGAGACAGCTACCAATATTTTAATTTGAGACAGGTGTCTAAAACATTCACCTTGGCACTTGAAACAGGTTTTTTTTACCTGACCAGAGATAATTAATCAGTTTTATACACGGTCGCGTCTTTGTAAACCAAAACGCCTCATTAATTTTAAAAACTCCGTTCGGTTGTACTTGATTGGTTTGCTTTGATTTTAATTAACTGTTAGAGAGCACAAAAATATGTAAATTTATATCATGTGATCAGTGATAAAATAAATTTCCACTATCCAATTGGATTTTGAATTAAAGGGAAATAATAATTAATTCCTAAATTATTCTTATTTTTTTCGTATCAATTATACGAGTCATTATAGTTTATAAAAAGGAATAAAGTAGAGGAACGGTCATATATACCTAGTATTTATTATAGCTGTATTATCAGGAAAATTTTGTCAAATACACTGATTGATTCCGAGGTTCGATGCAAGACCGATGCCATAAATGCTTGGAGGATGTCTTGCCCCGACACTGACCTGCCCTCACGCCTAGGCTCACAGCGACTGTGGGATTTGCCGCTCTGTAAATTGAGAATTAATACACTCATTGACACTTCTGTCAATATTTCAGAACGTGCACGCCTATTAGCTGTTGGAAAATGGGAGTCAGGGTTATGGATCCAGGCGCTCCCATCGCCCAACATCGGTACAATGTTGGACGACACAACCTTCCGCATTGCCACTTGCCTTCGGCTGGGTACATCTTGTGTATCCCCGCATCATTGCACCTGTGGAGTAGCCGTCGATAATCTGGGACACCATGGTCTTTCTTGTAGCAGAAGCGCAGGTCGTATACCTCGGCACGCTATTCTAAACGACATAATTCGTAGGGCTCTTTCCACTGCAGGTCTTCCGTCCGTACGTGAACCAAATGGTTTAGCACGAAGCGATGGAAAGAGGCCAGACGGTATGTCGTTGCTACTGTGGAAGATGGGAAGGCCTTTGGTGTGGGACGCTACATGCGTTGACACCTTAGCACCTTCACACCTTCCAAGCACATCCGGATGTGCCGGCGCTGCTGCTGCATCGGCTGAAGGCTTTAAACGGCGTAAATATGCTAACCTAGCAGGTGATTACATATTTGAGCCGTTTGGGGTTGAGACACTGGGGTCATGGGGCCCGAGTGCTCGCCGCCTTTATAGAGACATTGTTAAACGCCTAATCGATGCTTCTCAGGACCAGAAGGCTGGCTATTTTCTGGCCCAAAGAATAAGTATCGCCATCCAACGTGGCAACACAGCCAGCATTCTGGGAACCTTCCTAGTCGGCAATGACGCGGAGGATTTTTTAAACGATATTTTGTAATGTAAATATTTTTAGTATATTATTATGTATATTTTGTACATTGTAATTCTTGCTGTAAATATATATTACATCTGACACAATTCCAACTATCATGCTTAATTTAGGTAATTTCGCACCAGCGAGCAAGAAATGGTCATCCCAGTTAACCATGACATTTTTTAAAAGCAATCGGAACCTCTTCTCTTCATGGTATTAAATTTAAGTCGGGGCCTTCAGAACCACTGAGTACTTAAACACTACGTAAGTGTATAAAATTTTGACATCAACCTAGCCACATCTAGCATCTAAATTTTTTTTTTCTATATTTATTTCGACAAATTGACGCCACCCGCCTGATGGTAAGCTGAGGCGACGTCTGGCAATTGAGGGCGACTCTCACAGTACACAGGAATACTATAGAGAGTGGCCCTCAACTTGACGACCCAGTAATGTGCCTCTTCACGCTTCGCTTAAAGAGCCCAGGGTTATATGTTGGAGGAAACACGTGCGCAGGCAGGGCGTTCCAAGCCACCATCGTTCGGCAGAGAAACGATCGGTTCTCGCGAAGACGGTTTCCACGGTATGAGGGTGACATCTCTGGCCGGCACGCGTTGTTCGGGATCGAAAGGGAGAGGGTGGGATCAGGTTGAAGAGCTCTTCAGAACACTCACCGTGGTAAATACGGTAGAACGCGGCCAAGGAAGCAATTGTTCGGCGCTGGGCTAGCGGCTCAAGGCTTCCCGTTACCTCCGGACAGTCTATAATGCGAACAGCGCGTCGCTGCATAGCGTCGAGTGCGTCCAGCAAATACTTCGCGGAGCCGTCCCAGAGGTGAGAGCAGTATTCAACGCAGGGTCTAATCTGCGTTTTGTACAGCAGACACCTCTGGTGCGGTGTAAAGAATCGCTTTACCTTGTTCAGTATTCCTAGTTTCCGCGAAGCTAGCCCAATACATCTCTCAATGTATTTTGTGTTATTGAGCTCTCGACGAACGTCTATGCCAAGGATGTCTAGATTGTCCTTCATTGGTAATATTGCATTCTGAAGAGTGGGTAGGGGAAGGAAAGGGGATTTTTTCGCTGTAAATGCACACGCCTGTGTTTTGTGGGCATTGAACTCGACCAAGTTCTCGGCACCCCATTGGGAGATACTGTCGAGGTTTCGGTCGAGATCACCCACGAGATGTCGTCTCTCCTCCTCTATCACAGATCGCCCCGCCGTCGGACGAACCGAGTAACTCCCGTGCAATGTACTGTCATCTGCATAGCAATGAATGTTCCCGAGGGAAAGCATATCATTGATATGCAGAAGAAAGAGAGTTGGTGACAGTACGGACCCTGCGGTACCCCGGCATTCACTTGCAAGAAGCGAGAAGCCTGGCCATCGCAGAGGACCCGCACTCGGCGCTCGTTTAAAAAACTGGCAATCCAGCTGCACAGTTGAGGAGGTAGACCATATGCCGGAAGCTTGGAAAGGAGCGAAGCATGCCAGACCCTATCGAAAGCTTTGGCGATGTCAAGGCTAATAGCCAAGGACTCGCCGAACTTTTCCATAGCCTCACCCCATACATGCGTGACGAATGCCAGGAGGTCACCCGTTGATCGTTTTGGCCTGAAGCCATATTGCCGATCATTGATTAGCGAGTGATCCTCCAGGTATCGCATGAGCTGCTTATTAATAAGAAGCTCGAGCACCTTGCAAATGACTGAGGTGACAGCTATGGGTCGATAGTTGCCTGGATCGGATCGATCCCCTTTCTTGGGGATCGGTTGTACGTTCGCCTCCTTCCAGGCCTCCGGCACGAGGCCTGTAGAGTATGACAGGCGGTACAGACGCGTTAATACTGCAGACAACTCAGCAGCACATTTTCGTAGCACCACCGCCGGAATGCCGTCAGGGCCACTGGCTTTCCGCGTGTCGAGTGACCGCAGCACTGCCCGTACATCACATTGCCTGATAACAATATCAGGCATAGTGTGGCCACAGTTGGCGATGGCGGGGGGCTGCAGGTCACGGTCATCGACCCGGTAATTAGCCGCAAAGAGGTCTGCGAGCATGTCCGCCTTCTCTTGGGCTTTGTGAGCCAGTGATCCGTCAGGAAAACGCAGTGGTGGCAGCGAGGGTTGACAAAAATTTGACTGTACGGCTTTGGCCAGTTGCCAGTATCCACGGCTGCCCGTGGGATGGGATGTGAGCTCCTGACCAAGCCGCGCGACGCGCTGGGCATCCGCTCTCTTGAAGGCCCTCTTGCTGAACCTAGTGGCCCGATTGTACGCTGCTTTGAGGCGGTTCACGTTCGGGTCACGTGCCGCCCGAGCCCTGACCCAGGCGCGATATGCCGACTGTTTTTTCTGGACAGCCTCGGCACATTCACGCCCGAACCAGGGGCGAGCTTTGCGGATGCTGGCGACATCAGTGAAAGGGATATAATATTCTATCCCTAGACTGATCTCGCCAGCAATGGCAGCAGCGCTATCCGAAGGCGCCTTCCCTACAAAGCGCTGGCTCCACGGGACGGACGCAAAGTAATCGCGGAGACCGTCCCAGTCTGCCGACGAGTAGTGCCATAGTCGTCGAGTCATTTGTTCAGCACGAGCAGGTGGTGGCACTTGGAAGTTGGCGTGCACCACACAGTGGTCGGAAGTGCTCAGTGGGGCGCGTACCGACACACTGTACTCGGCTGGGCGACTCGTCAGCAGTAGATCCAGCAAGGCGGGCGTGTGGTCTGACCTGTCAGGTATCCGGGTGATCCCCCGTACCATCTGGGTCAGCCCGTGGGAGAGAGCGAATGCATGGGCGGTTCGTCCCGCATGATCGGTCCTAAGGGACCCCAGCCACTCAACGTGATGACCGTTAAAGTCCCCCAAGAAAACCAGGTCAGCGTTCGGGAACCGCACCTGCGCATCGTCAGCCATCTCGCTGAGGTATTCGAAAAGCCTTGTTGTCCCAGTGTCCCCTGTGTGGGAGCGGTAGACGCACACGTAGATCTGGCTCATGGAGCCATGATCCACGTGCAGCCAAAGGACGGAGTAGGAGGGGTTCTCCAGACAGCGCAACCGGCGGCAGCAAACATCCGCCCTAACGAACACGCACACCCCGGCTTTATCGCGGAATTGTTCCTCAATGATATAGCCCGGGTAACAGAGGTACGACGTGTCGTCAGGGCGGCGTATCTGTGTCTCCGTTAGGAACATCACAGAAGGCCGTGCCGACTCCAGGTGATGGTGGACGGTATCGAGGTTTGCATGGAGTCCGCGGATATTCGCGAACTCCACCTCAAACGAAGTCAACTTTGTGGGGTTTCTAGGGGCCGCTGTGTACCGTCTATTATATTGTTGCACTGTCATTGTGAAATATGGGGAAACGTGAAGACAGGGCGATATTTGGTGCGGCAGTAAGTGACAAAGTGCAGAGGCTAGCTTCGTCTAGAACCGTGTGGTTAGGTCGGAGCCGACCCGCCGGACGGAAGGGCTCCCAAACCCCCCTGATGCAAGGCCGCCGCTACCCCACACCGGTTACCACCCGGAGCGGCGACCCCACAACAGGATTATGCGCAACATGTGGGGCAGCCTACTGGGGTGGTTGGTCCCAGGCGGGCCCCATGACTATGTTGCGGGCGGCCGCGGCAACGCCGTTGCTAAGGGTCTCCCTGGCCGGCGAATCGACCCACACCACCCACACTAGACTCCGCTTCGCCCCCACTGGACCCCTGCCTGTCGCACCATACACCGTCCCGTGCCCGGCAGTGCAGCTGCTGAACCCCTAACGCAACCCAGCCTGGGCTGGGTTACTTGGGGGGCTTTAGTACAGCTGCACGGTGGTACCCCCCCGGACCAACACTGTTGTACCACCTGGTATCCACGTAGGGGCCAAAGCCACCACATGGGTACCGTAATATACGAACCTCGTCCGTTAATCAGCAGGTGCGCCACTAGCAGGTGAGGTCGCTGGGGCCCGATAGATGTAAGAAGGGCCCCTTTGCACCCATCTTCTCTTTGCACCATATATCTGAGGAAACCGTTAAGTGATTTGGATCGACGATCAGTGTACCTATCGATGTTGCTGGCTACTACAGGTCAACAGGCCAACCTCACTAGAAACGTAGTCTAATAAGTGGCTCTTCTTTTCATAGTTTTGGTTGAGTAAAGTTTGTGTGGTTTGTTTATCAATGAATTCTATTTGAACACTGAGAAGAACTTGAGAGAATTCAGAAAATTTTGTTTTTACAACTGCGACTGCAACTACTTGCTTATATTAATAATAATAATACCAAGAGGTAATTATGATGGTGCTAAACTGCTTCTGTCAAAATAAATTTCCCAGAAGTGGGTAATATTTATGTGTAATATCAAGGCCTCGTAAATTACCTACATATAAATGATTAGGTAAATTCTTCACAGTACTATCGTATCAGTCTGTGCCTGAGGCTCCAGTCGAGGTAATTTTACGTATACGATGTCAAATATTTCTTCATTACTTACTTGAACCATGTGAAGGTGATGATTCACCATTATTTATTTGGCAACGATCATCATCATTATATAAGGGCATAGTGCGGGACGTTATTAAGTTATAAGCGAACAGCGTATAGAATTATTTTAATTGATGTTATTTATATCACCGCTTCAATAACGTAGATAGATGATAGATTTGTCAAAAAAGACAAGAATGTCACATCTCATATAACTATCATCATCATCTGCCTGCCCTTATCCCAATTATTTGAGGTCGGCGCAACATGTTTTCATCTTCCATACATCCCTGTCACACGTCATCTCCTCAGTCACTCCTTTCCTGGTCATATCCTCATCCCACATCTCATATAACTATAAATGTGCAAAGGGGCTCTACCAACATCTATAGGGCCCCAGCGACCTCACCTGCTAGTGGCGCACCTGCTAATAAACGGACGAGACTCGTTAATTTACGGTACCTATGGAGTGGATTCGGCCCGTACGTGGGTACCAGGTGGTACAACAGTGTTGGTCCGGGGGGGTACCACCGTGCAGCTGTGCTAAAGCCCCCCAAGTAACCCAGCCCAGGCTGGGTTGCGTTAGGGGTTCAGCAGCTGCACCGCCGGGCCCGGGGCGATGTATGGTGCAGCAGGCATGGGACCAGTGGGGGCGAAACGGAGTCTAGTGTGGGTGGTGTGGGTCGATTCGCCGGCCAGGGAGACCCTTAGCAACGGCGTTGCCGCGGCCGCCCGCAACACAGTCATGGGGCCCGCCTGGGGCCAACCATCCCAGGAGGCTGCCCCACATGTTGCGCATAATCCTGATGTGGGATCGCCGCTCCGGGTGGTAACCGGTGTGGGGTAGCGGCGGCCTTGCATCAGGGGGGTTTGGGAGCCCTTCCGTCCGGCGAGTCGGCTCCGACCTAACCACACGGTTCTAGACAAAGCTAGCCCCTGCGCTTTGTCACTTACTGCTGCACCAAATGTCGCCCTGTCTTCACGCTTCTTCTTCAAAATCTACAATGGCAGTGCAACAAAAAAGAAATAAACGTTACACAGCGGCCCTAGGAAACCCCACAACTTCACATTTCGAGGTGGAGTTCACTAACGTCCGTGGACTCCATGCGAACCTCGATACCGTCCACCACCACCTTGAGACGGCACGGCCCGCTGTGATGTTCCTCACGGAGACACAAATACGCCGCCCTGACGACACGTCTTACCTGTGTTACCCCGGCTATGTCATCGAGGAACAATTTCGAGACAAAGCCGGGGTGTGCGTGTTCGTTAGGGCGGATGTTTGCTGCCACCGGTTGCGCTGCCTAGAGAACCCCTCCAATTCCGTCCTTTGGCTGCACGTAGACCATGGCTCTATGAGCCAGATCTACGTGTGCGTCTACCGATCCCACACAGGGGATTCTGAGACAACAAAGCTCTTTCAGTACCTCAGCGAGACGGCTGATGAAGCGCAGGTGCGGTTCCCGAACGCTGACCTAGTATTTCTGGGGGACTTCAATGGCCATCACATTGAATGGCTGGGGTCCCTCAAGACTGATCATGCGGGTAGAGCCGCCCATGCGTTCGCTCTCTCCCACGGTCTGACCCAGATGGTATGCGGGATCACCCGGATACCAGACAGGTCAGATCACGCGCCCGCTCTGCTGGATCTACTGCTGACGAGTCGCCCAGCCCAGTACAGTGTTTCAGTAGGAGCCCCACTGGGTAGTTCCGACCACTGTGTTGTTCACGCTGGCATGAAGGTGTCACCTCCTGCACGTCCTGTACAAACGTCACGACGACTATGGCACTACTCGTCAGCGGATTGGGACGGTCTACGCGATTATTATGCGTCCGTCCCCTGGAGCCAGCGCTGCTTTGTAGGAAAGGCTCCTTCGGATAGTGCTTCTGCTATTGCTGGCGAGATCAGTTTAGGGATGGATTATTACATCCCTTTCACTGATGTCGCCAGTATCCGCAGAGCCCGTCCCTGGTTCGGGCGAGATTGTGCCAAAGCTGTTCGACAAAAACAGTCGGCATATCGCGCCTGGATCAGGGCCCGGGCTGTGCGCGACCCAAACGTGGGCCACCTCAAAGCAGCGTACAACCTGGCCACAAAGTCGAGTAAGAGGGCCTTTAAGAGAGCGGATGCCCAGCGCGTCGCGCGGCTTGGTCAGGAGCTCACTTCCCATCCCACGGGCAGCCGTGGATTCTGGCAACTGGCCAAAGCCGTGCAATCTAACTTTTGTCAGCCCTCGCTGCCACCACTGCGTTACCCAGATGGAACACTGGCTCACAAAGCCCAAGAGAAAGCGGATATGCTCGCAGACCTCTTTGCGGCTAATTCCCGGGTCGACGACCGTGGCCTGCAGCCCCCCGCCATCGCCAACTGTGGCCACACAATGCCTGATATTGTTATCAGGCAATGTGATGTACGGGCAGTACAGCGGTCACTCGACACGCGGAAAGCCAGTGGCCCTGACGGCATTCCGGCGGTGGTGCTACGAAAATGTGCAGCTGAGTTGTCTCCAGTATTAACGCGTCTGTACCGCCTGTCATACTCTTCAGGGCTCGTGCCGGAGGTCTGGAAGGAGGCTAACGTACAACCGATCCCCAAGAAAGGGGATCGGTCCGATCCAGGCAACTATCGACCCATAGCTGTCACCTCAGTCATTTGCAAGGTGCTTGAGCTCCTTATAAATAAGCAGCTCATGCAATTCCTAGAGGATCACTCGCTAATCAATGATCGACAATACGGCTTCAGGCCAAAGCGATCAACGGGTGATCTTCTGGCATTCGTAACGCATGTCTGGGGTGGGGCTATGGAAAGGCACGGCGAGTCCTTGGCTATTAGCCTGGACATCGCCAAAGCCTTCGATAGGGTCTGGCATGCTTCGCTCCTTTCCAAGCTTCCGGCATATGGTCTACCTCCTCAACTGTGCAGCTGGATTGCCAGTTTTTTAAACGAGCGCCGAGTGCGGGTCCTCTGCGATGGCCAGGCTTCTCGCTTCTTGCAAGTGAATGCCGGGGTACCGCAGGGGTCCGTACTATCACCAACTCTCTTTCTTCTGCATATCAATGATATGCTATCCCTCGGGAACATTCATTGCTATGCAGATGACAGCACACTGCACGGGAGTTACTCGGTTCGTCCGACGGCGGGGCGATCTGAGATTGAGGAGGAGAGACGACGACTCGTGGCTGATCTCGACCGTAACCTCGACAGTATCTCTCAATGGGGTACCGAGAACCTGGTCGAGTTCAATGCCCGCAAAACACAGGCGTGTGCATTTACTGCGAAGAAATCCCCTTTCCTTCCCCTACCCTCTCTTCAGAATGCATTATTACCAATGAAGGACAACCTTGATATCCTTGGCATAGACGTTCGTCGAGAGCTCAATAATAAAAACTACATCGAA
The DNA here is from genome assembly GCA_963556515.1 of Nudaria mundana. Classification (NCBI taxonomy): domain Eukaryota; kingdom Metazoa; phylum Arthropoda; class Insecta; order Lepidoptera; family Erebidae; genus Nudaria; species Nudaria mundana. The sequence goes on along the minus strand of OY748295.1, from coordinate 6,494,226 downwards.
AGATGTATAGGGCTAGCTTCGCGGAAACTAGGAATACTGAATAAGGTAAAGAGATTCTTTACACCGGACCAGAGGTGTCTGCTGTACAAGACGCAGATTAGACCCTGCGTCGAGTACTGCTCTCACCTCTGGGACGGCTCCGCGAAGTATCTGCTGGACGCTCTCGACGCTATGCAGCGACGGGCTATCCGTATTATAGATTGTCCGGAGGTAACGGGAAGCCTTGAGCCGCTAGTTCAGCGCCGAAAAATAGCTTCCTTGGCTGCATTCTACCGTATTTACCACGGCGAGTGTTCTGAAGAGCTCTTCAATCTGATCCCACCCTCTTCCTTCCGATCCCGAACGACTCGTGCCGGGCAGAGATGCCACCCCCACACAGTGGATAGCATGTTCGCGAGAACCGAACGTTTTAAACGTTCGTTTCTCTGCCGAACGATAGTGGCCTGGAACGCCCTGCCTGTGCACGTGTTTCCTCCCACATATAATCCTGGGTTCTTTAAGCGGAGCGTGAAGAGGCACATCAGTAGGTCGTCAAGTTGAGGGCCACTCTCAATAGTAATGTGTGCTGTGAGAGTGGCCCACAATCGCTAGACGTCGTCACGACTTACCACCAGGCGGGCGGCGTCAATTTGGCGAACCAAATTTAAAAAAAAAAAAAAAAAAAAAAAAAGTCCAAAAAATGCGTGTCAAAATTTTATATATGTCTATTACTGTGGCGATTTACATCATCCAGAAAAGAATTAATTGAGTAATAATATTGCACAATACAACATTTTTGGAAGTTGAGTAAAAAGTGTGCTGATAGATGAAAAATTTAAAATATAAAAACCCAAATAAACAACCCTACCGAGAGTGCCTAGAGTAAGGTATACAAAATGAAGTGTAGGTACTGTACAAGCCTTCTGTGTTATATAATTTTGTGCCAGGTTGTATACGTACATGTGTGCGCGTGCCTCTATCGTTGTGAGAGTAGGACTAAATACCTAAATTTCAAAATAATCTAGAGCAAGCACAACATTATTTGTGTTATTTAATAATTTATCTTAGAATGACATCCTGCGAAGCATATATTTCCGTTAGATTAGAACATTAAGATTACAAAAAAAAATTCTAAGAGTATTACTGTTTTAAAACGCTTATGCCTTTAACTTACAAACGTATAAGCTATACCGACTACCTCCAATTTGATAGAAATGCTTCGTACCTGCTATAATTTGACCAAGATCACAGTAATTTGGTATTTCGTAATATTCCATTATAAGTAGCGTCGTCAGCGATTCATTTGGTGTGTATAAATTGTAGAAGGTTTAAACTGTAGACGAAATGAACACGAGTTGATTTAGATGCATGAGAATCCAATGGGTGTTTTATATGCAGTGTGTAATTAACTTGGTTCGAATTGCATTTGGTTTGGTAATGTTAGGTGTTTTTTGTGTTAATATCTTGCCTGGTAGTTACTGTTTGACTATCGTGAATTAACGTTATCTAGGTAGGTACTGTTTTTATTTCTTTCGTTTGTTCACAACGTTTGTAACTTATGATATTTTTACAGATTAAATAAAAAGACCAAAAATATGAAAATACCAAAATAATGCTAAATAGTAATATATGTAACGTACGTCAAAAAATTAAAGAACAAGAGAGTTCATAAGTAACTTTTTCACAAAAATACTTACAAAAATCAAGTAAATAGTTTGTAACAAGCCCTAGACTATCAATTTTCCGATTTATATAGTAAAATAAAATAGTAGTCTCCAAATTTATTAATAGGAGTAAAATAATCCAATTAGAATTTGATTAATATCTCAAAGAAAAGCGCAAGAAACTTGTGCCTTTTCCTAATTTATCAATTAATATACTGTTAAGAGCTAATTGCTAATTAAAGTTAAGAATGGAAAAACAAGAGCAGGAAACTTCATTACACTTCTCGAAAATTCTTCCCAAACTTTAACGACGGTCGAAATGAGAACGTTAATTAATTTGCAAAGAATTTTCATTATAGGACTGACCTTTCACGATCATTAAAACAGTGGTCAGTAGCCCCTGCTCTTAAGAATTTGTAAACCACAAAATTTAGTCTCAACTATTCCAAAAGTAACTTTAGCCATAATATAAATTATTTAAGTGCACATACGACGGTGTACGTTCACTTAACTTACGACGATTAACATTTAAACAAGTTTTATGCAAATCTTACTGGATAAAACCAGTTTCATTTTTGTGATCCCAGACTTCAGAAATATAATGTTTTCTTTGAAATTGGATCAAATCATTGTTGGTTACACTGTTAAAATTCGAGATATTTAGAATACGTAGATGCGAAGCAGGTTATTTCTGATGTGTTTTTTGCTCGGAATATTATAGAGATTCTAATTACTTAGTGCTATTTAATTTTGTCTCTGGCCAATGTATTTTGGTTGGAATTACAGAATGGTTTTAGTCTTTGAAAGTGTCCTCTATTACGTGGGACGAACCGAATAAGTAGCAAAATGGGGGCGTGTTACGCACCTCTGACTTTTTTTAAATTACCTTATTGTATTGACAGTATTCTTACGATTTCACACTGTAGAGATGGTTATATCATAAGATAGATTCTTTATTGGATTCTAAGAATAATATCACGATGTAACTGCAAATCGTGAATCTTTCTCAGTATTTTATTTGCTTGTCAATATTACGTATTTAAAGCGATAGAAATTCAAGAGCAGTAATTTGTAATGTATACCCGAACGATTTACTATTCAAGAACCTTGAAATGTCCGACAGCGCCTTGTGCGGCTAGCCACTATTCCGGAAATGTATTGATTACTCCTGAAGGGTTAGGCTTCTGAGGATAGTATATACTTTTAGGTTATTCTAAGTGAGATACGTCGTATTTTGAAAATATTTCTATCTATCTGTCAGACAATAAGTGGCGTTAAGTAGAATTTACCTAATTAATCAATGCTTTAATATTCGAGATGTTGGTAGTACGCGTTGCGTTGCTAAAGTCCCTGGACTGATCTATACGGAACAAAAGTTTGTGTAATATGTAAATATTTGTATGCATCATAATATTGTATCCGTTACTTAGTTGCAAACGGAAAATTATTTTATGTTATTATTGTACCATGGTATATGATGTAGGGTGTCTAGAAATACAAAATTATTACAACATGTTAATAAGAGAGGCACTAGGCAAGAGGCAAGAGGTAACTATCCTGACCAGTAAGTGATGCACCTGACTACCAGAGGCTCTAGCAAACATAAAAGTACCCACCTAGCTGCAATAGGAACCTGTACCTACTGGCGAAAGGTGGTCGAATAACATGCCTCTGCCTACTTCTTCTGGGAAACAGGTTTGATTATAATATGTGTGTACGTAGATTAAGTAGAATTTTGGACATTTCAACTGAACGATAAATGTTATGGGAATAGGATCGATATTCATAATAAACTGGCTAATTAAAACACTAATTTAATTCGAATGGAAATTTTGACTGTTTCGCGGTGCGTACAAAGACTGAACGGTGTACTAATGAAAATGTTAATATCGATGAAGTGAACTAACTGACATGGTATGTAACTGGCACACTCACTAATAGCTTGTAGGTATATAGAATATTTACGCACATAAAATTACGCTTGTTTCCCACAACATTCCCGTTACAAGCTGATGCCTGCAGCTCCGGTCGTGTGGAATAGTTTGTATGATGATTACTTTTATATGCCATCCGATTTTGATATTGTCACTATTAGTGCCCGGAGTTGTATTTAGTCAATTTGTAAAAAAAGTAAGAAAAAAGTGCAACCAAAATCATTATTTTATGGCATATGATAGGGAGACACCATTAATATGAAATAGGGAGTCTTAAAACTACAAAATTATTACTGGATGTCAATAAACCTTTGTGGTGCAAACACAAAGCAACTTACAAAACGCGCCTGCGCTTACAATAAATAAATACTTAATGATAGATAGCCTTATCTATTTGGTTCTGAGCATGATCTCATTTGGTATTTCAGTTGGTATTTAAGCTGTTTTTTGTGGGTTAGAGTTTGCTAGTTTTTATGGTAATCAAAAAGAGAAGCTAAACTACACAGGAGAAGCTAAATGCGTCCACAAGTGTTCCATAGGTATCTAAAATATATTATAGGTCATAGACAGCTGCAATGTCTGACTAAGGTTAAATTGCCGGCAATTATAATAAGTGAAATTCTAAAGTCTTCTACGTGTACCTATGTTTCATATAAATTCCTTTCGAAAACCAAGTCATTTAGCTTTAAAAGTAATTGCTTCTTGGTGTGCACTAATGAAATTATCGAGCCCGATAGTACCTTATAAGTTTTACGGCATCAATACTAAAAGTATTTCAACCAATTAGCGTGCTATGCAGTTATCAGTACCACCCCTTTGGTGTAACTCCGCCTTGTTCTTTGTTTTGTTCTTAGTAATAATAAGTGAAACCTATTGTACGTGCCCAGATTGGTAGTATGGTACGGATACGCACTACAAATAAACTTTAATACATATATAAAATAGCAGCATTTGCTTTTATGGCACGTAGGTAGTTAGAACTTAATCTTTACATTTTAAACCTAAGAGGTAATTTGTAAGTTAATAAATACCTACGTCATAAAATTCAACACACTTGTGCTTACCACTACATACGTATTGTATGAAATTCCAAATTCATACTAAGTTTAAATAACGGTACCATTTAAGCACTGTATCCGAAACGAACCCGCAGTGAAAAAGTTTATCATCCGATTCTCTGATGCTTATTTCGTCGTGTGCGGATTGGATACAACGTGTATTCCGTTAAAAAATAGAATCGTCATTTTACTATACTCGTACATACCATCATGCATACTTAATGATAGACTGACCTCATTGCGTCATAAACTACGATAAATTAGGCAGTACTCGCAACTCGTAAAATTGTTTTTAAGGAACCCAGTTAAATAACACTTAATTTATTAAGTTTCCTTTGAATAAATAACCCTTTATTATAGGAGCAGTTCAATACAAATTACTTTATAGCTCATAATCTTAGCGGATCTCCATAATTAGGGTATTATTTCAAGGGTATCATTTAAATGAATGCTCGGGACGCCCGCGCTCCATCGCGACGCGATCTCGTTTTGTCAGGAGGTCATGCGTGTAAGAAGTGGTGGGAAACCTTTGAAAAGAATCTTTTCCCAAACCAGTGAAGACATAGTAGTTATATTTTTAAACTGCGTTTTATCAAGCTGTCGAGACACGCAGAGTTCCGTAGTTACCCATAAAAGCTTCTATAACTTCTGAACTAACAGAGTTATACCATCAGTTATAGTTTCCCTTCAAGGTTCATTACATGGACTGCCGACATGATATTTTTTAGTATCTTCACGCCAGCCGTTTAGATTTTAGTAGGGGGGAGGGGACGCTCTGTTTTCGCCAAAATATGCTCTTCAAAGCTAAATAACTCGCAAACGGCTTCTTAAATCAAAAAATAATTTTAGCAACCTCTTAATGTTTTTTAAAGACCTGTCTAATGATACACCACACGATTGAGTAGATGCAAGAATTTACGTGTGGCATCCCTAATTTACGTGTATCAGAGGTACCCCAAAAAAAACATATTTTATTTTAGCAAAGTTCATGTTATCGTTTAGGAGGAAAGCCGAGGTTCGACGGACGGACGGACGGACATGTGGAAACTATAAGGGTTTCGAAACTTTTACTACGAAACCTTAAACACGGAGAGAATTTCGGTTGTAAAAGGCTGTGATTCGCGGCAGATATACATACTATGTCTATTACAAGATACCAACAAATACCATTTATGAAATGAGAATTATGGAATACGCCTTAGTGGTAAACTAAGGCGTATTCCATAATCCATCTTTGAGAAAAAACGTGTTATAAGGGTAGTTTACAAATAGAATCACTGTATGATTTTATTAACTTTCACAAAACACAGTGAAAAGCAGAGCGATGTATTATTTCGATTAGAATCTGTTCCTTTGTGAGTATGAAATTTTTTCCTGTTTACTGAAAAGACTTGCAATAGACAAACCCATTTCCAGTGAATGCTGTCGTATCGGTGCTATCGTATCCAGCGCATGACTGATTGGATGCCAGCGTTCTCTCCTCGTGTGAAAATAACACGTCACTCAAATACAAACGGTAATAAATTCAATTTACTCGTCTGTGTTGTAAAAATGGCGGCCGGACAGGATTAAACTCGGTACCATTCACCTTTTGTGCGGCGCAATTTTTCCCTTTCTGCGATGTCTTTTTCCGAGCTTATCCGTTTATCTAGTGGTTTGTGAATGAAAATAGGTAAGCTTTCTGTTTCCTGACGTGCTGTAGTAATGACGGTGCGTTTAATTTTTTTGGAAAAATATTGCAAAAATATATTTACTTAGTAGATACAGAGACCTACCTCTAGTATATCAACTGATAGTCTCGTTAGAGAAAGTAAAGTTGTATCCGTCTCTTTTCACTTATAAGCTTTTTAAGTTAAAGTTTCTATGTAGGTGTTTGAACATACTTTAACTTCTAAAGGTACTTAGTGTACAAACTAGCTAACAAATTAAAAAATAGTTTCCAGGTTCTGAAAGTATAAATAGGAATTTAAAAGTTATTAAACATTGCACTTAGTTCTCAATAATAGTGTTGCTGGCATTTCCCAGAACTCATGATCGTGTTACTTCGCACCGAGTCACCGACGCCAATTAAGCCGAGTTCTACCAACCCTTTATTTTTATTGCACATACAATACGTGGGCTCAGTCGGCAGTTACACAATACGATCCGTATTGTAATAGTTCTATGAAATTCAGTAAATAGATCTTAGCCGATATTTCATAGAGGCACTTGAAAACATGAGTTTTTCATGTGGTGTTTTAGAAAGTGTGGTAGGTAGGTACTTTTCTAAATAGAGTTTTAACAAAGCACAAAATTTAAACGCACATCAAAAAACTTACCGCCTCTCAATTTATAAGCAGCAGATAAACCTTTTTTACGGTTTTTTTTTTCCCTGCAAATAAACCAATTGTTTAACAATACAAGTACTAGAAATAATTCAAAAATATACATCAATAGCGTGTTGTATTTTTTCTTCAAATGCGTTCAAAAAAAGATGTTTAAAGTACAAAAAATATGATTTGCATATCAAAATATCTGATTGCGCAGCAAAACTTAATAAAGTCTTCTAACTTAATACCTTTAATTTTGAAATAAAAATAAAACTGTGTGCTTTAAGGTAACAGCGTTTTAAGAAAAAAATACATTTTCGGCTATGTCTACTCTCCCATCGACAAAAGTCCTTTGACTATCGTGTTGTGTAGCGTACTAAGCGTACTTTTATTATTTCTTTGTTTTGCATCGGTTCGTTCGGCTACGTTTGCCGTATCGATAATCGGATTATGAGCACAACCGCAGTTGCAACATGTAGCGGCCATTTTTATACAGCCACAAACAAAGCTTTACCAATTTGAGGTTCATGATAAATAGTAGTTATATATTTAACTGTTAAAAATTACCGCTATATGTAGTAGGTAATTTACCTGGTTAACCAATAATGGATGTACCATTTTTCAAAAGTGGCGTATAGTGCCTCTGTATGCCTTTTCGTGGTGGGTTTTTTTTTTTGTAATTTACAGTAAGTAGCAGTAGAATATCGATTGCAGAATGCAATATGAGAAGGGAAACTGGCAATTATAAAAACCTCGGCCATTCTTTAGCCAGTCGTTAGTTGGTAGTGTTTACAAAACGTATGACTGGCATGGTTGAATTAGCTTTTCGTGTTAAGTAAGTAACTGTGTATTACAAGTTTAATAATACCACAACTTTATGATCATTTTGACAATGCTAAAGTAAAGTTTGCAATATCGAAATTGAGAATGAACGATAAAATAGCCTTTTATGCTAAAGCCAGTAAACTGACTGTACAGGTACAACCTCGTCCAACGAGAGAGGTACCTATTTCTTGGGGCGTAGTGATCGTTATACGATAATGAAAACACCCGGGTAATCGATACAAAGATCAGAAAACAGTTTATTTAATATTAAGGTCTGGCTCATATGAATTCCTTCGAAAATCCTAACATCGACATTTAATATTGCCAGTGGCGCCATCTCTTATTACAATGATGTACCATTTACTTATACATACCGCCCCCTATGGACAACCGTGCTATTGTCCATAATTAACAACTAAGTTTTGACCAATTTTAAAGACGTATCTTAGTACACAAGTATTATAAAAACAGAAACACAACAAATTTTTTGAGTTTTTAACACATAAATTAACATAATAAGAGTATCAAAATATACAAACCAGAACTGACAAATTGCCAAGGTATAAACTTATCCTACTCGTATTATCTAAATATTAAGAATCGCCAATTGGCAGAACACATAATTTATTTGCAGGTCTTTTAATAATACCATTTTTAACTTTTAAAGATACGACTCGCACAATGTTATCGTGACCAGGATGAGTAGCAATAACTCTACCGTAAAGCCACCTACTGGCTGGCAAATTATCCTCTCTCACTGTGACTATATCGCCTATACAAGGCTGAGAAACTTGTGACGTTCCTTGATAACGTTTAAAATACCTATTCAAATACTGTCGTGACCACAAGCGCCAGATGTCTTGAACCAGTCTCTGAGCATACTGCCACCTTCGAAGTGAGCTAATGTTTGACTTTTCAAAATCACACTCAGGCGGTGTCACAAGAGCTTCACCGACCAGGAAATGACCTGGTGTCAATACCGTAAAATCTTCTTCACTATTTCCAGTGATTACAGACAAAGGTCTGGAATTTAGACATGCTTCAACCTGACTTAGTACCGTAGACATTTCTTCGAAAGTCAGTGTAGATGTACCAATGACTCTCTTTAAATGATACTTTACAGACTTTACTGCAGCTTCCCATAAGCCACCGAAATTGGGGGCCTGGGCTGGTATAAAGTGCCACTTACAATTGTTGGTTGCTAATGATTCAGCAATCTCCTGAACCATAGAACCTTGTTCATTTTTAAAAAGTTTCTGAAGTTCACTAGCTGCACCAGTGAAATTTGTTCCATTGTCGCTCCAAATCTCCGAACAATATCCTCTCCTTGAAACGAATCTTTTAAATGCTTGAAGAAAACCTTCAGTCGTAAGTTCTGTAACCACTTCCAGGTGAACGGCCTTAGTTACTAAGCATACAAATAAACAAATGTATCCCTTTTGGGATTTGTGTCCTCGACCTTTAGAAGAACGTATCTGAATCGGGCCCGCATAGTCAACACCACTTGATCTGAATGGTCGGGAAGGAGTTGTTCTTACAGCTGGTAACTGTCCCATTAGTTGCGTTTGTGTTTTTCCTGTGTGCCTGGTGCACGTAACGCATCGCCGAAAAAATGCCTTGACAAGACGTGCCGATCCCAATATCCAATACTTGGACTGTAAATACCCGAGCATGAGTTGAGGACCACCATGAAGGGTTTGTAAATGTGCGTCCTGGACCAAAAGATTAGCCAAATATGACTCCTTTGCAATTAAAATTGGATGTTTTCGCGCTAGCGTCAAGGATGAAAGTGCGAGTCTTCCACCCACGCGTAATATTCCTTCGTTATCCAAGAACGGATTCAGACATCGCAAATTACTTGTCTTTGGTAAGTTTTTCTTCTCTTTTATAATGTACCATTCTTTATTAAAAGTGTCTTTTTGAGACTGTTTTATGTAAAATTTTAAAATAGAGTCTAATTCTTGACTGGTTAAAAATCCAATCTGACGGTCCGTTTGTTTCACTTTCAGATTAAAAATAAAACGTTTGCAATAAGCAAGAACCCGAAGCATTCTTGTAAGGGAAGAAAACCTTTTAAATATACAATCATCATCTGCAATAGCGACGTGAGTATTTTTCTTTGTAACTTCTTCTATATCTGTATCTATATTCTTTTGTTTCTCATAACTAATTATCTTTTCTTTCAGGAACTCAGGACCCTCAAACCACATTGTATTCTTAATCAAATCAGTTGGAGATTGTCCACGTGAGGCCACATCTGCTGGGTTGCACCTAGAAGAGACGTGTGACCAGTGATGAGAATCTAAATTCTGAATTATCTCCGATACACGATTGGCCACAAAGACCTTCCACCTACTGGGATGACTGTTCAACCAAGCCAGAACTATATTGGAGTCTGTCCAAGCATGTAAACATGATTTATCAATTTTCATTACAGATGCCACTTCCATCAATAAACGATTAAGTAGAACCGCTCCACACAGTTCCAGACGGGGAATGGAAACCTGTTTTACTGGGGCTACCTTTGTTTTTGCTGATACCAATGAAACATGAACATGACCCTCGGCATTAATAGCTCGGCTGTATACAACAGCACCATAGGCATCCTTGGACGCATCACAAAAGCCATGCAATTCCACAATATTCTTAGTTTGTATATGCAGCCAACGTGGTATACGCACATTGCTTAGCATCCTTAATTCTTCCTTGTAATGTTTCCATTCCATTAAAATGTGATCTGGTACACGAGCATCCCAATCAATTCCTGCCAACCATAGTTTCTGAATTAGTATTTTTGAAATAATAATGCTCGGAGCCACCCACCCGACGGGATCATACAAACGACAAATTTCTGATATTATTTTTCTTTTAGTTATTGGACCTGGAGTATCAGGTATATCTATTTGGTAGTGGAAGGAGTCATCACTGCGATTCCAGGTAAGTCCAACTATTTTTATTATTTCATCGGGTTTTATTTTTAGATTTAATTCATTCCTTTCAGTATTCGTCATATCAGATTTTGCTTCGTATTCACTATCCTTCATTTTTTGCAGTAGTTCGTCATTATTGCTTGACCATTTTTGTAAACAGAATCCGCCTTTTGCAAGTAGTTCATTCATTTCTTTATATAAAATTATTCCTTCATTAACTGTTTCACAGCCTGCTAACAAATCATCCATATAAAACTGACTCAATACAGCCCTTTTGGCTGCTGGATAATGATCTCCTTCATCCTTGCTAACTTGCTGTAGCGCTTTAACAGCTAAGTATGGGGCAGATGCTACTCCAAAGGTAACACGTAGCATTCGGTAATGCTTAATTGCTTCATTTGGGCTGTCTCTCCATAATACTCTTTGCAGGTCAGTATCTTCTTTAGCAACCTTGACCTGTCTATACATCTTAACTATATCAGCAGTTATGCAAATGCGTGCTACTCTCCAACACATAACTAAATGCTTCAACTCAGGCTGCAAGGTTGGACCCACCAACAAATTATCATTGAGAGACATATTATTAGTTCCTTTGCAAGACGCGTCGAAAACAGCTCGAACCTTTGTGTTTTGTTTATCATTACGCACCACTGCGTGATGTGGTAAGTATACAGCTCTTTCGTTATTAACTTCGTGCTCCGGTACCAGCTCCATGTGATTAAATAGAATATATTCATTCATAACTTCCGTGTATTTTTCTTGCAGAATTCCAGTTTTAAGCCGTTTCTCCAATGACATCAATCTCTTCTCTGCAATCTGTAACGAATTATTTACTTCCAGATTTGAATTCTTCAGCGGTAGTTTTACTATGTATCTGCCTTCCTCATCTCTTTGGGTAGTACTACTGAAATAACTTTCACAACGTTTTTCGTCTTCTGTCAGAAATTTTTCCTTAGAGAAGGGAAGGTCATCTTCAAGCTCCCAGAACTTCTTTAGTAAATTATTGTTGTTTTCTACGATATGCAACACACTATAGTTACAGGTTACATCTTCATTGGAGTCAACAGCACCTGACAATACCCAGCCTAAAGAGGTATCTTGAGCAATCAGTAAGTTGTTTGGACCTCGTTTAAGTCCACCTCGGAGTATTTGAGCATAAATCTCTGCTCCCAATAACATGTCAACACGATTTGGTGTATGATAATTTGGGTCAGCTAAGACAATTCCCTGCAATTCCTTCCAGTCTACGTGTTTCACCATTTTACAAGGTAAAAGTGATGTGATAGATTTTATCACGTGTGCCTTTACCTTTATTACTACATCTGGATTTGTACGAGACATAATTTTGATGTTGACTATCGCCTTAGAAACAAGTGTCTTATCTCCCCCTACTCCTGTAATTTCAATGTTTGACGGATACTTTCTTTCCCCTAGTTGTTGGACTGTCGCTTCGGTTATAAACGACGTTTGAGACCCTTGGTCCAACAATGCACGAATTGTATGACTTGTACCATCCCGAGATATTGAGTTTATTAATGCCGTTGCCAACAAAATCTGATTCGACCTTTTAGCAAAACACGACACCACTTGGCTCACTTCGTTTGAACTTGTTTCTTTATTTTGTATATCTTCCGTCGCAGTACTAGCGACGACATCCGATTTACCTGCATTTGAAGTGTGTAAAAGCACATGATGTTTGCCTTTACAAATATTACACCGAAAGTTTGATTTGCAATTTTTTGCTAAATGATTATTGTTTAAGCACGAGAAGCATATATTTTTTGTTTGCACAAATTGACGCCGTGCGTCTACAGACATTTCACGAAACGCGTTGCATGAATAAATTTTGTGTTCTCCATCACAAACCGAACATATAATCTTTGTAGTATGCATTGATTTTAGTTTAGAATTCCTATGGTCGTTTATATTCTGAGTCTTACCACTAACTGTCTTTGGGTCCAGAAACTCGATTGCTCTAAATCGTTGTGTTAGAAAATCTTTAAATTGCTTATAGCTAGGCAAATCTTCAGAAGGTATATTAGAGTTAACATGAAACTCCCACTGACGATGAGTTTCTGAATCCAACTTCAATGTCAATAAATATATTATAAGTATATCCCAACTCTGTACATTGACATTTAAGTTCGTCATTGTGGCTAGACAATCATCAGTTGTATCGACAAGGTCCTTTAGACCACTGGCAGACTCCGCATTCAACTTACGTAAGCTCAACAATTTATGCAAGGATTGATGACATATGTATTTTCTATTATTATACCTTTCCTCGAGTAGCTGCCATGATCTTGTATAATTTTCTTTAGTTATAGAAACCTGGCTAATAAGTTGTTCAGCTTCTCCGGTTAAGTACCCTTTAAGATACAATAATTTTTGAACATTATCTAAACCATTGTTATCATGTACTGAGGAACGAAACAAATCTCTAAAAGTGTTCCATTCGGAATACTTTCCAGAGAAAGGTTGAATGCTCAATTTTGGTAGCCGTACCTGGGAACTACCTTGATGTGAACTGACTACCTTAGGTTCCTTAGTAAATTCATTTAACTTAAATTTTAGTTCACCCTTATACTCAACATAAGTTTCATCACATTTATCGTAAGTATCATTTTGAATGTAATCTGTCTCATTTAACTTAACAGGGTCATGATTTAACATAAGTTCCTTATGTCCTGACTGAAACTCAAACCATAATGCATCTAGCGATTCTAACCTGCCTTCTATGTATTCCGCCGTCAATCTCTCTTTAGGAGACTTTTTAAAGTTAGTTTTAGCCTTAGTTATTCTTTTTAGAGTATCATTTTGAAAATTTATTAACTTCTCCATTGTTGCTAAGAAGAACAAGGTACTTCACACAAACGAACGATAGCAAACACGCTACACTCTTATGTACTTAATAAACAATTTACATTAAATGAGACGAAAACATAGACTTAGAAAACTTCATAAAATTTTTATGATAAAATTTTTCTAAGTGTTTGAACCTTACAATTCTGGGTAAAATCCGGCATGGATTCCCCGTTCCATTGTTTTCTATAAAACTATTCTAAGTCTACAGCTAATACTACTGAATCTAAATTATTGAGATAGAATAATTTGAACAAAGTTACAAAGAACACTTCTTTTTAACAATTAATAAAAGTTAACAAAGTCTTTTTAAAACCACCAACACTTGTTTCTTGACAATTAATAAAACAAAGTACTTACAGTTTGTTCTTCACTTCACTCACTCTCAACACTGTCAAATACGCCGCGTACGGCGCGCAGTGTTGTATCTCGATGTATATTTGGCGGGACTCGGTAGACCATCCACCAGACAGCTGCAACTCCCTGCTGCGTCTATATCCACTTCCCAGTAGTCGCACAATACACTGATGCACTTGCACAAACTAGAACTCTTCACGACTACTGAACTCGATCGTGAGTCACCTGCTGCACGATCTTGTCTGCGTATCTCGACTGTGCCCACAGTAACAGTCAGAGGTAGTAGTTAGACTACGACCTCTTTATTTGCGGTTGCGACAGCGATCCACTGTCCGCAAATTACGTAGACAAAAATAAGGTCCAGCCAAATATAAAATATCCGACACGGAGGACCAAATGTACAGGTACAACCTCGTCCAACGAGAGAGGTACCTATTTCTTGGGGCGTAGTGATCGTTATACGATAATGAAAACACCCGGGTAATCGATACAAAGATCAGAAAACAGTTTATTTAATATTAAGGTCTGGCTCATATGAATTCCTTCGAAAATCCTAACATCGACATTTAATATTGCCAGTGGCGCCATCTCTTATTACAATGATGTACCATTTACTTATACACTGACAATTCGCATGCGTAACATAAAACCGTGAATACCTTGTTTCGGGTTCCAGTCTAAGGTATGTACCTTAAAATATTTTATTATTTAATGTTAGTCACGAATTCACTCAGCGGGTGCCTGACAAGTTTTTGTATAAGGTACTTTATTTTGTGGTAGGTACCTAAATGTTTTGTCTGTCATAAATGAAGCCGATAAATTAAATATTCGTGTCGTTAATCAAAAATATTTGCAAGAGTAGGTGTACCTATAATGTTGAGATAGGTAGGTACTAGTGCTATCTGTTAATAATCATTTTCATTGGAAAAAGCGGCAGCTTTGAAGATAAACCCACAATGGTTAGTAAAGTAAATCTTAATGTAAACCATAATAACTATTAAAATTTGATTAATAGATAGCGAGATAAGATCACTGATATTTTTAACAATGTTGACCCTTTTTTTAATAATAAAATTGTTATTTAAAATGATATTAACTGCTTCGCCCGCTTGACATATTATAGTATACACAAAAACTTTTCTCAAGAACTACATTATCCATTGGTGAAAACCGCATCAAAATTCGTTGCGTAGTTTTAAAAATCGAAGTATACATACGGAACAGGCGACTTTGTTTTATAATAATGTAATGATAGTGAAGTGACGATTATGATGTGTCCATTATACAAGTACATTACAACATTCTAACCTAGAAGGTGATTACATATTTGAGCCGTTTGGGGTTGAGACACGCTTAATCGATGCTTCTCAGGACCAGAAGGCTAGCTTCTTTCTGGGCCAAAGAATAAGTATAGCCATCCAACGTGGCAACATACCGCCGGGCGCCACTGGACATACCCTCTGCTAGTAACCAGAGACGCCCGGCAACGGACGTTAGAGCGGCCGCGGCCTTGGGCCGCGGAATTAAAAAAAAACGTGGCAACATAGCCAGCATTCTGGGAACCTACCCAGTCAGCAATGACGCGGAGGATTTTTTAAACTACGAGTATATTTTGTAGTGTAAATATTTTTCTACATCACATCTAGCTAATCGGAACTATTTGAATTTCGAATGTTATATTTTTTTAACGTTGCAACCTTCTTAGTAACAAAAAAAAACGATTGGCGGGAAATCATTTGTCAATTGTTTTTTATCACACATCAAAGTTCTACGTATGCAACGAAAATGGAATTAAGTCGAAAAGATTTTAGAGCGATGATTTTTTATGATTTTAAAAGTTCTCTCTCTCCGCAAGACTGTGCCGCCCGTCTTCAAAATGCTTTTGCAAGAGAATCACCTTGTTTGAGCATCGTGAGGCGATGGTTTGCTGAATTTGAGAGAGGTCGAGTTTCTTTACATGGCGAATTTCGTGAAGGGCGGTCTTCAACTGCCGTCAACGAAAATAATGTGGCTACTGTTAAGCGGTTAATTGAAGAAAACCCGCGGATTACCTATGAGACAATTCGAGGACTATTGGGGATTAGTATGAGTCAAATCCAGAAAATTTTACACGAAGAATTGAAAGTTCGGAAACTTTGTTGTCGTTGGATCCCTCACAAACTGACAGCGGAGCAGAAGCGAGCTGGTGTGGAATGGTGCTCACAGATGCTACTGAAGTACGACCACGGACATTCTAATGCTGTTTATGACTTTATCACAGGAGACGAAACATGGATTTATTGTTTTGAACCCGAAAAACAGCAATCTTGTGAATGGGTGTTTGAAAATGAGAACAAGCCAACAAAAGTGAGGCAGGCGAGAAACGTTGGTAAAAAAATTGGAGTGGTATACTACCATTTGTTTACCCAGGGTGTTAGAAAAAGTTCGCGAAAGACGACCCAAAAGCCGCGTTCTCCTACATCATGACAACGCTTCTTCACACACAGCCAACAAAACAAAGTCATTTTTAGCTTCCGAAAAAGTACAACTCATCACCCATCCTGCGCATAGCCCCGACCTAGCACCCTGTGATCTTTGTATTTTCCCCAAAATCAAAGATTTGATGAGAGGTTTCACTTTTACCAACTCCGAAGAGACAGTAATAGCGTTCAATCGGCACGTAGAAAACATGCCTTCAGATTTGTGGTGCTCCTGTTTTAAAAAATGGTTCGATCGCATGAAAATATGTTTAAAATGTAAAGGAGAGTATTTTGAAAAGCAATAAACATAATATTTTGGTTTTAACATGTTGTTTCTTTAAGTTACGCAACACTTATAGTATGACCTACGTATATTGTAATTCTTATTGTAAATAAATGTATGCTAATTAACACTTCAAGTACATTATGCGATTAATTCTGTCTAGTTTATTAATTTGTAAAACGTATTATTTCGATATTTTGCTGGCAAAGCATTATTGTTATTGCAAAAACCAACAAAAATCAAATATACAACCACAAACATTTTTAAAAACTCAAAAAAAATATTCGAAATAAACGGTTAGACAAAGAAACAATATCGATAATTCCTACAATGCAGCAATTTGTGTTATACCTTCAGAAAAGTTCCCGTTACTCGTAAAGCAAGCCTCACCCTTACTATAAAATTTAATAGTTCTTAATAGTATTTCTGTTCAGTAAACCGTTAAATAACAAACAACGTAAAACCATAAATCGTAAAAAGGTATTACTCAGTAACCACATTGCTGTTAATAAGTAAGTAGGTGCCTCTAAAATGTAATAGTTTTTCATTTGTGTAGTTTCTGCATAATATAATATGTACCTATATATTGTAAAGTACTAAGTTTATTGACAATTAGAGCAAGCCCGAGGGGCTACCCCCCACGCAGAGGTGAACACACCCACATTTTGCCAATAGATAGGTACTTTCGATGGTCCCACGTAAACCTAATATCGCAAGTTACCGTGCACATCAGTCAACAAATTTATTTTATTGTTATAACTGCAGAATATTTTTGAGTGTCTGTCAAACAAGTATTAACGACTAAACATACCGGTGCATATGGAGTTAAGTACCTATGGACTATTACGAAATTAAAAGAACATAAACATTAAGATACATAGAGATTCTAGCAAATCGATTCTGGTGAAACACTTATCACATATTGATATACTTTCCTACCTAAAACTTATTTTGTGTGTTGTTGTTGTTCATTGACTGTATCCTTGGATCTGAATATACAGTCAAGTCGGTTCTTGTCATTATTCTAACGCAATACTCATATATAATTTTTCATTCTATTTCAGGTAAGCAAGCGACAGTAAAACATCCTCATTTTAAATGATTCTCTACGGGTTCCAGTTGTGAAGTCGTATTACTCCTTTGACGTTGTTCCTCTGATATGCGTGTAAGTGATGCTTAATACCTGGATGCGACTGCGTAATTATCGCGATAATGATAGTGCGTCTAGTTAAGTAGTGCGTAGGTAATGCGTTTTATACTTTGGAAGAGGAAATCCTGTAGAAATAAAAACGTAAATAACTAACGTCATACACCTTTATGATTTCTTTTCAATGAAAACTCGAGCAGGATGAAAAGTTTAGTTTAGCATAATAACGCATAGTGAGCGCTTTAATACTAACTAGTTACCACGGCGAACTTTAAAAACAAAAGAAAAAAAAACATTTTAATATTTCATGCAAATGTATGTATTATTAATTATAATTGAAAAACGCGACGGACGGACAGACAGACCAATTGTCGTATTAAATATATATATTATTTATATAGCTTACCGAGAAAAGTAAATATTATAAACACGCTAATTGCTAGGTATTATTAACAAGGTACCCAAATAAAAAAAAACAAATGAAATCTTGGGCTCGAATTGGGTAGACGGAATTGTTACAAAACTTCTAAATTTCAAAACTTGAAAATTTCTTCGAAATTGTTCCGATGACACTTCCAGCGGTCAGGACGAGTATACACCCGTCTGTCCTTTGAAGTCCACCGCTAGCTCGGTGGTCCACATTCCCTGTCTCTGTCTTTTTATCATCAATGGCTTCCGTCCATTCACATTATTCACTAAGTAAAGGATAATGGTAATTTAACCATCATGGCTTTGCTCTATCTTTGACCGAGTCTAATTTGTTTTTCTTAGTGTACGCAATTATTTCAGTAGGTATTATTTATGAACAGTTGTAATTTTTTGTTATTTTTATATTTTATGTTATTAAAAATAGAAAAAGGAAAATCTACCTAAGTTTCTTGCTAGTATCTTCTCAGTAAATACAACTTACCGAATCAGCGAAATTTATTTATTTATTTTATTTTATTTGGGATAACAACAGCCATTTTACAATCGTGTATACAAACAGAAATTACTAGACACTGACCAATAACAGCTATCCACTTCTATACTAGATTAAAAAGGTACCTAGATACAAAACAGGCTGCTATGTACTAACAACATAATTTTTATACATAATATCAATATCAATACCTACCTATGAGATTACAAAAAGTTGCAAACGTATACAATAACCTCCGCTAACAGAACCATTAGTAGTTAATAATGACAACAACATGCGAGTGCGTCGGGAACTCGTGAATAAAATAGATACGAGAGGCAAGAACAGGTTTTGACGGTGCAACGGTAAGTCACTGCCACTGCAGGTACTCAGTATTTATGAGTGTGAAAATACTAGGTATTTAATGGTACAAAATGCGAATTCGAACAACCTTTCCGACCACAGCATACACATATATTTATTAATAACCATGATGTCATGACTATTCTTATTCATATTTACTTATTCTCCATTATACATACCTACATCTAAAATCAGATATTTGTATTTAATACTTTCAATTTAAGTAAGTGCATATTAGTTACTGTTCAAAACACAAACACGAAAGCAAAGCCCTTTGCTTATATTATGTACGCAAATGCATATACACAAACACATGGCAAGTATTTTTAAGATTATGACATATTCAATAATATAACAATACGTATAACCGATAATCAAGACTACGAGACACGGGGTGAAAAACGGCATGGATTGAGATAGTTATAATCTCCCAGTTATAATATCCTTAACTTTGTGTAAAAAAATATTTTTAGAAGTGATAAAGGGGTCAACACTGCTAAATTTTTCGTTGTATGTGCGCGCGATTCTTGCGGTCACGGCATTCTGTCCATATGAGGTAGGATGAGTCGGAACGCTTAGCATTTGAGTGTGACGAGTGCGATAGGTTGGGGTTCTAAAAGTTATTAGTGCTAGTAAATCAGGACAGTCAATCCGACTACGAAGTATATCATAAAGTAGCCCCATATCCATCACCCAGCGTCTTTCCTCTAGAGTAAGTAAGTTATACGTTCGACAATTACGAACGTAGTCTGTCTGAGGCTTACGGAACTTGAAATTAAGGTGCCGTAAGAATTTCCTCTGAACACGCTCTATCCTATTAATATGTATGGCATAAAAAGGCGACCAGATTTGGCAATTGTATTCTAATACACTTCTAACGTAGGAATAATACACTAACTTTAAGCTAATCAAACTATTAAAAGGTTGACAAGTACGCATGACAAAGCCAAGATTTCTATAAGACTTATTTATTATGTTATCGAAGTGTGTAGTCATACTCATTTTAGCGTCTAAGTGAATCCCCAGGTCTCGCACATTGTCTACTCTTTCTATGGAGACACCGTTAAAGCTATAATTATATGAGATAATATTAATTTTACGACTAAAGGTTATACATTGACATTTGGATATATTTATTGATATTTTATTTTTGATATAGTACTGGTAAAGATTATTGAGATTGTTCTGGAGACTTACACAGTCATCAATACTGTTAATTTTAACAAACACTTTTTTATCGTCAGCGTACAATAGATGATTAGCGCTGTCGATATGCTCATAAATGTCGTGAATGTAGGCGTTATAGAAAAGCGGCCCTAAATGCGAGCCCTGGGGTACTCCAGAAGGAACTAGTATAACATCAGATTTAAAGCCCCCCAGTACCACAGCCTGAGAGCGATTTCTAAGGTACGATTCGACCCACCGCAATAAATCACCGTGAATACCCAGAACACGGAGCTTTTGCAGTAGAATAACATGATCGACCCGATCGAAAGCTTTTTCGAAGTCGGTATAAATGACGTCAACCTGACCTCCAGCTTCCATGTGTTTTAAAACAAAGTCCGAGTACACCGCCAAGTTAGTAAGCGTTGAACGTCCTCGAAGAAAACCGTGCTGCGATTCAGCAACACCCATTGAAATTACATTATAAATGCTTTCGTATACCAATTTCTCCAAGGTCTTTGCCAGTACGGGTAAAATGGAGATGGGGCGATAGTTCTCTATTTTTGATTTGGTACCTTTTTTGTGGATAGGTATGATATGCGCTGTTTTCCAACGTGTGGGAAATACACATTCTTCAATCGAGCGCTTAAAGATTATTGTGATTGGGCCCACTAAGCTATCCGCGCAAGATCTAAGAAACATGGGGGGGATACCATCGCAACCCGACCCCTTAGTAACATCCAAGGAGAGTAATAGTTTAAGGACTAGATCTTCAGTAACATGAATATGTGATAGTGTTTCGTTATTTCTGCAGTCATTCTCAGAGTTGATGGCTTGGGTGCTAGTATGTGAGTGCGGTGTAAATACGCTTTCAAAGAAACCATTAAACGCGGAACATATTGATTTGGGATCGTCGAAAGTTTGATCCCTATATGTGAAACTCCTGGGATAACTTGAACCACCTCTTTTGGCTTTAACATACTTCCAAAAGTATTTAGGTGAGCGCTTTATATAAGTCTCCGCATTATCAACAAAACGCTTAAAACAGGAACTTTGTTCTCTATGCTGACGTCGTCTAAGGAGTGCGAATTCATCATAGTCCCTAGGGTTTTTATGTTCTTTCCATCTTTTATGTGCCTTTGACTTTTCTTTAATGATACAGATAAGCGCACGCGAATACCACGCAGGATAGGATTTGTTCTTAATCGACATAGGAACATATAGTTCCAAACACTTTTCCAACTCTGAATAAAAACAATCTAGGGCGCGATCTATATCAACCCCGTACAGAATATCCTGCCAGTTAATTGAATTTAGATAATTATTAATTATTTTATAATCACACTTGAAAAAAGTATAAGAAGGCGCCGGGTTTTCTTTAAGACTTGTCAATTTAAGATCAGCTATGTCTAAATTCAAGGGAGGGTGAAGAAGGTCCACACGAGATATAGCTTGACACTGAGATACCGATACTGGAAGATTACAAAAACAGAGATCTAGAGTATTGCCGCAGTTATTAACAACAAGTGAATACTGGTCAAGACCAATAAACTGCAGATCATTAGCGAGCGCCTGTGCGCTCTCTTGCACCTCCGTCGTGCCTATGTGCCTTAAAGTATATCCACTGTCTGTCCACCGCAAGCACGGTAGATTAAAGTCACCTACTAACAAGTGGTAATCATTAGCGTATAAATTAAAAAGGTGACTAAAGGCACACCAAACATCGGATACACTATTAACATGCGTAGAACTGGAGTCCGGGGGGATATAGACCAACGTAATATGCAGGTTAGCAACAGACTGTATTTTACTGGACGGAACTGTTATGCAGAGAGACTCAGTATTTATAAAGCTACACGACCATGCACTATTTATTACTGCGGCTAATTCACGACGTATACATACCATAACTCCGCCACCGGACTTCTTACCTGTTGAGTTGAGGTTGCGGTCACAACGATATATATCGTATCTGTCGTCACAAATCTCCGAGTCGAGTATGTCATCTTGCAACCACGTTTCGGTTATCAATATGATGTCATAATCATGTGATAGTATGTTATTACACAATGCTGTGCATTTAGTGCGCAGACCACGTACATTTTGGTAATAAATGTTTAATAATGAGAATGTTAATATTAAGAACCAATAAATGGTTTACTAGAGGATAGTGCTGCGCTAATCTGTGGAGAAATAACATAATGTATGATATGTATAACAGATCGCATTCTACAGTGGGCTTACCAGTGCTGTGGCAGAAACATAACGCTAACAATCCGTACGTAACCATACAAACATGTGTCACATACCTGTACAAGTAGTTAGTGAGAAAATCCGAGCGCAACAACATATATCGCTTATGTGTCATAATATAATATGTTCGTATATGCAAAATAACTAATGGTTCTGCAAGGCCGATCTCATAGGTATTATAAGTTGTGTTTACATTACTAGTGATTAAATGATTTTTGCTAAATCTTCTACATTCTTGATGAGTATTTTGGGGGATGTGGCATCTTTCCTTATAAATATTTTTCCATCGCGAATCCAGGTAAATTGGAAGTTTTTTAAATTGGATTTTTGACGGACATCTCTATAAAGCAGCTTATTTGTGATTGTCAGATGTTCATTAACATAACATTTTCTACCGTCGCCAGAACTTCCCATATCCGCCATAGTTATGCCTTTTTTGGAACGTATACCTGATAAAATGCTGTCACGCAAGTTTCTCGACCCCAATTTCACCACTACGTTCCTGGGGCGGCCGGCAATATTTGTTCGGGGTTGTATTCTTGATGCATATATAATGTCGTTTGGCGATAGTTGTACACCCGCGTAATTAGCAATAGTAATCATCACTGTGGTCAGGGATTCACTAGCTTTCTCAGGCAAACCGGTTATTTCGAGATTCACCGACCGTTCACGCTGCTCAATAACATTTAATGCAGATTCAATCTCGGAGTTTTTTTGCTTCAAAAGTAAATATTCGTTTTCCATACTTTTTTGCAGATCCTTGTGTTCCTTGTCGATGAAACTGATAGATTCCTTCAGGTCGCTAATGTCGTTGAAACATTCCGACTGCTTGGTGTAAATAACTTGGATGTCTGATTTGATAAGTTCGAGATCTTTTTTAATTACAGTCTTGATATCCTGTTGTATTGCGGAAATTTTGCTGCTAAGTCCAGAGTTAAACGTCGTAAGTTTTTTTGAAATATCAGTAGATAATTTCTCGAACATTACGGAAAGGTCTTCCTCCTTTCCCTTTCCCTTTTCTTCTCCTTTTTGCTTAGTGCGACGCACTTTACTCACGCTAGGCAAATTTTCGTCCACACCAGGATTATCGAGGCATTCGGTTTCGTTTGTCTCAGCCATCTTAAAGTTAAGTAGGTAGATTGAAGCGATGAACCGAGATAATGACTGGCACTCGAATTACACACTTAACACTCACACAATAGGACATATATTGGAATACGTTGTAATTAATAACTTTATATAAATGCCGCTGCCAATAACACGTCTGCTCCGAACCTAAGCCACGACGAGTTTTTCAAATAATCATTATTATTTACTTGATTTAATGTATATAAACATTGCTTGACGTAAAATTGTAAAATTTTAAAACTCATGTAATTGTGTATCTGCCCAAAACTGAATAAATAAAATTGATTTGTTATTTCTTTATTATTTTGTTGTTAATAGTAACAATTAAAACAAGTATAACCTAAAAAAGTATCCATGTTGTAATGCAGTGATGATAAAAGTATTTTAATTTATTTTCATTCTACAATAATTACGCAGAATTTTGATTTATTATATTTTTTAAATACCTACATTCTTTCTAAAATATTTGGAAGTCTTTGATTCAGTTAGTCCATTAAATAGCAAAAAGAAACAAAATAAAATAAAAAGTTAGAGCACATATTCACTATTTAAGTACCAACTTTACTACAAAATTAAGTCTGTTTGCTAAAAGACTTACAAATTGATTCTGTACAAACAATGGACACATAAATTCTTCTACAACTTATTTTCCTAAAAAACGGAACTGTTTTCAATTTGGTTGCCAGTTTGAAGGGCGTAAATAGAAAATAAAAAAGTTCCTATCTTGTAAATTTACATTTATGCATAGGATGTATCAATATTTTAAATGCCCACACTGACCTGTTAAAATCTACGCCGACCAACGAATGACGCTCTGCAAACGTAAATATCTGGTTAGTGATATAAGACTAGTCCCCTATTAAGATTTTTGTTCTAAGGATCTTTTGTAAGAAAAAAAAGTTGTGCGGAATATTACTTATAATAATTTGTGCGGTTCGAAGTTCGCCGGGACATCTAGCAATAATAATAAAATACATCTGCCTACAGCCTAACTTTTCTCTAAATCTTTTCTTAAAGGCTTCAAAACTTTAATTTTACAATATTAATTACTTCTTCTTCGTCTTGGGCTGGACTCGAACCAGTGACCGTTCCCTGTGAAGAACGTTCTACCCAACTGACCAAGACACCACACCGTCTATGTACCTATTAAAGCCACTCATATTGATTGATACATCCTAATATTTTCGAATAAGTCTATAAGCTCTGCGACGATTGAAAAAAACGCCCCAATATACATATAATATATATCTACATGTGTCTAGGTATATCTACATACCCAAGCCCTCTATCAAAAGGGATTTAATCGAAATACTATACTGTCGCGTCTTAATACCGATCTGAGATTGTGGTGAGAGCAAACAAGTTGTAGCTTCACAATTGAGAGTCAACATGATATCACTTCAGAATCTTTCCTTACTAAGTATATTATTTTGTATCAACAACTCTTTTCATCTGTAGAAGTATCCTCTTACAAAAAACCGTTCACTGAGTTTGGGTTATACTGAAATATTGGTTTTATCGACAACATGCTATTAATTAATATCGATATCTCTACATTATGAAATTGAAAAAGGAACAGCTGTATATTAAAGACTAACTGATCACTGCGACTTCACCCGCATGATATAGTTTTCTCGTTCCTGATCATTTAACTATCGTTTTCTTCAGGATAGTTTAAGAACCTTTCTCTTCCGAAAATAATTTCCCTTAAGGACTTTTATTTGAGATGTTTTTTAAACCGAAGGGCCTAATAATTGAACACCTAATAATATAATGGCACTATTATTTCCAATTAATCTCAAGGGCTTTAACAGCGTACATAAAATAATATAAAATATTTCGTGTCTGATTTAACAACTTTCTTAGTGACAAACGCAATAAATTTTATACTGGGAACTCGTAAAGTCTGTATCGTACTTAGCTGTCACTGCAGACAGTCATAATGTGACATTGAATTAGATTCTCTTAACTTTCTAATAAACAAACACAGATGACGCATTGGTTAAGTTATGAAATACCATAGGCCGATACCTCACCGAGACGCCATGGCGACGTCGCCAGTCGGTCGCCAACTAGTTCTCATTGAGATATATGACGGCTAAGAATTATTAATGTTAATTACGTAAGTACTTAACACAAATTAATAGCTTAGGTAGTTTAAAATGTAAATGTTTAGTATAAAATGCTGATATCCGTGCATTAGGCCGATACCTCACCGAGACGCCATGGCGACGTGGCCAGCGACGTCGCCAACTAGTTCTCATTGAGATATATGACACTTGGCGACCGACTGGCGACGTTGCCAGTCGGTCGCCAAGTGAGTTAGCCGTCATATATCTCAATGAGAACTAGTTGGCGACCGACTGGCGACGTCGCCATGGCGTCTCGGTGAGGTATCGGCCTAAGGGCACCGTATAAAAGTAACACGATGACACTAGAGTGTGAAATGAAATAAAACAAACAAATTTATGTTTATAACACTTTGTTAGCAGTAATATAGATTAAAGTTATTATGGGTTAATTTTGTCGATTTGTGAGGAAATGGTGCAGTTTCTCGACGGATCATAGCATTTTATAGTCTTTAAGGTGATGAGAATTGCTTTTACGACTGTTTTAAACATTGTGCTTTGATCAGTGTTCACATGACGGTATTTAACGGGGTGTCATAAAATTACCATAAAAGATCAACTTATTTTTAAGATTGTTTTAAAAAACTTTAAAGAAAATTAATGAACAAAGTTATTTGCTGCTTTTAATTTGATAGTCGTCTAGTAAAATGACGAACTGAGTTAATACAGCAATACTTTTGTACCTTTCACAAACTTAATTTCTCTTGCGTGGGAAGTGAGTGACTAGACTGCGTATTATTTGTATCCTTGCAAGATATTGATTTTAGGTTTTGAGTAGATATATTTTGTAGAAATGACTACTACATGGACATCTATCAGTCACTAATTCCATGAACTATCAAGTAAGGCTTGAAAGGTATTCCATCAGGCCTTTCTGTGTGATACAAAAGATGATCATGATCATGATGATGATGACTGAGATGCAGGGAACATCAACTATTTGTGAAGTCACATGTTACTTAGTATTTCGTAGCAAGATCAAGTATTTTTATTATATGAACAAACCATACTGCAATGTATAAATGCTATCGTATAAAATATCCTTCCAACGTTTATTGTAGCAAATGTAACAGTAATTATAAATTTATTTTTAGTCCTCCTTTTTGTTATTAGAATATTTGTAACGAGACAGAAATCAGATATCATAATAATATTTTTCGTGATAACTGACACGCTCGTGAAGAATTTCTTAATTGACATAATAAATTAAATTGGTAAAGTAAAGTCTTGCGGCTCTTTTGTGATAACGTTAAAGATTAAGATATTTATTAGAACACGGTAACTGTATACTAATTGGTGTTTTATGGTGGTATCTTCATGTTTGTCTTTTGTTTATATTTCGATATACTTATTAGGGGCTTAGTGAGACTTTACAAGTGTGACGTGAGAAACTTGAAAAGCTTTTTTCATGAATCTACATATTTCTAAATTTCTTAAACTGGTCTCTATAAATCTATAAATTACTTAGTTTATATTTATAAATTGCTAACCTAGCAGGTGAAAACATTTGAGCCGTTTGGGGTTGAGACACTGGGTTCACTATCCATTTGCATAAAAAAAATAACCATAAAATATTTTGGCATATGGTAATTTAGACTAATGATATTTATGCATAATTTTTTTATCCATAACAAATTTAGCATATTTGCCTTAATCATAAATAAAATTAGCATAATCATATTTAAGCATAAAATTTATAAGCATAGCTTTATAAAGGCATAAACGTATCAATCAATAATGAATATAGTCATAATCATCTAAGGCACAATAAGTAACTATGTAAAATAATTAAAAGGCGGCTTAGGGGTGGCCCAAGGGCCACCCCCGCCGCACCTAAACCTACTTTGACACTATATAATATAGGAAATACTGGTTAAAGTAACTTTTTTATTTTTCATTCATTACATTAATTTATACCTATAAAATTTTAGTAATATATACTATTAGGCGAATGTACACTATGCCTAAAAACATTGTGCAAATTATAACTATGCATAAATATATTAGACCTAAATATAATTATGCCACAGTACATATGCTGCTAAAAATCAATTATGACCAAGTATAATTATGCCAAAAAAAATATGCCAAATTCATTGTGCCAAACCATTTTAGGATTACATGTATTATGTTAACGAAAGGTATACCGAGACACTGGGGTCATGGGGTCCGAGCGCTCGCCGCCTTTATAGAGACATTGCTTAGCGCTTAATTGATGCTTTTCAGGACCAGAAGGCCTGCTATTTTCTGGCCCGAAGAATAAGTATCGCCATCCTACGTGGCAACACAGCCAGCATTCTGGGAATCTTCACAGTTGGCAATGACGCGGAGGATTTTTTAAATTACTTAGTTTAAACCATGAAATAAACTATCAAAGTGTAGCTATGTATGTTTAGTTTCAATACTTAAATGTAAGGGTCATTTTAAATGGGTCGAGTTACCAATATGTTAACGTAAGAAGTGAAATTTAAGGGAACCGCAATTTGTTCAGTGAGTTGAACTTTCCCTTGACCTTTCATCGGTTAACTCAAGTAGGTACTCGGTGAACATTCAATCATTCTTTGCTTAACACAAAAAGCTGAAGAGTGAAGAGTTCTTTCGCTTGACCGGGCTAATCTCCGGAAGTACTTATTTGAATTGAACAGATCTTTTATTGTTGGCTACCTCTTTTATTAAAATAAAACTTACCTATAGGCGTCAGGAGTATAATGTGAATGGTGTGTATATTTAAAAACCGGCCAAGTGCGTTACCCACACTGGCCTCTATACTTAAATCCTGAACTAACAGAGTCATACCATCCGTTATAGTTTTCCTTTAAAGTTCATTACATGGACTACCATCATGATTTTTTTCAGGTTCTTCACGACAGCCGTTTAGATTTTAGAAGGGGGGTCGGGACGCCCTGTTTTCTCAAAAATATACTCTTCAAAGCTAAATATCTCGCAAATGGATACTTAAATCTAAAAATCACTCTAGCAACCTCTCAATGTTAATGATACCCCACACAATGGAGTAGGGATGGATAGTTAATGATGTAGTAATACCTAATATTATAATAATTTTACACTCAAATTTATAGTGGAAGGATTTATAGTGGACGTCATATACTAATTTTCTCATGATACTTCAAAGTAATAACTTAAAGTAGTACGATACTTGGCCTGAAAAAGCTCGTGATTAAAATTCATAATTTATGAAAATACGAGTAAGTGCAGTTTCATAAATCAGTCACTTGTGACATTAATTTAATAGTTTCAAAACGTTTCTCACGCATAACTTGAAGAGCTTTAAGTACTTTTAGATTAGCCACTAGTCGTTAATTTCTTAATGACTTCACAAATACATGGGGCACACTAAAAGTTATGCACTTCTAGCTAATCGGAACTATTTGAATTTCGAATGTCATATTTTTATAAACGTTGCAACCTTCTTAGTAATAAAAAAAAACAATTGGCGGGAAATCATTTGTCAATTGTTTTTATCACACATCAAAGTTCTACGTATGCAACGAAAATGGAATTAAGTCGAAAAGATTTTAGCGCGATGATTTTTTATGATTTTAAAAGTTCTCTCTCTCCACAAGACCGTGCCGATCGTCTTCAAAACGCTTTTGGGAGAGAAGCACATTGTTTGAGCACCGTGAGGCGATGGTTTGCTGAATTTGAGAGAGGTCCTTACATGATGAATTTCGTGAAGGGCGGCTTTCAACTGCCGTCAACGAAAATAATGTGGCTACTGTTAAGCGGTTAATTGAAGAAAACCCGCGGATTACCTATGAGACAATTCGAGGACTATTGGGGATTGGTATGAGTCAAATCTAGAAAACTTTACACGAAGAATTGAAAGTTCGGAAACTTTGTTGTCGTTGGATCCCTCATGAACTGACAGCGGAGCAGAAGCGGGCTCGCGTGGAATGGTGCTCACAGATGCTACTGAAGTACGACCACGGACATTCTAATGCTGTTTATGACGTTGTCACAGGAGACGAAACGTGGATTTATTGTGTGGAACCCGAAAAAAAAACAGCAAACTTGTGAATGGGTGTTTGAAAATGAGAACAAGCCAACAAAAGTGAGGCAGGCGAGAAACGTTGGTAAAAAAATATCGCGTTTTTTGTCTCTGCTACGGGTCCCATCTGTACAATTCCACTTGAAGATCAAAAGAGTGTTAATGACGAGTGGTATTCTACCATTTGTTTACCCAGGGTGTTAGAAAAAGTTCGCGAAAGACGACCCAAAAGCTGCGGTCTCCTACATCATGACAACGCTTCTTCACACACGGCCAACAAAACAAAGTCATTTTTAGCTTCCGAAAAAGTACAACTCGTCACTCATCCTGCGCATAGCTCCGACCTAGCACCCTGTGGTTTCTGTATTTTCCCCAAAATCAAAGATTGGATGAGAGGTTTCACTTTTACCAACTCCGAAGAGGCAGTGATAGCGTTCAATCAGCACGTAGAAAACATGGCTTCAGATATGTGGTATTATGAAATTAGTATTAGTATTTATGAAATTTTATTGTATACCCACAAGAACAAAAGTAAATTTGTGAAAAATAGTGATAATCATAATCTAAACTTACGAAATAAGGATAAACTGGCTGTTCCTAAATTTAGGCTTCATAAAGTGAGTAATTCTTTTGCGGGGAACTTTATTCGAATGTACAATACATTGCCAACCGAAATAGCAAATTTATCTGTTAATAAATTTAAAAAACTAATAAAACGTAAATTGTGCCATAACGCTTATTATAGTATTAATGATTTCTTAGATGACAAGGCTGCCTGGTTGTAACACGAATTGCTCCTTTCTAAATAACTCTGTATTAGATTTAAGATGAAATATTTTGGAAAAAAGCCGAACTGAGTTTCTTGAGGGCTCTTCTCAGTCTCGTTGCATTTTGGAACCCTCGGTAGAGTCACACCAACTTTTGACGAATCTAAATAATTTTCTAAAAATTTCAAAGATAATAAACGTTATTTTATTTTATTTTATTTATTTTGTGGTCCTCCTGTTTTAAAAAATGGTTCGATCGCATGAAAAAATTTTTAAAATGTAAAGGAGAGTATTTTGAAAAGCAATAAACATAATATTTTGGTTTTAACATGTTGTTTTTTTAAGTTACGCAAAACTTATAGTGTGACCTACGTATATTCACTTTACTTCTTCTCCTTTTAAATTACGCAACTGTAATAGATGTATAATAATATCATATCAGAAGTTGTAATTCCATTTGGAATGTGTCACTACTTTTTACATAAATATGATTTTTTTAACACTGACCCCAGCTTTACAGTCTTACTGTGAAACGGCCAAACTTCGATGTTCTCCGTGAAGCGGCTGTCATCTGACTTTCACAACTCATTGGCGATATCGAAGTTTTGTAGTTATGCTATTTTATACTTGGAGTATTTGGCACAAAAACCTATTATTCAGGATAAATAATTATATTACAAAGAATTAAATATTTATCCTCGTTTTGGTTAGTCACTCTCACTCTCAGAATATAAATATTTAAGGTTATTGAAGACGACATTAAATTTTACTGTGTCATAAACATTAAGTAGGTACTCAATTCTACTGAATCACGGCAATGCTGAACTGTCTCATTCATTTCATTTTCGTATCACTTTTTCATTTTATATGGCAAGTATACAACAGCTATATTAACCCTTTGTCCGCACACGTGTTTCCTTCTTGACACAATTTAGGGGGGTTCCCTTTAAGTGGGTCGTGAAAAAGTGGCTCACGAAGCAACCATTGAATGGCCGCTATATTGGCTTGGGTAGTGTAGTGACCTTTACTCACTAAATTGCCCAACATAATGAAAACAATATAGTTATTTAAACTGCCATGGTCGTTATTATTATAAACTAGTGAGAACAGTGCGGACAATAGTAGTCGTGCGCGACAAAAACGGGTGAGAAGGAGGGTAGACCGATACGGTTTACCTTAAAACTATTTCGCGATGTACTGACAGTTCCTCCATGACCATGGCGCTTGCAATAGTGCCGAAATATCGGAAACTCGACAACAAAATCATACATGGTAAATATCCCGAATACATTTCCAAAGTTTATAATAATAACGACCTATTAACGACTTATAATAATAACGATGTTCATAGATGTAGGTTGTCTGTGCGCTCTCTGTACAAATCACACTCAGAGCTCTCTCAGTATATTCGTGAACTTGCAATAGTATCAAACTATCGCATGCTCGATAAAAATACATTAGGAACCTGCCCCCATGAAAGTTTTCTACGTAGAGAAAACCTCGATTAACACATAGGATCTTTCCAGTAAAAAGGTCCTGTGAGAATAGTGAAAGAGAAAACGCACGTGTAAAACCGCGAAACTCAACTAGTACTAAATAACCAGTAATGTAATAAAAGTTACAGAATTGGAGGTACCTAATAGTTAACTTGTACTTTTTAGAGACTAAACGCCTAATCGATGCTTCTCAGGACCAGAAGGCTGGCTATTTTCTGGCCCAAAGAATAAGTATCGCCATCCAACGTGGCAACACAGCCAGCATTCTGGGAACCTTCCCAGTCGGCAATGACGCGGAGGATTTTTTAAACGATATTTTGTAATGTAAATAGTTTTAGTCTATAATTATGTTTATTTTGTATATTGTAATTCTTATTGTAAATAAAATATATATAATGTTAAAAAAAAAAGTCAACTTGTCAATTGATATTGATATTATGTATAAATATTATGCTGTTAGTACCTACATAGCAGCCTGTTTTGTATCTTTTTTTTACGCCGGGCGCCACTGGAAATACGTTCTGCTTGTAACCAGAGACGCCCGGCAACGGATGTTAGAGCGGCCGCGGCCGTGGTCGCGGAACTAAAAAGAAAAGGTAACTTTTTAATCTAGTATAGAAGTGGATAGCTGTTATTGGTCAGTGTCTAGTAATTTCTGTTTGTATACACGATTGTAAAATGGCTGTTGTTATCCCAAATATAAAAAAAAAACATAACTTTCGATGATGAAGTTGTCACTAAACGAAAGTTTGAAACTACGCGGCTAAAGGGCGATAGGCGATTGGTCATTAGCGGCTCAACACTCAAACGGCGATAAGATAAGCCAAGTTCGGCCCCTTTGTCGCTATCGTCACGTCAAAATATTTTATGTGCTACGATTAACCAACAAAATGTAGGGGTATTGGTAATTATTGTGATTGTTTAGTGTGGGAAGGTAATATAGTTGAATTCACTACTGAGTGCTCTTTTAGTTTTTTATTTCCCTCAGTGATTTCATTGAGTAATGGGAACATTAAATCGTCATTATTCCGAATGGACAATTACAATGTATCTTTTTGAGCAGTATGAGAGCTTTACTATTATGAGCTACTATTAAATAAAGTGGAAGTGTTCTGATATTCTTTAATTTATGGGATGCTTATTTTTAATATTTTTTGATGTTATATCGACATGAAGTATTTAGGGACATCATCATCGCTTGCGCGCAGTGTACCTGATGAGTCTTTGGCAAATGTATCAGAAACAGCAAAGAGTCTACCACAATTACTATTATTACTTAAAAAAGGGACAGATGTTTATGTACGTAATAATCGCCGCCGCCTTCCCCTTTACGCTCATAGACGTAATTTTGTTTGTCTAAAAAGATCACCACTAAAATATCTCTAGACATATTAAATATGGTTAACCTTAAAATATTGGATGAGCAGAATTTATTATCCTTAGCTCTCGATATTAGAAAGATACACCAATAAAATTTCGGCACAGAATATTATAAATAAATTCAACGACGGGTATGTCATAAAAAGGTTTTTGATACGGCTAAAAACTTATGAATAAGTCATAGGCATTTGAGTCATAGCCACTCGCAAAGTAACCTCGCCTATTCGGTTGAACGTAAAAATGTTGAACAGTATTTTAACCCTCTCAACACGCTAAGAAAGTAACACTTATAATGTAGGTATAACACCTTTCCTATTCCAAAGAAAGCTTGTTAGGAATCCATTTCAGGAACCAAGCTAAGTACTGAGTTTCTTCATTTACTTTGGACTAGACTGAAGTAAGTGTTAAGTTTTTTTTTGATTAGTGAGTTATGTTGGTAAACATAATTTTGCTTTTGATTAAAAAACATCTTAGTATCTAGTAGTCAAATATCTTAGTGCCAAAAAGGTTTAAATGAAAACGAAGTAAAAGCACCTTTAGATTTAAAATATATTTTATAAATTTAGTTCATGGCCTACCTTAAGCCCTGGATAAAACGAATACCTTCAATTACTTCTAAGATAGTTAAGAATTTAAAAAATGTTTGTGAACTAACTCCGACCATTATCTCATAAGAGATCAAGAGTGTCAAGTTTGACAATTCTCTTTGTCTAAAACTAAACAAAGAGGAAACTTGAATTATAGCCATCCATCAAAACAATCTAACACTCAGGAAAAGGTTAAAATATCAAAATGATGAAATCACATTAGATTTTAAGAAAGCTGTGCTGCACTCGGCTACACCAGTAGCTTATTCATTTTCTACCTTTCAAACGCTGACCAACCAAGTTCCTACCTAAGTAAGGAAGTAACTCATTATAACTGAATATAAATATTTATTCGAGCCTGATAAAATTTTTAGTACATAACGGTATTTTCATTCTCATCTCAGAAATTAACTTTTCTCATCTCAGAAAGCAGTGCCCAAGACTTTTAGTTGTTTTAACCACCAAAATTGCTTGTAGTTTCAGTATGCGTATGGGAAGCATGTTCTTGTTGTCACAAGTACTAGTAGTCACAACGCGTTTATCTTCGGAACCGTTTAAGCATTTGAAATAAAACCTTTAAAGAGGTTATATTATAACTAGAAACATCAGAAACTGTCATGCTGGTCCGTTGCCTAGGACAGCTCATATACGGTCTAACGATGTTTTATCCTGTTTGAGTAATTATTTACTAAATCCTAATGTTTAGTTTTTGCCACAGAACATAGAGCTTTTATATAGTTTTACGTATAGTTCGGTAAGTGAGTGATTGTATTTTGTTAATTCTAGCACAAATTCTGCCCGAAGAGGCCACACTTGTGGCCAAAATCCGCCGGGCGCCACTGGAAATACCTTCTGGTAAATACCAGAGACGCCCCACGCAATGTACATGGGAACGGCCACGGTCTCGAGGAATTAAAAAAAAAACACAAATTCTGTTATTCTGACATAGAATATTTATGACTTTTTAATGTTATTATTGGATTAGGTACTACGAGTAGTTGGCACATTGTCTGAGAGGCTAGTTGTCACAAAGACTGAGAAACTGTATTGTATTACCTGACACTTTAGTCAAAAACACACATACACACAAAATGTGAAATTTGTGACGACGAGGACATGCTTCCCCTACCTACCGTGAACTTATTTAATCTTTTTACAAATAATTTCTCATTATTAATTGTCTTTTTTAAATTCCTCATAGCGCTAGGCAGAGGCATAACTTTATACGCATTAAACTTAAAACATACAACATACATACAAACAAGCGTAAGAGTGTCTGGACTTAGGTTTTCGGCGAGCGCGTGGTTGGTAGCCTCTAGTACTCTCAATAATTGCAATACCGAACAACGTTTCCTTGTCCCACACAGTGAACTAGTTCAGAGTAATAAGTTCTTCTGTGCGGGAAATATCAAGCATTACCTTGACATTGGCAAAATCATCGACGAACAATAGAGTACCTAAAAAAAGAAGAAAAGAATTTGCGTAAATGCCTACGTCTATTTAATAATTGTTGAAAATTGGGTATCAGCCCACGCAATTTCGTCGGCGTGGAATTCTTACTGCGCTTGATTATTATTGACTGTATTCATTTAATATAGAGCCGCGTCTTATTTATATCATTTTCATTTTGAATAAGTAGTTCCTGAGATTAACGTACAAACGTTCATACAACCGAACTTTTGTAGCTTTTTAATATTAGTAGGTACCATAATTAACCATCTCCGATGGTCACCCTCTAAAGTATTTCTAAATTGCTGCTTTTTTATATAAATAAGGGTGACATCTGCCATTGTTCTTTCCAAAAATATACCCCAATTATACTTAATGTTGTACTATTATGTAATGACATTTTAATTCTGTAACACCTTTTCAAAAGAAGACTGTGGACTTATAATGGCACTTGTAATTTTCATTCAAATTTAAATTTCATTAGATTTTTGGATTGTTTTTTTTTTGTATTGTTTACTTATTAAAATTTTCACAGACAAACTAAATTACGGCTTTATCCTCAAAAGAGGTAAGAAGAGGCATTTATTATTCCCATATTTTATAATTAACTTTGTTAGTCCCATGTAAAAGGTAGTCAGTATGTTTTTGTAAATTTTACCTCTACAAAAATTGCAAGCTATGGGTTATAAAATGATCATACGAAATTTGTTGTAGTCCACTAATCAACTAAATAGTTTTTATCTAGTTAAATTAACATCAAAAATCAAAACCGTAATCATTATTATATTACTTAGTCAAGATAACATTAGATGTAAGCTCAGCAACAAATTTACGTATTCGGAGTACGACAAGTACCACTAAGTACGCTATTAAAGTACTAAGTAATAGTTCGTACACTAAATTGCGTATCGATGTTCACGCACTATGTGATTTTACAGCGGAGCGTGTTAATTTACTCGTAGCAATATTAGCTTGGTGTACGAAAACTTATGGTGTATGTTGGTACATACAAGTCTCTATCAGTATAATAGTCTGAATGTGTGTTCATTATACCTTTGTGTCTGGTCTATGGTTCGATTTTGGTTTGTAAAATTAAATCATTTTATCGGTCACTTTTCTGTTATGATATATCATCATTCACAGAGCCTTTTCTCAATGCAGTTGAGGTCGGCTTTTCAGTCTAACTGAGATTTGGCTGAACTTCGATATTTTTCCGTGGAACGACTGCCATCTATCCATCGAAGTTCTGTAGTTAGACCGGCCGGATTTTTGATTTAGGGGTCCAACTACCCTTAACGACTGCCATAGACGTGCTTAAGAATGAAGTGTCTTAAGAAATGGTCACCCATCGTAAAACCGGCTGACTAGATGTTGCTTAACCATTGCATTGTCGCTTACCATTACTTATATTTACTGGTAAAAACTATGACTAAGTAATATCATTGGGTAAAACATGATTGAAAGGAATACAATCGTGTTAATGTTGTTTCGAGTTTCGATTAATGTCTTTTTGAACATGTTGAACTAATCCAACTATTTAAATCAGTAAAAAATGTTATACTTTTGAACAAAATTGTTGAACTTCCACAAAATTAATGTATTTATAATAGCTTTTCAGGTCTAGTACGGTTAATCTCTGCTCTTTCGTTATCGAACTCAGTTGTATTTAGAAAATTAATATTTAAGTTATTAAACCGTTTCTAAGTAATTGTATTCATGTCCTTAATAGAAACAGAATTAAATAGAATGAAGTAAATTACTTTATAAACATGAAGCTATGTCTAACTTCATGATGATAAAAATAATAATCAAGCAATATAAATCCCGATTGCACATATCCAGATATACCTTAAGCAGGAGGACTCACCAAATTACAACTACATTGAAACATAAGTTGCATATATTTCTTAAATCCTCTTTAAAAACTCTTCATTTTAATACCCCACTCGATAAGTTTGACCAAGATTTTTTGATAGATCCGGGTATACTTTTTTTCTCATTTTATGTACCCATTGACACTCACGAATTCTCAATTCGTCGAAATCCATCCAGCCGTTAGGCCTGTAGAGGGGACAAAGAAATATACATACATATATACGCATGAAACACATAACCCTCGCTGACGCAGTCGGTTAAAAACATAATTTATGTACCTATCATAGATACGTTTGATGGAGCAAATAACTCGTTACCTTATTCGCTCTGTGTCGCTGTAGGTAAGAGTGCTTTTGTCTAATCATTCATTGTCATTTCCATCAAAGCCGTTTGTGTTCCAGAATGTACCTATGCAGCTACTATCTAACTATTATACTGATAGGTACGTAATTGTCTTGTAAATATGAGTGACTTTATATGGCGAATACTCGATATTCTCTTACATAAAACAAATTGAAAAAATACA
The DNA here is from genome assembly GCA_963556515.1 of Nudaria mundana. NCBI lineage: Eukaryota > Metazoa > Arthropoda > Insecta > Lepidoptera > Erebidae > Nudaria > Nudaria mundana. The sequence continues at coordinate 6,456,392 of OY748295.1, read as the reverse complement.
CGTCATAAATTGACACAACAACTATACTAATATAACTATAAAATAAGATAACTTCAAAATTTGGCGGAGAGGGTACGCTCCCTCTCCCTTTCGGCCGCAGCCTTCGCAGGCATGACCTGCTCGCAGAAGTACACAGCCGCGTTCCACCCACTCCCGCTGGCGACCATGCCAACAGCATGGGCCTAGACCGATGTTATACATCTGATGTCCTAATCCGGCCTTGGATATCTAAAAGTAAGTAGAAACAAATTAAATCTCTATTGACTATGTCATACCTACCTTTAAATCACTAAAAAGTTAATGATTTACATCACTGATGACTATTTTATCGATATCTGTGATTTACATTAAATTAATTATGTAAACCATGCTACTTCTAGCATATTATATTGCAATAGAACCAAACATTTCACATACCTTAAGTACCTACGTCGACTACCGAATACACAACTATCCCTTTTGTTGTATTACATCAAAGACACACTCGAGACTAAGGGATAAAACGTAATTGATGACGTCTTTTGTGCATTATTAAACAAGCATACCTTATTTAATAGAAGCATTACGCGTGATAGCTTGTTAAATAGAGTGAGCCTTTAGCTATGAATTAATAATTTAGTTCAGATTGCCATGTGACTATTGTTTGTTGTTATGTCTCTTTTTTAATTCGGTAGACGATTTATTAATACCATGCTTGGAATCCCCGTCGACTTGTCTTTGCCTTTAGCTGCTGATGTGTTTACAGTGGGTCTAAAGTCTTAATGTTACATATAAAGTTGAAGAGTTGGTGTGTATGTAGGTTTATCTGGTAGAACGTACTATTCTCAGGAATTACAGGCTCTACAATGATTGATTTTTGGGAGAAGCTATTCATCCATCATATTTTTTAATCGTTAAATTATTGTCATTGTGAAGCCTAGTGCCTATAGATGCTGTTTTAAATTTTTTTTTATGTAGCAATGCTAAATTTACTTTAAAAATCCCAATAAAAATCATATCAATCTCCGCATATATTTATCTATCTGTTTATTTTTTCAATTGAAGACCCTCTTCCAGAGCTGTGAATTCAGCAATCGTTAGTATCACAACTTCTTTTTGTATCTTTTGTTTATACAATTTGCGTCACGTGGGGGCTAATGAAGCTGTAGGGGCCGGACAGCGGGTGAATAACATGCGAATAACGTGGTATACACAGGAGGATGATACGTACATACACAATCATTAGGTAGATGGCATTGTTGTCACTCAAAAAATATCCAAATACAAAAATATACAAACATCACCTCCAAATGTTTTCGAATGAGATCCCATGGAATAGTTTTTGTTCGTTCCAACATGCAAATTTTCTAAAAGATCTCTTCATTGGTTTACACATGATTGAGTACCTAACAAACAATGCACTGAGAGGTTAAACTTGAAGGTGGTTAAAATTCATATTTTAACCCAAGCAATGAAGAGAATAGAGAAATATTAATAAGCTCAAGTGTGTTTTCATCTAGACTCGGTTGTATTTGGATTTGACTGTAAATATTCTGGGTAGAATCAGCCGGGATCATCTAAGTTTGGCTCTCGTACCAAATATCTCCTCTCCAGCTGGTGTACGAGATTTGTATGAAAAAGCTTAATATTGCTCCTTGGACTTTGGAATGGAATTCTTAAGATTCCTCCTGTTTCTCTTGAAGGACGCTTTATCATGCCCATATCACCAGTAACTATTTTAGGCCCACGAAATAACCTCTTGCGGTTAACTGGGTTGTTTATGTTTGCCACAGCCGTGTTCGTTTATCGACAGGTGCCTCACTTGCGGATGAGTTTGACTCTTAAGATATTGTTATGACCTTCATACTCGGTTATAGACCCCTATGGATCTGAGTGTAATAATAATGTTACATTTCAAAAGTTATATAATAATTATGTTGATGACTTTTACCGCAATACTTATTAGGTACATATTTTCATCAACACGCTATTATGTTCCTCTATTCAAGATAAGTATTTCGTAACATACATAAAAAATAGTTCCACTTATTTACTAAATAAAATCATAGTAGGTAAACGTGACATTGAATATCCGTTCGTAATCAATCAGTTTTCTTAAAAACGCAAACCGTGGAAACGTTATTAGCCACCTGTTCTACGACGAAATTATCTGACATTTCGTTCCTGTGTTTAACAAACGGCTGTAGGTTCAACAATTCTGGGCATAGTGGAAGGAAGCGGGGCGTCGAGGCGCATATCCGGCCTATTGTTGATAATACGCTCTTGAACGTCTTTACTAATTACTCGGCAGCTATAAACAGCACTGTGTGACGGTAATTGTCCCATCGTACACACGGTAAACAGCTTTGTCACCATTCATCGTGGCTATGTATACTTATAAATACTACACAACACTACAACTTGCTGTAATCTTACTGACATTATTCATTACTGCAATTAAATTAACTGTAATCGCAATTCGATTACTGCAATTATGAGTTTTTTAGCTTATGAGTAACATCAGATAAGACAGGAGCTCTGTAAAACTGTGGAAACAGGCACACCCCCTATTCAACAGCATTTCTTGCGAAATGTGGGTGAATAATAGGCCTCTATCTACTCTTTCAGAGCAACAGGCGTGATAATGTGTGTGTACAAATCAGAATCATTACATAGTATAAAACAAAGTCGCTTCCGTTCCCTATGCATGCTTATAGGCAAGCAAAAACCCCCTGAAAAACTAAAATGACTGACCAATCAGTGAAAATGTTATTTCCCCAATTCAAATTTGTACTTTTTGTAAGCCTTGGACCAAAAGGCGTCGATTGGTAAGAAAACAAAATTTGTGCGGTTGGGCTATTAATTGTTATAAACAAATTAATTTGTCAACTGATAAAAAGTTGGTTTTTATATTGGAAAATGATTTCTAAGGGTAAAACGGGCAAAATAGTACACTTTTTACTTCGTGATTTTTTGGAGAAAATGCGTTTTAAAGAAGTTACAACCATTTTAAAGCACAAAAATGGTCACATTCAACATTTTTATCTCGCCCAGTTTTGATCGAATTCAAAAAAATCCTGTGGCAGAATACTTATCAGATCTTAAGCTTCAACTGACTATTATTCAAAATGAGAAAATATACATTTTTCACATCGTAAAATAGCGTAGCGTTTTTCCGAGTTAAGATACACTATTATACGAATGTAGAGTCGCGTCAACTCGTCGCGTCAATTTGTCAGGATTCAAACGAGCAATCAATAAGGAGCTCCAAAAATAAAATTTTTTTTTTTTTTGAATCCAATTAAAAAAAAAAAAAATTTTTTTCTCGCCTTTCACTTTTCAATCACGCCTTTTGGTCCAAGGTTTACAAAAAGTACAAATATTTGTATTGGGGAAATCACATTTTCAATGATTGGTCAGTCATTTTCATTTCTAAGCACTTTTTCGGGGGTTTGCCGCTTGTCTATTATTATAGATCTTTAAAACTACGCAACGGATTTTGATGCGGTTTTCACCAATAGATAGAATGGTTCTCGAGGAAGGTTCTTGTGTATATAATTTGTCAAGCGGGCGAAGCTGCGGGCGTCGGCTAGTAAGGTTTAAAATATGCTGAATAATTGCATTACCGTAATTCATGTTTTATTTTAAACAAAATTGTTTTCTTGATAACGACTTCCAAAATCGTTTTTGTAGCAACAAAAGTGTCAAAAACCGAAACATGAATGGACATAAAGCCATATTATTATCGATTCTCAAATACTTATCGTACAAAGATGGCCGAATTATTAAAATTTCAAGACGTCTGTTTGTAAATTTATTGATATTACATTTTTTGAACATCAGAGGAATGAATAGGTATGCGTCATTTAAATATTGAAATCGATAATGAATTTGATTATAATGTTTTAATCGAATTATTTGTTAAATAAACTACTCTAAAAGATTTGGATCACAAAAATCGTTGATTATATTGTAATTGGTCTGGTAAACTTTATTTAATTTGTCGAACTATTAGCGAAAGCTTTAGTAAATGAAAGTTATGTAGTGGGTAGTGATATTAGAATAATATGTTATATTTTATAATAATATTTTATTACGGAAATCGTAATTAAAAATAAAACTTTTTCTATTTGGCGGTACCTACTGGGGGATTCCCCGTCCATTATTTTAACAATACGATCGTGCATTACATATTTGACACTGATTATCATTTCGAGCCTATTATTACACTAGTTAACCACATTTATTTTAATTTTAGCCTATTTACCACCAGCATCTGCTGATACAAAAACTAATCGCCGATTATCTGCATAGGGTCTGGCAGATTTAAACATTCTAGCAAATATCACCTCTATGCGGGACCCACAAACTTACTGACGACAAGAATATACAGCAGACCTGGACCTACGGGAGGAAATTCAAATAATTTACAAGTTCAAATTATTTTGGTTGTAATTTGTAGCATTTGTTGAGTGTATGAGTTTTGCTGTACTTTATGCATTGTAACGTACATTTACAAAGAAAATAAATTCCTATAAAATTGTTTAGGTAATCATCCACCGTTTAAACAGTATTTAAATCATTTACGATTTATCCCTTATATTATTAAAGAAATTGTTGAGTAATTACTGCCTGTCATTCAACGCAAAACTGTAATTTGCAGGGGACTGTTTATGAATATTATGTTTGCTGTGAGCCGTATTTATTCTGTAAGTACTGTATTTGCTTATTGAAGACATGTTTATATTATTATAGATATTTGAGTTAAATCTCAGTATACAATAATACTTACTATAATATCCAGTATATACAAAAAAAAAGGAAAGAAACTATACTGTTGCATCAATGTATTCTTGTCTTCTGACTTGAGTCTACTTATCTGGCCTATCTTAATTGAGTTTTATTTTGACTACTACAAATATAACTTCAAACAACACCGACTGTAAATAAGGGTTCAAGTACTATATACATGTAAATTAACCACATAATTCGTCTACATCAAAGGCAAAGTACATAAATATTTCAATTGCAAAATACGAGCATGTGACTGGTATCTGATGACATCTGTTATACAAATTTCGTTAGTACATGTGAATCGTCACTGTTAAGTTTATGAACAACATTAAAGAGAATAGTAAAATTTGCATTGTAAAATAGGTAGGAATCTACTTTCGGAATGAAGTTGTCATAAGTGGATCATATTATTTTTCTGACGATCTCAGAATAGGTAGAATTTACTAACGTGGGTAAGTAAATAGTTTCAAGAAATATTTTATGTTTCAGGCTGTGGTTACACATAATAGTATTTATAGGACACCTCGAGGTCATGGTTTGCATTACATGCCGTAATATGCGTGACTGTGATCGTAAATATCACAAGCGGTAAGCGTAAATCTTCACAACAATTGTTAAGTAAAACCGCAATGTGAACGTCGATGTTTTGATTGCATTACGTTGTTCTGTGCTACAACTGCATTGCTGAACCAATTTGTATTCAATTATTCACACGCTACATTTTTAAAACACTCCTTGAGTGATACTGGTTTCACACAAAACTGAGTCAGAGCAAGCGACAGATGAAAACACCATATTCACACAAACTTAAGAAATTGTACCCACAAAAGTAAGTTATGTTTGACATTTCTGTCCAAGCAGTTAAAACAGTAATTACGAAAGAACCCGTCTAATGTTTCCCTATGGTATTTTACAGAAACGTAATTTACACCAACCGAAATTCGAGGGGAATGTCCACAAAAAAATCAAGTCGAATCGTATCTACATATCGCTTGCAAGCGACGACGCGAGTCATTTCTGGGAAGACAAATTACAAAATCCGTGGCAGTCGGCCCAGTAAAAAATGCGGCAATTAACTTGCAGACAACGATACCGGAATAACCATTACTATTTTAGATGAACGATTATTTCGCTCTTATTTTGGTCTGTTTACGTTTTTTTAGTCAACAAATACTCGCTAGAAAGGTACACATATTAAATTAAAACTATCTATAGACTTCAAAGGAAATAGTTTGTTAGCAATGTTGAATCATTTGTATTTGAAACGACTTCATTCATATACATTTTATACTAGTTACTTATTAATGTCAGCGTGAGTGAACGACTAGTAAGAAATAACAAATGATCTTGGCCAATATAAATGTAGGAGCTCGTCTAGCCGGAGGCATGTTCCTATTTAACTGCTCATAGATTTATGGGCTTTTCTCGGTTGAAAAGTTAATCGCAAAAAAGAAAGGTAGTTTGCATTTACAATTCCTATAAAATAATAAAGCAATAAAAATATATTATATTCAACTCGACGTGGTGCATGCTCCAACTATAGAGAGCTTTAAATTGCAGCCATAACAGGCGATAATTGTTATTTTATAATGGGAAAGCAAATTTCAAAATGCAATTTAAAGTGGTACGATTGCATGTTGTGGATGTTGCAGCAAACTAATTGTAAAGGAAAATGTAGAGAAACATTATCAGTTATTTATCACTGATGTGATATTTGTCAATCCACCTACCACCCTACGTCTCGGGAGTTTCATCAACCGTATCGTTTTAATTACCGCTGTCTTGTGATGGTGCATAATGAGGAACTGTATTGAAAAATATCTACTTGTAGTAGTTATGATGAGAATCTCACATAAGCACTACATAGAATAAGACATAAAAGTTATATTTCTGCCAGTTTTAAAATAAGAAATCTGATTATATATTTATGCTCATGACAAAAAGTAAAAGAACTTTGCAATGATTTGTAGAGTATTGTAATAAAAAAGCGCTTATTGAATGAATTAAATTTAAAACGAAAATATACAATTCCAGACCCGGTGCATACCGCAGTTGATTAAATCAAAAAGCCGCAATAAATGCGCCTGTCTTCTTGTGCGACGAACAGAATGCAATCCATGCAGCGTCGGCTCCCACAATCAGGCCGACAGACGCCCGACTAAAGAGAATTTAAACAACGGCTTTTTGAGCGACCCTCCACCATTCAAATTAGCTTAATGCGTCGAGTATAAAACCTTTTCGACAGAGTGGAAAACCGAAAGCTTTTGCTTGCAATACATTGCATAGTTATCTCAGATCGATTACCTTCTAGTTACTCTAACACTTTCTAAATTGACTTGCTCTAAGTTTGAGATCTGTGGATTATAAGATTTCCGAAGAACTTTCTTATAAAAAGGATGGAACCTGGTTCCGGCGCAGACAGTGTTGTCTGTGTAGTGACGTATCTGAAAATAGACATCAGATGTGAATATCGTTTGCAACCATTCGTCGTCGCACAACACGCGCGCTCATCCGTTGACAGATTGGATATTTTAAATTTAGAACGCTCGTCCTTTATTTTGAAATTCCAGATGAAACATTGTCTTTCAATTTAAAATTAAATATATATCCACAGATTTGCGGAGTTTTGTATTTCAACGATTATTAGAGCAAAGATGATATTATTAGTAAACATGAATTATTTTGCTCTCATAGATAAAATAATCCTATAGGTGCTACGATGCCCCATACTATACTAAGAAATGAGGCCGTTCTTTAATACGGTTAAATGCGGCTTCCCTTGTGACTGTTATTTACGTAAAATCCCCATTACGTGTTGCTTACCGTCACACGGTCTGTGTACATACACCTAGGGTGTAGTTACTTAGCAAATACTATAATTTACCATTCCACTTTTAATGTTCGGGGTGGACTATCATTGTTTGCGGTGTTATACGATATGAAATGATATTTTCTTTAAGTATAATGTAAGTTATGAAAAAAGTATTGGCATATAATTCAATGCGAAGTCGACGGCGCGGTAGTATAAAATATTTACGATCAAACGGTTGGATCGCAGTTGAATATGTGGCGTGACTTTATTCGGATGTCACTGGCTGCCCACGTATTATATTCAAATGCTTTTGTTTATGCACCTCGTGGTTTATGGAGAACCACGTTCACTCTCGAGTCTATGGCCTTCGTTGTATATTATTTTATATTATCTTGTGATCCCGATACCATTATGTTTTATGGTTCAGTAATATCAGAACACTAAATTCCTTATAATAACGATAGTATAGATATTGTACTTTGAAGAAATGTCGACATAAATACTATGTGTAATTTGAGAGCCGCCTTTTCAAAGTTACCCTATCTAGAGATATTATTTACGAATATCGTTGAAAGTTAAAATTGCTATTGTAAAAACAAAATATTCATAATATTAGATAAACAAAAGGAAATGTTATTTCAAAGAATCATTCACACACCTATTTTATTTCACAAGCTTGTTATTATGCGATATAATCACTGATGGTGGCGTCAACCCACGTTTATCAATGTACTGCAACTTGAACTGTAGAGGAAACAATATGTCAATGTCAATCTCCAAGCAGGCCAATTAAATAAATAACCTCTACGTTGTCAGTAATTTCTATAGCTGTCACGTTGTATTATTGCTTTCATACTTCAAATTCATTATGCCGTTTTGCTCTAATAAATTAAGAGAGTTGGTGTGTGTTTAATTCTGTAAATAAAGGCGTCTCAATCTTTTATATTACTATTAAATCTTTGCCGCATGTTCAAATGATCGAGTTTTTGTAATTATTGTGAACAATTCATTGTAGCTAAAAGTAGAAAAACAGAGTACATTTAAAGGACAATGATTAATTTCAGTGATTATCTAAATCTTAAATTAAAATTACTAACGGACACCCACTTAACAACATTTTATACTAAAATCTTCCTCAAGAACCATTCTATCCATTGGTGAAAACCGCATCAAAATTGCTTAGTTTTAAACATCTTATCATACATAGGGACCGCCCGATTTTGTTTCATAATTATGTTATGATAATATATTTTTAATGTAGGTAGGTACCATTTTATGTTAAATATCAATTTGTATTTTCTTGCTAATACTATCAGGCGTTACTTTTCGGAAGTCCATAGTTAAATTAAATAAATCTAACTACTTTGCAATATTCTGCCACATACAAATTAAATAAAAATACAAAACCTCGACACGCGTTTCGCCCCCAACCAGGGGCATAAAAATAAATAAAATAAATGAATGAGCCATAACTCGTAAACCGCACCTTAGGAAATAAATACGAGAGTTGGGTAATTTGCATGTGGCGGAATATTGCAAAGTAGTTAGATTTATTTAATTTATTTTCTTGCTGACAAAAATACTAACCCTTCTTTTTTTTTAATCCAGGGCCCTAGGCCTTCCCAGATTTTTTAAACGACATTTTGTAGTGTAAATATCTTTTGTACTTACATAATTATGTAATTTTTTATTGTTATTGTAAATAAATAACTTGATGTTTACCCTAAAATTTATTTACAAATGCAGTGCCTTGTAAATCACACGTTGTATACTTGCAAAATTAAGCAAAAATAAATACCTACCAATATATCTGAAATCTAACTGTATTGTACAATATTGTTTCCTATTATCGATCAACGTCTTAGTCATTGAGTTTCAAATCGAATCGAAGTATGGTTTTCCTTTTATCAGTTTCAACATTGTCTCGAACTCTCGACATTTATATGTAGGTATTGTGTGTTGTAGGTATATGTATTATGGTATTTTGTTTGTTCGTGTACCTACTTGTTATGGAGTTCGCGTATTATTTTATTATCTCAAGAATACTCCAGACACACATCAAAACTCAATATCTGTTCAGTACATTTGTTATAGATTTCACATTTCCGACTTGGCTAAAGTGCTATTCTATGCGACTCGCTACAATAAATATGTTGAAATATACCTCGGGAGTTGGCTTTTCAATGTTCATAGGTATTAAAGTTTATGTTTATTATCTAGTGGATACATTTATTGCAAATACTCTTTGCTCAAGTATGAAGACAATACGTACAAAAATACGGGGAAAAACCATTTTTCCCGCTACAATAGTACCGCTGTTTTCCTGCAGAAATTATTATAAGGCACTAATGTTATTCTAAATTTAAATATAGCTTTTGAAGCATTAATTTTCTATTCTCTATTGTGTATGTAAAAATATTCTTGTCAAATTCAAATGTCACATGCGATTCATAAAATCACATCTATTTCCCTGAAGGTTAAACTAGTTTTAATGGTTCCATGTAATATCCGGTAAACTGGAAGTTTGGTTTCTCATGGTTTGCACTAATTGCAGTTGAAATTGACTTGAGCCTCTTAGATTTTTGTGACATACCCATTAACAGAATCAATACTGTACAATATTGATTCTGTTTATGGGTATGTCACAAAAATCTTGGTATCCTTGTTGAAAGTACAATATAATATACACACATTATATTGTACTTTCAACAAGGATTACACAAACGATGAATGAAACCACATAATTATTTCTGAACAGTAAAGGGCAGGTGAAACCGGTCATAAATCGTATCGGCGTCGCATCGCCTCCGTGGCACGCGGAACCTTGTCTTATTGTAGTTACTCCATTTGCTTTGTTTAGTGACCGACCAGACGTGCTATTTTAGAATCACCACCTCCTTTCATGATCCTACTGTGATCAAATGATTGCAAACTTTGAATGGTTTGTAAATATGAAAGACATTTCTAGATGAGTTAATTTATATTTGGAATCAGATCAATGACTGAAAACTAAATCAGGCGAGAACAAAATAACGCTGAATTCAAATACGGAATTCTTCATAAAATTAACGATATCCTTTGAGTTAATATTTTTAGGACCAAGTGATTCTTCCTACATCCCAATAATTTATATTAACCCAACAAAATTATGTGACATGAGAGCCAAATTCAATTAAGCATACTCGTCGTCGAATACATGTCAAATTTTGAGTTTCAATTACATTCCAATTGAAATAATTGCATTTTATAAATATTTATTTTTTATGTTCTACAATTTTTGATGACCATTCTTGATATTGAACTTGGCGCTCATTTTTTATTTATGTTTTGTTTAAAACATTTCAGGTTGCACTTTTCCTATTAAATTAGGTAAAAAATATATAATATCTAATTGTATCTACAAATTTTTTCATTTTTATATATGTCTCCATTTAGTCTTTATTTTACACGGCACACATTCCTATTATGAAGTTGTGATTTTACGGTTTGTAGGTACTACGAGTATAATATTATTATTGAAGTAATACTTAAGATATAATTTACAATAAGAATTACAATATACAAAATAAACATAATTATAGACTAAAAATATTTACATTACAAAGTATCGTTTAAAAAATCCTCCGCGTCATTGCCGACTGGGAAGGTTCCCAGAATGCTGGCTGTGTTACCACGTTGGATGGCGATACTTATTCTTTGGGCCAGAAAATAGCCAGCCTTCTGGTCCTGAGAAGCATCAATTAGGCGTTTAGCAATGTCTCTATAAAGGCGGCGAGCACTCGGACCCCATGACCCCAGTGTCTCTGATATAATTTGTTTTCGTGGCAAGAAATCAGAAAACTTTTCTACGGAATGACTCCTGTGGCGCACTTTGGTAAATCCTAGCGGACTGTACATTTTATACTTGTCTCGAGGAATTCTCGATTTTCAAACAATAAAAGCCGCAGGATCAATGATTATACTTATGTATCATAATAAATTAGTTGTCATTAATAGCTGTAAATTTATACTGCCTGTTACATTAGTTCTAATTATGTCAATCATACTTCATTAATGCCACGAATTAAAGTTACAATATAATCTACGATAGTTCAATTCTCGAACCGGTTTCAGATAAATCATAATGAAATTAGAGAATGTATTAAACCACCAGCTTACGGCTTTGAAAGTTTTATTGATTTTGAATTAAGAACTGCATTCCATCTGTAAGAAATTAAGCAATATCCTAACAAACTGCAGTGGCAATAACGAGGATGCCTTCAACTAAAATTTGTCTTCCCTCTTCTTGAAAGGGCAATTTAAGGTTATATTGAGAATATTGGATAGAAACAGGCGTTACTTGGCGAAAATCCATGACAAAACAATGGTAAGTAAAAATTTTTTTAAGAAAAAACTTTTTAGCATTAATTAATAGCATTAATTTTTCGCAGAATCAAAAGGACAACAAAACGTCGACAATTGTTTCGCCTCTAAACGAGGCATTATCAAGACTGTCTCAGAGAGAACAGCAAAATTCGTGGTTGGAACGTGTTTGCTTATAAGTAAACGCGTGCAAATTTCATTATCGCGATGTAGGATTCTTTACAATAACCAATGTGGGTAGAAACCTCAGATCATGCTAACTAAGTTCCAAAAATAGGTATTCACCAATACTTGACCTTATCTGTTTGATTTAATTACTGTCTCTTGATAAGTTGCATAGAAAACCCAAACAACACATACAAACCAACAACAGTTAATGTGTCTGTCTGTTCGCAAACAGATTAAGTAAGGGAGATGTGTGAAAATCTATTTGTTCATTGAGTAAGGTGTCCGCATCTCTTCTAACTATTTCTAGCCTTTCCCAAACACTTAACTTGAACCCTTTCTCACATAACCGTAAAACTTTAAAAGTGTTACTATTGTTCAAGGAATGACCAGTGTCAAGAAGATGCTTCGCGAAGAGGGACCTTTCGGGACAACCATTGCGGGACGCCGCTCTATGTTCCTTATATCTAATATCGAAGGACCTGCCAGTCTGTCCCACATACTTCAAACCACATTCATCACAACTCAACAAATAAACACCTGATCTGCGTGAGACCGACACCGAATCTAATGTAATGGCAAGGATTCGGTGTCGGTCTCACGCAGATCAGGTGTTTATTTGTTGAGTTGTGATGAATGTGGTTTGAAGTATGTGGGACAGACTGGCAGGTCCTTCGATATTAGATATAAGGAACATAGAGCGGTGTCCCGCAATGGTTGTCCCGAAAGGTCCCTCTTCGCGAAGCATCTTCTTGACACTGGTCATTCCTTGAACAATAGTAACACTTTTAAAGTTTTACGGTTATGTGAGAAAGGGTTCAAGTTAAGTGTTTGGGAAAGGCTAGAAATAGTTAGAAGAGATGCGGACACCTTACTCAATGAACAAATAGATTTTCACACATCTCCCTTACTTAATCTGTTTGCGAACAGACAGACACATTAACTGTTGTTGGTTTGTATGTGTTGTTTGGGTTTTCTATGCAACTTATCAAGAGACAGTAATTAAATCAAACAGATAAGGTCAAGTATTGGTGAATACCTATTTTTGGAACTTAGTTAGCATGATCTGAGGTTTCTACCCACATTGGTTATTGTAAAGAATCCTACATCGCGATAATGAAATTTGCACGCGTTTACTTATAAGCAAACACGTTCCAACCACGAATTTTGCTGTTCTCTCTGAGACAGTCTTGATAATGCCTCGTTTAGAGGCGAAACAATTGTCGACGTTTTGTTGTCCTTTTGATTCTGCGAAAAATTAATGCTATTAATTAATGCTAAAAAGTTTTTTCTTAAAAAAATTTTTACTTACCATTGTTTTGTTATATTGAGAGTTTGTAGGTGGTAGGACCATATTTTATGACGATTTCTGAGGTATCATAACAAGATTTTAATTAAAATCCTTAACATGAAGGAATGGCTTAGTTAATGTTATTTTGTTAATGAAAAGGATTACCTACTGATATTTACGTGCATGAAGTTGCATCTTCTCTATTGTAATCATCTAAATAACTCTGAACTTTTCGATGTATTACAATGACGAAATCATAAAATATTATAAAACCAAGTCGCGCTTTCGTCCCCTATGTATACTTAGATCTTTAAAACTACTAAATTTTGATACTCTTTTCATCAATGAATACAGTGCTTGTCGAGAAAGGTTTTTGTGGATATAATTTGTCAAACAGCCAAAGCCGCGGGTGTCAGTTAGTGAACTTACAAAGTACAATGATAATTACCCAACTGTTAATGGTAGGTACTTCATAAGTTCATACAACAACACTGCTACCTTACTAGGTCTCCAACTGTCATACACGAACTTTATGCACAGTTTCTCACAAATAATTAGTTCTTCTCGTGCAGGTACGTTTCTGTTAATTAGATGTCCTCACAGTTCTCACGACATGGATAATTAATGATGAGCTGTTTTCTGAAACTTATAAATTGTAAAGTTTTTTTCGAGGATACCTATACACGTGGGGTTGGATTCTTTTTATTCTAATGTACAGGTAAAACCTTATCCTATAGTTAGGAACTGTTGTTTGCTGAGATGTCGTCTACTACTTCGTGCACAGAGATATTCCTTACCATTTAGTTGTCGCTAGGTAGAGTAATATTCTAATTGGTAGAACCATACTTTTTGCAAAAAAGTTTGCCAACTTGCCTGACCAATTACCACGTCACTTGAAATCTACGTCTTATAGTTTACGCTTATTTCCCTTTATCTCTTTTCTTAATATTTTCCTCTTTTAAGACGCGGACGCGGATGCTAGGTGATTAGTGGATACTAATCACCTACTATCAGGTCATCAACTACGTATCCATTTTGTAAATAGCATATTAACAATTAGTGTACAGCGATCCCGTCTCTCTCACCGAAAGGGCTAGGCAGAGGCATAAGTATTTGAAGACGTAAAATATAATTTTTCATCTAACCAGTCAGATAATTAATACTGCATTGAATACCTCAGGTGTATTGACCTCAGTGTACAATGGACGTAATGGCACTACATGAGCCGACAGGCGTCTGGTTCACAAAGGCTTGGATTGTCACAGTGCGCCGCGTCTAACAAGGGACGGTCGGATGTAAGTAGTTGGGATACACGAGGCAATAGCAGGTCTGGTACTTACTAGTAAAAGTTGGATCGCAATTTCGATGTCTACAGCTGTAGCCTTCGTAGCTCAGTTGGCTAGAGCAATCCCACTAAAAGACTAATGCTGGTTCAAAATTCAGGCTAAAAGCTTTCGTTTTTGTTGTTTATTATGTCAGATAGTACTTTGGGTCAAATAGTTTACTCGGTAGCCATTTGGTTTTTAATGAATGTTTTCATTTCATTTAACTTATTCTTTATTGTACACTTAAAAAAAAACATCATACATCGTTAATTTAAGAACAATATGCACAAAGGCGTGCTTAAGTCAATGGGTGACTTATCTTCCAGCAGACCCAGAGTTATATAGGATAAGTACAGATTTTACATGATAGAGAAGAGAAGAATACCGCGTTACATTACTTAGAGAGCAGAAAATACAAATAATATAATGCGTAACATACAATCTTAATAAACAAATACATAAAAATAAACATACTTATTACTATAAGAGAATGGTTTGGTACACCATACAAACAAAAATAAATGTGTTAATTAATATTATAAAACTAAAATAAGAAGACGGTAGGAAAATATTAGTTAGATAGGAAATGTTTCCTGAAAATGTCCAACGAACGGCTTGCACGTGTATCGTGTGGTAGCAAGTTCCACAGTCTGACAGCTTGAATAGTGAAGGATTTGTCATAGCAACTAGAGGAATCAGCAGGAGTTTGAAGGAGAAGGGAAGAAGAGACACGACATTCTCTGTCTCTAGGCACTCAAAGCGTTCACGCAGATAGGTAGGAGAATTAGGATTGTGTGTGTTTTAATCATTTCAATTTCATCATATTTCAACTGTAGTCTGCTCAGTCCTCTTAGATACATCAATTAATTACCATTGTATAGATAAACTACAACCATACATTACTACTTTTTTTACTATTTTTAAATAAAAATAGTAGGCTTAACACAATACCTCAGCTTTAAGATTATTATCAAAGGTTGTTATTCTAAAGTATACGTATAAAATTGTAATGTAACATCAACTACATGTCGAGCCGTATACTTACTGCATACCATCTGGGACCAGTTTTATGACAGAGCCTTAATGGTGACTTCTAGCTTGTCTGCATCTGTTCCCTTGATGAGCATAAATTACCGATTAAACCAGTATTTTACTGCCTATTATATTAATTTTCTTTAGGAGTGCTCGAGTACAGCTAGCATTGAAGATTTTTATTGAAACTTTTGTGTTAAAAAATTAAATTATTTCTGGTTCTTTCTCTTATTTTTATTACATAGTATAAAAGAACAGAACCAAACACAAAATCAAAAAGTGTCTCAATGTTATTTTAATATTATTCTTAAGAACTTTTCTAACGATTTCTAGTTTTGGTATTTCCATGTTGAAATCACTGGCCTTTACCTACCACATAATTTAATGTTTATGTCTTGTATGTATGTGTATTTGTATGCATGATTGTTTTCAATATTTATAATACTTCCACTAAGTCTACATACTTATAACTTTCACTAATAGAAGTTCTCAAAACCTCAACAACCTCTACCTTAAACAGGCAGCCAGTTTTAATGTATTTTACTAAATGGTTAACTATTTAAGTGAACTAGAAACTCATTTAGTGGCTATTACCTAGAACCAACTACCGGTAAGCAGATTAAAATGCATGCCAAAAGTTTAAATTTATGTACCGGACGCTCTCTTCAATGAAACTTGTTTTAATGAAATTCTGAAAAACTGAGTAAATTGCTACGGGAGACGACGCAAATAATTCCCAAGTTTCGCAATTTATACTCATTTTAAAGTTAAGTTCGATGACGCAGGCGTTTCGGTAGTTGCCCACAGTCTGAATTGATTGCTTTAATGATATTGGATTTTTGTGCTTGACAATTTTGTTTTGTTTATGTTTAGTTTGTATTAAAGCCGTAAATTGTCACTTAGGATTATATTGTATAAGATAAGATGCGATTACGGTAAACATGGTGTACATCAACGTATAATAAATATTTATATGCCATCACTTTCAAGTATGGCATACTTTTGCAATATTTTTATCAAAAAAAATGCAGCATTATTATACCTAAAAAGTGGCAAGGCAATCCAACATACGATAATAGGACGCAAAGCTACGGATAATTATCTTTTATTTGTCATGTTATTATTGTATACTTACATAATATATTTAGGTATAGTAGCGTCCATACATATAATCAACCGTTTAAAAACCTTTCCTCGAATATCCCAAATAAAATGATGCAAAGAATTCTTCGTATGCCATGTTCTGTTTCTATTACTAAGTTTTATTTGGTTGTTTTTGGTAAACATTCCAGCAGTCGTTGGCGAACTATACAATGAACCCGTTTCTAAGCTGTAAACGACTGGCTGTGGTCTAAATATACAATTTGAAGTCAAAGCAGTTATCCACTATGCCTACTGCTAGCGCTATAATGAGCTATTTATGATGGCCTTTTGTTGCAAATCGTTGACAGTTTACGTAATTTAATTAACCTATTGACGTGCTTAAACTCTTTCTTGCGTTGAAATTTTGCTATGTATTCCTTCTGCAGTAGAATATAATGCGTGCCTGTGTGCTACAAGATATGACCCTACCCATTTACAGGGTGCCATTTCGAATTAATTCTTAGGACGCGTTCATAATGAGCAACGTTCGTAATAAGTACTTTTAAATACAGTTCAGCAAATTTATTAAATTTACTTCGTTTAATATTCACTAAGCAGAACCACTTAAGTCAACGCCTTCAATTACAAAGCTTCTACTGCAACATAAATTAAAAAAATCGACTGAATCAAATTGCGTGAAGTGAGTGCTAGAAAAGGTCTCGCGAACACTTTCTCATGCAAAAGTCGAACGGTTACTTTAATTCTTAGCTTGAGCACTTGTCGGTTTTACGAGCGTAAAGCGATTTAATCCACTTAAAACGCAAAGCACAAACTCTGAGCCGACAAAGCTCTCAGCGCTCTAATTTAAAAATGGAAATAAACCACCGGCCATCATTGACTCTGCACGCAACCGCTAGCGGAATTCTAAGTGCGGATCTTTTGTATCTTAGATTTTTTACTCTGTTAATATGCAATCAATGGCATAATGATCTTCTAATTATAGAAAAAAAAACAGGAGCTGTAGCCATACAACATTGAAGTCATTGTAACTATAATTATCACATTACAACACATTACAATTCCTGAAAACATATTCTCGGGATAAAAAGTTGCCTATGTTACACCTTATTACATTAGATTCAGTTAACTGACAGTGAAAGTTCCGTTAAAATCGGTTCAACTGTTTCAGAGATTAGCCGGAATAAACAGACAGACAGACAGACAATGAGACGGACAGACATACCAAAAATTTAAAAATTGTACTTTTCACGTCCGTAAGTTCCTTCATTCAGAATTTCAGAAAAACTTATGTAAGTACGTCTCTGCGGCTGCCTGGCTTTAATTGATTTTGACACGAGAGTAATGTACATTCGTCAATGTTTAGTCTTAGAAAAATGTGTAATTTACCTATCAGTTATAGAAAAAGAGTGGCAGGAGTTTTATTGTCAGGTTCTTTCTCTCGGTTTTACCTATTGCTTTACTAATCTGACAGTACATGTAAATATAGAAGCAATAATAATTTTTATTTTAAGTACTTATTGACGTTTGTAAGAGCCATTTAATGACATATACAAATAAATAAATCATTCCATTTCATTGCCCCTTCGTCCATTGCCGGCGCCTCAGGTGCACACTTGAAAGTATTCCCTATGGCACCGGTCCACCATCGATCTAACTTAAAAATTTTGTTTTGCTGTAAATTCTAAATAATTTGTATTCATTTTAATAGTCAATCGGCTGACTTACCAATAAGAAAATATCACCAATACCTAGCAGCACAGTTCCTGAGTGTTATAGGTTTTTTATCCTAGTATGTAATGGGTTCTAGTGAGAATTGGGAACATTTCCACACAGGCAGGGTAATAAATATAACGAAGCTATTTATTATGGCACATGAATATTTCATAAAGCAATTATGGAAACTTTCGTTCAATTAAATTAATTTACTAACGTAAAGCAGATATCTAAATGCATTCCTTAAATCCATAACGGAATAAGCACTAAATAAACTGACTTGAAGATCAATCGAAATGCAAAACCAATTACGGCTCTGCAAATATAATGTAAACATTGAAACCGGGCAATGATTTTCTGGGTTTTAATTAATCTCATTTTAGCTAGAATTTTCCCTTTTTGAACCTTAGCGGAAATTGCACGGTGAGAATGCTTCAGACAGTGGGATATAACAGTAATTACTATTATTAGCGATTCCTTTAATTTTATTTTATAATTAATTTCAGCAGCGGTAAAACATAGTAATTGTATACTTTCTTGGCTACAAATTGATATTATAAAGGTAGCCTAAACTACCTACCTTCTACTGCTGACTATTTCTATGATTTTATTTTGAAGCATGTGTTTTTGTAGTTTATTTCGAATGATCACATTCTACACACAAAGTTGCACCAGTAAATGAAATAGTGAGAAGCGAACGGCTATCATGGTATGGACATGTTATGAGAAGAGAGGAAACTATCGTGGTTAGAAAGGTGCAAAGTATGAATGTAGATGGCTAGAGAACTCGAGGTAGGCCCAAGAAAAGATGAATGGAATGAGTGAAAGAGGATATGACTAGGAAACGAGTGACTGATGAGATGCCGTGTGACAGGGATGTATGAAAGATAAAAACATGTTGCGCAGACCCCAAATAATTGGGATAAGGGCAGGCAGATGATGAATTCGAATGATCACATTCTCTCTCGATGCAGTCTGAATAGAATTTCAAATGGTAACGAAGTTCTCAGTACACCTCTAAAATTCTGTTTTTAGGGTTCCGTAGTTCCGTTTTTGGGTCTCCCTTGTTTGACCGAAAGGAATTTGACAAATGTTCACTTCTCAAAAAAAATTTCGCATAATTTCATTTGCGAAATTATTACTTAGCAAAAAATCTATTTACAAAAAATTGTAACGCAAACCTAATGTTTGGGAAATGAACGTTTAAACTATAACTGGTTTACCAACTAGTACTTTTAACATTTTAACATTTTTTTTTATTTAGTCAAATATTTCAGTTGGAATAACAGTTTTTAACTCATTTTTCTATTAATGCAAGTCGTTTCTGGCACTCGCCGGCCACTGCCGCGGCACTGCTCGCTTCGCTCGCTCGGCTCGTGCGTAGGAGGTCATAGTTTTAACCGAACCTAACCTACCCTTTTTGTTTAAAGAAGAAATTAACCTAATCAGTTCCGGGTAACCTACTAAAAACAATCTCTTTTTTCTATTAATGCAAGTCGTTTCTGGCACTCGCCGGCTGCTGCCGCGGCACCGCTCGCTTCGCTCGCTCGGCTCGTGCGTAGGAGGTCACAGTTGTAACCTAACCCAACCTACCCATTTTGTTTAACGAAGAAATTAACCTATTTATTGTTTATTGTCTATTTATTATTATTTATATATTATTTTATTGTTTATTGTCTGAAGATTGTGTGCTGTAATAAATCATTTGATTAAAGACCAAATGCCATAATGACATTATACTTGGTAATATTTTGCCAAGTAAAAATTTTACCAAATAAAAATATTGCAATGGTATAAAAAAAGGTTGCTAAAATTTGTTTGGGTAATGAAATTTTGTCAAAATCTTTTCGGCAAAACGGCAGGCACCCCCGTTTTTTATTTAGGTGTCCGTTTGAGAGGTATTCAACTTTAAAGCGCATTTTGTGTTATTTCAGAGCCTCCCCCCTCTCTTAAAAATCTAAACGGCTAGCTCGAAGAATCTGAAAAAGATCATGATGGTAGTCCATATAATGAACTTTGAAGGAAAACTATAACGGACCAGATAACTTTGTTAGTTTAGGAGTTAGACCCTATAATGGGTAACTACGGAACCTATATTATGCGTGGCCCGACACGCACTTGACCGGTTCTCTTTATTTTACACCAAGTCGATACTATTTATTAAACCCCACCAATAGATTTTGGACAACTATCATCGTCACAATTCTAGGTTAGGTTAGGAAATCTTTGCAAAAATATTGTTAAACGACGCATTTTGTCAGCAAATATTATGCGTTTGAAATGTACTAATAATTTAAAATTTTGTCAACAGGATGGCGATCGAGGTTATCTGGAGGGCCTGGCTTCTAGATACGCGGATTTGTTCTCGACACACTACGGAGATGTTCTAGACCACCTTGAAGAGTTGAGAAGGCATGAATGGGACGAAATGTCTCCAAGAATGAGGGTATTGGGAGGCCCTGGGACTCCTCAAACTCCCCCTTCAGCAAGTCCTGGTTCATTGGCACTGAATAACCTGACCACGTCGCATTCGCAACCGATTTATGTGCCTGGAAAATACTCGGTGAGTTCTTGTTCGGTGAGTTAAAGTTCAGACACGATTTTATAATTACTACTTTCATTTGCGCAAATTAAACGAATGCTTTCATAACGGTAACGAATATAACAGATGTGATGCAAAATTCATATTCATTTGTTCACTCGAATAACAAATGCAATCTTGTTATTAATATTTTAAAGCTTATTATTTTTAATTTAAAGAGTGCTACAAACTTAATTTGCATTAAGTTTGTTAGCACTCTTTAAATTATTAACTAATTAACAAATAGGACTATTTTTAAACCTATTCTCAGTTCTGGGATAAAAAGTAAAACGCACATAAATTGTTAAAATTTTCATGAAACATCAATGAGTGTCAACTTTTTTGTAACTATTTAAAGTTAATAATAAAACAAAATCAAACACAGAGTATACAAAAAACGAACTCGTTAGTCGTACAGGCTTAAATTATCCATTAACTGAAAACCACTCAAATAGTGAATAAGTATCAAATTCAGTAAACGCAAAAGTATGTATGATATATAAAATACCCAACACCGTGCCCCAGACAGAAATTCAACATCATTACGATGGGAACACAGTCAGGCCGCCAGAGTGAAAACAGTATGAATAAATGATAGGATCATTTCATGTAATCAAACTAAATGAGCAACATCCCGGCTTTGTGCAAAATTAGCAGTTTCAGAAATGTTAGTATCCAGTCCATTTTTTCTGACTAGTCTCGTACTTTTTATTCACTTATGTATGCCTGGTACTTACGGCTTTGATGGCTTTCATATTATATAAGTCTAATGCAATTTTATTCACAATATGAATCAGGATAATGGGATTTACTATTATGCCATCATACCGTATATCTTTTTTTGCCTTAACGATTAAGTTTGCAGAGGATTGTGCCACTTGAGTCCCGTTGCTTAAATGTATTTGCTTAGTAATATTTTAATGATTTTTGTAATATCTTATAGTAACAACACAATTCTTTTCACAGCCCTCAAGCTGTCTAACAGATAAAGAAGAGGATGAAATATACGGGTTTGGCTACGGCGTGTTTGGTAAACAGATGATGCAACGGCAACAGCAACAAAAACAACTGCTATTAGCGCAACCTACGCAACCATTAATTCACAATCAACAACACAACTATCAAAGGTAACCTTTAATATATTTTTGTAGTTAACTTTTTATAGTGTTAAAAGTGGACTGGTCATGGGTTCGAATCTCATCCAGGACAAAGTTTTAAGTAATGAGCACAATAGTTTGTTCTGGGACAAGATGTACTTGATGTATACTTTGTATGTATTTAGAAGTATTAAGTACTTGTATGATTATCAGTTATCTATATCCCATAAGGAGCAACACACATTTCATCAAATTATGAATTTCAATTCATTTAATCTATAATCTCATCAATAGAAGCCGTTTTAAGTAAAAAAATTAACTCGAGCAATATAAAAAACAAAAAGTGCTTCTTTCCTTTATTTCTACCTTATTTTCTTCTTACTTCAAGTTCAGAAAATTTCATAATCTCTCTTTGTATCAAATGATTTCTTGAAAGTAAATACTTTTCACAAACATTTTGTGCTTACTATAAAGTTTATCAAGTCGACATTTCTATTTATGCTACGATTCCCAAGCCTGAAACAGAACCGTCAAATGTATTCATTTGGTATTTGAAATCTACAGCATGAGGCTGCAGCAACATTCAGTCCTGCCAATCCATATTTACGTCACATTAAGCCTAATTTATTTATCCAATTCCATTTTAAAGTATTTGGAGAGATGGAAAATTAATTTTACATTTCGTATTTGTGTCCCTGAACGATTGTCATCTGATCGGTGATTTGGCATAAAATTTCGGTTGAATGTAAGACTTCCCTTTAGATAAATGTGTATTCTCCTTCTTTAACAAAACAGGCGAAAATACTGAACAAAAATATAACCCTTTACCTCGTTTCACTTTTAATTAAAACAAAATGAGAAAACCAACTCTGGGCCGCCTTCATTACAACAATACCTCGTTTACAAACCTGCGATACTTATGTAACTGAAACGACTTTATCCTTTAAGGAAATTTGCGGTGAGCTTACACAAAATGTTGACGATAACGAGAATGGCCGAAGCGGTCATAAATTATTTGGACTTTAACAGGTGTATTCGTTAGATAAGCTTTAGCGCTGCATGTTAACTGCTAATCTTAATTGAAATCAGACATTCGATGGGCGACAGAAGTGGCCTCTAAGTTAAGAATAGTTTTCAGTATATATACCATTGCTGGAACTAACTGCATTTTCTTTGAGGAGTTTAATATGACTATTTTTTATGACTAATTTGTGCTGTCCAAAATTGAATATAATTTTGTTAATCCACTTCTTTAATTTTACAAGGTTACATTACCATAAAATTATTGATATTTTGAACATTTAGATAGGAATAATATTTTTCATCTTATTAGATCACCATGTATCTTTTTCACAACATTTCACATCATTCATCCGATATTTTCAACCCTTTTACAGTTTTTCGAATTGGCGTTTAAAATTTAGCTAAGCCTCTCCTTGAAAAATAAGGGTCTCATTCGAACAGTCGAACAGTAGACCTCGCGAACATTAAAACATAATTTTTTCCCCAATTTCCCCCCAATCCAAAAATGCTCTTGATAAAAAAATGTATTAAATCAAGAAATACTTGTGCCTAGTTTCGTGAAGATCGGATAAAAACTGTGGCTGCTAGTCCGGAACACACATACAGACAGACAGATGAAAGCAAAATTGTCCAACCTCGAAATGTAGACGCTTCGCTCGCTCGGTCAATAAATGTTGGGTAAGTATATTAAAACAAATACAATCTCAATTCAACATTATTACAAAATTAGGATATAGGTAATAATAAAATATACTACAAAACCGCTTATTTCCTTTTATTAGACGTATACAACCAGCATAGCCAATCAACATCCGTCAATCTAACTGACGCAGTGCCTCTAGAGTAAATTCTCATTACACCGGTATACTTGTTGTGGAATAAATTCAAATTAGCACCCTGCTCATTACTCCATTGCTTTCTAGCATGGTAAAGTAACGAACTGTATCGTATCATTAGTTCTGATCTTTAATTTTTTTTTTCAAAAACTTTTTCTCAGTAGGTCCTTACATATTTTTATTAGGGAACTGTGTTTAATATTAAACTTTTGTTACGATAGTATTTCCCTGCTTATGCATCAAATAGTATAGGTTGGTTCCCAAACTTATTTTGTCTACTGCCCACTTTGATAATAAATTATTTTTTAGCGCCCCCATTTTTTTTACCTACTTAAAACCACTATAACTTCAAATGAAGAGTGCACCCTGGTAAGCGCTGGCGTTCACTAGCGACACCGACGATTTTTATTAATCTGGTGAATACAAGACATTTTTGTAAAAAATCTCTTTAAGAATACTAGACACAGTATTTTGCAATTTTTTGAGATGTATGTTGTATATTTTATTACCAAAAAGTAACCAAACTTTGGATTATTGTCTAAAGTGGCGACTTTTGACTATACTTCAATGTTTTTCTGGGTCTTACCGCCCCCCTTTAGGCCTGCAGCGCCCACAAGGGGGCGTTATTGCCCACTTTGGGAAACGCTGGTATAGACGGAAGGTATTATTATAGACCCTATTTCATTTTGGAGTACAAAAGTTTTTTTATTTGCATTGATTTAATACGGGGCTGTTTCCAAAATATGTGTGACTTACCTAAATAATATCAGAAAAAAAAGTTTTTCAACAAAGTAGACGGTAAATGTAATTTATCACATCGCCAATTTGTTTACTTTTTTAAATGTTACAATTAAAGTACTTTACCTCTAACATTGATAGATTAAAAATTTTGAAACACGACGCGACTGTTGCAATGTGATGCATTGTGTAGTCTTCATACTAAAACCTGATTTCCTACAGAATGGAAAATGGAACTATAATTTTACGTCATGTAGAACTTATGAAAGACGATTTTCGTCTATTCGTTGTACACTTTCGGTATAAATTGAACTCGTAATCTCGTAAAACTCGTAAATGAAATTACCTATTGTCCATACGGTATCTACGCCTTTTTATTTTATTAAACTCTAGTACAAAATCAGTCCTCATTTTTACCTTAAATTTAACTTGTAATCATTGTGGTGTATTGTGTGTAAATGAAACGAATACTAACCCCTTAAGAGAAGTGTTCAAATAAATTTGTAGGCAGGAAATCCAGTATCCACCCACACAAGCTATCTGGTCTGTCAGACCATGCTAATTAGATCTGTGCCCGATACAGCTTACATAATGAATTACTAGGTAATGTGTTTTTCGATTGCAATCAGATTATTTAAATTAATAGCAACCAAGTTCAGTGGGAAGCTGTGGAATTGTGGCTAGAGGTTTGACGTTAAACTTTTTTAATTCTAAACTGCTGTTCTAGTACCTAGGTATACCTAAGCGTGTTTTTTAGTAATAAACATATTGTTGTTGAGTAATAAACATATTTTCAAACTTGCACATTTGTTATAAAAATAGTTGGACTAGGTAAGCTGGTAATGATGTCCTTGACATAGGTACCTACGTAAGTTAATCAAGGCCAGATAAACTCTTTTCTATACAAAATTTGTTCAATTTTACCGACTGAGCCTTCGCTTAATTTAAACGAATTTTATACGTTAGTAAATTTGTACTACTAACTCTAGTTGATAAAGATAGCTTGATCTCTGTGACAGCTGACAGTGAAATCATACCTATGATATGAAGTACTAAATTTCTCACTAGTTCAGACAGTATGTACCTGTCTTGTGTAAATGTCATACTTTATGAGGACGGCCTAATTAGTGATATTTTACCAAACGCAGAAAACTAATGGGAGAAGATTGTGAGCGGGACGTCTGATTTGATAATATTTGCGAAAAAGCGTTCGTAATAAATTTAAAAGATTGTTCTAGCAATTCAGATATGTGTATGGGGTGTTAGTACTCCTGTAAGATAATATAATAATGTATTTTATATTAAACTATTCGTTTAATTTAATAACGTTTGTAGTGAAATAAAATTAAACCCAATTAAACATAATATTACATTACGTCGATATTTACTATCAACATTTTTTTATATCCGGACAACCCTAGGAATGTCAGTTTGACATAATTATGTCGCAAAGATCAAGCTATCATTTACGTAGTGTAGTTAACTAGTGTAGGTACTAGTATATATACAATAACTTGTTCAAAATATTTTGTAGAATAGCAAAAGCATGGATTATTCCTATTTGTCCCTACGACTATTGTCCCCACTGGTAATAAATGTTTTTTTTTCCATTTTTCACCAGTTGTGACATATGTTAATGCTAATTCTTGTTTTATCTCAATGATGTAATTATTAGAAACAGTGAGTTTAATATTTTCAGGCTATATTATAATACTGGTG
The DNA here is from genome assembly GCA_963556515.1 of Nudaria mundana. Classification (NCBI taxonomy): domain Eukaryota; kingdom Metazoa; phylum Arthropoda; class Insecta; order Lepidoptera; family Erebidae; genus Nudaria; species Nudaria mundana. The sequence goes on along the minus strand of OY748295.1, from coordinate 6,429,821 downwards.
CCTAGTTAATATCTAGTATTTTAAAAATATTAATAAAGAAATTTCTTACAAATTTATGACATTGATTTGACCCGACAACTTTTCTCATACGTCGAAACATCAGTATGACTTATCTAAGTATTTTTGCTGTGTAGAACTTCCAACAAGATAATAGTTATGAAAGTGGAAAAAGCGAAAGAAGAATGCCAGAATCGTAGCTACTGGAATTCCATAGTATCTGCCATTGGGAAAGAGGTGTGACATTGTATGTATGTATATTCGAACTTTCAGATTATTCGACTTGATGTTAAATTATTTTTCGGAAAATTTATGCTTTTGTAATAATTCTACAACAAAGTAATAACTATATATTTTCGACTATTGCAAATTCTGACCAAACCTACGTATTTTTTAATAAATTATTTCTACAAAACTTTTGTTGCACTGATGAAATAATAGATTTTGGTGAGTCTCGTCCTTTTTTAACACGAAAAAACACTCTCGAGTGTTTTGGGATGGGACCTGGAGTGGCCTTGACCGCCTTGGTCAACTCAGCGACCTCCCGACGCAGGTCCTCTATCTCTCAGTGAGCTCCACCTCCAGGATCGCAACCTACTTGCAGAGCTTCGCCTCCTCCTTAGTGACGCTCCGCGCGAGGAGCTTGTCAAGGGAGGATTGGACTTCATCCACCAGTGAAGCCACAATCTTATTCCTCCTCGACATATTTTTGTTCTCCCGCATGGCCGCGTTCATGTGGGAGAGGATACTCATAATCTCCCGCGCGGGCGGCACACTGATATCCCTGCGACTGCGCAGGGACGGTACAGAGGACGGGGGTGGAGTTGGCGGGCGCATTCTGAAGGTGTCGAGACGCGTGCGCACTGTCTTTACCGGCACCTCCTCCTCCGAATCGCTGGAGATGAGGGACCCCCACCCGGAGCAGCTGGTGCTTCGGTCGCGCGACGGCCCCCCCTTCTCGATGGTCCTCTTCTTCGAAGAAGAAGGGCCCTTTTCCTTCACACTACTGGGAGCTGACCCACCGTCAGTCCCAGCAGCAACATTTCCTTGGGGCGACGACGTCACGCTGCGACTAGGCAGCGCGACGCGAGCCCTTAAATCTAGAGGCATCAAAGTCCGTGATAGTAGCAGTAAGTCGTCGGCTGACACTGCCCGGAAAAGGGCAGTGTCAGGACCAGGGGTCTCATCGGGTTTATTCATGATAAACAAAATCGCTGTATGTTGGCACTCAAGTATCGATTTCGACATTCAATCACCCAACCTGCCACTCTGTTAGGTCAGGTCAGGTTGGGGTCCAGGGCGGACGAGGGGTAGGCGAGGACGTAGTCTAATCTCTTGGGGCCCCGCCCTGGAATAAAGTACTACGATATAATGTAGTATTTATTTACTTTCATCCGAGTTGAGTAGGTACAAAGTAAAAAAAAATCTTTGCAACATTGCTGACTAGGAAGGTTCTCAAAATACTGGCTGCGTTGCCACTTTGAATGCCGGTACTATAGGTATAGTCTCCGAGCCCGAAAATAACCAGCATAGTTGTACTGATAAACATGAATCAGGCATCATGTATAATTCTGTCACATTTTGACTTATCGTTATAAGTAAAAATTTTGGTGTAATGGTAAGCCACATACAGGTTTTATACACCTAAATGAACCTCGATAACTATTCCCCTACGTGTGAGAAGATTCTTTTAGTAACACATTTCTAAAACAAGATAATATACAAACAAATCTGTTGATCACCGTTACGAAATAAACGCTAAGCGGTATCTTTATACAATCAATAAATTATAAATACACATGAGTGAAAAATACTTGGTAATGCTAATGAACCCACACGTTATGCAAAGTTATACATGAATGTGTGTCAATTGATGGGAATGATGTCGATACGAACATCTTACTTAACACTATCGTACCAACATGGCTGTAATGTGTTTGTTAGAAGTAAAAGTATTTGAATGTATGATTGTGTGATTTTTGTGTTGACGGGTAAATTGTACCTAGTCGTGAGCAACATTTTAAACTAAGACACTGTTGTTTGCATGTACAGACATGCATATTATAATCAGGCCCGCGCCGGTTTCCCCGAAGGAGTAGGCAGAAGGATATTATTCGCCCACTTTTCGCCTGTAACTATGCTGGTCCCGCTAGGCCACTACCTAATAGGTGAAGTACCTACGTGTTTGCCTTACGTGGTAAAATGGACATTATTACTGTTGAAATGATGTAATTCGCGTTAGAACTCCAGTATAATATTTATTAAATATGTAAATATTTTTAGTACATAATTATGTGTTTTGTAATTCTTACTTATATAATGTATTGTATAATGTAAATAACCAGATATTCTATTTACCAAACAGGTCACAATTAATCAAGACAATACTAAGATTCATTGCACGTAAAACATTGCGCTAACATTAACTAAGATATATGAACTCGTTATTTAATTAACTTACAGATATCTGCTAACAAGGTATGCAATAGTGGTTTGTGCGCTACGAGAAATGGTGAGAAACGCAGCGATACGCGGCCTGAGGCATACGCGGATACAAGGGTTTAACTAGACAGAATTTATCTTAGTAATTGAACGCTGCGCTTCGTTATTTCTGTTTTGCTGAGTTCACATCGATTTCTCGAGTCCGGTTTTAAGCACACTTCATGAATCAGTTGACAATAGTGGTCCTTGAGTTAAGAGTTCTTAAGAGTTGCTTGAAATTCAGGTACCCTTAGATACAAATGTATAGAGTATACAAATGTTTGTTTAAATCTTTCATCAGTGTATTGGTTAATAATTAAGTATCCATTTTATAGTTTTATGATACGAAATATACAGTAAAAAGTAGTATCTAATCACAATTTGGCAAACAGCAAAACTTTCCCTTAAATCTTTGAAATAATTTTATTTGAAAATGCATACATAATTAAGTTAATACAGATTTATTATTACTGCGAGAACTAAATAGTTATGAAAACAATATTCATTTATGCTCGTTGCATGGAACTGATAATAGCATTCTGATTTATTGCACGATCCCAGTTCTGTAATGGGTTCTGTACCTGATATATATGTTTTTATTAACAGTCATACTTATGCCTCTTAGAATATAATGTGTACCTTTAATTAATTATGTCTTTTTTCCTTTGACCAAGAATTTCTGCTTACTATGATCTTGCTTTTCGTTTCTTCAGCTATAAGTTCGAAATATATAATAATTGTAAGGTTATCGTTAAAAATGTTTTTATTCGTTAATCGTATCATATTTTTAAATAGATTAAACGTTTGCCCAGAAGAAGTGATACGGGTATACAAATCGCAAAAGTCTTGTTAAATGCTATAGGTACCTGTTTAGCAGTCTAGAGTTTGAAACAGTAGACCTCTCGAACAGTAAAAATATTTTTTGGGATTTCAGTGTAGGTACATAATACCTATTGTAGCTTCTTTGTAATATAAAATAAAATGCCATCGAAACAATTTCAAATCATTGAAACAGTTCCATGTCATGAAATTTAAAACCACCAATTTGTTGAAGTTGATTAAGGCTGCATACACATCAAACGGAAACTCTTTACGAATTTGCGATTTCATTAACCACTCATTTAACGAACAATCATCATTAGCGTCGTATTGTTAATGCCGATGTCGATTAATTTCCAATTTTCTGAATTCCGAATAATGAAATACCGTTTTTCTGCCTCTCTCGATGGCGGGGATTTGTAATCAAATATTTATATAAAAATATGATTAGGATTTGTTTAATGAATTTAGTTCAAATTTGGTAAAAGCTTTTAGGTTTAGGTTCATTAAGGATTAGATAATTTATGTCATAATGAACGTAATAGGTTTTAAAACAAATAAAACCTAATTACCATAACATCTTAATGTGTACCTACTGATTTGGATTTATAAATCACTATACAAAACAAATTCTAACTTTCAACTAAAGCATAAGTAGTCTTTTACTATATTTTGAGGGTTTTTATTTTTTACATAGCCCTGTAGCACGGGTCTAGTTCATAATATCGACGGTCACTACATCGAAGGTCGCTGTATCGAAAACGTTCCATCGACGGGTTAATGTATCGACAGTACCCTAAATCGATGGTACGCTACATCGACAGTACACCAAATCGATTGTATACGCTACATCGACTGTACAAGTGTACACCAAATTGATAGTACAGAATATCGACAGTACACTAAAATGACGGTACGCTACATCGACAGTACACCAAATCGATAGTCCGCTGCATCGACTACCCGACCCGAGCCAGATTTAAATAAAAAACACAGGACTACCTACTAGCCGAAACTTTGTGTTTTTGATTTTCGTATTTATCTATTATAATAATATTTTTTGTTCCAGTTGTTTGAGTCCACGTTCTGCATATTTCTACGAATTTCCACCAAGTGGTAAGTTATTTTTTATTTGATGTGCTCTATTGACGATTTTTGCTACAATGGATTATTTGATACTGTAGACCATTTGCAGAATTGGATAAAATAATTCTTCTCATTTGAATCTTTAGACGAATTGCAACTATGGACAATTTAATATTTTAGACATTATGTCAGGTACACAATGTCTTAAAGTTGACCAATTTAGGTACAATATTAGTAAAATCTCCAAAGTACAAAGAAGTAATCGTGGGACCTCTTCACAATTATGTAGTCATAATACTTTGATTTTTTTTCTTTGTGAATCAGAAAATTTCAACCTGCTTTTTGTTATATTTCTGGTTCTTTCTAAAATAAACATTTATTACTTAAAGTGTATATTTAGGTATTTAGATGGAACTTTAAAGAAACCCCCACAAAAAGACTACTGTAGCCTGTAGATTTTAGCATAAACCTAAATATGCCAGTTTTTGATCAAAAACCTAAACTAGGTGAAAAGGTAATGTTTTTAGAAAAAATTGGTTTTCTACATAATAATAATTAAGATTTTAGATAATAAATTATAATGCAGAATTCAAAGTATCAAAATTGTTTATAGAAAACTTCACAATGAAAGTTATAGACACAAATGTTGCTACACTAGTCTTTCTATGGGGTTGCCAATTCTCTCCTTTGAAAAGTTAGCGTGGCCAGGCTATATGTATATCGACTGAAAAAAAGATATTAAGTATCATAACTTACCAGATTCTGATATTTTTTCAAACTGTTCATTATAAAAGATAACTGATAGTAAGTGCTGTAAGTGCTACTTACAGATTACATATCACAGGTGGGACTGGTGTCCATCATCTAAATATAATTTCTTAGTCATTAAGTAGGTTTCTGTTTTAGCTTCAGAGAAATGTGTGTGTTATTTAATAATGTATACCATACGGTACTTAAAAAATATAGATTAGGAATACGCTACTTAGAGGTATAGGTTGAAAACATTCTACAATTGACACCGAATTTATACAAAGTTCGCAGGTTGATATGAAATTTAAAGTAAGTATGCAAGTTACTGTGATTTACAAAATGTCAGAAAACGTAAGACTTCTATAAATATTATTTTGTAAAAACATGATTTTATATGATCATTTCATGGTTCATATAATTTGCAATGTTATTATTATCAATTATGTGATCCTCATGTTATATAGTATAATTGCAAATGGGCAATTAATTTAATAAATAGTCAGAGCGTCATATTATATCAGCACTATTTCGAGCGCTGTATTTACGCATCTATTGTTCAATAATGACATGAAAAATATTTCCTGTAAAATATTATTTAAACACAGTCACTACCTACCTCTATATCATCGAGGAACTAGGCAGAAGTGCATTACACATCCACATTATATCGATAGTATTTTTGGTCCCACGTTTTGTATTTACTTCGTGATCTCACGTCCAGGACCAATGTTATACCACAACCCATAAGTACAGTCAGGGCAATAAAATAATAGCGTAAATGGTTCAGTCCAATGCTTGTTTAAAAACACATTGTTTTTCATATAGTACTTGTGTTGTCATAGATAACTGCCTCGGAACTGCGAAGAAAAAGGTTACTACGTTTTCAAGACTTCTACGAGGATTAAAGTCACATAGAAAAGAGAAGCACGGTTCCTGTTCGCCGAAACACATGCACAGTCCACGGCAAGGCTTGCCACCACAGAGGGTAAGATGTAATTTTTTTTTATCTGAATATTAACGTCGGTGTATAGAAATTTGTATGTTACAAGTTCTTAATAATTTCTAATAAGTCGTCGTCGAAAATATCTGATTTTGAAAAATAACAATATAATTTATTCGATAACTGTAAGCAATAAAAAAGAGGTGTCATAATATTATATTAGCTTGTAAGCCATAGCCTAGTTTAGTCTATGCTTAGATTATATCAATATTGTCTTGTCTATGTTCACTTCCTTCTTCCTTCACTTTGTAACATGGCCGACTGAAATACACGACACGTATCATTACGAGCTCCTGTCTTTTATTCCAAAAACCAACAAACATCAGGTGTGGTGTAAACTGGCGTGTCTTAGGAAGAACTGGATCAACCAAAAGAAAAGAATGGACGAATCTTCAACGTCGTCGGGTCGCCTCAAGCACATGGACGTTCATGCATCCAACATGCCGCTCACGTGGAAAAATTGGATCACCAAATTCAAAATATATCTCAAAGCATTTAAATATGATCAAGAAAGCGAAGATTGTTGCACTTTTATTACATTATATAGGACCAGATTGCCTTCACATATTTTATTCTTTCAACCTAGATGTCGAAACAGTCAAGCTACAAGTGTTGATCGACAGATTTGCAGGTTATTTCAGCCCAAAAGTCAATGTAACCATGATAAGGCATAAACTTTTTAACAGAAAGCAACTGCAAAATGAACAGCTGGACAGTTATATAACAGATCTCAAAAATATAGCCCATCAGTGTAATTTTAGTGAATTGCAAGACGATTTACTAAAAGATATATTTAGTTGGAATCTAAATGATCAGAATCAATACATTAAAGAGAAAATTTTGCAAGAATTGCCTACCACTTTAGATGCCACTATAAATATTGCTAAGTCACTAGAATCGTCCCGGAAAGAAGTTCAAATATTATCAGGCACAAATCCCAATTCATCTGTAGCTAGTATAGATAGTATACATAACAGAAGTAGTCAACAGTCCAGTAGAAGTCATTCACAACATCGTCAGTCAAGAAATCAGTCAAGAAATCATAGTCGTAGTCAACAATCAAGGTATAATCCGCAGTCACAGGACCGTCAATCAAGAATTCAGAGTCACAGTCAACAATCAAGGTATAATCCGCAGTCACAGGATCGTCAATCAAGAAGTCAGAGTCACAGTCAACAGTCAAGGTACAATCCTAACCAGTCATACAATACATCCCATTCATCGAGTTATAGCAGTCCCAATGGTTATAAAGGTAACAATCAGTCTATGAATAACTCAATGTGTCCAAAGTGTGGTCAAACACATCGTTTTAAATGTCCTGCTCTTGGTGCAAAGTGTAATTTCTGTCAAAAACTTAATCATTATTCAAAGATGTGTAAGTCCAAGCAAAAATATGTTAATTATGTGCAAGAAGATTTTTCTAATGATGATCAAGCTTTTTTAGGTGCTGTTTATCAATGTAATTCTGTAAAAGATAGTAACCAATGGTCAATAACCCTAAGTATCTATAGTCAATCTGTCTGCTTACTTATTGATTCAGGTGCAGATGTGAATTTGATGTCTAAGAAAGCATTTGAAAAACTAGCGTTGCAAGAGATAAATCTTATACAAACACCATTTAACTTGACAACATTTACAGGTCAAAGTATACCTACAATCGGTTATTGTACATTACCATGTAAGTATAATGACAAATCATGCAACTTGTGTTTCCATATTACACCGCTAGATTGCAAAAATATTCTGGGTAGACAGTCATGTCAACAGTTAAAAGTCATAAAAAGAATACAGTCAGTAACCTTTGATGAAAACATATCTAAACACAGTCCAAACTACACACTTAGTCAGCATAGCCAGAACAACAATTTACAGTCAATGTCAAGTCAGTCTAACAGTCAAAGTCAAGTCATATCACAGTCAATGTGTCACAAAGTCCCAGCAGAGTCAAACAGTCTGTCAATACTAAAGAAATATAGTAAGGTTTTTAATGGAATAGGAGCTCTTAAAAACTATGAATGTCATTTAACTCTCAACGAAAATGTCAAGCTGTCGGTAGACGCAAGTAGAAAAATTCCTTTTAAATTACAGGATAAAGTCAAGGCAGAACTTAATTAGTTAGAAGTCACTGGTATTATTGCTCGAGTTGATGAACCAACTGATTGGGTCAACTCTATGGTAATTGTCTCTAAAAAGGATGAAAGCATTAGATTATGTTTAGATCCACGTAAGTTAAATAAAGCTATTAAACGTTCACATTACCCATTTCCACATATTGATGAAATTAAAGCAGAACTAAATGGTTCATGTTATTTTTCAAATTTAGACGCTAAGTCAGGCTTTTGGAATCTTGTCTTAGATGAAGAATCATCCAAACTATGTACTTTTATAAGCCCCTATGGCAGATTTCGTTTTTTAAGGCTACCGTTTGGTGTCAATGCATCTCCAGAAATCTTTCATAAAGAAATGATTTCCCGGTTTGGTGACATACAAGGCATTAAAATAATGATGGACGACTTATACATGCTAAAACCATTCAAGAACATGATCAAATCCTAGAAAAAGTTCTTTGTCGTGCAAAAGATATAGGTCTAACATTTAATAGTAATAAATGTAACATTTGTCAAAGTGAAGTCAAGTATTTAGGTTTTATATTCAATAGAAATGGAGTGTCTGTAGATCCATCTAAAGTAAATTCAATTTGCAACATGCCACAGCCTAAGAATGTCACAGATGTCCAGAGATTCCTGGGCATGATTAATTTTCTTGGCTCATTCATAAAAAATTTATCAAAAGAATCATCAAACATAAGACAGTTACTTAATAAAAACACAATATGGTCATGGAATGACAGTCATGAGAAAGAATTCAATAAATTAAAGTCTCTAATTAGTTCTTCACCAGTCTTAACTTACTTTGATCCTCAAAAACCACTTACTTTGTCAGTAGATGCTTCAAAAGATGCTTTAGGTGCTGTCATCTTACATAATATTAGTCCTATAGCATATGGCTCAGCTTCTTTGACAAAGTCTCAACAAAATTACTCTCAGATTGAAAAGGAACTCCTAGCAATTTTATTTGGTTGTACTAAGTTCCATCAATACATTTTTGGTAACAAAGTCCTAGTGGAAACAGATCACAAACCTATTGTCTCTTTATTTAGTAAACCTTTATTTAATATTCCACCAAGATTGCAACGAATAATGCTTCGTTTGCAACCCTATGATCTTATCGTTACTTATAAACCAGGTAAATACTTATATGTCGCAGACACATTGTCCCGTGCTGCATTACCAGAAAATGCATTAGTAGAATTGGATGAAGATATTAAACTTCATGTTAATTTACTCACTGCTAATTTGTCACTTAGTCCTTTCAAACTACAACAAATTGAACAAGCTACCAGGTCTGACCAAACTCTTCAAACTCTTATTAATTACTGTAAAAATGGATTTCCAAATTCAAAGCATAAAGTAGAAGATTGTATTAAACCTTTCTTTCCTGTTAAAGATGATATACATTATGCTAATAACCTTTTATTTTTGTCAGATAGAGTTATTATACCTATTTCTTTAAGAAAAGATTTCTTAAAACTATTACATGAAGGTCATCAAGGCTTGAATAGTTGTAGAAATTTGGCAAGACATACAATTGACTGGCCTAATATTAGTCAAGATATAGATAATTACATCAGTAATTGTGAAATTTGTCTCACTTTAAGAAAGAGTAACACTAAAGAAAGTCTATTACCACATGATTACAAATACATTCCTTGGCATAAGGTTGGTATAGATTTCTTTGAGTTCAACAAGCATACATACTTAATTGTAGTCGATTATTTCTCAAAATATGTTGAGATAGCAATTTTAAGTAATGGTTACAGTGCAGACCAAGTCATAATCAAGTTAAAATCAATATTTGCTCGTCATGGTATTCCCCATACATTAATGTCAGATAATGGTCCACCGATGAATTCCAAATCTTTTCATGATTTCACACAAGATTGGAATATTCACCATGTCACTTCCAGTCCCTATCACAGCCGTTCAAATGGTATGGTAGAACGGACAGTAGGCATAATTAAAAATATGCTTTGAAAATGTTTACTTGATAATACTGATCCATATTTAGCATTATTGCAATATCGCAATACTCCCAAAAACAATTTATGTTCACCAGCACAACTTTCCATGTCACGTAGACTTCGTACAAAGCTACCTATAGTAGAAAAACTTTTAAAACCAAAATTGTGTAACTATAGACATCTTAAACAAGTCAATAATCAAAATTTACATAAGATGAAAGAGTATTACAATAAAAATTCCAAAGATCTTAAACCCTTGGAGGTAAATAGTCATGTTATGTTTCAAAAACATCCACAATCGTCTTGGTTTCCAGGTATTATACAACAAGTTGGTCCTGAACCTAGGTCGTATATCATAAAAAGTAAATTTGGTACATATCGTCGCAATAGACAATACATAACACTTAGACCAAAGTCTCAATATTCTTTTCATTCACATTACACACAGACTAATAATTTTCACACTCAACCAGTCAGTTCCAATCAAACTTATATCAGTTATACTCCTTGTTATACAAATGATTACTCTAAAATTTCTCATAGTCAATCTCCTCAATGTACTAGCAGTCAACCAATTAAGAAATATTCTAGTTCAGGAAGAGAGATAAGGCAACCACAACGTCTTATAGACACAGTCTTATAAGCATTGTTTCGTATTCATTGTCATGTATTTAGTTATAAGTAATTAATTAGTAAACTAAAATGTTGTAAACCATTGTTTGTTTACATTTAGAAACAATCGTCGAATTGACAACGTCAAATTATGTCAACTGTCAGAATCTTTTAAAACGTCAAATTGTCTCGTGTCAAAACACTAAAATGCGTTTTGTTATTTTTACATAAGAATCTAAAATATAAGTTATAATAAGTTACTTAAAGGGAAGATGTCATAATATTATATTAGCTTGTAAGCCATAGCCTAGTTTAGTCTATGCTTAGATTATATCAATATTGTCTTGTCTATGTTCACTTCCTTCTTCCTTCACTTTGTAACATGGCCGACTGAAATACACGACACGTATCATTACGAGCTCCTGTCTTTTATTCCAAAAACCAACAAACAAGAGGGTTTAAAATAAATAGGTTATGCTAAAAAACAATAAAAATAATAAAGTACATAATTGATAATTTTGTTGTTAGTACAAATCAGTAACTAAGGAAGGAGCAAGAGATCATAAAAATTCCAGTTGATACTAATTCCATATTCATTTAAAGGTGTCAAAGAACAAGTAATATGTAAAGAGGTTTAAGTAAGCTTAAGGCATTTGGGATACAATTTGTGTCGTTTTTAACTATTTTATAACAAGTAGAGATTGCTATATTATTGAATATTATATATTGAAAGCGGAGCTCAATCTTAGGCGACAAGTGTAAATCGTTTGTGCGTCTACTCCTCCGAAATGGCTTGACCAATTTTGACCAAATTTGGCATGCTCGTCGACATCATACCCGGGAGTGCAATATCTGAAATCATGAAAATAGAGCTGACCATGGAGGAATAATCACCGAAAATGTCCTGGACATCACCGAAAAAACAGATGATTAAATGGTTGCCATGGAAACACGTGCGTCAACAATGAAAATAGATTTTTTTTCATTTGATTAATTAATTTAAGTGTTCGATTCTGATTCTGTTATGTAATAAAAACATTTGCTCCGCTCAACATTTGCAATTAGCAGCATGCATTGCATACCTAGTACTGATATTATAAACGAGATAATTATTCGTCGTAATACCTTTAGGTTAGGCGAAATTTGAATCTAATCTTTTCTGTATTATTGAAGACGAAATAATGAAAAGAGCTTTAGAATATATTATTATTTTAATCGTACTGGATCCGATTTTTTAATAAAATATTGGCACAGCTGATAATCTACCTGCTCAAGTCTTTGAATCGTTTCGCAATCTGTTCGCAACTTCCCAATTCAAATTTTATATAAAAAAATCAATAGGCTTAGAGAAAGATTAACCCTTAGTTGAATATAGAAAATTCTTAATTGAATTTTAATACCATCGCGATGAGGGCGATATGAGGGGATACATGAGGCACATAACTTTAATAAATGAGTTCTGAAGATTTTTTTTTAATAAATGGAATATACACACGCAATAGTTCCACGAAGATCTTAACTCAAAATCTAACAAAGCTACTAGTGCTAAAACAAGCTTAAAATGTTAAAGGGGTAAGCAGGCATATTTTTTTTGATAACAATTAGAAAACTGGACGTCACATTTAACTCAAAACAGTTTGTAAAATATAATGTAAAAGGCATGTACCTAAGATCCAGATTACGAGGTTGTTCACTTAGATAACAAGTTGTAAAAAATACATGGCAAAAATTGACACAACAAACTTCAAATTTCTGAAATGGGACCAAATAGTTGTCAGTATGGGACCCATTTGGACCCATTCAAATCTAAATCGGTTTACCCAGTCCAAAGTTATGAGGTAACAAACCAAAAAAATTAAACTTACAGTCGAATTGAGAACCTCCTCCTTTTTTGGAAGTCAGTTGAAAATAAAATAAATAGGTAATCTCCGACATGTTTTGAAAGGAATTTCACTCAAAAAATCGTACATCACAAGAACGATATTTCTCCTAACATTAATCACACGATGACATTACACAAAAGAACATTCCTAATTGAACCCAGACACAGGAAACTCCAACCCCTTTTGAGGAAAACAAGAAAATATGAATTCTACCACTCACATACAAGAAACACGTATCAAATACGCAACTCATCACCGAAATTAAGTATTTTCTACATTTTTCCCCGTCCACCAATATATTTATTAATTTCTGGACTAGGAAGGGGGTGATACGTTCCCGCGTGCCTTTTGAGAAATGACGCCTGCCAAAGTTAAGTCGCTTGAGGCAACACAAGACGGTGAATTATGACCGTTTGTTGAGCTAACGGATAAAGACCATTAGAGCACGGTAAAATCCTTATCGGCTAAGTTGCACTTAGGATTAGTCTTGTCAAAAGTTGCTTTTTTGGGTTTATCGACCGACTTGTGTCCAAATTTGATTAAAGGATTGGTAGTAAATGACTACTATTTGTTCTGCTTCGTAACTCCTTACTCAAAAAGTACATTAATGCTATCGTGATTAAGAATACTATGATGGATTGTTATTGTTACTTTTTAATAATGAAGTAGTTGGTAATGGGTTCATTGTCAATTTGAAGCCTTCCTAAGTTTATGAAAGTTTGAAATCGTTTGTCCTTCCAAATTATTTAGTAATGAATAAAGTTTTTTTTTTCGAAGTTTTTAATCTGATCTGCCACAGTCAAATTTTTTCACATAAAAGTTTTATCCTTTGCTTTAGATTTCCGACAAAATTTTAACGAATATTACAGAATAAACAAAATAGTGTATCATTGTTCGTATTAAATATCAGTTTAGTAATATGACATTTTCATTGCTAACTAAATAGACCGTAAGAAGAGAGTTATATTTTTTTTTAAATAAAGTATCAACCGTATTTTCGTCTTTTGGGAGACAGGCAGACCAACACAGTACTTCCACAAAGTCTCGTATCTCTATTCTAATTGAAGTTTCGGTAAAATGTTCAACACAGAAGTACCTACCATTTGAGTTTTACTTTTTTTAGGAGACATCCATGTGATCTTAACCAGACGTCTTGTAGTTGAGTGCAGTATCTGTGCATCTTTATGAGGCGTGAATCCTTATGTCCTGAAAGGGATAGTCATGATTATTGTTACTATCATGTGTTCCACATGGCAACAATAAACCAAAAGAGCACACGGAGTGTGTGCGTGCGTGTTTGATACTTTTGCACTTAGCTACATGCACTTATATACCTATAAGTTAATAGAAATGACACTTTTAATGCAAGTATTTATTGAGTCCGACAATAATGACCACTATTATAAACTTTGTAGTGATGACCTTATTATTGCTCTATTAACCCTTACCTACCACTACACCAGTGAAGTCATTTAACCATCTTTTGAGCCCCATATTTCCATAGAACTGGAATTAATATCACGATGTACCTTACTCTTAAATAACTGTTTATATAAGTTATGAGTGTGTTTGCATAGTATCGAGTAGTTAGTTAATAATTTTGCATGGTTTGAGTGAGTTATGTTTTTTGATAGTCCCATATTTCAGCACTATTGTAATAATTGTCAAGTTCACGACAAGTAAACAATCGTCTACTGAGTCATAGACCAGTTAGAAAGTGGGTAGACCGATACGGTTTTACCATCAGACGACAAGCTCGCAGTTTTGCCTACGTTAGTGAACATGACAATTGCAATTGTGTCCAATAACAGATGCTCAAAAAATCAATAGGAACATGGTAAAAATAAACATATTAAAATTGTTGTTTAAATTACCATGTCAGTTTTAAATGCAATTTAGCTGGAGCATTGGAGCATCTAGCAGAAAATGCCTATTATCGGTCTATGTTTGTGTTCCAGGTCATAAAATATTATAGTACGGCGGTCGGTTTTAGCATTTGGTAGATCGTAAATAAGGCCATCTCATGTGAACGTACTGTAAACGAACAAACGTATTGCACATTGCATTCTATGGTATTTTAGCGGGTAGTAGCTAGTATAATTAGAATTTATTGGTACCTGGCATGTGAATTAGGTGACCGTAATAGATGTTTGAAAGCGTCGTAATCATCATCGAAAGTACAATCAAACAGATTGCTGGTTATGTTCTAATTTGTACATTATTAGCTATACCAACAGCATCGCAGGCCAGATTCCTTAATTTGATTGATCCTTTCCTTATAACGAATTGAATTTATTAAATCAATTCGAAGGATATGGTCATTGTAGTCAATTGATATGGATCTATTAATTGATATTTATACTTACACAGTCGTCTAATCATTCACTGCGAAAGTTTACACAAATTCATTTTTGATTTATGGCAATAAATTATCATATTTTTTGACATTTGCCTTGAAATTCATACATTATAAGGAATTTGCTTTATTCCCTTATCGAGTAAGAAGTTAATGGGCGAGCTTTGTGTATCATTTGATTAATTGATTCCTACATGCCGCTATTGTAATGCAGATATCCTTAGCTTTTTCCTTACTAAGTGAAAATGATAAATGAAATTCTATTCTACTTCCACTTTACCTATTAACATTTTCTAATGCACGGTAATTACTGGGGCGTGCTTTTGTTTCAAATATTTTATTGGTAGTGTACAAAAAGCCGTTTTATCATTGAAAATACTAATTACTGGCAATCATGTCGATCTCTCTAAATATGCTGAAGGGGTCCATATTGGCTCACCTAAAGTTATTTACCCGAAATTGTTCTTCCTAATGATTTGTAATCCGAATGATCACTCTTCCTAAAAATTTTCAACCTAAAGTTTTCAGTCTTCGGTGGCGTGGTCGGTAGTGTATCCGCTTTCGACGCCGGAGTCTCGGGTTCGATTCCCGGTCAGGACAAACTTTGTGTGATGACACATACGTTTGTACCGAAGTCTGGATGTTTCCTATGTATAATATGTATGTATTTACAAAAAAAAATGTATATAAGTATTTATATCAGTTTATCTAGTACTCATATCACAAGCTATGCTTAGTTTGAGACTAGATGGCGTTGTGTGGACTGTCCTAACATATTTATTTATTTATTTATTTATTTATTTATTTATTATTCATACTATTTGTAGTGCTACCGGCGATGTTCATAACACTCATGTTTCCGAAAATTGTAATTAATAATATCATTAATGTAATTATATTTAAACTCCTGCTGTTTTTTATCATAACGCTTTTATCCCTAAACATAATTAGGATCGATTCGGTTCTGGCACTTCGCCGGCCGCTGCCGCGGCACGCTCGCTTCGCTCGCTCGGCTCGTGCATTGTGGTCACAGTTCTAACCTAACCTAAACCAAAGAAATCTAAACAAAATAGATATGACTTTGAATAATAGTGTAAAAGATGATTATATTGGAAAAAATTTAGGAAAACAAATAAAAGTATAATAGATGTTTATTGCTACTGACATTATGAAGTTGAATGCTTCGAAATTATGAACATTAGAGACAGAGTAGTTAGGAATTATGATTGTTAGGATGAAAAATGTGAGGAAGAACATTTTCGGCTTTCCAATTATCGGAGTTGAAAATTTAGGGGAACTTTGGCGCACCCATGCTGAAGATACTCGTTTAAAGCTTAGTTCACGTCAGTAGTGTAAGGACCAGGAATTTAACTCACACTGTGGGAACGCCAGGCTTATGCAAAATTATAGTTCTGCTAAGTTATAAGACCACATATAATTACATAGTAGGATTCATTATATTATTCAAATACTTGTACTGTTCAGCGCTATTACCTCAACTGAAATATCTAGTTTACTAAATACATGGGCTCTCTTGACCGTCCTGAGACAATATTCTGTCATAAGTGGTTAAGATGTTGTCTAAAAAGTACGGTCCCCTTTACAAGTAACACACGTGAGTATAATTAATACGTAGGTGTAAGAGTACTACTTTCCAACAGGTTGATACGCCGGACAGCGTGCTACAAAGTGGGCTTGGTTTAGGGCCTGGTCCCGACACGAGCCTTAGGTCTATGGTTGACCCAAGAGACTATGACCGTCTACGCTATTTTCAAATGAGTGCCGCCCAACCAAACACCTTCGAGGAAACTATACATAGGGTGAGCATTTAAAATTTTCCTTCAACACCAAATAAATGATGGAGCTTTTAAACAATTCTTTGAACAGAACATTCAAAGTCAACTTTGTCAAATTCACAACGTGTATCAATCTTGCTTCGAAAGTGACCTTTTTATTTCCAATTAGTTTACTATTACTTTTAGGAAAAGCTCTGTCAATGAACGATGTTGAAGGAAAATGCCGTGATCTGTTACACTCTGGATGGCAAAGTTATAATAATATATATGTAAAGATATCTATTACTTATTTATGTAGCTTTATTTATGCTTATTTTACCGTCGCTAAAAGTTTGTATTATTCTTACAATGAACTTATTCCAATTTGTTTATACCACAATAAAGCTTCACTAGAATTTAATGTACAATAAAATTCTATTTTATCGTTAGCCCCCTTTATCTAGGTTCAGTATAGTTACAAAATGTTTTCTTGATGTTAATAATATTTTTAGCTCTAAAATAACTATGATCTAGTGAACTAGATCATAGTTATTTTAGAGCTAAAAATATTATTTATTATTTGTCTAGTTTGAGAAAACAGTAGATAAGGTTCACCTTATCTACTGTTTTCTCAAACTAGACAAAACTTCTTCAGTGAGTGTTTCCTTCTTCCTTAATCTATCTAACTTTGTTGACACTTGATAACTGTATAAGTACAACGTACGGATTTATCTGGTTTCTATTCTTAAAGCCGTATACGTATGATATTTGTATGTATGTATTACAACTTGTTGTGGATAAAATGGGTTTATTACAATTTATTTATTCATTTGTACGTTATGCCAAACAGAGTTATAACAGATTTCAAAATTCAAAATCTCTTCAACCATTTTCGGCTTAATATCGGCATGCTCAAACAACTGGCGGTGGCTCTACATTATTAAATAAATATGGATTCATAAAATATAATAATTAAAAATTCTAAATTTCATCTTTCGTGGTTAACCGGATTCGTAGCAGATTCCGGCCTTTGTTATAATTTTGTTAATTTTATTTTTCGCACGTTAGCATGACTTCATTTGCACAGAAGCACTTTATTATGCTGCATGAGGTGATCTCAATGAAATGCATGATGGACAAGTACAGTACCCGGCAATAAAAGAACTTTGTCAATGTCGACTTTGACGGTTGTCACACATGTGGCAGTTGTCAGCAGTTTTACAGGTACAATAGGTTTTGGTGAAAATAATTAGTACCGGATATTGTACATACTCGAATCAATAAATTTTCAATTTAAATCGTGGGGTTTTTACTTGAGTTTTATTCAATGGGTTCATTGTTCACTGTTTTCAATTTACTCATTTTCGCGGAGAACAACGTTGTTTATTTTTAATAACATTATTTTAATTTCATTGTTACAGTTAAAAGTTCAAGAAGCAATGAAGAAAAAAGATAAATTAGCCAGAGAACAAGAAGAAGTAAGTTGGAAATTTATTCCTATACCTAAAGGGATACATACATACACGATTGCAACCGCGGTTTTAAACGTGGTATTAAAAGGAGCGCTTTGCTGGCAACACGGTTTAAAACCAACAGTGTTCAAAAGAACATCGTTGGTTTTAACAGCCGTTTTAAACCGTGTATTATATATACCCTTAATGTATTTCTCATATCTTTCTCACATTAGTTACAATGTTAACAAAGTGGTCATGACCATCTTGATAAAGTTTCGTTTGTGGCAGATGTAGCTCGCCTCACGATGTAGCAATTCCCCTCTAACCTTTTTATTTTGACGATTCATCTCACCGGTGATCGTCCTTGATCTCATTTTCTTTCGCACTAATCAATACAAAGTAATGCCTTTGAATTTTTCTCATTTCTAAATAAACTTCTGATGCCAGCCTCTACACAAACTATTCTCCTGACTTCCTTGAATATTCAACTCATACCAACTGAGTCAAGCTAATCGTGCCCTAATCTCATGTGAAGCCTATTAGGCAGTTGTATCGCTTCACTACGAAACTTTCGAAGGGCCGCCCGTCATCAGTACATTCGTACTCATAGTAAATAGTAGTAAAGATTAAACTTTATAGTGCCAGAGCTTATTTAAAATAAATGTTCATTCAGTTATTCGAGACTAAATAAAATAGGTTTGGAAATTAGTTCTCTCTCGCCAAGGTGAATCTAGCTATTAAAATAAATTATGCCTATATATAGTACACACCTATGTTTAGAAAAGTCAGTAATGGCTATCGGCGGTACTGCCTTGGTCTGTATTGGGTATTTGGGTATTCTCTTTTATACCTATATATAACAACATACAAATGAATACGTTTGTTAAAAATGATAAATATCGTAGCCTACATACGTATACTACAGAATAATAATTCCTAAATAATATTTTCAGTTATATGCTTTAGCAGAAATGTACTAAATCTCGTTCACTGGAATAAGGTGACGCCAAAATCCCCTCGGCGTGTTATACAGCGCAGTTTTGGTTACAAAGTGTGCATAAATTAAGTTAATGTTCAATTTTTTCCTACTTACGAGAAAGTGTTTTCGTAATGCTCCCTTTGGATATTTATTATTGTGTTCATGCATCTAGGGGTACCCATAATATTTACGAAAAATATTATATTAAAAAATATGCTGTCTCCAGTCTTCATTTTTTGCTCCAAACTAACGAAGTACATAAATAAGACTGATGCACAAGACATTTTAAATGAAGGAGATGATGAAAATTGCAAAATTCAAAAATTGTTTAAGCAGAATGTAATAGAGTCATGAAAATAGCTCATCATTTTTTAAATTAAAATTGTCCTATCTTGTTACCTCACTCCCCTACAAAATGGCTATTTCAGTTTTCTTGCAAAATTAAAATAATGCTATCTAAGGCGGGCGCTAGTAAGTTCCCTCCGAGTAGGTAAACTCGTATTATCAAGATTTTAGTAATTCTTGTTTTTTATTACAGATTTTAAGAGATATAAGGCATGGCCTTATGAATATGGGAAGGGATGGTGTCCGAGGCCCTTTTGGTGGTATGTTTTCAAATTAATTATTCAATGCCATAATGTTTTAGTTAAAACTATAAACATCTCTAAAATTTATGTAAGACAAATGTATAAATAAAAGTCTGATTATTTCTTGATTCATTTACATAAAATTATGATACCATAATAATTTTGTAATGTTTATAATTCATACTTAGTGCTACAGTCATAAGCATATACGAGTTAGGGTTCAAGTGCACTGTAATTGAAACAATCAGATTTTTTTAATTGGTATTTTTTTATAATGCTATCGTGTATCCGCATGTTGCTTGCACGGTTTTAAAAGTAAAGAGCGGAATGCTTCTTAAATAAATCTTCTCATTTTACATTCGATGTCATAATCATTAAGTATGCTTTCAATGTGCATCAGTCATCCTTTTTTTTTCACCGAAAACAATATTGTGACCCGTTTCATAACAATGTATGTGTTAAGCAAAATGAACTATAAGCGACAGCGCGATAAAAATCAATAGCAAACAACAAGCGTCGTCATTTATAAAAATATGGTTTTATTTGCCACATATGCTAAGTGCATGGAAACAAAATATTTTGCGATATTTCACGCACGGCTTTACGATGTTCGTTCACCGCTTTAATTGCAGTGTTGTCAGTGACTCGCCAGTATATGGGAAGCATTTTACGGTAAACATTTTTTCGCAATTTTGTTAGCACGTATTTTTTATTTGCATTATTGGGAACTAAGCTGCTCTGAAGTCTAATAAAGGACTCGTTTACAGACGACACATACATGTACGATGATGAAGCAAGAGGTCTAACAGGAAGAGGTCATTGGTACGATGAACCACCGTACGAGAGTGACCCAGAAGATTTTTTGATGGGTGGAACACCGGCTGCGACTTTCCAAAATGGCCGTGTCTGCTTTACATTAAATCTCAGAAACGAACCGAGGAGTGAAGGTGTGATATCTCTGCGTAGCGCAGGCGATATAAGTTTGGCAAGGGCCCCTAGAAGAGGATTAATTATTCCGCAGAGCGGTCCGTACCCGACTACAGTGATCCCCTTGCGAACGGCGAGAGATCGAGAAAGCGGAGATTATGCCGCGTCAGATGTCCAATCTATTGGATCAAGATTATCTGGCATCTCTTTAGAATCCAACCGGTCGGAAAGGGACACACGGAGGGGATACAGGCAAATGTCCGGCTATCGGATAAATGCTGACCCCTTGTCGCCCGCTTCGTCAGATTATGAAGATCAAGAAAGTGAAACAGATTCTCAGCATATAGCTACCGTTCACAAGGTAATTTCATTTTATTGTGTCAAAGTAAATTTTAATACGCTCATTATTGATTCCAATTTAATTAATATATAAATTGCAATTAGTAATAATGTTTAGTAACTTCTATCTAAGAAGTAACTACTGTCTCAATGTTTTCAGTCAGCTGAAGAATGTGAAGGCGTTTCTAACCTTGCAGGAAAAGTGCGAGGTCTTAGGCAAGATGTCCAGAGAAAAATATCACGACTAAGGCAAGAGAGGGGCCCTGAAGGTCGGATGAGTGGCGATCAAGCATTCCCATGTTCTAATAGTTCGTTCGAAAGTCTTCCCAGCGGATCAGGCAGTAGTGAGTGGATTTATTGAGTTATTTGTGTTAATATAAAGGTTTTGTAAATAAGTTTGTCTTTCCTTTCTTTGTATTATAACGCCCCAATGTGTTACTTACACATACCCTTTAGATTTAACGTAAACCTATTTGTATTTGCATTCAAATTTAATCCTACTAATCGCATTGCTTTAAATAACTAATCCCTACTCATTCACAGTTGAACAAAGATGTATTCAGGTATTATAAATTTTAAAATCTGTTGGTTCTAGACTGAGAAGTTTATTTTATCTGAGGCCAGAATATTTATGTACAGGCACACAAGCATTGGTCCGAGCCGGTAGTAATCACTCATCTCTCTCGGCAGAAGAAAACATAGAATTAAGTCCAGCCGGGCGGAGTTTACTCGTGCCGCAAATGCTGTGTCGCGCTCGAGCGCTCGTCGATTATATGTCCAATATTTATGAGAAGGATGCCCTGAGATACAAGGTAAGATCAGTTAATACCAGATGTTATAAATACCTATGCATCTGTAAAATGGTATTTTTAAACTGTATTATTTGTCAACAGAAAGGAGACATCATCGAAGTAATAAATATGAACGCTTCTGGCATTTGGCGAGGTGTACTGAACAACAAAGTTGGTAATTTTAAGTTTGGAAATGTTGAGGTTCTATCTGAGAGGGAGACGGGACGTTCCAGATCATCAAAGTGGTGTAAAAGTCGAGAAAGGCTTTGGGAAACACGACCTCGTAGTGTAGAAGAATTATTGAGGAGAATAGATTTACCAGAGTATACAGTGGCCTTCTCTAGAAATGGATATGAAGATATTGAACTTTTCAAAGAAATTGAACCATCAGACTTAGACTATCTTGGAATCATGACACCTGAACATCGGACACGTATTCTTGCTGCAGTTCAACTTTTACACCAGCTAGAATGTGAGTGGCTACGAGTATAATCGTAAAAGTTTGATTTGCCTAATCATATAATTTTAACTTTAGTTAAAATTATATGATTAGGCAAATCAGTTCTTTTAAGAACTAAGAAAATTATACATGTCGTAGGTGGCGAAGCAGAAGCAGAGGTTGACGGAGGTGGATCCAGCTCTGAAGGAGGTGACTCTCCATTTGGACGTAGACAGTTTCCAAGAGACTCAGGATGCTACGAAGCAGGTGTCAGCGTTGGTGGTGTACGCGTTCGTACTTCCCCGTTAGTACACAGGGCAGATGAACCAGTTCACAGACCACCAGAGCCCGCCCCTCAAGCAAAAAGATCCGTTCGTCGACGGCAGCCAGATGACGCCGAATGTGATAGAATCGAACGCTATCCAGGTCCATGTAGTGAACGAACCACAGTTCGTAATGTTGGTCTTCCTGGTGGAGCTAGGGATGATATATGTGAGTCTGATCATCGGCTCAACGTAGTGAAGTTTGTCGCTGGGGGAGAACCATGTGCATCTGAAAAAAGTAGTGACTCGGGTGTTAGTAGTTCGTCACTAAGTTCTGCTCATCCGCATCGTCCCTGAGCGAGGCCTTCCGCGCCTGCGCTTGCCTAGGCGTTGGCGCGGGCGCGTGTGCAGGCTGTGTCACTGCGCGCACCCTACGCTGAGATAGAACCATCCGCGCCGCCTGAAAGCAAGTGACATTTATTTCATTCTGATAATTCTTGAGGGTGCCTTTTGTGGGAGTTTGTATAGGAAAATAGTAAAAACTTGGCAATATCAAAAGTAAATATTATAATAAAAAAGGCTGAAATATACCGTGTTAAAACAGGTGTGTGCAGTCTCTAAGGCGGTGCGGCGCGGGTCTGATATATTTCATGTGTTACGAATCTGAATCGATTAAAGTTTTAAGAAGACAAGTTTTCTATAGCAAAACCATATTTAATGGCTCATACGCATAAGTACATTTCGTTTATGTAAACTCCTTACTTAAAGACTGATCTTAGTTTGGTAACACTCAATACCTATGTCATTTCCATTATTTATTACATATTGAAATTTGAAGGTAATAAAGTATCTTCTTAATAATGTTCAAAATGATAAAATTATAATTTTGTGAATAATGATGAAAGGTGTAACATACTAGATTCATTTTCAAATAGAAGATTTGGAACATTAAATGGATTAAAGAAATTTATTAATATACTTGAGTTGCTTGTAAGAGTTTCAAAGGAAATGTGTGATATCGCTTATTATCATCCCGTTATAAATTGGAAGGCATATCATGAATGGCAGCAATTAATGGTAGATTTATTGATTTTGATATTTTACTCTGTTCAAAATATACAGCAACACATTTACTATTTGTATTCCTTTGTCAGTAAAATTACTGACTTCTTCTGGTGGGGACTGATTTTTACCTACCTACATATTTACCTAGTTATTCAACAGTAATTGGTGCTTTTCTTTTTTGATCTTTTTTTTTATGATGTACGAGTATTTTGTAATGATGTATAATTTCATTAAAAATATAATATTTTGAAAAGAGAATTATGAAGAGTACTTATGACGGTATTTATAATTTTGTAGCGGAAGCAATAAGCCAGTTGATTACGAAACTGGAGCGTTGAAAGCGCAACATTCTATAGCAATAATTGTAAATACTTTATAGATAGGTTAATTATATTATATATATTATTATGTCGAAAGACAAGGTTTTTGTAATTTTGAGAGAGCTTTATGCGGAATGCCGTATGTACAGATAGTTAAAAAGTGAAATTGTGAATTTCACCGCGAAATCTTCCGTGTCATGTTAAAGCAATTTGACATTGTTTACGACTTTTGCACTTGTGACTGGGCACTCGTAAAAATGTACTACTGTCAAACTATACTTGGACACAAACAATATTGGATTTCGAAGCCTGCGTATAGTCGGAAATACGAGTATCTCGCGTTTTCCTGTTATTTTCATATTACCTGTTTAATTTAACTAAATATATAATATATCTATGAAGGTATAACTTCTACCACAACCATGTGGATCACAATATAATACAAACTTGTTTTTGTTAAAATTTTGTTAACTAAATACGGGTTTACAGTTAATTACATTGTTACAAGTGCACCTTATTGCTATGTTGAAGAGTATGATTACATTCCCTTGTTAAGATCTTTGTGATCTTTTACTCGGTCACATGTAGGTATTAAAATCGGACAACTTTAACTCTAGGTATGTTGTGTAAATTTTGTAAGAGAGGAATTCTTCACATTTCCGACTATGATCGTGAACTAGTCTGAATTATTGAATGTACATAGTTAAATGTTTGTTACTTGTATATTGTAGATAGAATATATATATTTCTTTTGACAATTGTATATTCAATAAAATTAATTCTTTATTAAAATATTGTTAAAGAAATTATTTATAATAAAAGTTACGTTAATAATGCTCAGGTAGATTTGAACTTTTTCCTAGTTTCATGCTATTAGCGTTGTTTTAAGTTTTGTGATTATAATAACTAAGTGATGTAATTCAGATTTTTCTTAATTTTTGTTAGCATAAATCCAGTAAATGTAGGTACGTACTTTTTGTAGCAATATTTATATTTTTTTAAAACGGATCTTATCTGTAAGTTAACAAATCTGTTTACAAACAAGGATTCTAAACGAATAAACCAAAAAATATCAACAGTCTTTTTTATTTCGCTCCATATTCAGCAGGCTAGAATTTAGGGTTACCTCACTTCTATATTTATTTTTGCAGAACGAATGATGGATTTTAAGAAGCAATATTTAAAATAACCACCCATGCCAGTAGTGTGACCAATAAATAGCTAATCTAACGTAAAATTATTGGCAGCAACACCATCATTGGGTGCTAAGGAGCTCAATCGACATCCCCGCGGAACACCTGCTGACAAAAAGACGCCAAATATACCGTGAAAGTAACACCGTTTAAAAAAAATGGACTTGGTTCTGTTATCGAATCTGAGTTCAAAGTCCAAAAAGTCCAACGGTACTTTGAAAATCAAACACATTTTTTTTAATTCTTAAAATTTATTTTTGTAGTTTATTTTTTTTATTCCGCTACCCGAGACCGCTGCAGCCTACGTCTATTGCTGAGCGCCTCTGGATAGCACTAGGAAGAGTTTTTAAGGCAGTGAGCTACCACGAGTACTCATTTGATGTCTAGATACTATCAGTTTGAAGATTTTTGTAAAAAAATGGGTTTGTTTTCCAAAGTAATACTTCCAGTCGGTTCTGTTATCGAAACTGAGTTAATTTGTGTTAAGGCAAGTAAAGCTGTTTATTCGAATAACATAGGCCTATCAGTTTCTTCCCTAAACTATATCTAATGGTGACTATAATAGTTATGAAAATAATGAATGTCGTAAATTTGTATTCAATAAGCCGCTTAATCTTTTATGGTACTGATGAAATGACCACTCCTATTTTCTGGTTACCTCGTTCTTCCGGTCATACGGTCGACGTTTATGGATAGCCGTAAATATTGTACTAGTCGTAACACGAAATTTAGTTCCCGTGTTTCATTGTAAAGCTACGTTATGTAAAGTCAGCATAGAGGGTAAAAACAGCAATATCTTTTTTTGTACTTTTTGTTATTATAATCAATACCTATTGGTAGGATTCGTTTTGCGTGTATAGTATAAGTTGGAGTACTACTAGCTCTATCAACATCGTCGACTGCACGTGGTACACCTGCATTTGCTGTCAGACCCAGGTGGAACTATCAAAAACCTAAAAGTGTCCGGTAATGGTTTAGTAATAGACTACGCGGAATCAACTAATCTACGGGCAAAATTTTGATGTATAATGTGTCTCTGTCTACCAGGATATAGGCGTTATTTTAAGTTTGAATTGATTATACACAATGTGGAATAGGATGCATAGATTATCACCACGATATTTTAGTTCAATAGACGAGGCTTTGGCAACCGTGAAGGTGTCTATATACATTGTACCTACCTCTATTCTTATGATAGGTATGTACATATTATTATTAAAATGTATTTCGATATCAGTATTTTTCCTAAAATGGAAATGTGTTTCACGCAACTGTGAAGTTACTTACTTATTATAATAGCAGTATCACAATCAGAACAAAAACTTTATGATGCCATATAAAGTCATTCGAGGTTTACTGAATTTCATTGAGGATGTTTACTTTAGCTAATCCTCCCATAGTCAAAAGAACAATAAAATAGACAGTAAAAGTAGATGCGGCAGCAGCCTTGTAATTAAAAAAAGAAAGAGTCATCACACACACTGAAGTGTTAGACCACGTTTTCATTTAGTTCTGAATCATTGTGTATTTCGTGGTTTTGTTTAAGATCAAGATGATAGGTAATGCTATACCTAATTCACAATCTTCTCTAATGCACTTAACAAAATACATCAAAGCAGTACAATATTAAATGACAACTTCAAAGCAGCAGAATACCACGAGTATTATATAACTGCATATCGCATTACTGTATTCCGATAGTCTGCTACTCGCCATGGGTGTCCAGACTTGTTTACTGGAGCTAGGTGCAAAGTAATTAACTTTTTATTTTCACACAGCCAGACCACCGGGGCGTCCTGTGAGTTTTAGTCGACTTGGGAGTGCTAACTAAAATTTTGTGAATTAAAGACTTTTTTTTTTTTTTTTTTTTTTTTGGTCGACAAATTGACGCCACTCGCCTGATGGTAAGCTGAGGCGACGTCTGGCAATTGAGGGCGACTCTCACAGTACACAGGAATACTATAGAGAGTGGCCCTCAACTTGACGACCCTGTAATGTGCCTCTTCACGCTTCGCTTAAAGAGCCCAGGGTTATATGTTGGAGGAAACACGTGCGCAGGCAGGGTGTTCCAAGCCACCATCGTTCGGCAGAGAAACGATCGTTTAAAACGCTCGGTTCTCGCGAAGACGGTTTCCACGGTATGAGGGTGACATCTCTGCCCGGCACGCGTTGTTCGGGATCGGAAGGGAGAGGGTGGGATCAGGTTGAAGAGCTCTTCAGAACACTCACCGTGGTAAATACGGTAGAACGCGGCCAAGGAAGCAATTGTTCGGCGCTGGGCTAGCGGCTCAAGGCTTCCCGTTACCTCCGGACAGTCTATAATGCGAACAGCGCGTCGCTGCATAGCGTCGAGTGCGTCCAGCAAATACTTCGCGGAGCCGTCCCAGAGGTGAGAGCAGTATTCAACGCAGGGTCTAATCTGCGTTTTGTACAGCAGACACCTCTGGTGCGGTGTAAAGAATCGCTTTACCTTGTTCAGTATTCCTAGTTTCCGCGAAGCTAGCCCAATACATCTCTCAGTGGATTTTGTGTTATTGAGCTCTCGACGAACGTCTATGCCAAGGATGTCTAGATTGTCCTTCATTGGTAATATTGCATTCTGAAGAGTGGGTAGGGGAAGGAAAGGGGATTTTTTCGCTGTAAATGCACACGCCTGTGTTTTGTGGGCATTGAACTCGACCAAGTTCTCGGCACCCCATTGGGAGATACTATCGAGGTTTCGGTCGAGATCACCCACGAGATGTCGTCTCTCCTCCTCTATCACAGATCGCCCGGCCGTCGGACGAACCGAGTAACTCCCGTGCAATGTACTGTCATCTGCATAGCAATGAATGTTCCCGAGGGAAAGCATTTCATTGATATGCAGAAGAAAGAGAGTTGGTGACAGTACGGACCCCTGCGGTACCCCGGCATTCACTTGCAAAAAGCGAGAAGCCTGGCCATCGCAGAGGACCCGCACTCGGCGCTCGTTTAAAAAACTGGCAATCCAGCTGCACAGTTGAGGAGGTAGACCATATGCCGGAAGCTTGGAAAGGAGCGAAGCATGCCAGACCCTATCGAAAGCTTTGGCGATGTCCAGGCTAACAGCCAAGGACTCGCCGAACTTTTCCATAGCCTCACCCCATACATGCGTGACGAATGCCAGGAGGTCACCCGTTGATCGTTTTGGCCTGAAGCCATATTGCCGATCATTGATTAGCGAGTGATCCTCCAGGTATCGCATGAGCTGCTTATTAATAAGAAGCTCGAGCACCTTGCAAATGACTGAGGTGACAGCTATGGGTCGATAGTTGCCTGGATCGGATCGATCCCCTTTCTTGGGGATCGGTTGTACGTTCGCCTCCTTCCAGGCCTCCGGCACGAGGCCTGTAGAGTATGACAGGCGGTACAGACGCGTTAATACTGGAGACAACTCAGCAGCACATTTTCGTAGCACCACCGCCGGAATGCCGTCAGGGCCACTGGCTTTCCGCGTGTCGAGTGACCGCAGCACTGCCCGTACATCACATTGCCTGATAACAATATCAGGCATAGTGTGGCCACAGTTGGCGATGGCGGGGGGCTGCAGGCCACGGTCATCGACCCGGGAATTAGCCGCAAAGAGGTCTGCGAGCATGTCCGCCTTCTCTTGGGCTTTGTGAGCCAGTGATCCATCAGGAAAACGCAGTGGTGGCAGCGAGGGTTGACAAAAATTTGACTGTACGGCTTTGGCCAGTTGCCAGTATCCACGGCTGCCCGTGGGATGGGATGTGAGCTCCTGACCAAGCCGCGCGATGCGCTGGGCATCCGCTCTCTTGAAGGCCCTCTTGCTGAACCTAGTGGCCCGATTGTACGCTGCTTTGAGGCGGTTCACGTTCGGGTCACGTGCCGCCCGAGCCCTGACCCAGGCGCGATATGCCGACTGTTTTTTCTGGACAGCCTCGGCACATTCACGCCCGAACCAGGGGGGATGCTGGCGACATCAGTGAAAGGGATATAATATTCTATCCCTAGACTGATCTCGCCAGCAATGGCAGCAGCGCTATCCGAAGGCGCCTTCCCTACAAAGCAGCGCTGGCTCCACGGGACGGACGCAAAGTAATCGCGGAGACCGTCCCAGTCTGCCGACGAGTAGTGCCATAGTCGTCGAGTCATTTGTTCAGCACGAGCAGGCGGTGGCACTTGGAAGCTGGCGTGCACCACACAGTGGTCGGATGTGCCCAGTGGGGCGCGTACCGACACACTGTACTCGGCTGGGCGACTCGTCAGCAGTAGATCCAGCAAGGCGGGCGTGTGGTCTGACCTGTCAGGTATCCGGGTGATCCCCCGTACCATCTGGGTCAGCCCGTGGGAGAGAGCGA
This sequence comes from Nudaria mundana, assembly GCA_963556515.1. Taxonomy (NCBI): domain Eukaryota; kingdom Metazoa; phylum Arthropoda; class Insecta; order Lepidoptera; family Erebidae; genus Nudaria; species Nudaria mundana. The sequence goes on along the minus strand of OY748295.1, from coordinate 6,400,284 downwards.
ATGCATGGGCGGTTCGTCCCGCATGATCGGTCCTAAGGGACCCCAGCCACTCAACGTGATGACCGTTAAAGTCCCCCAGGAAAACCAGGTCAGCGTTCGGGAACCGCACCTGCGCATCGTCAGCCATCTCGCTGAGGTATTCGAAAAGCCTTGTTGTCCCAGTGTCCCCTGTGTGGGAGCGGTAGACGCACACGTAGATCTGGCTCATGGAGCCATGATCCACGTGCAGCCAAAGGACGGAGTAGGAGGGGTTCTCCAGACAGCGCAACCGGCGGCAGCAAACATCCGCCCTAACGAACACGCACACCCCGGCTTTATCGCGGAATTGTTCCTCAATAATATAGCCCGGGTAACAGAGGTACGACTTGTCGTCAGGGCGGCGTATCTGTGTCTCCGTTAGGAACATCACAGAAGGCCGTGCCGACTCCAGGTGATGGTGGACGGTATCGAGGTTTGCATGGAGTCCGCGGATATTCGCGAACTCCACCTCAAACGAAGTCAACTTTGTGGGGTTTCTAGGGGCCGCTGTGTACCGTCTATTCTCTTGTTGCACTGTCATTGTGAAATATGGGGAAGCGTGAAGACAGGGCGATATTGGGTGCGGCAGTAAGTGACAAAGTGCAGAGGCTAGCTTCGTCTAGAACCGTGTGGTTAGGTCGGAGCCGACCCGCCGGACGGAAGGGCTCCCAAACCCCCCTGATGCAAGGCCGCCGCTACCCCACACCGGTTACCACCCGGAGCGGCGACCCCACTACAGGATTATGCGCAACATGTGGGGCAGCCTACTGGGGTGGTTGGTCCCAGGCGGGCCCCATGACTATGTTGCGGGCGGCCGCGGCAACGCCGTTGCTAAGGGTCTCCCTGGCCGGCGAATCGACCCACACCACCCACACTAGACTCCGCTTCGCCCCCACTGGACCCCTACCTGCCGCACCATACACAGCCCCGGGCCCGGCAGTGCCGCTGCTGAACCCCTAACGCAACCCAGCCTGGGCTGGGTTACTTGGGGGGCTTTAGCACAGCTGCACGGTGGTACCCCCCCGGACCAACACTGTTGTACCACCTGGTATCCACGTAGGGGCCAAAGCCACCACATGGGTACCGTAATATACGAACCTCGTCCGTTAATCAGCAGGTGCGCCACTAGCAGGTGAGGTCGCTGGGGCCCGATAGATGTAAGAAGGGCCCCTTTGCACCCTAACACACAGACTATTTTTTAGTAGTCTTGTTTTACATCTTATAGGACATCGATAGAGGCGTTGAACAAAAAACCTTCATAAAATTCCTTCATTTTTGATCAGCGGCCACTTTACTTTGGTATATATTGTGTATATAGTTATATATAGGTACTATGTATTTGTATGTACTTATTGTGTATGTTTGTATGTATTTGTGTGTAATGGTATACAGAATATCTATCTAATTCTACCTTGTTTCTTCTATTTACTATGTATTATACTAAGTATTACTTTTGTGCCAAAAATCCATTTATGTCGTTCATTTACACCAATGTCTACCCCCTTTTTCTTAAATTCTATTCTTTCTATTTTTCCATTCAAAGGTTGCCTGTAAGATATTACTGTTTAGTGATAAGGCCGCCATTTATACATATTCAATATGGATTGTTTTTATTATGTTATTTTTGTATTGTATTGTATTTAATTTGGCAATAAGCACAACATTAAATTTACAAATAGACTAGGAAATGCGTGAAACTTGCGTGAGCTAACACAATTCGGAAAAGTTAGCGATGTCAAGGTCGAGAAGTCAGGTAGGTACATTGAAAGTAAAGTATTTCAACTACGAGATATAGTTATTATAACCTCTTACCTCAAAGGGTAAGTAGAGGTATATTTTACCCCCACTTTCTGCATTCTATTTAGTAGTATATAACATCTGTCTCGATTGCTTATAATTTGGTTTGAATTACAGAGTGGTTGTGGCTTTTCTGTAGTGATCGGTAACGGCAATAGGTTTGCCACCTGATACGTGGGACCAACAAAATTACTGGCAAAGTATGGGTGTGTAATGCATCTCTGCTTACCCCTTCAGGGATATAGGCGTGATGTATGTCTGTCTGTTTGTCTTTCTGCAGAGGACATCGGCTAGTGTGCTGCCACTACAGTTATATAGTTATTAGCTAGTTATCAAAATATAAAAATAGTGATTTTTGTAGAGACCTTGGGTTCACCATCATAAAAAATAAAAAAGTCCCATTGATTCCATGTCTGCTAAAAAAGTTATTCAATTCTCGTTTTCTTGTAAACCGTGTTTTGTACAAAAAATACCCAATACACCCTAATACGAAAATTGTGCATTGTAGAATGAACTACAAAAATGGTTCTTTTACTTTTTATAATGGTAAACCTAACTCTACTACATTAAAGCTTGTAACACGCTGGTCTTCACATATGACGTATGCCACTCAACGTACGAAACAGCGACACACTGGTCCTACGTATACCACGTCTTACGACGTCTGACGTATACATTGACACTTTTTTGGTAAGTAATATCTAACCATAACAATGTTGTTTGATTCTGAGAGTGAATTTGAGGAATTATTAGGTTTGTTATTTTTATATAAATACGTTCGCGACAAAAAAACTAATTAAGAAAAGAAGAAATTGTGTTCATGCTATAAAAAAATAATATAATATTTGAATCCAAAACCATAGTTATAAACATACAGAATTCATATTACAAAAAAATCTTCAGGACCGTGTATATATACATATGTAAAAAATGTAAATCTTTTCACAACTTAGGTACCTACTTTTTGTGAAACGTGGTGTCTGTGAGTATCTTATGCGCTATGACACTTTAACTGTTACCATACAAATTGTATAGGCCAGATCCTGTTCAGATGTCATAATGCGTGGTGTACGTCGCATGTGAAGGATGAGTTTGACTGTCTCTTAAGCCTCGTAGGAATTTAGGTGGTTTAAAATGTATATATATACTACTCTGTCAAGAAAGTACCGGGCAAAGATCAATAATACACAAAATTTTTGTTATTCATCCAAATTTATTGTATCACCTCCAAAGTATGCTACTTCAGAAACGATAAACTTACGTCAACCAATAATCCAATCATCAAAACTTTTTTTGAACGCTGTTTCCGGAATAGAGTTCAGTTCTCGCCGCGAATGCTCCTTTATGTCTTCTACCGATTGAAAACGGGTGCCACGAAGTGGCAATTTGAGTTTAGGAAAAAGAAAGACGTCAGCTGGAGCCATATCTGGTGAATATGGTGGTTGCTCGATGGTATTTGTTGAGTGTTTGGACAAAAATTCCTTCACAATAATGGCCTTGTGCGAAGGCGCATTATCGTGGTGCAAAATCCAAGAATTTTCTTTCCACAAATCTAGCCTTTTTCGTCGAATTTGCTCTCTTAAACGCCGCATAATGCTCAAATAATATTCTTTATTTACCGTTTGACCTTGCGGCAAGAATTCCGAGTGCACAACACCGCGATAGTCAAAGAAAACTGTCAACATGACTTTGACTTTAGATCGTCTTTGGTAATGGAGCATTCGCGGCGAGAACTGAACTCTATTCCGGTTTTGATGATTGGATTATTCGTTGGCGTAAGTGTATCGTTTCTGAAGGAGCATACTTTGAAGGTGATACAACAAATTTGGATGAATAACAAAATTTTTGTGTATTATTGATCTTTTCCCGGTACTTTCTTGACAGAATGTATATATATATATATATATATATATATATATATATATATATATATATATATATTATATACATATGTAATTTATATATGTATATATATATAACTTGAAAAGGTAACATGCTACAAGCAGTTTGCTATAGCTTTTTCGTAGCTACTGCAAGAAAATGAGTCATTAATTCTGACGAAATATCATAAGAGAAATATATGAAATAATGTTAACAGTCTTTCTTATTCATAGAGTTGATCTGTCCAATGTTTTGTCGATGGAGAACCTACGTACGATGTGCTGCTGGCAACACCGACGAGTTTAGTGTGGATGTAGGCCTACATCAGGGCTCAGCGCTAAGCCCGTACCTCTTCCTGTTAATAATGGATACCTTGACATCGGAGATACAGGAAGAGACCCCCTGGTGTATGCTATTTGCCGATGACATTGTTCTTGTCGGTAAAGACGGGCCTGAGGTACAGAGCAGACTGGAGAGGTGGCAGTGTAAACTGGAGAGTGTAGGCTTGAAAATCAGAAGAACCAAAACGGAGTACATGTTCTCCGATTTCGGCGGTCTCTGCAGCTTTACACCCATAACGCTAGACGGCGTACCATTGCCAGTCTGCTCCAGCTTCCGATACCTCGGCTCTCTTATCCAGGACGATGGGGAAATCGATCGTACAGTGAAGCACAGAATTGACGCAGGTTGGATGAAATGGCGGCAGGTCAAAGCCACTATATGCGACCCCCATTTTCCTCCGAAACTTAAGGGGAAAATTTACAAAACTGTCGTCAGTACTGCCGTCCTGTATGGACATTCATGTGTGGCCGTAAAAGCGACGGATGAAAGAAAACTGCATGTAGCGGAAATGCGAATGTTAAGATGGATGTTTGGTGTAACAAGAATAGATAGAGTAAGGAACGAGTATATTAGAGGAAGTTTGAAAGTTGCCCCAGTAAATGAAAAAGTGAGAAGCGAACGGCTATCATGGTATGGATATGTTATGAGAAGAGAGGAAAATAATGTGGTAAGAAAGGTGCAAAGTATGAATGTAGATGGCCTGAGAACTGGAGGTAGGCCCAAGAAAAGATGGATAGAATGCGTGAAAGAAGATATGACCAGGAAAGGAGTGACTGAGGAGATGACGTGTGACAGGTATGTATGGAAGATGAAAACATGTTGTGCCGACCCCAAATAATTGGGATTAGGGCAGGCAGATGATGAGTCTTTCTTGTTCATTTTGGGATATTTAATTATATTTGATTGTAATCTAAATATTAATCTAAGTATTATCTAAAATATCCATTTTCTTTTAAACCATAATAAAGTGACAAAACTCTTTTACAAAATAGATTTATATAATATTTCCTTATTCAGTCAACTATCCTAGTAAGGTTAAATTTGGCTTACATTAGTGAAAAATATTTTAAATAAGCAACATTTCTGTCTTCAAACGATAATGAAGTAAAAAGCTACATGTATATTTTGTCATTATGACATTGATGGGTGATGTTGTAAAAACGTGTATTATATTTCAATGAAAATACATTCAAACTTGTTCTGGTTAAAATTTCAATTTCTCATAGTTGTAAACAGTAGTAGCATACGTAACATCGATGATCGTTAAATATAAGCAATATGATTTTATAGCTGATTACCGCGACTTCGTCCGCGTGATATATTATTATGCCTATGTTACTCAGGGATTATGTAGCTACATATCAGAGAAAGAATTCTCTAAATCGGTTCAATAGTTACGGGGCATAGTGCAATGTCTGTATAACTAAAAATATTTACATACCATTAAATAATTTGCTTATGGTCTCTAATGAGACCAAACAAATAGTTCAATGGGCATATTACATAAGTATCTTCAGCATAGACCAAGAATACAACTGACCAAATATTAAAAGGTAATACTAATTTACCCAATATTTAGTGTTAATACAGCTAACTTGCATAATTTAATACTACAAATTACGCTTCAATTAAACAGTTGGTTAAACAGAAAAATACCAAGAAGTATAGTAGGTCATGGTAAATTAAAACGTGAATGGCAGGTAACTGTTTAATTTAAACAATTGCTTTTGAAAAATGTACATGTACAATTTTATACGACTTTGTTGACAAACAAGTTAACGAAACTGATAGACTAGGCTTTTTTAGTACCACCCCAACATCCATTGTGGACGTCCCGGGTATACCCTCGAAAGGATGAACCACAGGTGAAGCACTACAGGTTGTTGTAGTAAGGATAGTACATTATGTAATGCTTTAAATATTGATTATTTATGATATATACAAACTCGTTGTCAGTCCTGTAAATAAATACCTTCTTATGGATTTGAAATATATAACATAACTGGCATCCGGCCCACTAAAACCTTCCTCGAGAACCACTCTATCCATTAGTGAAAACCGCATTAAAATCGTTTGCGTAGTTTTAAAGATCTAAATATACATAGACACACACAGGGGAAGTGACTTTGTAATGATGTCAAAGAATCATACTTACTGTACTTAGAGTCTAATACTGCCACAATGTATGTAATTTTCATTCTTAGGTAGGTACCTACATTTCTTTTTATCGGAGGGGTCTACCCCTTTTACTGGCCCCTGGGCGCCAAGCGGACAGGTAAAAAAACTTGATGTTTCCGATTTCCATAATTTTTGAGTATGTTCTGTCTATACATGTCCTTGATACATGGACCAAATATTGGAATATAATGACTGGTTAAGGAGTTACGAGACTTAGAAATTTTAACCCACCGGTGGGTATGCAGTACTTCAAAGTCAATTACAAAGTCTTAAAACTGTATCATTGGCTTTATTACTCGCTTTAATGAGCTTTTTAACTGTATTTTTGGACCGAAAAAAATTTTTTTTTCATAAACAAAATACAATTTTTTTTTCTTACATTTTACAAAGTTCGACACTTTAGATTTTATTTATTTTTTGTTGGAAAATAGTTGATATTGTATAGAACGTCCTCGCTAAGTTTTACAATGGGAATGAAAGTGGAATAGAAGCTACAATGGAAATACTACCAAAGCCTGGTCAAGTCAAGGTGCCAATTGCCCTCTCTAGGATAGTCCACTGGTTTTGTGCTAATAATTTATTATTAAATGAAAATAAAACTAAATGTGTAAGATTCACCTTACCTAATGTAAGACTTGTTAAAACCAGTGTTAAGGTTAGGGATGATATAATAGAATTGGTCGATGACACTGTCTTTCTGGGCATAACGTTAGACTCCAAATTGCAATGGGGGCCTCATATCGGGAAAATTTCGGCCAGGCTTAGTTCAGCAGCCTATGCTGTCAAAAAGATCCGACAACTTACAGACATTAAAACGGCGCGTCTTGTCTACTTCAGCTACTTCCACAGTATCATGACATATGGCATACTACTATGGGGTAACGCTGCCGATATTGAATGCATCTTTGTGTTGCAGAAGAGGGCTGTCCGGACTATCTATGAAATGGGGTCTCGGGAGTCATTAAGAGATAAGTTTAAGCATATTAACATCCTTACAGTGTATTTACAGTATATTTATGAAATTTTATTGTATACCCACAAGAACAAAAGTAAATTTGTGAAAAATAGTGATAATCATAATCTAAACTTAAGAAATAAGGATAAACTGGCTGTTCCTAAATTTAGGCTTCATAAAGTGAGTAATTCTTTTGCGGGGAACTTTATTCGAATGTACAATACATTGCCAACCGAAATAGCAAATTTATCTGTAAATAAATTTAAAAAATTAATAATAAGTAAACTGTGCCATAAAGCTTATTATAGTATTAATGATTTCTTAGATGACAAGGCTGCCTGGTTGTAACACGAATTGCTCCTTTCTAAATAACTCTGTATTAGATTTAAGATGAAATATTTTGAAAAAAGCCGAACTGAGTTTCTTGAGGGCTCTTGTCAGTCTCGTTGCATTTTGGAACCCTCAGTAGAGTCACACCAACTTTTGACGAATCTAAATAATTTTCTAAAAATTTCAAAGATAATAAACGTTATTTTATTTTATTTTATTTTATTTTATGTAACCCAAATAAGACCAAACCCAGAAAAAAAAATTAAGCAGCAATTTTCTTCCGGAATTCGTTGAAGGAGGTCGCTGATAATCTAAATAGAATTTTATGTGGTGTTCGGTTCGTTAAGCTATCCGCCATCTTGAATTTAAGGTAAAATTTTTGTTTTTTGTATAATGTGTTTATTTTTTGTTTTCAGTACTAATTTTCTTTCAAAATTCGTTCGGTCACTGGTATTCTAAAATATTTGAAAATTGCTACTTTAATTTAAAAATAAACGAGTTACACAATTAACAAAACTCACACTTAAATTCAAGATGGCGGATAACACAACGAACCAAATACCAAATACCAAACTAAATTTGGACTGCCAGAGTGACTACTTCTTGCAAATTTTGGAAGAAAATTACTACTAGTAAGAAAAAATACACAAGAAATTCAATAAATAAAAATTTTACCTTAAATTCAAAATGACGGATAACCCAAGGAACCGAATACCACATTAAACGAAATTAAGACTATCAGTGACCTCCTTCAACGAGGCTTTGGTAGTATATCCATTGTAGCTTCTATTCCACTTTCATTCCCATTGTAAAACTTATCAAGGACGTTCTATACAATATCAACTATTTTCCAACAAAAAATAAAAAAAATCGAATGTGTCAAAATTTGTGAAATTTAAGAAAAAAAAATTGTATTATTTTATGAAAAAAAAAAAAAATATTTGTTTCCTAAAATACAGTTAAGAAGCTCATTAAAGCAAGTAATAAAACCAATGGTTTAATTATTTTAACTACAGTTTTAAGACTTTGTAATTGACTTTGAAGTACTGCATACATTCTGGGTGCAAAGGGGCTCTACCAACATCTTTAGGGCCCCAGCGACCTCACCTGCTAGTGGCGCACCTGCTGATAAACGGACGAGGCTCGTTAATTTACGGTACCTATGGAGTGGCTTCGGCCCCTACGTGGGTACCAGGTGGTACAACAGTGTTGGTCCGGGGGGGTACCACCGTGCAGCTGTGCTAAAGCCCCCCAAGTAACCCAGCCCAGGCTGGGTTGCGTTAGGGGTTCAGCAGCTGCACCGCCGGGCCCGGGGCGATGTATGGTGCAGCAGGCATGGGACCAGTGGGGGCGAAACGGAGTCTAGTGTGGGTGGTGTGGGTCGATTCGCCGGCCAGGGAGACCCTTAGCAACGGCGTTGCCGCGGCCGCCCGCAACACAGTCATGGGGCCCGCCTGGGGCCAACCACCCCAGGAGGCTGCCCCACATGTTGCGCATAATCCTGATGTGGGATCGCCGCTCCGGGTGGTAACCAGTGTGGGGTAGCGGCGGCCTTGCATCAGGGGGGTTTGGGAGCCCTTCCGTCCGGCGAGTCGGCTCCGACCTAACCACACGGTTCTAGACAAAGCTAGCCCCTGCGCTTTGTCACTTACTGCTGCACCAAATGTCGCCCTGTCTTCACGCTTCTTCTTCAAAATCTACAATGGCAGTACAACAAAAAAGAAATAAACGTTACACAGCGGCCCTAGGAAACCCCACAACTTCACATTTCGAGGTGGAGTTCACTAACGTCCGTGGACTCCATGCGAACCTCGATACCGTCCACCACCACCTTGAGACGGCACGGCCCGCTGTGATGTTCCTCACGGAGACACAAATACGCCGCCCTGACGACACGTCTTACCTGTGTTACCCCGGCTATGTCATCGAGGAACAATTTCGAGACAAAGCCGGGGTGTGCGTGTTCGTTAGGGCGGATGTTTGCTGCCGCCGGTTGCGCTGCCTAGAGAACCCCTCCAATTCCGTCCTTTGGCTGCACGTAGACCATGGCTCTATGAGCCAGATCTACGTGTGCGTCTACCGATCCCACACAGGGGATTCTGAGACAACAAAGCTCTTCCAGTACCTCAGCGAGATGGCTGATGAAGCGCAGGTGCGGTTCCCGAACGCTGACCTAGTATTTCTGGGGGACTTCAATGGCCATCACATTGAATGGCTGGGGTCCCTCAAGACTGATCATGCGGGTAGAGCCGCCCATGCGTTCGCTCTCTCCCACGGTCTGACCCAGATGGTATGTGGGATCACCCGGATACCAGACAGGTCAGATCACGCGCCCGCTCTGCTGGATCTACTGCTGACGAGTCGCCCAGCCCAGTACAGTGTTTCGGTAGGAGCCCCACTGGGTAGTTCCGACCACTGTGTTGTTCACGCTGTCATGAAGGTGTCACCTCCTGCACGTCCTGTACAAACGTCACGACGACTATGGCACTACTCGTCAGCAGATTGGGACGGTCTACGCGATTATTATGCGTCCGTCCCCTGGAGCCAGCGCTGCTTTGTAGGAAAGGCTCCTTCGGATAGTGCTTCTGCTATTGCTGGCGAGATCAGTTTAGGGATGGATTATTACATCCCTTTCACTGATGTCGCCAGTATCCGCAGAGCCCGTCCCTGGTTCGGGCGAGATTGTGCCAAAGCTGTTCGACAAAAACAGTCGGCATATCGCGCCTGGATTGGGCCCGGGCTGTGCGCGACCCAAACGTGGGCCACCTCAAAGCAGCGTACAACCGGGCCACAAAGTCGAGTAAGAGGGCCTTTAAGAGAGCGGATGCCGAGCGCGTCGCGCGGCTTGGTCAGGAGCTCACTTCCCATCCCACGGGCAGCCGTGGATTCTGACAACTGGCCAAAGCCGTGCAATCTAACTTTTGTCAGCCCTCGCTGCCACCGCTGCGTTACCCAGATGGAACACTGGCTCACAAAGCCCAAGAGAAAGCGGATATGCTCGCAGACCTCTTTGCGGCTAATTCCCGGGTCGACGACCGTGGCCTGCAGCCCCCCGCCATCGCCAACTGTGGCCACACAATACCTGATATTGTTATCAGGCAATGTGATGTACGGGCAGTGCTGCGGTCACTCGACACGCGGAAAGCCAGTGGCCCTGACGGCATTCCGGCGGTGGTGCTACGAAAATGTGCAGCTGAGTTGTCTCCAGTATTAATGCGTCTGTACCGCCTGTCATACTCTTCAGGGCTCGTGCCGGAGGTTTGGAAGGAGGCGAACGTACAACCGATCCCCAAGAAAGGGGATCGGTCCGATCCAGGCAACTATCGACCCATAGCTGTCACCTCAGTCATTTGCAAGGTGCTTGAGCTCCTTATAAATAAGCAGCTCATGCAATTCCTAGAGGATCACTCGCTAATCAATGATCGACAATACGGCTTCAGGCCAAAGCGATTAACGGGTGATCTTCTGGCATTCGTAACGCATGTCTGGGGTGGGGCTATGGAAAGGCACGGCGAGTCCTTCGCTATTAGCCTGGACATCGCCAAAGCCTTCGATAGGGTCTGGCATGCTTCGCTCCTTTCCAAGCTTCCGGCATATGGTCTACCTCCTCAACTGTGCAGCTGGATTGCCAGCTTTTTAAACGAGCGCCGAGTGCGGGTCCTCTGCGGTGGCCAGGCTTCTCGCTTCTTGCAAGTGAATGCCGGGGTACCGCAGGGGTCCGTACTATCACCAACTCTCTTTCTTCTGCATATCAATGATATGCTATCCCTCGGGAACATTCATTGCTATGCAGATGACAGCACACTGCACGGGAGTTACTCGGTTCGTCCGACGGCGGGGCGATCTGAGATTGAGGAGGAGAGACGACGACTCGTGGCTGATCTCGACCGTAACCTCGACAGTATCTCTCAATGGGGTACCGAGAACCTGGTCGAGTTCAATGCCCGCAAAACACAGGCGTGTGCATTTACTGCGAAGAAATCCCCTTTCCTTCCCCTACCCTCTCTTCAGAATGCATTATTACCAATGAAGGACAACCTTGATATCCTTGGCATAGACGTTCGTCGAGAGCTCAATAATAAAAACTACATCGAAAGATGTATAGGGCTAGCTTCGCGGAAACTAGGAATACTGAATAAGGTAAAGAGATTCTTTACACCGGACCAGAGGTGTCTGCTGTACAAGACGCAGATTAGACCCTGCGTCGAATACTGCTCTCACCTCTGGGACGGCTCCGCGAAGTATCTGCTGGACGCTCTCGACGCTATGCAGCGACGGGCTATCCGTATTATAGATTGTCCGGAGGTAACGGGAAGCCTTGAGCCGCTAGTTCAGCGCCGAACAATAGCTTCCTTGGCCGCATTCTACCGTATTTACCACGGCGAGTGTTCTGAAGAGCTCTTCAATCTGATCCTACCCTCTTCCTTCCGATCCCGAACGACTCGTGCCGGGCAGAGATGCCACCCCCACACAGTGGATAGCATGTTCGCGAGAACCGAACGTTTTAAACGTTCGTTTCTCTGCCGAACGATAGTGGCCTGGAACGCCCTGCCTGTGCACGTGTTTCCTCCCACATATAATCCTGGGTTCTTTAAGCGGAGCGTGAAGAGGCACATCAGTAGGTCGTCAAGTTGAGGGCCACTCTCAATAGTAATGTGTGCTGTGAGAGTGGCCCACAATCGCTAGACGTCGTCACGACTTACCACCAGGCGGGCGGCGTCAATTTGGCGAACCAAATATAAAAAAAAAAAAAACCACCGGTGCGGTGGCGGTGGGTTAAAATTTCTAAGTCCCGTAACTCCTTAACCAGTCATTATATTCCAAAAATATTTGGTCCATGTATCAAGGACATGTCTACAGACAGAACATACTCAAAAATTACAGAAATCGGAAACATCAAGTTTTTTTACCTGTCCTCTTGGCGTGAAATGCCCCAAATAACAGGTAGTTATACTTTTTATTTCTGGAATTTAATGCGTACTTAATGTACAAGAAAGTTATGCACATTTTTGAAGATGTTCCCCTACAGATGAGACGGACTCGTTTTAGGTGAGGTCTTTAGCGATAAAAAAAGTTTAAATTATTAAAACGTTTAAACATGCAAATATTTACATAAGTACAAAACATTATAGAAGAACATACAACATTACAATTCGTACAATATTTACTCATACTGCAGTAAAATGCTCGATAATTGCAAAACAGCCTCCTCAGGTGGTCGGAACGGAATGCTAATGGGTTCAGAGTACTATAATTCTGCGTAAACTTACGAGAAATAATAAAATATGTTTTCATTATGCAAGTACTTGAAATATTCAATGAGACTCACAGAAAATTTATAAGCCGGTGTATTTGCATAAATTGTTTTTTATGTAAATTTAGATGGCTTATGAGCATTGATGCAGTTTTTAACTAAATAGGTTGGATTTATGAACATGCACACATTATAAACAAGCCTGTTTCGGCGGTTAGACACTGGCATTTCAGATCTTGGCAGAACATCTGTACAGGCCTCCGTACTTAATCTCTACAAAATCAGTCTAGACATTTTTACACGATGCTCAAACTAATAGAAGCAGTTCAGTCGACTATTACTTACTACTATATATTTTTCCTTTTTTTTCAACAATTTCTTCATAGTTATGTTGGTAGACACTTACATTTCAATTTATCCATCATTTTATAACGAAGCGTAAACGAAGGTATTGGAATGCTATGATTACTAACTCCCTTACATAGTAACATGTAATTTCCGCAGAAGCCTACCATCTCGCTAATTGATGTTTACATCGATAACTCACGAAGTAACCGATCGTTTGAGCCACCTGTTCCGCTAGTTTCAAAATGAAAATCACTTCAATATTGAGGAAAATTATTAGTTTCGATAACATTAGGTTTTGATAGATACCCTTCTAAACTAAGAGTATTACTGTACTTTAAGTAAGGATTATTCACCTTAGTTAGACGTCTACCACTATAAAACATTTTTCTATATATGTACTGTAAAGAGCAGCAGAGAAGAACAGCAGCGGTACAGCACCAACGACCGTGATGAAACTACGGTCTACTTTTGATATCAGAATCCGTTTCTGTATCTTTATCTATATGTCTTGTTTTTTTTTCTATTAATATAATATAATATTTCATGAATATATATAAGGAACTAATTAAAAAAACCTAAACCAACTACAAACTATGCTATCTAAAACTGAGAACTAAATTATTATTTTTTTATTTTTTTTTCATTTCTTGTCAAGGGTATTCTACATTTGGAAAAAAAAGAATCTGAAAATAATTATGATGGTAGTCCATATGATGAACTTGAAGGAAAACTATAACGGACTAGATAACTACGGAACCCTATATTATGCGTGGCCCGACACGCTCTTGTCCAGTTCTTTTAGTTCTATTGCTTTGGGTATCTATAGACTTTGGCCCAAAGTAATATCTAGTTGTAGTAATAAGTACTTACAATAAACATGATAACCTTGTAGCTGTCACAGTCTTCTTGTTACACGAGTACTTAAATCATCTAGTCCTAATCCTTCTATTCATCGATTTTCAAGTCTTCATAGTGATCTAAACTCAGAATCACTGAAACTAGCTGTTACACATTGGTACTTTCGTCCTTTTCCAAACATTTGATCCTCGAATTATGTATACCCTTCGAAGGAATTTTAACCCGTGAGATATCTACATCCAAAGCCGCATTCGTGTACCGTTCTACAAAAAGCCCTCTATCCATTTAATTTTATAGCAAGGGTGCACGCTGTAAGCTTGTCTCTCGCATCTCCCGGTCTTTTATTGTTTGCATTTTTTCGCAACTCAACGGCATTCACCAAGTGTTCGAAAAAAGAGAAATCGTATTCATTGTTAACGTAAATCTTGTACATACACGTTCGTTCAGTTGGAGAGTTTTAAACTTTTATTTTGGAACATTTAACTTTGTAATGAGTTTAAACCGAATTGTAGTAGATAAAGTTGGTACCACGAGGTTGTATTGTTCAAAGTAAATTGAATTCTTGTCAAAGTGATTATTTAATTATATTGAAACCTTTTTATTCTTCTTCTTCTTTTTTAAAAACGTGGCTCCATCGATGTTCATCGATGATTTCGCCAATGTCAAGGTAATGCTTGATTTTTCCAGCACAGAAGAACTAGTTACTCTGAACTAGTTCGCGGTGCGGGACAAGGAAACTGTTCGGTATTGCAATTGAGCGTTTGGGCCTGAATTTTTGCCCAGCGCCAGAGGTAACCTAAAGGGTAACCAGCCACGTGTTTCGCAAAAATCAAAGACCTGACATCTTTTTAATTATTAATGTAAGTTTTGACATTTAATGTCAAAACTTATCTTGTTCTTTGTTGTCATAATAGTAAAATATTGACCACAGTGGGTAAGTTTAACATAATAATACATATTGCTACTAGTTGTCCCCGAAACTACATACCGCCTTAAATTAAAAAAATCTTGAACACCTCTAAGCTTCTACGAATATTTTAAAACCAAAACTAGCCAAATCGGTCTTAAATGTCACTGAACTCCTAAACAGCAGGATCGACTTTAATGATACATATTTATAGTTTGTGTTCAGGTGGGTCAATTTAGTATTATCCCTTTTATGATTTGATTTTCGGATTTAGAAGAAATAATAAGTCTCTGATGACGCCGTGAGTGAAAACCGCTCAGAAAACTTGATGAAAAGTTTTCGTTCAATAATCTTTAGCAAGGTCCTCCATGTGACACATGTCATGACAGTATAACTAATATGTAAAATTATGTTTTCTCATTTGGATCCAGGAATCGATTAACGCTTCACATTGTTAAGTGTCCATTGCCAAGGGACCCAATCGTGTGACAGCGCCACGGATATTAACCACTCCATGGCTAATTGTTCCCAGTTCAATTATCGAACAGCTGTCAACGGGATAATCGATGATACTGGAACAAGATTTGCAAAGATATCGATTATATTCTGCTACTAGCGTTTGCCCACAGCTCCGCCTGCGTGTTATAGCTTTCTTGATCACCAGTTACTGATTTATTATGTGCTAGCTGTTGCCCGCAGCTCCGCCTGCGTGTTACTTTAGATCTACATAACTTTTTTATTTATGAAAAGAATGAAAACCAAACCGCAAATTCAAATCAAAAATTCAAATCGGTTAAGCCGTTTCTGAGATTAGCGTCCAAACATTCAGACAAACAGAAAAGTTCTAAAAACTTTTGTTTTGGGTTTTATTGCGTTCATAAAGCCCTCCTACAACAGTTTCTCTATTATATCTTCTATAATATTCTCTATTATACCATAAAAATTAATCTTAAGATACGAAAATATGAAATATTATTTATTATCTAGAGGGGCTCGTGGTCTACTGGTAACCGACAATGTTAACACATTTCAAAGGTTACGCAACATCGAGTCAGGCCGGTCTTAGGATGGGTGACCATTGCTTAAGACACTGAGACCCCTCCGTGCCTCGGAGAGCACATTAAGCCGTCGGTCCCGGTTGTCATACGATCATCTATGGCAGTCGTTAGGGGTAGTTGGAGCCCTAAATCAAAAATCCGACCGGGCTAACTACAGAACTTCGTTATCGCCTTTGGGTTGTGGAGGTCAGATGGCAGTCGTTTCACGGAAAATATCGAAGTTCAGCCGAATCGCAGTTAAACTGGAAAGCCGACCCCAACTGCGTTGGGATAAGGCTCGGTGAATGATGATCTTCGTCGTGTGTGATAGTCCATTGAATTGTATGGCGAGCGATATTGTATCTTAAGTTAAAATATTATAGTATCTTAGCAGCTTAGCAGGAAGCAGCGCCCCTTAGTGAACTCCACTGCGGGTGACGTAACTTGTTCTGAAGAGCTATTCAATATGATCCCACCCTCTTCCTTCCGATCCCGAACAACGCGTGCCGGGCAGAGATCCACAGTGGATAGCATGTTCGCGAGAATCCAACGTTTTAAACGTTCGTTTCTCTACCGAACAATAGTGGCCTGGAACGTCCTGCCTGTGCACGTGTTTCCTCCCACATATAACCCTGGGTTGTTTAAGCGGAGCGTGAAGAGGCACATCAGTAGGTCGTCAAGTTGAGGGCCACTCTCTATAGTATTGTGTGCTGTGAGAGTGGCCCACAATCGCTAGACGTTGTCACGACTTACCACCAGGCGGGCGGTGTCAATTTGGCGAACCCAATATAAAAAAAAAACTACGACAAACTTATTATTTGCGGTTGGTACAGTTATCGGGTCTAGGGATCGAACCGCAAAATTAAGTTTGTTTTTTATTGTATATACTTTTCCGGGATAAAAAGTACCCAGGGTGGTGCCCAGGATATTAAAGAATAATTATACCAAGTTTCATTTCGTAATCGAACCGGTAGTTTTTGCGTGATGCCTGAACAGACAGACAGACAGACAAAAATTTTTTTATTCACATTTTTGGGTTCGGTGTCGGTCTAGAGTAACACCCCATTTTTTTTAATTTTTTTTTAATTCCGCGGCCCAATGCCGCGGCCGCTCTAACGTCCGTTGCCGGGCGTCTCTGGTTACTAGCAGAGGGTATGTCCAGTGGCGCCCGGCGGACTTTGACCACCTCTGTGGTCTCTGCGGGTGTTTGGTCGGGACGAGAATCCCGCGTCATTGGGGTCGGGTTTTATCCCGCGTCAGTGAGTGAATCTGGTTGCGTGCTATGGGGTAAAGGCCCCGCAGCACGCAACCCTTCTAGCCTGCTTCTGTAAGGACGGTGGGTGGAGATCCCGCCGTCCTCAGGCCCCGATCATGGAGAACGATAGTCTTGGGCGTAGTCGCGTAGTCTGGGGCGGCCTGGCCGCCGATTACGGAACTCGGCGGGGAGGGTACGCTCCCTCTCCCTCCCGGCCGCCTCCTTCGCGAGCATGACTTGCTCGCAGAAGGACACGACCGCGTTCCACCTACTCCCGCTGGATACCATGGCTTGAAACATGGTCCCCAGCGAGAGGATATCCACGCCCCGACCCACTACGAGGTCCCGGCGCTGACTCGCCCACGCTGAGCACTCCACCAACGTGTGGAGTGCGGTGTCGTCGTCGGAAACCTCGCAGTGTTGACACCGGGGTGTGACCTCACGATGCATGCGAAACAGATAGCTACCGAAGCATCCATGCCCGGCAACGATCTGCGTCGCACGGTACGTGAGGTCACCATACTGCCTCTGCAGCCAATCGTCCATGATCGGTCTCACCGCCGCGATGAAGATGGCACCCCCCTTGGGTTGCTCAAGTCGCACCCTCCATGACTCCATGAGATCCTGGCGGAGTTGGGACCGCTGGTCCTCGATTTCTCGAGACGCAGGCCTGTGGTCCCGCTCCAGCGCCTCCTTGCGCCATTGGAACAATGACACAAGGGCTCTCGCTTCCAGGTCCCATGGAGGGGTCCCGGTTAGGAGACATGCAGCCTCTCCGGAGATCGTGCGGTACCCCCGTACGGTTCTGACGGCCAAGGTTCGAAGTGGTCTGTTTAACAGAGTCACGTTCCCCTTGACCGCCAACCTATCCGCCCATACGGGAGCCCCGTATAGGGCCATACTCCGCACGATCCCCAGGTACAGTCTCCTGCAGGAGGCGTTGGGTCCCTTTAGGTTGGGCATCAGTCGCGAAAGCGCGACCGATGCCTGCGTCACCTTGGGGACCAAACTTCGGAAATGTGGTCCGAAGTTCCATCGGCTATCAAGTACGATCCCTAGGTACTTCATTGAGGGCTTGATGCCGATGCTAACGCCTCCCACATTTATGCTGGAACCTTCGGGTGGACCGTTCCGAGGTCTGTGAAAACACAGAACCTCGGACTTGTGCAAGGCCACCTCCAGTCTCAGCTGCCGTATCCGACCCACGACTCGAGCAACACCCGTCGTGACCTTGAGCGCTGCCTCCTGGTACGTTGCACCCCGCGCCGTGACGAGGGTATCGTCGGCGTAGCACGTTACGCCGACACCCCTAGGCAACGCACCCCGCAGCACCCAGTCGTAGCCGATGTTCCACAGAAGCGGCCCCAGGACCGACCCCTGCGGAACACCGCACGACACATCTCGCCGAGCTGGCCCGAGCCAGCTGGGGAAAGCTATGGCCCTCTCCGAGAGATAGGCCCCGACAATACGACGGAGGATAGAGCGGCGTTTCGTGATACACGAGCGCCTCCCTTACGCAGCTCCATGGCAAGGTGTTGAACGCGTTGGCGATGTCAAGAGACACCGCCACCACCACCTTGCCCTGCGAGACTGCTTCCTCCGTCAGGCTCTTCACGCGCATGATCGCGCTCACGGTGGAGCGTCCCCGACGGAAACCGAACTGGTTATCCGCCAGGTCTGGTCCCACACTCGTGAGATGCTCGACGAGGCGTTCCGCGATAATTCGCTCAAAGAGCTTACACACCTCGTCGAGCAACACGATCAGCCGGTATCCGGACGGTGAGTCCACCGGCCGCCCCGCCTTACGGATCAGGACCAGTTTCCCCGTCCTCCACACCTTGGGAAACTGGCCCCTTTCGAGGCATGCGCTAAAGAGCCCCATCAGTCGAGGCCCGAGTTCTTCGAGGGCCAGGACCCATGCACGGCCAGGAATGCCGTCGGGTCCGGGGGCAGTGATTTTCCGGCGTTTAAGCCGGAGTACTGCCGCACCTAGCTCCCCCACCCTGACTTCGGGTACGTCGTCTTCGCTGGTGCTATCCGCGTCGGGCAGAGACGGAGCCATGCGCGGAGGGACGTGCTCCTCCGCGCTCGTCGGAAACAGGGAGCCCATGACCCGCTCCAGCTGCTGCGGCTGGAGACTCTGGGTCAGTGGGGGCGCCCTAGGTCGGAGTTTCTCCCTGACCTGTAGGTACGGGCGCCCCCATGGGTTCTGCTGCAGGGTCTCCAGGAGCTCCTCGCGGGCTGCCGTCTTGGCCCGCTTTATCGTCTCCTGGAGATTACCTTTAGCCTCCCTGTATGCCTGAAAAAGCTCCGCCTCTCGGGCTGCCGCGTCGTCTGGGCGGCGACGCCTCCGGCGAAACCTGGTGTACCGGCGGCGGGCGGAGATGCATGCTGCGCGCAGCTCTGCAATCTCCGGCGACCACCAGTACACCTGCTTCCTGGCCGGTCTGGGTGTAACCCTAGGCATCGCCGCATCACAGATTTGCGACATGGCTCTCCTGAACCACTCCGCCTCGGCATCCACATCGGCAGGCCGGTCCGGCGCCGGAATCCAGGCCTGCACGATGGATGCCTCCAGGAGAGCCTCCCGATCCAGATGGTGAAGTGCCCAACGCGGATCCGGGGGATTTGCCACCGGCTGTGGGAGGTCAGGTGGGGGGACGACATCGAACCGGATGTACCGATGATCCGAGTGCGTCTCCTCACCCTCCTCCACGCGCTAGCCTGTAATACGGCGGGCGAGGTCAGGGGATGCGAACGTTACGTCCACGATCGATTCCCCCCCCCGCCGCCAATAGGTGGCGATATTCCCCCGGTTGAGGACCTCCAGACCACGTGTTCTGGTCCAGTCCTCAAGAAGCCTCCCCTTGTCCTTGGTTTCCCGGGAGCCCCACGCCTCACTCCAGGCGTTGAAGTCTCCCAGGAGCAGGACAGGGCGAGGACGGCACGCAGCGAAGACGACGTCGAGCTCAGTAAGCCATAGCTCAAACTGAGACTCGTCAATGTTCGGCGAGATGTAGGTGGCCACGACTGCCAACCCATCGTAGTCCGCCGCAATAGTAACACCCCATGCCATTTATTTTTTTGATATTTTCAATGTACAGAATTTTCACTTCTACAGATTTATTATAAGTATAGATAAATTATGACATAGAGGTCATCATTATCATATCAGCCCATTAACGCCCACTGCTGGGCATAGGCCTCCCCCGAAGAGGGAGGAATTTAGCACATATACGAGTACCACGCCAGACGGGGTATAGGGTTTTGTGTGGTGTGAAGTTTTTCTTCCCTAAATATACTTTGAAAATACCCAATCAAAATCAAATACCTAAACAAAGAATTTATTTTATAAGCAATAAAGTATGATAACTTATTCTCAAATAATTTTACAATACTCGTATGAATCACAAAAGCAGGTCTTGGACTGGACTCGAACCAGGCACTGATCCCTTCCAGGAGGAACGTTCTACCAACTGACCAAGACACCACTAAACAAATATTTGATTAGACCCGGCAATCGAACCCGAGACCTCGGGAACGGCAATCGCATACACATACCACTGCGCGACCGAGGCAGTTCTTTGTAGAAACTCAGTTATAGCGGATATAGTTCGGTAAATTTTCATGGGGCCACGGTGCGCATCAGCTCTTCACGGAACTCAGCAAGGACTCTCATTGGCAATTCAGCACGGGAATGCTGCCTGTGTTATGGGCACTCTGCCTAAGTCTCCCTGCCTTACATATTTTTTTAGTTTTTAGTTTTAGATAGTATAGTTTGTAGTTTGTTTAGGTTTTTTTTTAATTTAATTTACCTGATACTTGTATATATTCATGCAATGTGTTATTATAAATATAACATGTTGCCGAATATTCATTATATTATTATAATTATAACACAAAAAAATTGTTTTCACCAAATCTCAACAGATTTCCAATTACTTGTTTCAATCTCTATAAGTAATATGTTATAAAACATGTTTCTATATCCAGTCCCAGTCAAGAAGGGCGTTCAGTGAAATTATTTTAAGTACTTGTTAATTACCTATATTCTTAGAATCGTTATAATCACTTCCATATACTACCTTGGGCAGTAATTATATTTCTGAACGGGAGACTAACTCGTAACTTTAATTTGCATTGTAATAAAAGTTATTTATGACATGGGTAATGCATGTGTTATTTATGATTCGCTAAAATTTAAACCATTATTTGTTGAAGCTGTGTAGATTTATGATGACAAAACACAGATTGGAAATTTTAATATAGGTACCTAATTTTAATTTTGTTAAAATAATAATGCCTAAGAATTTATAGCAGACTGCAGAGGTTTTATTGACCGAGCGAGTGAAGCGTCTTCGTTGCTTTCGTCCGTCTGTCTGTCTGTATATGTGTTCCAGGCTAGCAGCCACAGTTTTTATCCGATCTTCACGAAATTTGGCAAAAGTGTTCCTTAATTAGATACAATTTTTTCATCATGAGCTATTTGAATCGAGGGGAAAATAGGGTAAATATGGTCAAATAACGTTTTAATGTTTTTCAGGGCTAGCGATCCCCTTTTTTATCCGATCTTCACGAAATTTGGCACAAGTATTCCTTAACTAGAAACTATATTTTTAGTGGAGTTTTTTTATTGGGGAGGAGGGGTGGGGGCTAAAAATCTCAAAAAATGATTTTATGTTTGCGAGGTCTACTGTTTGACCCACTAGTGTAGTTTTGAATAACATATCACGTCGTTAGACTGATGATGTTTGAGAACGATGGTTAGTAAAATTCCTTTTAAAGTAGCTGTAATTTTATAAAAAAGAACCTCTTGCTAAAACATTAAAACAAGAAACTTTCAGAGCCACGGGCTTGTTTGTGCACAGCATGGTATAATTTAGTCATTTCCAAGCTCGGTCACCAATTTATCTAAGACTAACTGATCGCCGCAGCTCCGCCCGCGTGATTTAGTTTACTCATTCCCGGTTCCCGTGGGAACAAATTACCGGGAAAAAAAGTAATACCATAAAAGACAGAAATACCAACGTCTCTTGCCTACACTGTAAAGGACTGACTAATTAGGGATCTAGCAATTATAGACTAACAAACTGATAGCAATTCCATTTTCTGTGCTGATAGACGAAATAGACTTAGAAAATACTTCAGAACACTTTAGACCTGTCTAGAGAAAATCGTTGATTATCAGTTAAACATTATTCCGTGGGGTCGCTTTCTGATATATAGCTTAATTTTTCTCAAAGCCACTAAAGCGTGGTGTTATGAAGTGAAAATTTAAATTTAAATTTGATTTGACATGCACTGTTTAACATGAGACGCTATGGATCTGCTTTGAATGAAGATTTGTGGCATTGTTTTGAATGCTGTAATCAGGCTAATGGGTGAATAACAATTATAATGATAATAAATAAGCATGGTATTCTCATGGTAGTCTCAAAATGTAGTGGAGGTCAAAAAATCATAATAATATACCTAGAATGAGAATTTCAAGATCCACCGCCAGTAAGTACTCCAGCTCTTTCGTGATCGTGGCGCTTGCAACAGTGCCGAAACATGGGAAACTCAAACCAACGTTACATGGTCGATAATTTCAACAGTACGACCATGATACTATGTAATAGAATAATAACCAAACAAAGAATATTGTAACATAACATTAATATCAAAGTGTAGAACTAATGAAAGTAAAATAGTTTTAAATATTTGTCAACGTGACAGGGATATGACAATTGTATCTAGCTAATTATACTGTCGCTTGACGGCACTTGGTGGTATCTGCAACACATATACTTTTCCACTATTATAATTTTATTTCTACTGACCGGTTTCACCTCACGGCATCATCAGAGATTTATACAATAATAGTTTAAATTATAACAGTGGAAAAGTATATGTGTTTTTGTGCAATATAAGTAGGTATACTAACTGACACGGAGAACTTCAGTTTGATTATTTATTATACCCATATCAGGTAATATAAGTGCTGCAAGTAGCAGAAGCATAATAGAAAATTAATGGCATTGTTAGAAGCGTTCTTAGGTTACTTGAGTTACGACTATTGATTTCTTTTTGAGTACGTTGAACTGCAGTATTTGCGTATGCAAGGTAAGTGCATTAAACGAATATAAGTTCAAGGCGTAATAACGGAGTTAATAGACTCAGAGAATAGAAGAAAATATAATAATATTATAGTGTTTTGTACAAAAATCTCTGGTAAACATTGACGGCAAGAAGCTCTCCAGTCTCCTTCATCTCCACCTTATTACACCAGCACAGATTTGAAGAAAAGTGGGCAAAATACATGCGTCAGGCTACCCATTTGGTAAACAGGCTTATATGTATGTTGTACTTAAAATACTTCAGCTGAATGTTTAATAAAATTTTAAAACGTAGGTAATCCAATTTTAATTTTATAAAATAAATATTTATCAACGGACTAAAGTTTCTTTAAAGCTGTCCAGTTAGCTACCAAAAAAGAAACAAGTAATAAACATGACAATATACAAAAGGTATTTTGTGAACCTTTCAAAATATTAACCGGTTACCATTATTTGAAAGCCAGTGACATAAATTCTTAACAGACATACAGACAGAACAGCATATATCCAATTACTAACAAAATACATGTGTGGGCAAAATTTCTGACGACCTTATTCTCGGTTTGGTCAAGCCTGTTGGACGATTATAATTTTTATGTAAATTTTACCGGCAGCAGACCCAAATTCTTGAAACACTGACTGAGAAAATATTACCTTATTATTTAGGACATTCAGTTTAAAATGTAATGTTCACTTCATTGATTGTCGACAAAATTCTCTGCATTCAAGTTTTATTATATTCAAAGCAATATCAGAATCAACATACTTTGTTTGATAATAATAATTATATTTGAACAATTCTAATATTGAAGCTATAATATACCAAATTTGATATCGTAAGATGATTTTGTATCTACAATTTATACAACTATTATAAGAATGAGCACCTGATATTTTATTTGACTGTAGATTAAGCTCGTAAAATATTTGTTAATAGTAATAGTAATAAGTATAAGTTAATAGTAATAAGTAATAAGAACATAAGTACATACAACCACAATAAAATTAGAGTACGTATACGTCTTTTAGATCCCAGGTAACATAGAACGATCCTTTTCCCGCCTCAAAACTTTGGAAGTATTTACCAATGCCTAGTTTTTGATCAGATTTACTGATCAAAAACTAGGCATTGGCAAATACTTAATACACTAATAGAAGGTGAAGATTAATAAAACCACGTGGTTTTTGTAGGACTCTTCAGCTAAACTGAACTTTTGGTCAGAACTATAAATAAAATATCAGTTAAAACTGTTTGAGAACAGATTATATTCATTTAAAATTTTAATTGCGTTGCATCCCGACTGTACCGAATAATTGGAACGCCCGTCTTATTTTATCCGTTTATCATAAGAGATATCGTTCCGTGTCACGCTCTGCACGACGGGAGTGCACACATACGGCATTATAAATAATTATTTACCGCTCATTATCAAGTAATTGCCATTAAACGCGGTGGATGCTTTATTTGTGGTTAATGTACAAGTATTGAGTGAATATATTTATCGATTATAATATAAGATATAAGCCTAAATAGATAAACTATAATTACAGTGCAGAAGCTAAAAATGTCTGTTGCCTTAACTGTTACAAACTGTTAACAGCCTATAAGTCAAGCTCATTGAAATAGTATATAAAATATAGTAGAAGTTGAAATGTAAAAGCAGGGAAGTAGATTCTTGATTTGAAAACGGACCGTTCGTTCCAAACCGAACTTTCTTTATTTAATAAGGATTAACATTTCTGAATATAGCAAATTGTATTCAGAAATTTGAGAGGAGGTTAAAGTTAATAATATGGAGCAATAAACTTTTAAATGAGTATGTGAGTGCTATCTCTTGTACGTTGACATGTGATGTAAGTTCTATTTGTGTAAGGGGTTGTGATGGAACCTTGACTAACTAATACTTACATATCACTGGATAATAGATATTTTTTGAATATTATGAGAATTCAATTCAATCAAAAGATCATCGGGTAGAAAAAAGTTTGTGAAAATTATAAATTTAAGTTGAATCCTTTTCAGTTTTTCCATGGAGCTTGCTTTACCTAATCGAACTTTCTTCCTTGACGCAGATTTAAATATTCAGTCTTGTACTAAGGTATCCGTTCTGGATCGTATATTACTGTAGCTATTAGTTAACACTTCAACGATTTCTTAGTACCTATTGTAAAATGTGAACCTATTGATTGATTCTGATAGAAAAATAGTTTTTTTTTTCAGATTTGGGGCTCAGAGTCACGTTCATGGAGATCAGGTTCGTTTGGCATTTGCTGACCTCATATTGTATCTAGTTTTATTTTTGCTTACTTTGTACCTTTATTATGTTGCCTTTTCCAACGGTCAAAAACCAGCTAATTAGAGCTCCGTAGTGTTTACAGAGAAAATGGAGGGCAATCATCAGATCCAAATAAAGATAAGACATTATAAATATATTAAAACACTCACATTTTGAGCTAAACCGATAGATAACTCACCATCACAAATTCACCTTTCAAACATTTTTTATTCCCACACGATGTCACGTCAACCCTGATATAGTTATTTTTACAAAGGTAGTGCAGGGGACAGCGGTCGGACGTAACGTATTGGTGGGCTTACGCACGATCCTTTGACTGATTTATGGCTTGCGTAAATCTCCAATTTACACGACAATGCGTATATGTATACGTAGACTGAGGTTTAATCATTGATAAGAATCGGATTAGCTACTAAAGTTTGTTTCTTTTGGTTGATTTCATGATAACGGCAACTAAATTCATAGTAAGGATTTAGCAAAATCTAACACGATTTAACTGAACATAATTACGACAAGATTGCTAAATAAGCTGTAGGTATATTAAGTTTAGATTGATAAAGCGGGCTTGGTTCTGTCATCTGCCTGAACGTAGCAATCAGTTGATAGAATAAAATTCTCTTAACACTCACACATACAAACATATGTTCATCCCCAAAGGGGTAGACAGAGGCGTTCAATACGACCAACATTTCGCCAGTAGATAACTGTTAGTCCCACTTAACAAGTGAGGATGATTAGGCCCTAGTGATGTTAAAAGGGCCTCTTAGCACCCTCTGTATTGAATTCCTACAGTTGCTGAATTGGTTGATCGAAAAAAAATGTGGAAAATGGCTTTCCGGTACCTACTTGATCCTAAACATACCAGATGTTTTGGTGATCCCCTAAAATTCTGCACGTGTTCCCAAAATTGTAATATCTTTTCCACATTTAACGGTTCTCTTGGGTGTTGGATATTGATATAACATGTTTCGTTTGAATAGAATTTTGTTCGAAAACTTTCGTACGTAGGTACAACTCTATATTGCTATTCTGTTAAAAATAATTTATTAGGTTTGTTAGCAGCAACATAAATACATAAACGAGAAGAGATTGGAATTTCAAATTGAATATTCTATCAAGTTGGTGCATATGATTATGAAATACAAAGCCTTCGACATACCCTCTGATCATTCTATATCCTCTGCCGTTGGTGCCTGCCGCAACCAGCAAGAAAGGCCTTCAGGACCCCTCCCAACCCCTTACTGTACAATGGATAAAGGGGTGGCTGAAAGGATTATTGCGGTCCATTGTAAATTAGACGTGTTTACCTGAAGTGTTGTAGAACATCGCCTATAGTGAAGTTGCGGTTGGTAATAGATTTGTCATGACTAAGACTTATTTTTTATTAGCTATTTTTATTGATATTACGATTCCTTCTAATTCTGCAAATAACAAAGTTAAAATATAAACCTTATATGTAAATGTTTGTTTTCTGTAATTTATATAAATTAAAAGCGAAACTCATCTATTTAAAATATTTTAATCATCATAATATGAACATGTTGTTGGATGTTTTTGTATAAAACTTATAATTTTAAAGCTAAATTACGAATGGTTTATCAAAAGAAAAAATATTTATTTTATTTTTACGTTTGTGATTTTATTAATGTAAAGGTACATTACCGTAACAATTTGCAAACTACCCAGTTAGGTGAAAAATAAATTAGATAACATACAAATCTATTCGTACTTGAGATAAAGGTAAAAGCATAAAATGTTAATAAAATCAGTGACAATAAACCATTCGGACAATTCCATTGGTTCTCATTCTCGTATATTATTTGCATTCGAGAGACGGTAGCTGTCATCGAGCCCAGTTTATGCAGGGTTGACCCATGTTTATAATAACTATGCAAATTATTCCGATACCGTCCCCAATCGGTCTTTGACTGAGTAAATTGAATTTGTAACTCCGATTAAACCCTATTTAAAATACCGATTTGTAAGGGTAGCGTTTTATGATGAATATTTTTATGAAATTAGTCTGCTGTTTGTGGTTCATTTTTGTTTTCTATTAGGTGCCTCAAATGTGGTATTTGCATATTATATTTTCAACATTATTAAAGAGCTATCATTATCATTAACATTTCAACAATGCTTTTAAGAGCTATTTATTAGGAAAGTGTGCACCATGAGTGATTACTTAGTTGATACAGGATTTGAGCTTTTACTATTATACTATTTTTGATAATAACATATTTGTTTAATTGTTATAGTTAAGAAGTCTCTTTGTGATCTGAATAAATAAATATTTTGATTCTTTGATCCCTGATTCTCAATCATGATTCTCTGCTCGCATAAGGCAATATTTTAGTTAATTAATTCAAAACTTTTCAAAATATACAGAAAATATTTTGTTGAATCCACCTGGTAAATAAAAATATACGTCAAAAATTGACACAACAACCGACTTCAAATGACCGAAATGGGACCAAATAATTATCGCAATGGGACCAAATTGAAATGGGACCACTTCGGAAGTAGTAGCTTTCATTTAAAAAAAATCTAAATCGGTTCACCCAGTGCAGAGGTAACAAACAAAATAAATATAAAAAATCTCCTCCTTTTTTGAAAGTCGGATGAAAATTAAACAATACTAACCAAATTTTTAATAAAGCCAGACCTTAACTTGGTGAATCAAATTGCTTCTGTGTACAATCCATAGTTAAAAATTCCTTTAGGATTATATTAATACCGAATTGATTAAAATGCATTGCCTTTTTTCAATATTTAATTTTACGCTCTGCAAGTTCGGAATTTCTTTCCATTGGGGTTGCCATTTTCATTCTCTCCCTAACATACACACACAAATGGAAGAATAAAGTTTCCACTGACCGTGAGCCAAAAATAATGGAATGTTGCATGTCGCAAAGTCATCAAAGCTCCAACTAATTATTAAAAATGATAATCACCCTGGAAGCGATTAGCGTACTGTTTATTAGAAACGATAAATTATGTTTTGGGCAGTTGTTGAATGTTTTAAGGCTCTCAATGTGCCTTACAAAAGTTTGCACTTATCTATGTTTCAAAGACCAGACTTTATGATAGCTTGTATGAACTCTCATATCTTTATATTAATTTATTCTAAAAGAAAAGTTAGCTTGCACAATATCAAACCACAATAAAGTTAATCGGAGAGCACGTTAAGCCGTCGGTCCCGGTTGTCATACGAACATCTAAATGGCAGTCGTTAGGAGTAGTTGGAGCCCTTTTTTTTTTTTTTTTTTTTTTTATTCCGCGGCTTGTGGCTGCGGCCGCACCTACGTCCATTGCCGAGTGCCTCCGGTAGATACTGAAAGAATTCCCAGTGGCACCCGGCGGACCTTGGTCACTTGAGTGGCCACTGCGTGGTGGTCGGGTGTTACCCCGCATCTCTAGGGTCGGGTTTTATCCCGCGTCGGTGAGTGAAGGCGTGCATGGGGTGAAGCCCCACATCACGCAGTCCTTCTAGCCTGCTTCTGTAGGGACGGTGGGTTGCTAATCCATCGTCCTCAGGCCCCGATCATGGAGGTCGATGGTCCTGGGCGTAGTCACGTATGCGGCGCCCTCGCCGCAGACTTCGGAACTCAGCGGGGAGGATACGCTCCCTCGCCCTTCCGGCCGTCTCCTTCACGAGCATAACCTGCTCGCAGAAGGAAACGGCCGCGTTCCACTGGCTCTCGCTAGAGACCATGGCTCGTAGCATGGTCTCCAGTGAGAGAGTATCCACGCCCAGGCCCACAACGAGGTCCCGGCGCTGACTTGCCCACGCTGAGCATTCCACCAACGTGTGGAATGCCGTGTCTTCGCCGGAAGCCTCGCAGTGTTGACACGCGGGTGTGACCTCACGATGCATGCGAAACAGATACCCACCAAAGTTTCCGTGCCCGGTGATGATCTGTGTCGCACGGTACGTGAGGCCACCGTGCTGCCTCTGCAGCCAGTCCTCCATGATCGGTCTCACCGCCGCGATGGTGGTGGTTCCCCACTTAGGTTGCTCAAGTCGCACCTTCCATGTCTCCATGAGATCCTGGCGGAGATGGGACCGCTGGGCCTCGATTTCTCGAGACGCAGGCCTGTGGTCCCGCTCCAGCGCCTCCTTGTGCCATTGAAACAATGACGCAAGGGCTCTCGCTTCCAGGTCCCATGGAGGGGTCGCGGCTAGGAGACATGCAGCCTCTAGAGAGATCGTGCGGTACCCTCTTATTGTCCTGACGGCCAAGGTCCTCAACGATCTGTGCAATATAGCAGCGTTGTTGGCCGTCAGTCTCGCCGCCCATACGGGAGCCCCGTATACGGCCATACTCCGCACGATCCCCAGGTACAGTCTCCTGCAGGAAGCGTTGGGTCCCTTTAAGTTAGGCATCAGTCGCGAAAGCGCGGCTGCTGCCCCCGTCACTTTGGGGACCAAACTTCGGAAATGTGGTCCGAAGTTCCACCGGCCATCGAGTACGAGTCCCAGATACTTCATGGAGGGCTCGATGCCGATGCTAACGCTCCCTACATTTATGCTGGATCCTGGAGGTGGCCCGCGTCGAGGTCCGTGAAAACACAGAGCCTCGGACTTATTCAGTGCCACGTCCAGTCCCAGCCGCCGTATCCGACCCACGACTACAGCAACCCCAGTCGTGACCTTGAGTGTTGCCTCCTGGTGCGTTGCTCCCCACGCCGTGACGAGGGTATCGTCGGCGTAACAAGTTACGCTGACGCCCTCAGGCAACGCACCCCGTAGTTGGAGCCCTTAAAAATCCGACCGGTCTAACTACAGAACTCGATATCGCCCATGGGTTGTGAAGGTCAGATGGCAGTCGCTTCACGGAAAATATCGAAGTTCAGCTCGATTCACAGTTAGACTGGAAAGCCGACCTAAGTTGGGAAAAGGCTTGGTGAATGATGAATAAAGTAAATATAATAGAATAAAGTAAAGATTGCTACGGTTAACCGCATATTTTTTCTTTTAAATTATTTTATAGGCAAGTGATTTTCTTTCTATCTAAAACTTGGAGTATGAAACTAGTTTTAGTTTAAAAAATATCAATGTGTTGGTTTAAATTAACATACACACGCCTTATCTGTGATCATTAGAAGAAATATCCTAATTATATTGTAAGAAGCTGTGAGTATAATATCGCTACTGGGAGGTATGATGTGACCAAATGCTGCTACCCAAAACATGCCAATTTTTATATCAACAAGCAAGATTGTACTTTTTGCTATGGGTCGTAAAGTCTTACTTTGTATGTGACTGAGAAGATAAAGGTTTGAGATAGCAATGGGTAATCAACTCTCCATGTTGTTGTGCAGGAAGTATTAAAGATAATCTTATGTTATTTAATTCTTTTATTTTAGAAAATACTTTTAAATCGTTTTGCAAGAAAGTGGTTTTGTCAATTCTTTTAATAATAGTTAGTTAGGTAGTTTAAAACAAACAACATTATCATTATTGTCATCAAAGTTGTAGGCTACAAATTTTAATAAGGTCGGAGTGTCGGACACTACATAGACTTTATAAAGTTCAACCACTTCCCGTGTCTTATGCCAGAACTTAAGGTCTCTATAGATATAATGTCCTAGCTGTAAGAACTGTCGGATAACAACAAAAAGCGAGATGATTTTGAGATATTGGCAAACTCCAAAAAAAATCTTCAACAAGACTACTTACTGTGCTTTTTATCGCAAGTAAATTGCAATTAGTTACTAACATCACATGCCTCTGGAATACCTACCTCAAAAGGCACTAAATGCAACTTTGTATGTGCTTACAATAACTAGTTAATGATTGAGGAACTACAATACTTGGTTAGGAATCTTGAGTATTCAAATTTGTCGCAAACGTGCCGCAGTTAAAAGCATTCCAAAATCAGATTAATTTAAACCTACTGCATTAGTCGCACTAAATAATAAACTTTTAAAAGATCCATTCTGTAATGTAGTAGGTACGTAAGTATGAAAGGTATTATGTATTACAAGACGTGTAAAACATCTGCGTGAGAAGAACCGTGGAAAGGGCAAAATTTAATATTGAATTAAGGCGTTAGGTAGAAATCGAGAAAGGCGCGAAGGTGAAAATAAATCCTCATGATATACGAGCGCTGCACGTTGGGGTGTTGACAATTTTTGAGGCAACATTTTTCTGTATTCTCTGCATTTTGTTTTGTTGTTTCTTTGTTAGTATATATTAAGATTTTATTCCAGACATTTTCAATACTTTTAACACGTTCAGTGCAATACGAGGTCTAAAACACCATGTATGTGTCTCGCCTCTAGTGCGGTAAGGAAAAAGTTAAACTTCTCTGTCGTGCGGAAGGCGTAACCTCTTTTGGATCAGTGTAGGAAAGTGATAACTATCCTGTATAGTAATTTTTGACAATGGCTTGGATGGCCAAATCTGAAACTATAAGGAATAGCGAAAAATGCTCAAAGGAGTCACGAGCCCGATTTTGATGAAACTTAAAACCTCATCATTAGATTTTTGGAAAACCAATAATCCTAGCGGGGAATCGAACCCGTTGACTTGGAAAAAAAACAGCCTTTATTATTACACCATACGATAGTGTCGCTGTTAAGGATCAAATTCTGCGAAGTAATGATATTCGGCAAATTTAAGGAAAATTTAGAATTTTAATAAAATTCATATTTCATGTACCTAAATTTTGTATCATAATTTGTTTCGTTCGAAATCCCAGAAAAGATCGTAACTATTCTGTTTTAAATTATTTCTGAATGATTCTGGCAGGCTGGTAAAATTTTAAAGTAGAACATAATATTGCTTTTAATTTCGTTCTAATTTAATTTTTTTTTTCTTAAAGTGTATAAAAAAAAATTAATATTAGAACGATATGCATATTGGCGCCAATAATTTAGATTCTGTTCGATTGTGTTCGTACTTGTTTAGTAATTTATTTAAAGAAATATTTTGTAATATAAATTCAATTAATATAAATAAATTCTAATAATAGAAATAAATTCTGTGATTTGAAAATGGATTTAACGAATGATGATCGATTTGATTTAATAGAAGCATATTTTATCAATGGAAGAAGTGCCACATGCGCGTTGGTATGGTACAGAAACAAATATCGTCATCGTAATTTCCCCTTATTACCTTAAACAAGGAGGTAGCTATCGCAAAACTAAACTATCAAAGCCACATATTTGTGACGAAGATTTAGAAATAGCTATTTTGACCTATTTTGAGTCATTCCCCGCTAATTCCACCCGAAACGCAGCTGAAACCATTCAAGTGTCTCAGGCTACGATATGTAAAGTTTTAAAAATATACAAGTATAAATGTTACCGCTCCGGACGCATTGTGCAAAAGTTACATCCAGGAGATAATTTAAGACGGTTTGATTTTTGCAATTGGTTAAATCGGAAACTCGAAAACGACAGACATTTCTTTTCCAATATTTTATTTTCTGACGAAACAAATTTTTCTAATAATGGAATGTATAATCGAAATAATAAACAGTACTGGTCACAAACTAATCCTTTGCGGGAACCGAAGCGCATCGCCAGGTGCGATTTTCATTGTTGGTGCAGTATTTTGAAGGACAGAGTATTTTAATAGATTAGATAGAGAATTTAATAGGCAATAACTCAGATAGAACTCATGTGCGACAAAAGAGCGGAGTATATGAACTAACATGTGCACAGTGTAACAAGAAATACATCGGACAAACTGGTTGGTCTTTCCATACAAGAGTGTCCGAACATAATAATGGCTGGAAGTAAAAAAAACGGAATCGAATTTCGCGGAACACCTTATTATAGAAAATCACACGTTTAACCCAGAATCCAACTTCAGAGCTTTACCGTTTAGTCAGGCAAATTTCTAAAAGTCATTAGGTAAAAACTAAATGAGATTAAATCAACTGTTGGTAGACCATAAAATTGAATTTCATAATTTTCTTCGATGACGAGAAACATAATGCAGATGATTGATGATGATTGCAAATTGCTTGCGCGTCATTAATCAGTGACCGCACATTATCTTTTATATGAAAACAGAAATATGGCTCAGTGGTGCCATAAACAGAAATACCAGATAAATATTATTATTATGATAATTTTACTAGCAGATTACAGAATCGTAATTGATGTTCAGTAACGGTAACGACAATTATGTATGTACCTATTTATTATATATTTGACTGCTTCGGTGGCGTGGTCGGTAGTGCATCCGCTTTCGACGCCGGAGTCTCGGGTTCGATTCTCGGTCGGGACAAACTTTGTGTGATGACGTAAACATTTGTGCTGAAGTCTGGGTGTTTCCTATGTATAAAAAGTGAGTATTTAAAAAAAAATTATACATAAGTATTTATCTAGTACTCATATCACAAGCTCTGCATAGTTTGAGAATAGATGGCGTTGTGTGAATTGTCCTAACATATTTCTTTACTTATTACATTGGTACTTACGTGCCCCTATTACCTGGAACCAACAAAAGTATTGGTAAAATGTTGGGTCTGTATACCCAAGCAGGAACCAAGTAATTTCTTATTATGGAATATATTATGTAGAATACATACATATTATTATGTAGTATTCTCTTACAATTAACTACCAGCCAATATCGTATCTCATGAATTGAATAATTTCAAATAAGTATAACGTTTAATACCCATACTTGTAAAAACCACCCCTACTTTAACTTACTATCTATGTATAACTATCTAACTAACTAATATATAGCTCTATAAACTAAGAAAGAAGGGAAATATATATATATATATACAGAAGAAAGAAAGAAAGACTAAGAAGAAGGAAAACCTAGAATATGGAAGGAATTATATTTAGAATAAACTGAACATGGATTATAAATTTTTGAATTCTGGACGGAGAATCTGAAATACATGGAAAGCTGCATTATAATCGTCTGAAATGATTATACTATTCTATCTGATAAGATGATAGTATATCAACTATATAGTTCCATTTAGAATACCTATAATGTACTTCTAATATGAACTCTTACTGAAGATTGGCCAAAGTGATCGATCGTCTAGTGATTAGTGGTAGGACTCTACGTTGTGTCATAGCAAACCGGAGTCTTTTTTGTGATTATGCGCTCAGAACTATAATGTAAGACCTAAATAGTGCTTCTTATTTCAAACCTAAATAAGTGAAGTTAGTATCTTATAGTGATTCTAAATTATTTGTTAGACCTAACTAGTGCTTTTAATTTCCTAAACCTAGACAAGTTGTTCTAGTAACTCAGATTGTCCTATCAGTAATAGATGAAAGGTATTTTAGTGTCAATTGTGTACATAACCTAAAAGTGACATTAATATTGATAATAATATTCTGGATTACTGTAATAAATTATTAAAGCTTTAGCAACAAGTGAGTACCTATTTATTTATAATAAGATATTGAATTATAGTGATTATTATGGAACCTAGGGATGTAACATACAGACTAGTTGCAATAATTAAATGTTTACCGAATGGTCATGATAATTAGGAGGGGTAATGGACAGTAGATAATTAGGTATCAATGTGGGGTTGGAAAAGGTCTTTTACTGCCCCAGCCACGCAGAGACCGACTGGAAATCAACACATACACCATATTTCCTCGTGAAGATATTTTTGGATGATGAAGCAGCTTGAATAGCTGATCACGAAGGGATTAGAACGAGTTCCAGATCCACAATATTGATGTTAATATTATCAATAGGTAAGTATACCCAGTGATAGCCATAATAGTTCAGCTAGGAGTTATGCTTGGCAAGAACCTCCAAAGCTTATTGGTATATCTGAGATCATGTTCATACAAACAGTCTCATGATTTATAAAATGACGAATTGTAGAAGATCCGAGGATACATCTACCGTAGAAACCCTGATCCAATGATACATCAACTCTATCTCAATCTGGTCCAGTCAAGGAAATCCAGTGAGTCCGGAGCAGTGCTCAAATTCACAAGGGCTGCCCATGAAATACAATCAGCAATACACGATACAGTCTATCTCGTCTTGCCCTTAGGCCAAGAGAGTCCGGACCATCGGTAAGCCAAGTTGCAACCATGCCAGCAAAGTGGTTGAAGTTGTAAACATATGAATGTCCGTACCACAAACACTCAGATATACATCAAGATAGTTATCATTAATGTAACATAAATCCATTCTGAACTATTTTAGCAGATAGATACAAGTTTTTAAGAATTAGCTTCTGGTAACCCGAGTAGGATTAATATAGGATGAAGGGATAAGTAAGTATGGATTTTATGATTATAGTTTATACATTTGCTTGACCACAATGGGAAAAGTAGGTATAATAAAACAACCATATTTATTGTAGAGTATTTATTGAATAATTACCTTCACCTATGTAGAATAGCCTTCTTGAAATGTATTATGTAATTGTTTTTTACATTCTACGGATAGATCAGAATAAGTACTATAAGGAGTGGGTAAGTTGGGTAGGAGTTCACTCAATATTCCATTGTTGTGCCAAGTAATATCAAGCTAGTCTGACTTGGATATCGGAGTTCTAAACGAACCAGGCTGTTAGAACTACTTAGGTTTCTCTTATAAATTTCAATCTCCTCTGGTGAGACATAGCTCCGAGTAGACTGGAGGATACCCAGGTATGTTATAACCTTGAAAATATGCAAGCGCCAAACGCTTAGTAGACCAAGATTTAATCGATTTCTGAGATGAGCAAATACAGCTACATCTTCATGTATATCAACTGAAGCTTGTTCAGCATACCAGGAAACAATTTAACCCAAGATCAAAATGCTTCCATCTCAAACCATCCGCTATCCAAAATCTTACAAAATTGGAAATTCCTATAATAAAACACATAGGGGGTAGTATTATTCTGATACTATCATTCCATTAGCGGTTTCAATAATAAAGGTATGCGAGATGAATTCAAGAAGGAATTCCCACAGGCTTATTAACCAAGTTACCTCACCTATTACCATGATTCACCAAATATATAATTAGGTATCACACAGTAAAGGTTACTAATATAAGTTAATTTAGTTTATGCCATCCTAGGCGTAGCTCCGACAATGGACTGGTTTTACCAATCATTGCATGAAAGATTTGGCGAAATATAGATACACTCAAGTATGCTTACATAATTTGTGTCAACCTCACCTAGGTGCTTCTGACTACGGACGAGGATTACCAATCATTACAGGAATGATATGGTGAAATGTAGGCACACTAAAGTATGCTAATATAATTTGTTATAGTCAACTTCACCTTAGGTGTTTCTGACAACGGACGAGGATTACCAATCATTACAGGAATGATATGGCGAAATGTGGTACACTAAAGTGTATATGTAATTCAGATCAATTCTCCTAAAGGTTTATGACTCTGTTCATACACCTCAGGTTCTTCGCTGGTTAGTTCAGGGTGGTCAAGCAACAGTATGAAATATAATATGTATGTAGGTAATATACAATAAAGATATTAGAATCAGTATTGTAATTATATTCAATTTTGGACAACTTTTCAATTCACAATATTAATTAATTAGGTAGATAGAAAAGAAGGTAGGTAGGTAGGTAGATATGTAATAGGTAGTAAGTATGATAATATGACCATTATTTACGGGTAGTTCCTACCACGCTTCCTCCTTTGGTTCAAGACGATTTCATCAAGATTATCTCGTTAAAATTGGCTAAGTAGTGATTATTTAGTCTTTACTACACGCGCTAACAGAACTAATTAGAATGGACACTGGATATTCGATTATGCTGTCACAATCATTGAACTAGAATGTGCCTAGAATGTTGTACGCACTACCAGGACAATATAGAACATTTAAATAACGCTGGATGTCTATAAACTACACTGGATTTATCGCACCTACACATCCTCAATCTGAACAAAATGGATACTTATCTTACGACAATTACACTGAATCATGAATTTATCCTTACTTTATCGTTCATGTACGCATTCCAAGCCCTTAGACAAATTTTACCATAAATTTTACCATATTCATCAGATTACACGCTAAAACCCTAGAAATCATCCGTCAGTTCGTTGTCCATACGGTGTGACCAATTTCTAAATTATCAAAAATATGTGGGTAAAACTTCATGACATTGGTAAATACATGGAGGGTTGTTGGATAAAATAATTCACAAAGATTTTAATAGAATGAAAAGATCTGACCTCAAAATGACGTCTTCCTCGACTCCTCGTTGCTCTGCAGCTGCATCTTGAATCACTTAAATTAGTGCTAGTCTCATAGCGCGGACTAGTATGTAATGTCGTACACTTATCGCCAAGAGACCAGACTCAATCTCTTTCCCAAATGCAATAGATATAGAATATCTATTCATTTCTATCCCCAGAAGTCTTAGAAGCGATAAATGCTTGAGTAAAATGTGTGTGTATCCCTCTGAATAGAATCTGGCCAGGATTCTAGACAAAGGCGTATAATAAAATAAATACATATATATAATAAATAATTGTAGGGGTAGGTGTATTGTGCAGGTACCTAAGATACTCACATGTCGACGGTCGAAACGCGCACTAGGTGATACCGACCACTCAGAGAATGAGCAGAGTTACGTTACTGTTGAAAATTCGGCAAACCAAAGAGGACGAGAATCCCACACTCTCGTTTTTATAACCTTTTCCTAAACCACCTCCCATATCCGTATCATTCGTTCTTTTCCCGTAAAACCCATTCTATAATCTAGCAACACCGATCTACACTCTTTCCCACTTCCAACAATTCCAATAAATAACTTTAAATCTTAATTATGTAATCTAAACATACAGAACCCATTCAAATGTACCTAAATTCTAAATAAAATTAATAAATATAAATAAGTGGTTTAGAATACCTCATTATCTTTCTCTAATAAAATTAATATTTATAAATAAGTGTTTTTGGAATATTCTAGTACGATCTCTAAAGAATTGTGAAAGTCCAACGTTATATCAATTAATATACTATTTATCTAAATTTAGTGCCAAGAAATTTCATTCATACATGTATATTATTTCTAATAATAATAACTTGATATAAACCTAACTGATATGTATTTCAACCACTTCTAAAAATATAAGGCTCTATGATGTATTCTAACAATACAATATTGTAACATTTTAATCTGTATTGAAGTTATTAATTTTGGTAATCTAAATTTTCTATCTAAATTAATGTTTATCTGGCTTCTACCTATTATTCTGATATCTACATAGTTTCTACTTATAAGAACTTGTCATTCTTCATCATGGGACACCTCAATTTGAAGGAACAATTGTAATGAATTGTTAAAATTTTGGTAAATTAATCTTTATTTTCTACCACTAAACTCCTAATATTTCCTACTTCCCTGCTATATTCTACTTTATATGTAGTCTACATTCCTCAGATATGTTAGTACTTCTTAATAATTACAGGCATTAGCATAGTTTTAACAGATTGAATTTTCACTAAGTTACTGGACCAATATTTTTAAGTATAATGTGAATTTCTCAATTCATAAGCAAACTCATGTTTATAACTAACAGTGATACCTCATGAACTCATAAGGGTAGAATTTATCTCATTTTTAGCATATTCTTTTGGTTAAATGTGAAATTTCAAGATATTTTTATAGCTTACTTATCCTGAATTTTGAATGTTTGGGATTCAATGTTTCTAATACATAACTTAATTTGTACTTGGTATTCTAATTGATAATACATAGTATATATTTACTTATTTAATAGATACATACATCAATCATAACTTGTATTCAAAATTATACCTAGGGTCTAAGTTTGACTAAATTGACTGTCTTTTCTATTCAATATTTTCATATTTTTGACCATAACTTTATTATTAATTGGAATTTTAATGTTATATTTTGAATAGTAGTCGTAGGTACTGGCACAATCAATATTCTAACATCAATTATTGCCAATCTATCAATAATTTGAAATCCAACATAAACCTTAATTCCCTTCCTAAACTAATATATGTATTTCCAGATTTATGAATTCTACTTATACATTGGCTATAAAGTGACAACTAATGAACCAATCACCCCTAAGGTACTGTGTCTTACTTATACTTACGTTTAATAACTAGACATGCTGAAAATAAGTAAATTATTAAAATTTAATAAATTAATTCATTTAAAATTTATAATTAGCGCCATCTAGTGATAATAGGATGAACTAAGTACTATTTGCTTAGAGAATATAGTGTATCCGACATTGATTTTTAAATGTAATTGTTAATTGCCAGCAGATGGCAGTTATAAATAATTTTTATCATATCAAAATGAGATTTATTCAATTTAGAATGATATTTTTTTAAAGGGGAATTAAAACAATCGAATCTTATTATTCTTTATTTTATGTTTCCAATTTGAAGGTCTTCTTCAAGAAGAATTAGCGTTGCAGACATAAATTTATCATACGGATCTACTCGTGTGAGAAGAGATCCGTTACATACTCATACCCCTGCCTTGGTGGCGCAGGGGTATGAGTATGCGACTGCCGTTCCTAAGGTCCCGGGTTCAATTCCCGGTGATCCACAAATTTGTTTCAGGGATTGGTTATTTTCTATTTCTCTATATTTAGTATGTATTTAGAAATATATAAGTATGTTTACAGAACGACTCGATACAAAACTTTATACCAACCCGTCTATGGGGAGGACTATTCCCAGCTTCAAATGCACCCATTTGATGATGATGACGATTAAGTTTAATATTTAAAATTGTCCATCTAAATTCGATTACTCGTGTATTGTAAAGTGCACAGAAATACAGTTTATTGATGAAAGCACCGGTTATTTGGCTGTGTCATGAATAAAGCATATTGTACCGAGTTCAATTTGCTGATGGTTTAACTGTGACGCTAATGTGTTCTGATCGAAAACTGGTGTAAAATGTGTTTATACATAGGTATTATGCGTGTGATTATCAACTAGCACATACATATGACCTAAATAAGGTATAAATCTTCTAAAGTAAGGCCATTAAGACGAAATATTTTGGTCAACAAACGAACCGAGTTATTGCTATATCGAGCGATTATTATCGCTGTCCTTATCACTCGTACGCAGTAGTCATGTAAGTTAGTCTACCTGAGCTGTCGTTGTGTGCTTCATGGTACAGGAAAACATTTAGTACCGTAGTTCTCTACATTTCATACATGTCATAAATACGTCTGATACGGACTCTTCCAATGAATTTTCTTTGTCTAATACAGACGACAGCGATGAGAATAGGGAATTAAAAATATGTGTAATAATTTATTCTAATAAAAATGGTTTTAAACCCCTAAATTGTTTATATCGTTTCGCTGGCCTTAAATACATATACACAATCGCGTTAGTTTCTACAAATGCGTATGTACTTGTACTTGTACAACTATGTACCGATGTTATACAAGTACCGACTAAGTCAAATGTCAAGATTGTATCCCTATAATATAATTTATAGCGTTAGTATTATCCGATTATAGGAAAGGAGCGCTTTGTATTATTTTATCTATTGGTTCATTAACTTTCTAATTTAATAGCCTAGCTTTGTTTACTCAAGTTCTTCACTAAACAAACTGTCCGGAATACAACCACAAAGTTTTATGGTCATTATTATTTGCGGAAAGCGTTCTTAAGCATCGTAAAATATTTTTGTGACAGATAGACTATAAATTTAATTATTGGTAAATAAACTACTGTGTAAAAGTTACAGATGAATACGATTGGCTATAAAATAAAGTAGGTAGCTAATATTACACTTTTCTTTTGTACTAGTACGGTGTCTTGCGCGGTGCTTCGCATCGCACCACGTCATAGGTTTTGGCCTCTAACTTTTGACTCCTTAGGGCTAGGTTAAATTTTCGATTTTTTGGCTTGCCTCCAGATCGAGGGATATCCATAGAGGGGTCAACCATCATTGGAGCATAAGCAGTTTTCGAGAGCTAA
Source organism: Nudaria mundana (assembly GCA_963556515.1). NCBI lineage: Eukaryota > Metazoa > Arthropoda > Insecta > Lepidoptera > Erebidae > Nudaria > Nudaria mundana. Next base: position 6,358,806 of record OY748295.1, on the reverse strand, counting down.
GGGGGGGACAAAAATTACATTCCCCATTTCTATATATAGATTAGAAGGCGGCCGCCCCTACGTCCATTACCGGGCGTCTCTGGTATCCACCAGGAGGTATTTCCAGTGGCACCCGGCGGACTTTGGCCACCTGTGTGGCCTCTTCGGGGGTTTGGTCGGGATGACGATCCCGCGTCGGTGAGTGAATCTTGTTGCGTGCTGCGGAGCCTCAGTCCCGTGATAGTTAGAAAGTAAATTGAACGGTGGATTTTATTAACAATAAGAATTACAACATATTATTATGTAATTAAATACTACTTTTTTGCCGCTGTGGACGGAACCCTTGGTGCGCGAATCCGACTCGCAATTGGCCGGTTTTTCTAAATACCCGCGATCCGCGTGACATAATTTTCTTGTTCTCAAATACACTTTATCGGGACAAAAAGTAACCTATAAGTCATTAGTTAATTACGATGTATGGGAATAATAATGTTTTATTGTAAAGTTTCATTCAATCATTTGAGAGTCCGCAGAATTTCACTTGCTACGATCTACAGGTACCTATGAAAGTTGAAGTACGTACGTATTCTCTAACATACGCGTTTTTTATCTAGCCTTTTTTCAAAACATCTACAATTTGGTCGCAATAGTAAATATACCAGAATATACCTATTCTATTACCCTTGATTGGCTACTGACTTAGGTATTCATTTGAATTCGCTTCATAAATCTGTTTGGTAATGTACTTAGTACCATTATATACCTACCTCTAAGGAATTGTGAAGTAAAGTAACATTTATATCATTCACCCATTTATCCTGAGGGTGTGATGTTGAATTTGTCATCAATATTTCAATTCGTTGCCAGATGTCGCTTACCGATCCCCAGAACAGTTCTAATTGAGTTTTGATCCCCTTAATGTGACTTAGAAATGTTTACCAGATTATGTTCTTATGGGAATATAATAATATTTTATGAGATAGTTTAAATCTTCATCACATTCCTTGACATTAATAATTAGCTTATTAATATGCACTCAGACAGCAAATTTATAATTAATTAAAGTAGGTACTAAGTATTTTCTTACCTCAAAATATACTTATTAGTATTAGTAGTATACAGAATGAATTTTTGAAAAGGGCTTCGATGGCCAAATACGAAACTATAAGGAATAGCGAAAAATGCTCCAAGAAGTCACGAGCCCGATTTTGATGAAACTTAAAACCTCATCATTAGATTTTTGGAAAACCAATAATCCTAGCTGAGAATCGAACCCGTTGATTTAAAAAAAACCAAACCCTTTATTATTATACCATACGATAGTGTCGCTGTTAAGGATCAAATTCTGCGAAGTAATGATATACGGCAAATTTAAGGAAAATTTGGAATTTTAATAAAATTCATATTTCATGTACCTAAATTTTATATCATAATTTGTTTCGTTCGAAATCCCAGAAAAGATCGTAACTATTCCGTGTTTTAAATTATGTTCTGAATGATTCTGGCGGGCTGGGAAAATTTTAAAGTAGAACATAATCTTGCTTTTTATTTCGTACCATCCTTGAGGTCTCGAATCCAGATATGTATTGAAAACAATGGTCTACATTTTGAACAATTAATCAGTAAACGTAAGAAAAATAAAATGTATTTTGTTAAAGGATGAGCTCTTTCCTTTAGTTTGCCGTATGTCATTACCTCCCAGAATAAGATCCTTAATAGCAACACTCTCGTATGATGTAATAATATAGGGTGTGTATTTTTTTAAATAAATGGGTTCTATTCCCAGCTAGGATTATTGGTTTTTCAAAACTCTAATGATGAGGTTTTAAGTTTCACCAAAATCGGGCTCGTGACTCCTTTGAGCATTTTTCGCTATTCCTTATAGTTTCGGCTTTGGAAATTCAAGCCCTTTTCAAAAATTCAATCTGTATAGTATTTTTATCTTCATAAGTACCAAAATTCACTTGATTTTGCATGATTCCTGATCAAACAGAAAGAAAACCTCTAAAAAGGAGAAAAATAATCTCTTTTTCGTATATAATTTATGCTTTCGATTGTCGGCACTTGGTGGAACTTATAGTAATACATTTTTGGAAAAATCTCACTTTTACACCATTCCACAAATATTTTATTTTCTGTACCCTTACCGGTTTCGCCTTATGGCATTATCAGAGGTGTTCACTCATACTCAATTTACACCATGAATCTGAAAACTGAGTTCAATGTCAGTTCAATGTCATAATATTAGCGAAATGTGTTCTAAAAGTATAAATAAATAAAAGTAGTAGAAAATGTGTTACAAAAGTGAATTAATGGTGTAAATTGAGTATGAGTGAACACCTCTGATGATGCCTTAAGGCGAAACCGGTAAGGGTACAGAAAATAAAATATTTGTGGAATGGTGTACAACTGAGTTTTTTCCAAAAAATGTATTACCTCTTTTTTCGATTGACTCTCTACTAGTTAATAGAGGAAAAACGCTAAGCAATTTGTTAACAATGGTAAACAAATAAAACAGTAAATCCTTCCTAGCCATTATGTTTTCCACCGGATGCGCTTTGGTAAATACGTCACGGAATTGCACAATTTGATTCCCCTCGCCCTATTTTACTATCTGATAAGTAAATGTACGACTCAGCGCCAATGATGGTAGATGATATTTGTGTTACACTTGCGTGTTCCTTCTCTTTCGCAAATCAAAAATCAAATTAACAGTTTCACAATCATAATACTGGCATTTTTAGGCAAAAAAAAATTTACTGATAGCACTAAGTAATACTATTCGTATTAGTACTATTCGGCCTACATTTTTATGTTTACTAGAGCCTTGCCAATCGCTATGGTACAAGATTGGTTGAATTGATCATCTTAAGATCTTTGTGGGACCCGCTTTCAACAACTCTCTGAGGGAAAAGATTTCGCCGAAATAGAACTTTGTTTTTTACCTAAAACGTGAACAATAGAATAACAACACCTTCTATTTGTTGAATACATTTGCCAGTACGTATTTGGAGCTGTTTCTACACAATTAAATTTAATTAATACGAACAGTTCGCGACTCGTACGCGCTAATAGTCTGAACACGTCTGTTTTCACAAAGAGATAAATATACTGACGTTGTTTGTGTTCTAGTCTAATGCCTGCGCTATAGATTATATGGATGCTATACTATAAAACCTCATGATTAACCTTTAGCATTAAACCGTTCACGAGGGGGTTGGCTAAATATTTTCAACACACAATCACATTTGATCATTACATGCAATAACTGAATATGAACTTACATAGATAAAGACTATGTTTTAAATTTATACCCGTATAATATAAATAGAACGAACGAAAGAAACTATAAACATAACTAATGTCATCTTTACCATCAAAAAACTATTCCGAAGCGAATTTTTCAAATAATTCTCAGTATGCTGAATCGTTTGCAACAACTCTAAAAAATCTTTACGAATAAATTATTGTTTTCTATGTAGTACAATACCTACAATATTAAAAACAAAATTTCTGAACAATATTTCAAGACTCGAAGCCTACCGTACGTACCATTGTTGTTAAAGGAAATCATTATTTTAAGCACAGGTTGTACCAAATGTTCGATGAAAAACTGTTTTGAACACGATTAAAACGAAAAGAAAATACCGCTTGTTCTACTTCTTTTGTATTTAAATTTTCTGTATGAACCTACTAAGAACCTGCGCACTGTGCCCTCATAGACTAAGGCCGGGTTTCCACTGACGCGGAGCGGGGCGGAGAGGAGCTTAGCGGTGCATGAATTGACCAATCACTATACTCGAAATCTCCGCTCTGCTTCAATGGAAACAGCACGAGCGGGGTGGAGCAGAGCTGAGCGGATATTCATAATAAAAAAAAAGCGAGGCGATGCGGTGCGGATTACCACCCCAGCTTCCCGCTCACATTCGTGACATGATCGAGGAGAAGAGAAGACTGCGCAGGCAATGGCAGTCCAGCAGATGCCCGACCATGAAGACCCGGCTCAACGCTCTGGCAGCCAGGATTTCGAGCGAACTGGCGACAGTTTCGAACGAATCCTGGCAACGTTTCATCGAGCGAGCCGGCGAGGACTGGACGGGTATCCACCGCCTATGCCGCCGCCTCTCGGGGACCCCAGCGCCAATCCGCCCCCTCAGTGCCAGTGACGGAACCCCCCGTTACCGTGCCGAGGACAGGGCGGAGATTTTCGCTGACTCCCTGGAGGCGCAGTTCACACCGAACCCCGACCCAGACACACAGCACGCAGCTGCCGTCTGGCAGCACCTCCGAAGATACTTCGAGAGCCCGATAGCTCCCACCGAGGACCCAGAGGTGTTCTCCCCCGGACGGATCCAGAGGATGATTCGCCGCACGAAGCTCCGGAAGGCCCCCGGTCCGGATCGAGTCACTAACGAAGCCCTGCGTCACCTGCCACCGCGCTCCATCGCGGCGGTGACGTGACTATTCAACGGGATTCTCCGTACCGGGCACTTCCCCACTTCATGGAGACTCGGGCGAGTCATTCTCCTGCCGAAACCCGGCAAGAACACCATGCTACCTGGGAGCTATCGCCCCATCACGATGCTGTCCACGATCTCGAAGGTCTTCGAGAAGCTGCTGCTGCTGCACATGATGCCCCACCTTCAGCCACGCGACGAACAGTTCGGTTTCCGTGCCGAGCACTCCACCACACCGCAAGTCACGAGAGTGACGCACCACCTCACTGCAACTCGCAACAAGCGTGAGTGTGCAGTCATGGTGCTGCTCGACATGGAGAAGGCGTTCGATCGTGTCTGGCACATCGGCCTGCTGTACAAGCTGTCCACGTCCACTATTCCACGTCGAATAGTTAGGACTGTGGCCACCTTCCTGCAGGACAGGCGCTTTCAAGTGGCAGTTGAAGACGTCCTGTCTACGGAGCGACCCATCTGTGCCGGTGTGCCCCAGAGGAGCTGCCTATCGCCCGTGTGCTACAGTAGGTACACGGACGATATTCCAGTTGCTGATGGCGCCATGCTGGCGCTGTACGCCGACGATGCCGCATACATCACCACATCGCTCAACGGCGCCCATGCGGTGTCGAAGATGCAACGAGCACTGGATGCACTCCCCACCTGGCTGAAGGACTGGAGACTGAAGGTCAACGTGGCGAAGACTCAGGCAATTCTCGTGGGAAGCGGGGCACCGCCGCCGCCCCCGCTGAAGCTGTTGGGACAACCCGTCAAGTGGTCCGCTACGGTGAAATACCTCGGCGTGACCATCGACCGGAGCCTCACCATGCAGCCCCACGTGAAGAATGTGGTCGCGCAGGCGCGCACCACGCGAAGCCTCCTGCACCATATTCTGGCGTCACACATGACCACATTCGCCGCCTGAGCACCACGATGTTCGAGCGGGCCGACGGAACGCAAACCCGCAGCCTGCGGGACATTGCGCCATACCATCGGCGACCGCCGGACAAGAAGGGCCTGCCACGTGACCTCGTCTCCAAGGGCACCCCCCTGACTTGACACCGCTCCTCGCCCTCGGTCCGCGTGGACGACTACGGACTCGGTGCGGTTTACAACAAGCATTGGGGTGCGGAGCGGAGGACAGCGGGGCGGTGCTGTGTGGAGGACAGCGGGGTGGTGTGGAGGACAGCGAGGATGTGTGGACGAACGGGAGAGCGGAGAATTTGAGGAGTTGAAAATTCTCCATTCACAGAATAGTACTTTATAATTATATTGTCGTATCCAGAATCTATGTTTTCTCTTTGAATCCAAACAAGTCGCAACGGTCAATGCTACGTCATCTGACTCATTATCTTCGTCTTCAAGTAGAGAAATATATAAAATGATTGCTTTTTTCTTTTTAAACGACAACATGACGTATGGTCTTTATGAGAGATTGAGTGTAACTGAGCGCAAAAATGCGCGATTCCAAAAGTATGCTCTGCTCCGCTTCATTCCGCTCCGCTTCTGCGAAAACACTGACCACTTTTTATCGCTCTTCACCGCTCCTCTCCGCCCAGCTCCGCTTCAGTGGAAACACTGATCACTTTTCACTGCTTTTCACCGCTCCTCTCCGCCCAGCTCCGCGTCACTGGAAACGCGGCCTAAGACTAGGCTCTGACAATACTGCTTTAATATTACTTGGTTTCTCTGAAATTAAATAAAAACAAAACTCCTCCTTAACAGTTGGGTGAAAATATAAAGTTTTAAATTTCCGTTCAAGTTCCGTTGGTACCATGTGATAGGGACAAGGGAGTGGCCCTTGTCCCTATCACATTGTACCAACGTAATTAAGAAATAAATAAGAAGTAAAACGAACCTTTGTAATATGTGTGTTCTAAGTTTGAATCGTGCTGTAGGTAAACAATGAAAATAATTTAATTTAACCACAACCATTCTCAACATATTCCTTGCCAAAACGTAAGACATTCAATTATGAAGTCGCATGATAGATGGCCTTTTTGAAAATAGTGTTGGCAATTCTGCGAGGGCGTCTTACTTGAATCGTGCATAGGCGACGGCCTATCACCATGATTTGCTATTTACCGGGATTGCAATTGAAAAAAAATAATATTCTATTAATTTTTTGGTATAATATACGACCGTGAATTCGAAGATTTTGATAAAATTAGGTTAAAGGTAGTTTCAAGCTACAAGCATATTATTATAAAATATATATATGTGGGTCACCACAGCTTATAATGGCAGTTTTTTTTTATTTCCGCGGACTATGGCCGCGGCTGCTTGTGCTTAACGTCCGTTGCCGGGCGTCTCTGGTTACAAGCAGAACGTATTTCCAGTGGCGCCCGGCGGACCTTGACCACCTCTGTGGTCTCTGCGGGGGCTGGGTCGGGATGAGAATCCCGCGTCGTTGGGGCAGGGTTTCATCCCGCGTCAGTGAGTGAATCTGGTTGCGTGCTATGAGGCAAAGGCCCCGCAGCACGCAACCCTTCTAGCCTGCTTCTGTAAGGACGACGGGTGGCGATCCCGCCGTCCTCAGGCCCCGATCATGGAGGTCGATGGTCTTGGGCGTAGATGAGTCTGCGGCGCCCTCGCCGCTGACTACGGAACTCGACGGGGATAATGGCACAGTAAGCTACAGTGATCCACAGCCCTACCCCGTTAGTTTTTTCCGTTCTTGTGGCCATCATGAACGTGCCCGTGCACTTTATTAAAACCATGATATTCCTAAGACATTCGGTAAAACTATTTGGATACAGATATAATTAATGATGAACAATGTATTTATTAGAATACTGATTAATTATCATGTTCAAGAGGTTTAAAACTGTGTTCTTGGAATGACTTGGGATTACGATACCACTAAATTAAACACGGTTTAAACCTAGATCGGTTTGATGACACCAGAAGTTTAAAATTTTAAAATATGTCTTAAAATTCGACATTTACTACGTTACCACAAAACGAATGGATGTATTAAGGTCGGTGTTCAGGATTCGAGAGTCGTAGCTAACGTCTTACGGACCGTTGCACACAGACACGATGCACTGCACAATTCTAGTTTATTATACCAGTAGACTATCATAGAGATTCATTTCGCCCAACAACTGAACTATAGCGGAATTCATAGGTATTCCGTATGAACTCTCCGTGCGCTGGTTTCACATCTCCGTGCGCTGGTGATATGGCAAGAATTTACATAATTTTAGGTATACCTACACTAATTTGATCTATCGATTCTATATTTTTTTCAAAACATTATAATTATTATAAACGCCCAGGATAAAATGTATGCTAGGAGGTTTACGCAAATGCTTCCAGTATTAAAGTGGCAAAGATCTGTTAATGTGACTTGGACTGGATTATTCAGTTTTTAAGCAGCATTCGCACAATTTCCATTTCAAGAATTGAATGAAAACAACCTTATAGATTTCAATATATCCGGGTACCCCAATGAAGTATACGTATATGTATAAAACAGTATTAAATTTTCCAAGTCGACGATTTTAGTGGCAAAAACAATTCAATTACAAAAATATTTCGTATCGTCTTGGGGAACAAAATTATAAACTGCGTTATTATTTCCTCTGTTAATTTCACACTTTTTTGGCTCCCCGATATTTATGGACTTTAGGGGAGTCCCCTTAGGAATTTATTCCACCTGTAGGTATTTGTAGAGATATATTAAACGTCAGGGGAAGGGGGGACTAAGCTGGTTCAGACCACAATCGGATCGTGTTTTACTTTTATCTCCTTGCAGTGACGTTAATCTTTTGCTGTTCTACAGCTCTACTAGTTTAAAGCTTTTTCTTGAAATGTTGAAATGCCACATTACTTTTGTAGGAATGTGTATTTTGCAATATCATTTAATACCTTATTATTTAATATAAGGTATTAAATTATATTCGAGTTTCTACTATCTACCAACTAGTATGTAGAAACTGTCGTAAAAACGTGTCTGTTATCTATCTATCGTATCGTATCTCTATTATAAATTATAAATTTATAATAATTTGTACTCAGGAAGATTTTGAACTCGTACGGGGATTAAATTGAGTCAGTCTATACACCGTGAAAGCTATCATAATGTCGAAATTATCACCCAAGAAATATCTTTCCAGAAATGGATGACAATAGCTACACTAGGTCTTTCTACGTGTCCAATCCAACATTGCCTTTGGCATTCTGTTGATTCACCGAGCTGTGAAACCATGCTGTTCACGTACAACTGTCCCGCCCCACGGTCTAGACAGTACTGACAGTAATATGGAGGGTTGTTGATGTGATATTAACAATTTTAAATATCGAACAGTCTATGGGGAATATTGTATTGGTTTTTGGGGTTGAGAAGTATTCATTGTTGGGAACTTGTGAAGTAAGATTTTAATAGCTTCTTTAGAGATGGTGTGGTGTTGTTTGTTCTGTACTACATTAAATGAGTGTGGTTTATTTGACATCTGTGAGAGGTAATAATAAAACAAATCCATATTTATTGAAGAACTGTATTGAATTTTTTTTTTTTGTTTAGTTAGAGGTCTTACATTTGGGGAGAGGTGACTATATCGAAAAATAAGCTTTATAGTTTCATTTTAAATCCTTACAATTTTAAAAATTACTTTCGAATGACTACTAATTAGGTACTCTGTAATCACGTTATAGTTTCTGGAACTGCACGAATGCGTGTGTCACGTGAAGTGACACACGCATTTCATTTCATTTCATTCAAGAACTTATCGCTGGCTAGTCACCGTATGTCAGATTAGAACCAACTGAAGTATGACATTACTTAATCTACCTATGTGTCCAGCAACGAATGTGCTAATGTATTTTCATTTCCAAAGACACATAACTTGTTCCATCGTCTTCCCAAGGTTAAAGAGGCTTACTTTCTGGTTCTTTGCTGAAAGGCAATCCGAGCTCTCTAGTCGTTTAAATAACCACTACGCATAACGACTTTTCCAATGATCTTGGTCTATGTGTCTTCTTGGACTTCATTTTACTGAATAAATGTATACTGTTTTTAAGCTAATCAAAGAATGATATTACCTCTATGCAATGTGGTCGTATTTCACAGCATCAGAATCTATTTAAGTTTACGACCAACTACCAACTTATATGCGAGGATGAAGCTTATTTTCTTTGTAATTTAAAATTTCCCAACTGCACGTGCTAGTTACTCTAACTTTGTTCTACGTCTCTTCCTTCTTTAATAAGTTGTTTTAGTAGACATTATACTTTATGTAATTTTGTTTTAAAATTGTGAAGTATATCCATAATCATAACATAGTATAAAAAAGTCGCCCGTTCCATATGTATGCTTAGGTCTATAAAACTACGCAACGAAGATGCGGTTTTCATTAATGGATAGAGTGATTCGCGAGGAAGGTTTTTGGGTATTAGTAATTTTCTGATCTGATATACCTATTGAAGGGGATGAGGGCAAATCATCGTCATAATTACCGGTAGTAAAGTTATCAACTTGATGGTAACTATAGGTCCGTTCAGGTAAACCATGTCATGTAAACCTACCATCAATCTTGAGTCATTCGTTAACTGCACGCATAGTGTTACAAAAGCGGGTTTAATATCATCGTTATAGCGATGCTTATACATTATTGTGATATTAATAAAAAGTTTAATTACACACTGTAAACAAAGAATTTTAAATGAATTTAAAAAAATATTAACATAATTATGAAACGATTTTTTAAACAAATTTACTGCAAGTGTAAAAATTTTGTCCCAAATTATAGAGTCGTCACATACAGTCAAGCAAATATGAGTAAGTGAAAGATCCGTCATATGCCTCTGGCTATAACTTCACTGAAACTTGTGAAATACACGGTTGAAAACGTCTGTTTAAAACCAACGTACTCGTATAGCCAACAAAGCGCTCGGTTTAATACCACTTTACACCCGCGTTTGCAATCGTGTTGTTGTTGCGAAGTATCTTTTATTCATACTTATTCTAGAGACTACTAATATGGCTTTTGTACCCCAAAGCCACAAAGTTTCACTGGGCTACCTAGGCTACCTCTTACAATAACTATTATTAAACAAAATAATATTTCCCTCACGTATCCCACTTCCAAACTTAGGAAATGACCTGCAATTTTTCAATCCGTTCGACGTCTTAAAATTTATTGTTTCAATTTGAACCCATTGAAAACTTTTAGAGTATTCGTTTGCGAGGAGTATCCTAGTTTGTATTTATTTGTGTAAAAATTTCAGGAATATAAAATATTCTACCTACAAGCAGATTCGCAGGTTTCAAGGTCAACCTTCTCGTGTCGATAGAAGTTTCTTTTTACCATTAGTTAAAGATATTATAACCTTTTTCTTCCGCTGTCCGCTAGGCGTATAGTTACGCTATTCACCATGTCCTCACCATCTTTAAGGGCTCGTAGCGGCTTTGTCTCGCGTCTAGACTCGTAATCCATTATTACAGACACCTTCAAGTCAGGAAGTAGGGACGCCATTCTTCTGTACAACACTTTAAATATTTAAAGTAGTGATAAATGTTACATATTTATCCATCGTTATCTAGACGTAAATGAAGTTTCTATTTTTCTTTAAGTAAAAATACATTCACGACGAAACTTTAAATGTTAAATTATGAAAAACAGAACTCGCAAAATAGGGAACTGAAATCAAGTCACCCTTACTTGATTTCAGTTCCCTATTTTGAACTGAAATCAAGTATTCGCTAGTATACTTATCAATAAAAGAAAACATGATCGAATAACAGAACCACTCATTAAAAAATTATATACACAATGCAACGTATTGTTCTCAAAGCATTCAGACCCCACACTGGAAAATTTAAAATAATCGAAGGGGTGAGCAGTGTGCACCCATTTCAATACAGCTTTTTATGGGACAATATCGGTTGTTCTGCGCAGAATAAGCACCCATTATTGTACCTAATAACTTACTAGGGCGACAGTAAGGGAGGCTTTTGATCATCAAATCAGATTATCATAATACAACTACGATGATTGCTCTAGAATTGAGTATTTTAATGTAGTTTGTTTAAATATAGCTTGACGTTTTTTTCATTCAGTGAGGACACTAAGGGTCTACGTAATTTATGGTTCTCGATGATAAAATTTCCCTAATGGATATTGTTCACGAGACAGACCGGTCTATTTTATGTGCATTACGTGTACATGTCCTTGACATTTTTGGGGGAGTAAAACGTTACTTTTTCCATTTCATTCTTTATGTTAGAATAAAATTGACTTTTGTGATACTAAAAACTTACCTGCGTATTAATTAACATGAGATTGCAATAGCACCAGCTGCGCAAGTGACGATACCTAGTGACATAGATAAAATATGACTTTGTTCTGCATGCCTTCGAGCATGTTTACTACATGTTAGTATTCGAATATTTTTCTTTCCTTCACTCTCACAAAACCACGTTTATATTCCCGAGTGAGGACATGAGCGTTTCTATGCCTACATTTACCAGTCTCTTTGTAGGTCCCACTTGATAGAGGGCGAGTATGGTTGCCGTAACCGTACATATTGGCGTATTACTGTTAGGTAGATTCAAAAAGCTTTGTCAATCAACAATAGGCATCCCCCAAAAGGGGTGGAGGGGGGGGATTCAGTGTACGGGTTGGTGCCCATAAAATATTAATTGTAGATCACATAAATATTGAACTCGACCCGGGATTCAAACCCGGGACCTAAGGAACGGTAGGCACATATGTATACATGCAGTGGCATGTATACATATGTGCCTACCGTTCCTTATCCTAGTCCTAGTAATCCTAGTCCAGTAGTCCTAGTAATTACCTCGGTAGCGCAGTGGCGCTACCGAGGTAATTACTTTCTCTATGTGTGTTGTCAAATATTACACAAGTAGCGTTTAAGGCATACACTAGAAGATCTTCAGTAGAGCGGCGTTGGCGAAACCCGTATTGCCGATCACTTAGGAGGTCATTATATATTCTAATTTTATGAAGAACATACAACATTCTCTTTAGAAATTCTCTCTATCCCCGACGGGTTAGGCAGAGGTGATTCCACACATAACAGACAGAGTTTGCCATTCATTTTATTGGTCGCACAGGGGGCATGCCAAGCAAAACTCTAACAACCAGGACAGATTACTTACCAATAAAAAAACACTACTATCAGGGAGTTTATTATGTTCCTAGTCCGTTAATCGATAGGGTCACCCCTTGGAGGTGAGGTGACTTGAGTTCCTAAGAACTTAATAGGAACCCTATTGCACCCCAATTTTATGAAGAATGATACAAACAATTTATTTTCACTTCGCATCCCGAGTGCAACTCACGTAGCTTGCCTAATATAAGCTGTATAGATGAGACTCACGTAGGTAACTAATTTAACACATTGTCAAGACCCTTCACCGGTCTATAGTAACCGTAGCACCTACTCTTCTAAGAAATTGAAAGATTCAAAGATATTTAGGTATCCAACATTTTTTTTTTTTTTTTTTTTTTTTTTTTTTTAATAAATATTTAGGTCGACAAATTGACGCCACTCGCCTGATGGTAAGCTGAGGCGACGTCTGGCAATTGAGGGCGACTCTCACAGTACACAGGAATACTATAAAGAGTGGCCCTCAACTTGACGACCCTGTAATGTGCCTCTTCACGCTTCGCTTAAAGAGCCCAGGGTTATATGTTGGAGAAAACACGTGCGCAGGCAGGGCGTTCCAAGCCACCATCGTTCGGCAGAGAAACGATCGTTTAAAACGCTCGGTTCTCGCGAAGACGGTTTCCACGGTATGAGGGTGACATCTCTGCCCGGCACGCGTTGTTCGGGATCGGAAGGGAGAGGGTGGGATCAGGTTGAAGAGCTCTTCAGAACACTCACCGTGGTAAATACGGTAGAACGCGGCCAAGGAAGCAATTGTTCGGCGCTGGGCTAGCGGCTCAAGGCTTCCCGTTACCTCCGGACAGTCTATAATGCGAACAGCGCGTCGCTAAACATAAGACTTTCACTTTTAATATTTATATTATAACTCGCGCTATAATATTATAACAGGCGTCCTGCAGCTTCACCTGCTTGACAAATTATACAAAAACCTTTCTCGAGAACCACTCTATCCATTGTTGAAAACCGCATCAAAATGCGTTGCGTAGTTTTAAACATCTAAGCTAATACGGATGGAAACGACTTTTTTTATAATATGTAGTGATAGTGCTACTGAGGTTATTGCTTGCAGCTTCACCCTCGTGAAATAGCCTGTTATTATGACAGTACTACTTCTAACTTTTTTACTACCTACCATAATTTTTATGACACAAAACATACTTAATTATTTTGCCTAGAGCTAAGCTTGACTTATCTTCGAAAATCGGAAGAAAATGCGCTCAATATCTTTTTTTTTTAGCGTACATACCTATGTTGTGTTTATTATTGTTCATCACCCACATAAATTTGTTTTTGGCAAATTTTGCTCAATATTATAGAAGAAGTTCAGCGAAGGGTTGTTTTTAAATTTGAGGCTGATTATAGTAAACATATTTACGCAGATATCCATACTCAACATCTATACACGATTAATTCGCTGTGAGGGCGCCGCAAACGTGACTAGGCGCAGGACCATAGACCTACATGATCGGGGCCTGAGGACGATGGATTAGCAACTCACTGTCCTTACAGAAGCAGGCTGGAAGGGCTGCGTGCGACGCGGGATAAAATCCGACCCTAAAGATGCGGGGTAACACCCGACCACCACGCAGCGGCCACACAGGTGGCCAAGGTCTGCCGGGCGCCACTGGGAATTCTTTCAGTGCTTACCGGAGGCGCTCGACAATGGACGTAGGTGCAACCGCTGCCTAGGTATTTATAAAAAAAAGCTTAATTAATTCATTTGATTGTAATCTTATGGGAGTTTTGTATTTAAGGCTAAGGTTAAACGACGAATAAATTTCGTTGTTGGCAGAATTTTTAATTAAGCTTATCTTGTATCAATTTAATGGGAATTTCGATGAAGAATAACGATAACTAACTTTAAATGTTTACACACTATTTCAAGTTTAGTAGATAACCATTATCACACATGAATCATCATACACCCACACAAATATTCATACACATACACAATTACGACTTTGTAGTTAAAGAGGTAGACAGAGGCGTCTATTACTACCTAATTTTGACGTTTTTTTAGGTCTTACGTCACGAGGGGCGAGGCTGTTTAATACCGTTTCCCGGAGTTTAAAGTAACTATATAGGTATTTATTGTATATTTTTGAGAGAGTATTGTTCTTCTGTCATCAGATTTGGACTCCTGCGATGTTGATAGAGCCTCTTGCACCTTATCTTAGCTTAGTTTGTGCTAGATAACTGGACGTTGTATGAGGATAACTTAATACACACTGAACTGACTGATTACACAAAGAATTTGTTAAACTGCATAAGCTTTCGTAACTTTTGCTTTAATAAGAATAGTTTTAAGTAATTTTGGGCGCATCTTACGAGCATTTGTAATGAAGTACAGCTTTCTCACTTCTAGTTATTACGTAGTCCACACACATACAGAGGGAAGAGTCTCCCTTCTGTTTGCGGGCGCTAAAACTACGCATACAAAGTAAAGATCCTGGATGAAGAGGGTTCGGTAAACGTTGATGACGATACTACTTGTTTACTGGGTGTATTGATCGATGAATCAAGTCTGCCTGGAGTTAAGATGGAAATTGCTACCACAATCTTCATTATAATAAAACACGAGAAATCGTGTCTATACAGTTAGTAAAATCAACAATAAATAATTGTTAGGGGCGATAAAAATATGTACCTATTAATAAAACAAAAAAAGTTTTTTATACCCTTCTTTCTGTCTATCTATCTGTATAGGTATATCTATAAATATACTGAACAGATTCCCGCGCCATTTTACAAAATATAGACTAAGCTTAACTTGGGACAACATTATAGGTAAACATTGGTTACCATATAATTATCCAAATATCGCCCTGTCTTCACGCTTCCCCATATTTCAAAATGACAGTGCAACAAGAGAATAGACGGTACACAGCGGCCCCTAGAAACCCCACAAAGTTGACTTCGTTTGAGGTGGAGTTCGCGAATATCCGCGGACTCCATGCAAACCTCGATACCGTCCACCATCACCTGGAGTCGGCACGGCCTTCTGTGATGTTCCTAACGGAGACACAGATACGCCGCCCTGACGACACGTCGTACCTCTGTTACCCGGGCTATATCATTGAAGAACAATTCCGCGATAAAGCCGGGGTGTGCGTGTTCGTTAGGGCGGATGTTTGCTGCCGCCGGTTGCGCTGTCTGGAGAACCCCTCCTACTCCGTCCTTTGGCTGCACGTGGATCATGGCTCCATGAGCCAGATCTACGTGTGCGTCTACCGCTCCCACACAGGGGACACTGGGACAACAAGGCTTTTCGAATACCTCAGCGAGATGGCTGACGATGCGCAGGTGCGGTTCCCGAACGCTGACCTGGTTTTCCTGGGGGAATTTAACGGTCATCACGTTGAGTGGCTGGGGTCCCTTAGGACCGATCATGCGGGACGAACCGCCCATGCATTCGCTCTCTCCCACGGGCTGACCCAGATGGTACGGGGGATCACCCGGATACCTGACAGGTCAGACCACACGCCCGCCTTGCTGGATCTACTGCTGACGAGTCGCCCAGCCGAGTACAGTGTGTCGGTACGCGCCCCACTGGGCACATCCGACCACTGTGTGGTGCACGCCAGCTTCCAAGTGCCACCGCCTGCTCGTGCTGAACAAATGACTCGACGACTATGGCACTACTCGTCGGCAGACTGGGACGGTCTCCGCGATTACTTTGCGTCCATCCCGTGGAGCCAGCGCTGCTTTGTAGGGAAGGCGCCTTCGGATAGCGCTGCTGCCATTGCTGGCGAGATCAGTCTAGGGATAGAATATTATATCCCTTTCACTGATGTCGCCAGCATCCGCAAAGCTCGCCCCTGGTTCGGGCGTGAATGTGCCGAGGCTGTCCAGAAAAAACAGTCGGCATATCGCGCCTGGGTCAGGGCTCGGGCGGCACGTGACCCGAACGTGAACCGCCTCAAAGCAGCGTACAATCGGGCCACTAGGTTCAGCAAGAGGGCCTTCAAGAGAGCGGATGCCCAGCGCGTCGCGCGGCTTGGTCAGGAGCTCACATCCCATCCCACGGGCAGCCGTGGATACTGGCAACTGGCCAAAGCCGTACAGTCAAATTTTTGTCAACCCTCGCTGCCACCACTGCGTTTTCCTGATGGATCACTGGCTCACAAAGCCCAAGAGAAGGCGGACATGCTCGCAGACCTCTTTGCGGCTAATTCCCGGGTCGATGACCGTGGCCTGCAGCCCCCCGCCATCGCCAACTGTGGCCACACTATGCCTGATATTGTTATCAGGCAATGTGATGTACGGGCAGTGCTGCGGTCACTCGACACGCGGAAAGCCAGTGGCCCTGACGGCATTCCGGCGGTGGTGCTACGAAAATGTGCTGCTGAGTTGTCTCCAGTATTAACGCGTCTGTACCGCCTGTCATACTCTACAGGCCTCGTGCCGGAGGCCTGGAAGGAGGCGAACGTACAACCGATCCCCAAGAAAGGGGATCGATCCGATCCAGGCAACTATCGACCCATAGCTGTCACCTCAGTCATTTGCAAGGTGTTCGAGCTTCTTATTAATAAGCAGCTCATGCGATACCTGGAGGATCACTCGCTAATCAATGATCGGCAATATGGCTTCAGGCCAAAACGATCAACGGGTGACCTCCTGGCATTCGTCACGCATGTATGGGGTGGGGCTATGGAAAAGTTTGGCGAGTCCTTGGCTATTAGCCTGGACATCGCCAAAGCTTTCGATAGGGTCTGGCATGCTTCGCTCCTTTCCAAGCTTCCGGCATATGGTCTACCTCCTCAACTGTGCAGCTGGATTGCCAGTTTTTTAAACGAGCGCCGAGTGCGGGTCCTCTGCGATGGCCAGGCTTCTCGCTTTTTGCAAGTGAATGCCGGGGTACCGCAGGGGTCCGTACTGTCACCAACTCTCTTTCTTCTGCATATCAATGATATGCTTTCCCTCGGGAACATTCATTGCTATGCAGATGACAGTACATTGCACGGGAGTTACTCGGTTCGTCCGACGGCGGGGCGATCTGTGATAGAGGAGGAGAGACGACATCTCGTGGGTGATCTCGACCGAAGCCTCGACAGTATCTCCCAATGGGGTGCCGAGAACTTGGTCGAGTTCAATGCCCACAAAACACAGGCGTGTGCATTTACAGCGAAAAAATCCCCTTTCCTTCCCCTACCCACTCTTCAGAATGCAATATTACCAATGAAGGACAATCTAGACATCCTTGGCATAGACGTTCGTCGAGAGCTCAATAACACAAAATACATTGAGAGATGTATTGGGCTAGCTTCGCGGAAACTAGGAATACTGAACAAGGTAAAGCGATTCTTTACACCGCACCAGAGGTGTCTGCTGTACAAAACCCAGATTAGACCCTGCGTTGAATACTGCTCTCACCTCTGGGACGGCTCCGCGAAGTATTTGCTGGACGCACTCGACGCTATGCAGCGACGCGCTGTTCGCATTATAGACTGTCCGGAGGTAACGGGAAGCCTTGAGCCGCTAGCCCAGCGCCGAACAATTGCTTCCTTGGCCGCGTTCTACCGTATTTACCACGGTGAGTGTTCTGAAGAGCTCTTCAACCTGATCCCACCCTCTCCCTTCCGATCCCGAACAACGCGTGCCGGGCAGAGATGTCACCCTCATACCGTGGAAACCGTCTTCGCGAGAACCGAGCGTTTTAAACGATCGTTTCTCTGCCGAACGATGGTGGCTTGGAACGCCCTGCCTGCGCACGTGTTTCCTCCTACATATAACCCTGGGCTCTTTAAGCGAAGCGTGAAGAGGCACATTACAGGGTCGTCAAGTTGAGGGCCACTCTCTATAGTATTCCTGTGTACTGTGAGAGTCGCCCTCAATTGCCAGACGTCGCCTCAGCTTACCATCAGGCGAGTGGCGTCAATTTGTCGACCTAAATATAAAAAAAAAAAAAAAAAAAAAAAAAAAAAAAAAAAATCAGATGGCAGGAAAAAAGGTATCCACATGCAACGGATGTGAGAGCGGCCGCGGCCCGAGGCCGCTCTCAAAATTAATTGAATTTAAAAAATTAAAATCGCGGAATTAAAATGTCATCAGCTAGTAAACAATAATACCTAATTCAAAAGTCTGTGACACATCACAGTTCACTCAGAGAAGTTTGTATAAAAAGATGAAAGAACTGTAAATAATACACAGCATATTTTATTAAAAAGATTTACTCTCTTTAACAACCGATTTCAAATTACCGAAATGGGACCAAATTGAAATTAGACCAGTTGGGATGCCTTCATTTCAAAATCGGTTCAGCGACCAGAGAAGGTTAAATTGAGAACCTTCTTCTTTCTTGGAAGTGGGTTGAAACCTTCATTTGTTTTTGTACTGAAGTAATAGTACCTATATCCCTATGCGAGATTTTATATAAAATGTGGTTGTTTCTAAATGTAAAATATAACGTGATGTGCAAGAACATACTAATAACAATATTAATACCATATTGGCGTCATCTTATACACCCGTTTCATTGGCACAATTAACCATAAGTATTAATACTGTTTCCCCCAATGTTTCTGCGCTATTTCTCTTTTACTTATTGCTTGGGGTGTACGGCTTGCTGTTTTATTGACACCGATTGTATGTAGTACGACACTTACGATTGTTATGGTTTATCGTTTCCACCCTAGATAGTGTTAGTGTTTCCAGGAGTAATTGCCACAGCGTCTACTGGTCGCCCCTCGAGTTACATTTTGTATGACTTGCTAGTATAATCAAGCAACAGACTAGTGGGCAATTTCTGAATTGAGAATTTTACGCTCATCCACTGATTACTGATAATTTTGACGTGCTCAACGAATACTTAACTTCAAATTCTCAAGTCAAAAACCGGCTGTAAGTATTTTACTAATAATGATAGGTTCTATCTCACGTTTCTGCCTATTGTCACAGAATAGGGAATTGTATATAAGTTCTTAGGAAATCTTGCAATTCATGTAAATATAATATTTTTATTTTTAGTACTTACTGACGTTCGTATGTATGCGTTATTTAATAACCGAAAAAAGAACAAGCTTTACATATTTCATTTCA
Source organism: Nudaria mundana (assembly GCA_963556515.1). Classification (NCBI taxonomy): domain Eukaryota; kingdom Metazoa; phylum Arthropoda; class Insecta; order Lepidoptera; family Erebidae; genus Nudaria; species Nudaria mundana. The sequence continues at coordinate 6,339,202 of OY748295.1, read as the reverse complement.
TTATAGAATAGATATTCGGTAGCTTATTTTAAGCTTAAGAGAGCACAGAGGGTTACAAAGAACTAAAAAAAAAAAAGAATGTTACAAAAAACAATATACTAAAAATATTTACGTTACAAAATATATAGCACATAGACCAGTTTGGATAATTTATTAATGACTAGCTGTACCGACAAATTTCGTACCGCCTCAAATAAAAAAAAACCTTTTAAACCCTTCCTGAACTCCTATGAATATTTAGATGAGATCATGAGACGAAATACAAGTCACCAAAACAAAAGATGTTAGGCTGAAATATCTTTTATTTCTTGGTTAAAAGTCTATTGAAAGGTGATGTTTATAATGGCAGTTCGTTCAACATGTCACTCGCCTAACAATCGCAAAAAATACGTGACGTCAGCTACAACTTGAAATTGTAAGTCAGTAAGGGTTGTCTCTTGTCTGTGACACGGCATGGACCATAGAGTTGAGATTGGGGCATTAACGTCATAATTGTTGGTCAAATCATGCTGATATATATTTTACTTTACTGACAACTCCTAACGTTCGAATTATGTTTTCTGTAAACATAAGAATGTGCTTTAATTGACGTCAGCGTGCAAGTTCTGTATGTAAGTAATATTCTCTATTCTGTGGTAATACATACAAACTGAAATTCCAGAACAGACTCCACGATAATTTAACATCCAAAACATTACAAGACGATAAAACAAATGTCTACAACCAACAACTCGCAATTAAAGCCCCAAAGATTAATCAGGAAACACCCAAGTAAGCGTTTAACCTTCCTAAATGACTGCAAAAGGTACTTCACTATAGTGATCTATTAACTTGATAGCAGATTGAGTTCCCTAATTTCTTGTACCTAGATACGACTCGTTAGTTGTGACCACAGAATGTTAGAAGGAGCTCGTTAAGGTTTGCATAAGAGTAAATTATAAGAGTAGTCAGAATTATTGTTATGGCAGGCACAAGATTTTTTATAATAGGTATGTCTTCTGCCGGGCGCCACTGGAAAGTCTTCCTAGTGCTAACCAGAGGTGCTCGGCAATGGACGTAGGTGCGTAAAAAAAGGTAGGTACGTCTAAAAAAATCATCTTTTTTTAACGACTTAAAAAAGGATGAGACTGTATTCGGGGCTGTTTTCTAAGTACATAGATACTATACAACCACGTATATTGTTTAGTATTATATTGCTTTAGTTTCCTATTGCTACGATCTTGGCATAATTCGGTATTACTTCTCCTTGTTAGGGAAAGCACGTAGGTTCGATTCTTGCCGGTGACATTTCAGTTTTTGTAATTTATAACTTCTATCTAAATATTTATATTTAACTTTAGTTTTTTTTTAGTTTTATAAGCTTTTATACATCCAACGAGCGGCGATAGGCTCGCCCCCATTTAATGGCCAACAAAGTGACTGACGAAACTTAGGCGTAATAAACGCCTCTGTCTTCCTCTTTCGGAGAAAAAGACGTGGTTTAGTAAGTGTGTGTTGAGTTCTGCGATCAACTACAGTACCTACCTGAGTAATGACAACTTAAACTGTCTTTAATATTAATTGATAAGTGACTGAATAAATGAAAAATACTTTATAATTTTTATTATTTTTATTACTTTATTTTTTCTTTATTACTTTATTATTTTTATTTTTATATATATATATATATATATATACATACATACATACACACACAAAAGACACTTTACACACAAACAGATTCACACCCTGTGGCTCGGTGGTCGTTTTATCTGCCACCCGAGTATCATATGGCAACTGGTGGTTGTTGTGAGGAGAATCAAATCAAATGCTAAGTGGTAAGTTTTTGAAGTTTGGTCTTTTAAACACGGGCTCTCTTTCAACCAAGCATGAAGAGTTCAGGGTAGCTATGCTGAACCATGCAGTGGACATCATGGCTATAAATGAGACATGGCTCAAAACAGGTCAGGAGGGTAAGGCGCCTGTAGTCCAGGGATACAAACTGAGACATATTCCTCGGCCACTGAATATAAAAAATGGTCGTGGTGGGGGTGTGGCCTATTACATCAAAACGGGTATAACTGTGAGAACTAGGGTGCACCCGGTGAATCCTTCCGTCGAACAAGTGTGGATCACAACAAAAGTTTTAGGCAAAACATTACTCATTGGTACAGCCTATCGCCCGCCCTGGCTAAATTTGGAAATATTTTTGGAAGGTGTAACCGATAGCATGATGGCCCTCGCTCCTTATGACCATGTGATGCTCATGGGAGATTTTAATGTAAATATGCTTGAAATAAATGAGGCCGAGACTAGACAGCTTGCTGACTTTCTTGCGTGTATGAGTCTGACACAGGTGGTTCAGTCGCCCACACATTTCACTGCCGGAAAGGCGTCTACGCTCATAGATGTGATATGCACTGACATTAAGACACAACAGGTTATAGTTGATCACATTTGTGAGCTGGGGCGACACTCAGTGGTGGTCTGCGACACATCGATAAAGAAGGCCAAACCTATACCTAGGATAATCACATATAGACCAATGAAGGACATTATACCTGAGTACTTTGAGAGGGACAGGGACGGCATGCCATGGTCTTTGATGGGTGGTATGCCGCATGTTGATGACATGGTGTCCCTATTGAACTATTGCATAGTGAGCTTATTCGATCTGCATGCTCCAATTAAATCAAGGGTCTTCAAAGACCGCCCAACTCCGTGGATTACAGAAAATATTCAGATGATGTTCCGTTTGCAGGATCAGGCGAGGAAAAAATACCACAAGACCAACTTAGAAAAGGATCGTACCTACTATATACAGTTGAAAAACATAGCCAGTGAGTCCTTGCAAAGTGAAAAATCAGCGTATTTTAAAACCAACATAAACAGTCAAGTTCACAACCCCAGACGGTTGTGGCAAAATTTAAAATCAGATATAGTACCAAGTCATGGGGATTCACTGCTGCCTGGTCATTTTAGGAACCCTGATGCTATTAACACAGCTTTTTTGTGTGTGCCGGAGTCGGGAAGCGTACTTATATCCCAACTCACATACTTTGAGTTCAATAGGTGTACCTCGAGTCGGTTTAGTCTGCGGCCGGTCTCCACTGTGACAGTGTCGAAAATTATAAATGCAATTCAGACGAATGCATTGGGTGTGGACGGGATTAGTCTGGAGATGTTGTCGAATACTCTTCCAGCCACTCTCCAAGCTGTGACTGATATCGTGAACGCATCGGTTGAGACTCAAACTTTCCCTGCATTGTGGCGACACGCTTTGGTTCGCCCCATAGCGAAAAAACCCAATCCGGTACACTACAGCGACTTGCGGCCTATCAGTATTCTTCCCTGTCTCTCGAAGGTCCTGGAGCGTGTTGTATACACCCAGGTTATGGAATATCTGGAGTTCAATGGTCTGTTGCCTGAGTTTCAGTCGGGCTTTAGGAAGGGTCGTGGCACGGCTACCGCTCTCTCGGATGTTGTCAGCAGTGCTCTTGAGGCTAGGGATGTGGGGGAGGGTACTGTCTTGGTTCTACTGGACTTTTCTCGTGCCTTTGATTCCATAAATATTACGCTGTTGCTCTCCAAGTTATCGTACTATGGATTCACCAGGGAAACGGTAGAATGGTTTCACAATTATCTCATGGACAGGACCCAGTGTGTTGAACTGCAGGGTGATGGAGGAGTCAAGGTTCGTTCTCCCTCTCATCCTGTGCCTCGAGGCGTACCCCAGGGCTCAATCCTGGGCCCACTACTGTTCATTCTGTACAGTGCAGATGTGGGCAAATGTATTCAAAAATTGTAAATTCCACATTTACGCTGACGACATCCAACTTTTCAAATCTTTTAAACCCACTGAAATCGCACCTGCCGTCGACCAAATTAACGCAGACCTGAGTGAGGTAGTGAGGTGGGCAGAGATGAACTCATTAGTGCTGAATCCTTCTAAGTCTAAGTTTATGGTACTAGGCTCGAGACACCAGGTCAATGCCATACTGGCACAAGATCCAAAAATTGTTATAGGGGGAAAGAATATAGAAAGAGTGGACGCTGCAAACGACCTTGGGCTTACTGTTGACTCGGAGCTGCGTTTTGAGAGTCATGTAAACAAAGTTGTAAGCAGTTGCTTTTACAGATTAAAGGTGCTATATAATGTTAGACAGTACCTTAGTATACCACTCCGCAAGCTCTTGGTTGACAGTTTGATACTCTCAAAATTTAACTACTGCGACACGGTTTATGGTCCTTGCATTCTCAAACGAACAGAAAACCTAATTCAGCGAGTACAGAATGCCTGTGTCCGTTTCTGTGTCAATGTTCCAAGACGAGGTCGAGTTACGCCGCACTTAAATGATTTAGAACTTTTGAAAATGGCAGCCAGGAGGCGATTACATCTAGCCAGCTTGCTTTTTGGAGTTGTTACTTCTAAGGGGCCTACTTATCTTTATGATAAGCTTAGCTGGAGGCACGACAAAGAGCGATACAGTGTGCGAAAATCGGTGCCACCTCTGTCGATCCCGAGGTACAGGACTGCGGCATTCCGGGGCTGTTTCAAGCATGCTGCCACACACTGTTGGAATACTCTTTCTCCACCAATTCGGAGCTTAAAAACAAAAAAGACGTTCGTTTTGCATTTGAAACGCTTGTACTTAATGGAACAACAACAAAATTCCTTAACATAGGCAGCATCTTATTTATTTAGCCGGTTCGTCAATTGTTGTGTTGTATTGTATTGTCTATGGTTGCACGGGGTCAGTTGTATACTGTTATTTCTTTATTAATATTATTATATTTAATATTATTATATTTGATACATGTTGTGCACATTTTTATTTTTATGTGTTCAGTTTATTTGCAATATGATCTATTTATTTATTTATTTAATGTATATTCTCTATTTATTATCATATTATATTATATATATATTATCATACTATCATTTTTTTTATTGTTTATTTTAGTTTTAATTTGTGGGAGGGGGGCGCCATCTCGTCATCAGGCCCTCTCTGAAAAGCAGCGCTGTCTAACAGCATCAAGCTGAGAGTGGGCCTAGTTTTTTACACAGATAAGGCACAAGGTGGTTGCACTGGCGCGGTTCACGGGTCACCTACCTTCACAAAGGCACTTCTCACTGACTATATTTTATTTGTTTTATGCTTGTTTTTATATACTTTTTTTTTTTTTAATGTTTTGTTTTTGTGTAGGTACTTACCCTGTATTTCTCTGTATTTCTGTGTGTCTGTATCTGTGTAGAAATTAAAAGCATTTTCTTTCTTTCTTCTTTCTTTCTTTCTATTTTTTATTTCGTTTTTTTTTATTTGGACCTTGTACATGCTGATCTCAACTCAACTCAACTGATCAATTATCGCTCGTTATCGCAAACTTCTATCTTGCTAACGAATGGCTAACCCTATTATGTACTTTTTTTTTTTTTTTTTTAATTCCGCGGCCCAAGGCCGCGGCCGCTCTAACGTCCGTTGCCGGGCGTCCCTGGTTACTAGCAGAGGGTATGTCCAGTGGCGCCCGGCGGACTTTGACCACCCCTGTGGTCTCTGCGGGTGTTTGGTCGGGACGAGAATCCCGCGTCATTGGGGTCGGGTTTTATCCCGCGTCAGTGAGTGAATCTGGTTGCGTGCTATGGGGCAAAGGCCCCGCAGCACGCAACCCTTCTAGCCTGCTTCTGTAAGGACGGTGGGTGGCGATCCCGCCGTCCTCAGGCCCCGATCATGGAGGACGATAGTCTTGGGCGTAGTCGCGTAGTCTGGGGCGGCCTGGCCGCCGACTACGGAACTCGGCGGGGAGGGTACGCTCCCTCTCCCTCCCAGAGGGTATCCACGCCCAGACCCACTACGAGGTCCCGTCGCTGACTCGCCCACGCTGAGCACTCCACCAACGTGTGGAGTGCGGTGTCGTCGTCGGAAACCTCGCAGTGTTGACACCGGGGTGTGACCTCACGATGCATGCGAAACAGATAGCTACCGAAGCATCCATGCCCGGCAACCATCTGCGTCGCACGGTACGTGAGGTCACCATGCTGCCTCTGCAGCCAATCGTCCATGATCGGTCTCACCGCCGCGATGAAGATGGCACCCCCCTTGGGTTGCTCAAGTCGCACCCTCCATGACTCCATGAGATCCTGGTGGAGTTGGGACCGCTGGTCCTCGATTTCTCGAGACGCAGGCCTGTGGTCCCGCTCCAGCCTCCTTGCACCATTGGAACAATGACGCAAGGGCTCTCGCTTCCAGGTCCCATGGAGGGGTCCCGGCTAGGAGACATGCAGCCTCTCCGGAGATCGTGCGGTACCCCCGTACGGTTCTGACGGCCAAGGTTCTAAGTGGTCTGTTTAACAGAGTAACATTCCCCTTGACCGCCAACCTATCCGCCCATACGGGAGCCCCGTATAGGGCCATACTCCGCACGATCCCCAGGTACAGTCTCCTGCAGGAGGCGTTGGGTCCCTTTAGGTTGGGCATCAGTCGCGAAAGCGCGACCGATGCCTGCGTCACCTTGGGGACCAAACTTCGGAAATGTGGTCCGAAGTTCCATCGGCTATCAAGTACGATCCCTAGGTACTTCATCGAGGGCTTGATGCCGATGCTAACGCCTCCCACATTTATGCTGGAACCTTCTGGTGGACCGTTCCGAGGTCTGTGAAAACACAGAACCTCGGACTTGTGCAAGGCCACCTCCAGTCCGAGCTGCCGTATCCGACCCACGACTCGAGCAACACCCGTCGTGACCTTGAGTGCCGCCTCCTGGTACGTTGCACCCCGCGCCGTGACGAGGGTATCGTCAGCGTAGCACGTTACGCCGACACCCCTAGGCAACGCACCCCGCAGCACCCAGTCGTAGCCGATGTTCCACAGAAGCGGCCCCAGGACCGACCCCTGCGGAACACCGCACGACACATCTCGCCGAGCTGGCCCGAGCCAGCTGGGGAAAGCTATGGCCCTCTCCAAGAGATAGGCCCCGACAATACGACGGAGGTAGAGAGGCGTTTCGTGATACACGAGCGCCTCCCTAATGCAGCTCCATGGCAAGGTGTTGAACGCGTTGGCGATGTCAAGAGACACCGCCACCACCACCTTGCCCTGCGAGACTGCTTCCTCCGTCAGGCTCTTCACGCGCATGATCGCGCTCACGGTGGAGCGTCCCCGACGGAAACCGAACTGGTTATCCGCCAGGTCTGGCCCCACACTCGTGAGATGCTCGACGAGGCGTTCCGCGATAATTCGCTCAAAGAGCTTACACACCTCGTCGAGCAACACGATCGGCCGGTATCCGGACGGTGAGTCCACCGGCCGCCCCGCCTTACGGATCAGGACCAGTTTCCCCGTCCTCCACACCTTGGGAAACTGGCCCCTTTCGAGGCATGCGCTAAAGAGCCCCATCAGTCGAGGCCCGAGTTCTTCGAGGGCCAGGACCCATGTACGGCCAGGAATGCCGTCGGGTCCGGGGGCAGTGATTTTCCGGCGTTTAAGCCGGAGTACTGCCGCACCTAGCTCCCCCACCCTGACTTCGGGTACGTCGTCTTCGCTGGTGCTATCCGCGTCGGGCAGATACGGAGCCATGCGCGGAGGGACGTGCTCCTCCGCGCTCGTCGGAAACAGGGAGCCCATGACCCGCTCCAGCTGCTGCGACTGGAGACTCTGGGTCAGTGGGGGCGCCCTAGGTCGGAGTTTCTCCCTGATCTGTAGGTACGGGCGCCCCCATGGGTTCTGCTGCAGGGTCTCCAGGAGCTCCTCGCGGGCCGCCGTCTTGGCCCGCTTTATCGTCTCCTGGAGATTACCTTTAGCCTCCCTGTATGCCTGAAAAAGCTCCGCCTCTCGGGCTGCCGCTTCGTCTGGGCGGCGACGCCTCCGGCGAAACCTGGTGTACCGGCGGCGGGCGGAGATGCATTCTGCGCGCAGCTCTGCAATCTCCGGCTACCACCAGTAAACCTGCTTCCTGGCCGGTCTGGGTGTAACCCTAGGCATCGCTTCATCACAGATTTGCGACATGGCTCTCCTGAACCACTCCGCCTCGGCATCCACATCGGCAGGCCGGTCCGGCGCCGGATTCCAGGCCTGCACGATGGATGCCTCCAGGAGAGCCTCCCGATCCAGATGGTGAAGTGCCCAACGCGGATCCGGGGGATTCGCCACTTGCTGTGGGAGGTCAGGTGGGGGGACGACATCGAACCGGATGTACCGATGATCCGAGTGCGTCTCCTCACCCTCCTCCACGCGCCAGCCTGTAATACGGCGGGCGAGGTCAGGGGATGCGAACGTTACGTCCACGATCGATTCCCCCCCCCGCCGCCAATAGGTGGCGACATTCCCCCGGTTGAGGACCTCCAGACCACGTGTTCTGGTCCAGTCCTCAAGAAGCCTCCCCTTGTCCCTGGTTTCCCGCGAGCCCCACGCCTCACTCCAGGCGTTGAAGTCTCCCAGGAACAGGACAGGGCGAGGACGGCACGCAGCGAAGACGACGTCGAGCTCAGTGAGCCATAGCTCAAACTGAGACTCGTCAATGTTCGGCGAGATGTAGGTGGCCACGACTGCCAACCCATCGTAGTCCGCCGCAACACACCCGCGGCCCCTTGCAATGATCGCAAGGCGCGAGTTGTCTGCGGCGGACCCCCCAAAGATACAACAGGCCGAGCCGTCCTCGTCCACCGGGCTTCCCGGGTGGACGTAGTACGGCTCGGCGACTACGGCCAAGTTTATGGACCACTGCCGTATGCTCTGGTACAGAAGATCCTGAGCAGCACGGCAGTGGTTCAAATTCACTTGCAGGATACGGATACGGGCGTCAGACATTAATTGACGTCCATAACCGCATCCCGCCGCGAAACAACTGGCCGCGCAAGGGCGGCACCCCCACCGCTCTCAGCGGACGGACGAGGTTTTGGTCTCGAGGCGGCGCAGGTTGTGCTGCCGACCCGGTGATCCGCGGTCTTGCCCTCCGCCTCGCATCTAAAGCAGCGAGGCGGGGCGTCACAGGCACTTGCCTTGTGACCGGGCCGGCTGCAGCGGAAGCACCGATCGCTCACGGTGACTTCCGCTGTACACTGCACTCCTAAGTGCCCCACCACCATGCACCGGAAACATCTGGTTTCCCGGGCACGAAGGAGGTGCACCTGCGCCTTTAGGAAGCCCCCTACGAGGAGGCTTCGTCCGTCCGCCACTTTCAGTGCCGCCGCGACGGGGCACTGGACGACTGTCATCCCGTGACCAGTGGAGCCGAAGGAGATATCTCCAGCCTTTACCTGGTCACGGGGGCAGCCGCCCGCCTCCACGACGGCGGAGACAACTTTCTCCGTCGTGGCCGCGTCATCCAGACCCGTGATGCGCAATGCGGCGCATTTGGTGGGCCTGGTGACGCGGACGGCTTCTTGGTCCAGCGCGTCCCTAAGCTGAGCCGCTAGGGCGTCAGCTTTAGGGCCGCTGGAGGCGCCGGAGACCTCGAGGAGGCGAGCCCCGGTGCGTGTCTTCTTGCACCGGAGCCCCCCCTGTATATCGAGGGCCGAGAGGTTGACTGAGGACTTCACAGTCCTCAGTACGTCGGCGTACCCCACCCCCTTCTCCACACCTACCGTCGTCACCGTCAGGACGACGGCGGTGGAGCGAGGAGGGCGGGGCCTCTTCGGCACCTTCGCCGCGGCGGCTTTGGCCGCTTTCTTTGCGGCCTTCGTCTTCCTCTTCTTGGCCCCCACTACTTCCCATCCCTCCCGTCTGGAGGGATGTAAGGAAGCAGCGGGAGCGACGATAGAGGAAGAGGAGGCGGCAGGGGTGCCACTCTACTTGGCGCGCCCCTTGGCCTTCCGCGCCTGGGCCGCGGTCTCGGCCGGTATCCGGCTCACCGAAGCGGACGGGGGCGGAGCGGGGCGGCGGACAGCAGGTGTGCCGCTAGGACCGGGAGCGGGAGCACCGCCAACAGCCGCCGCGTATGAAAACGCGGGGCGCGCTAGCGGAGGGCGGTACGCCCGGTCCTCCAGGACCGCGAGGCGCCTCTCGATCGCCGTCAGGACCTGCACCGTGGTCGGCACAGGCTGTGGCGGCGAGGCGGGCGCCGTGGTGGGCGCGGTCCTAGGCGCCGTCTTCGGGCCACAATCTTCTTCCTCCCCGACATATTCTTACTCCCCCGCATGGCCGCGTTCATGCGGGAGAGAATGCTCATGATCTCCCGCGCGGGCGGCACACCAATATCCCTGCGACTACGCAGGGACGGTACAGAGGACGGCGGTGGAGTAGGCGGGCGCACTCTGTAGGCGCCGAGACGCGTGCGCACCGTCTTCACCGGCACCTCCTCCTCCGAATCGCTGGAGAGGAGGGACCCCCATCCAGAGCAACTAGTGCTCCGGTCGCGCGGCGGTCCCTCCTTCTCGAGGGTCCTCTTCTGCGAGGCAGAACGGCCCTTACTCTTCACGCTACTGGGAGCTGACCCATCGTCAGTCCCAGCAGCAACTTTTCCTTGGGGCGTCGACGTCGCGCTGCAACTAGGCGGCGCGACGCGAGCCCCCAAATCAATAGGCATCGAAGTCCGTTGTTCGCGCAATATGTCGGCGGCTGAGACTGCCCGGGGAAGGGCAGTGTCAGGACCGGGGGTCTCTTCAGGCTTCATAGTAAGCACAATTTCTTCTGTGTTGGCCACTCAAGTTTCGATTTCGACGTTCGGTCACCCAACTTGCCACTGCGTTACCGTGGTCAAGTTGGGGTTCAGGGCGGACGGCGAGGACGTAGTCTAATCTCTTGGGGCCCCGCCCCCCTATTATGTACTTGTATTAAATTGACATTGTGTATTGTATCGTATCTTGTTTTAAGTAGTTCATGAATGATACATGATATAAAGGGGTTTACACATATAAAGTGTAATGCATATATATTTGGGTTTTAATAAAAGTATAGGTAATCTTTTACTTGTTTAACATAAAGACTAACTTGTTAACGTGTTGTTGTTTTTTTATTTTTATTTATTTACCTTTTATTTCAGGCAACTTAGACTAGTTACAGATATTATAAACTAATCTATGGCCCATAGTTATATACCTTAAAACTAAGAATACATAATACAAATATAAATATTGCTTAGGCATATTATACTATACCTATTATATAGTACCTAAACCTAAAATACATAATCTAAGTTGACACATTCTTGTGTTCCTGTTGATCGGCATTATCTCGCAGCCTGCCCGGGAACCGCCAGAATTCTTCTTTGGTGAAGGTCTCCACAGCCGTCGACGGCACACGCGCTATAAACGACTTGCAGTTTACCGTGACGTTTATGTGAGTAGGTGTTATTCGAAGTATTCAACAATCTGTTTCCTATGTATATTGTACTCGTATATTTTACTAGTAAAAGATCATGATCAGGATAAATACAAGCAATTGTTTTCCCAAAGAAGCAGGTAGAGACATATTATACACCCTTTAGGCAGTTGTATTTTGGTAAACCAAATTGTACAAGAATAAAACCAATCCTTCATTATAAAATAGCCACAATGTTAGAACACTTGAAGTAACATAAGCACGCAGCAGTTGTATTGTAAATATGGGTTTCTACTATCTCGTAGTGGTTTGGTTTATTATGTTGTGATAAATTCAATGCGCACGTGTCAATAGGCTTTAGTTGGTGTTTAGAACAAATGGTTACCGATAAATAAAAAGTTGAAGAGTGGTGAAGAGTGGATAGCGATATATGGAAACCGGATGTAATATGCCTAAACTTTTGGTCTACAAATGTTGTGAACCATTCAAATTGTATAGCGTTAAAATGTCTTTCCCAAAGTCAGACACCCAGGACTTTAATTTGCTGTGCCATAGCGGCTGGCACGTAAGATTTTGTTGCCTTTAATCAACATTTCATCGCGAGGCAACGGGTTTCAATATTTTTATTCAAAATTACAATATAGCTGCTGCTGTTTATTTAATTCATTCGGCCATTTTGGCCATAACCCATTATAAATGTGCCCGGTGACGGCAATAGACTTACCCCCTATTACGTGGGACTAAAATACTGGCAAATTGTGGGCGTGTAATGCACCTCTGAATACCCTTTCGGGATATAGGCGTGGTATGTGTGTGTGTAAAATGTCTTCATCCTATATTGGTAATAGTCGTGAAGATTTGTCAAGACGTTTGGCTGTTGGCTATTCAGTCATATTAGGTAGGTACTTAAATTTGGGTAAAATACTTAGGTAAGTAGATCGTTTCCTGAATAGAAAGTATTTCAAGACTGTTTTTATTGTCCCACTAATGTGCTACCGAGGGAATTGGGAAAGACATAAAAATTCAACCGAAATTTCAGTCGGCTTGTGGAGTTTTAGTCAGTTGATAGAACATTACTCCTGGAACGGGAACAGTCGCCAGTTTGAGTCACACCCAAAACTATTGCTTTTTCAATTCATATTGCATAAGTTACCAAGATGGTATTGTAAGTAAAAAATAAATATAAAATCTACATGTTATCCTAGAGCTGATATTTTGCCGGGCGCCACTTGAGTACCAGAGACACCCGGCAACGGACGTAAGAGCGGCCTAGGCCCTGGGCCGCGGAATTAAAAAAAAAGAGCTGATAGTTTTAATCAACATCCAAAAGAAGTAGGTTCTAAACTTGATTGTTTTTTATATGTACGTACACTGATTACGCTGAGATTGATGATCCGATAAACGTGATTCTTCTTTAGTTTCATGCGGAATAGTTGCCATTTGTTCCCAAAAAATATTCACACATACAATAAGACATTCATTTGGTTTTCATTTTATGAAATTATTTTGTATAATGTACCTACCATATAGACATAACACGAGTTTTAAATGAAATCATCCACGAAACCAGAAGCAATAATTATTATTTTCTCACATATAAGCTTATAGTCGAGAGGAATTCTGGAGCTTTAGTAAACTCGATGACCAATGAAATGCATTAAGGTTAACTGCCGTATTATTACGCGTCCTAATTAGCTGATTCGATTTGCATAATCATTGCGGACATTTATGACCTCGTATAACCTCTTACCATACGTGCTTGGTTTAATAGTACTTACTTATACTAATTTCGTCTCATACTAAAGGTGTTTATACCGCTATAATACGCATACTTAGAATGTTTAAAATTTTAAAACTGGGAGCTTATTAGAATTCTAACAAAAAAAAATTTAAGTGTCTAAATTACAAAGTCATTATGTATATCATATGTATTAATGTATGTGACATTATATTGAAAATAAGTATTACTTGAGTGCAGTTGGATACGACTCACCATTTCTTTTCTTACTCTGCGGCCGGGAGCTGCATCGTCCATTGCCGAGGCCTCGGGTACGCACCCTAGGGATGAGAGCGACAAAATTACTTTCAAATTGTGGAGAGTAATGCACCTCTGCCTACCCCTACATAACTTTGAACATATTTGAGAGCAGTTGGTTTTGATACACGTATCAATAAGATAAGTTAGGAAGATAATACTCACGCACAAAACATAAAACCACGCCATAGGTTTTGACCCCTTAGGGCTAGGTCAAGTTTTAGATTTTTTGGCTTGCCTCCAGATCGAGGGCTATCCATAGAAGGGTCAACCATCATTGGAGCATAAACAACTCTCGAGAGCTAAGGGGGGACAAAAATTACATTCACCATTTCTATATATATCTAGATTATTCATAACTTATCAAGTCCTACGTAGACCAATAAGTGTAGTTTAAAGTTATTCCACTCACAATTAGTCGACAATTTACAAATTAAATGATTTCACAACATGCTAGCGACATGAACTCCCCATGCAATCGATTTGCCACCGAACGTATCTATTCTATAAATAGCCTTGGCTGACAAATGGCAGTCCCAATCTGATATATTGATGTGTTGATATGAGCTGCCGAGGGGACGTTTTTCGACATCATTGACTGTGTGTTCCGTTTTCAAGAAATATCGAAGCTTACTGAGAAATAGAATGACAGTTCGATATAGGTATATTATGTTGGATACAATCTTGTTACGGAAAATATTGTTTTCAAGAAGGTTTTTATTTCAAGGGCGTGGACAGACAAATAGGTGAAACGGACAACGCCTAATTGTGTATGGAAGTTGGATCAAGCGGTGCCTAGAACGCTCACATAGTGCGTGCTTTTTTTTACATTTTTTTCGTGTACATTTACGCTCTACAATATTTATACATTATTCAAATTGGTATTTTTTTCATTTCATATAATGGTAATAATAAATACCTACTGAATTTCCAACAAATCTTTAATTATTTTTGTTATTATTTCAAACTACTTTGGCGTTTAAAATTATTGTAAAACTAATTCGTTTTATTCATTTAAATAACACTAAACCATGACAATTAAGTATTGAACTACTTTGGGTCTCATGCGGGCTATGCTAACCTCACTCTGGAGAGTCTGACACAAATAGAAAATTCTACTTACTAGCAATAGGCTCGCTCTACTTCTGACCAAGAAATAACTGCAGAAATGTGTACGCCTTTGTGAAAATTAGTAAAATGTGTGTGTGAACCATGATAAAAGAATGGGAACACCCAAATACTCCGAAAAACTTTATTCCGAATTTCGATATTCCGATTTTCAAAACTCCGAATTTCATAATATCTAAGAATTGTAATGTCTATTATTAAAAATCACGGAACTTATTTTACCGAAAGTCATTAATGCGATTTGTTAGTTTTCCGATTTTCATACGTTCGAAGAGTCAAATGCTCGAAGGGTTCTCGGTCCGAAACACGATATTCCGATTTTCAATACTTCGAATAAACTAAAAGTCAACATGTTTGTTCTACAGAATTTAGTGACAGAAAGAAATCGCTGCAGAACCAACGTCACGCAGTCGGGTCTGGGTATCTGGAATGGGTAGAAATGGGTTTGGTTAGGTTAGAACGGTGTCCACAACAAAGCGCGAGCCGAGCGAGCGAAGCGAGCGTGCCGCGGCAGCGGCCGGCGAAACGCCGGAATTTATCTGTATTATATAAAAAAATTGGGAAACATACTTTGGCATGTGACCAGGGAAACAAAATTTATTTATTTATTTATTTATATATTTTTATTCGAAACAAAATATATTTATTCAAAAGTAAACAATCCTAGTCTTAAATGAAACTTGAAAAAAATGTACTTCATCGTATAGTTTTTTCTTTGAAATAATTTTATTTATCTTTTCTTCTTTAGCTATATACTTTCATCGTTTTGGCTTTGTTGGCTCACCGTTCATTATTTTTTCAATTTCGCTTAAATTTATTTTACTTTCTTTAATTAATTTGTTGACAATATTGTAAAACCCTGAGTTTTTTTCCGATAATTACATTTATATGATGATGCCAAGATTCGGCGTAATTTTGGGTCCGTGGTAAATTTTTTCATGTAGCTCTTGAACATTCCAAAAGTTTGAACCAAATGAAGGGGGGGTTTGATTTTTACCTTCAACGTAATTTATTCCAAACCATTATAAGATTTTTTTACTACCGCCATTAAAATTCTTCATCAGGGCTTTGTAATAGCGAGACACCTCTTCATTATTAACATAACTTAGTGCAATAATATAATTAATGTCTTTTAAAAAATCTGGGTTGTTTATGTACAAATTTTGCAGTCCCTTAGCTTGTATACGTCTATATATAATTTGGACAAAGTGAAAGTTACATCCTTTTGTCAATACATTATCAAAATTTTGTCGAATACACAAAATTGCTGCTTTTTCAAAATCAGTGATACAATACTTTGGTTCTAAGTGAATCTCATTTTCCGACGCATATTCTAGCAAAAGTTCAAACAATTTATCGTATGATTTCTTGTTTTTATGTGTACATAGAGCAAAAACCATAGGAAAAATTTTCTGCTCATTTATAGATAAACAACCATGGATCGTATATAATTGCAAGAATAGAGATGGCACTATTTTAAACGAAATTCCATCTAAAATCCAGTACGTAGACTCACTGAGCAGTTTTATTAATTTGCGAGTGGAGAACCACATCATTCTCTTATTATCATCGTATTCGATATCTTTTATCAAGAAAATTTCATCATTAATTTTCATCAAGTTCACATTAACCTGTGAGCATTATCTGGCTCAATTTGCTTTTTATATTTACGTTTTTCGCGATAAATAAGTACATTGTTTTATAGCTGAAACCGACGGCAAATTATTTAACTCATTATTGGAGCAGTGTCCCAGCAGGTCTTGAACAATGTTACAGGTCTTTTTTGTTAAGTTCCTGCTTTCTTCTTTTAAGTTATTTTTGACATCTGCTATAGACATTTTGTTGCACATCGCGTTTTGTTGTTTATTTTTGTTTATTATTGACGAATGTACGGCACTGTGTATCATCGTTTTCACTCATTGTCAAAACACACAATTAGGATATTATATCTAATAATGTACACGTAGTTGTATTACTATATACTATAGTAAAACAATCAGTATGATATCAAATTAATTACTTTATAGGATATATACACAAGGAAAATAAATGTAAACAACCTATGCAATTTATGAGTAGGACAACGCATCTGTCATTAGCTTTTTAATTCTACGTACTCATACTAAATATAATATTAAACCTACTTGTCTCTGATGAGCAATTATGTGTTTATGTGTCTTGCTATTTAGGTATTTTAATAATCAGAATTCGTATTGTTGATACTCGTATTTCGAAATATCATTAAGTCGGAATTTTTGTTATTCGATCTATTGAAGCTCGGTATTTTGAGAGTAGTAATTATAAAAGTTAGGCATATTGAAATTTAGGAATTATAAAAATAGGAGTAATGATCAATCGGAGTTGTTATATTCGGAATTTTGAATCAGTCGGAATTATGAAAATCGGTATTTTGAAATTCGTATTTGTGACTGACGGAATAAAGTTATTCGTATTTATGTAGTGTATCCTAAAAGATTGCCATTGCAACTGTAATTATTGCCAATTCACGGTAGCATATTCAGGTTATAGTACCTACTAGTATAATTTAATTAAAAGTACTATGTAGTTAGTTGTTAAATATGTAAGTTATATGAGATTACAAAACAGTTGGTAAATGTTGAACTATGTAACTTTTGACTTGTATTATGAACTTTGAATGTCCTATCACAACAAAATGTAAATTTATGTTACTTATTCCAGAAAAAAAGCTTTTATATTCTATTTATTTACATACAAAATATTTACTCGCGTGTATCGTGTCAGCGTAGCAATTACCATTTTAAGTTAACCTTTATTTGCAGTGTTGGCAAAACCGTATTTTTTCGTTTCGGTGAAAAAACGGTTTTTACCGAAACAAAATTCAGCTTTATTGGAACGTTTACGGTAGCTAAATTATAATTTACGATGTCAACAGTTGGGAGATTATTCGGATGAATAATTGGCGATAAAAAATATAATGGTTTTAACCCTTTATAGAGCGTAAGTATAGTAGAAAAATAACTGAGGATCAGAAGCGCATAGTAGAGCTAAAGAAACCTAACTGAGTACCTACTGTTGTAACTTTTCCTAACTTTAAAAAATGTTTAACAGTTAGGAAAATGCTTGATACTTATAGGATTATAGGTACAAACACCCACAATTATTTTTATTCCAAGTATTTTACGTGGGACTAAAAATACTGACAAATTCTGGGTGTGTAATGCACCACGCCTACCCTTCGGGGATATAGGCGTGTTATGTGTGTGATCAGGTATAAAATACCTTCTTCTTTCAAGAACAAATAAGTAATTGTTTGTGTACTAAAATTTTACTCAGAACTGTTCCATTTGTATTGTGATATTTATTTAGAATATTAATAGGAAAAACACATGTTAATTAACCTGGGGTGCCTCCCTCAATTTTGATGTCAATTAATTACAATAAAACTATGGTATATCTTAAAACAAAAATAATAAAAAAACTTCATTCATTATTCCACCCTTATTTTTCAAATGTTACTTTCCTATTCCGTGATACGAGTATTAATTTTGATACAAATCAGCATTTTATTACGTAACCCTGAATCATGAAAACTCTAAAGTGACAATATTAAATATACGTTAAGAAGGTCACCCCTCTGTTTGTCCTTTCGACACGTGTCCAGCTGCTGCCTTCTATTTGCATTCGTGTGCGTGGCAATTTAACATTTCACGTAAAATTATTAAAAAAAAATTATCTGTCAATCAAAACCTACTCGTATACGTAGTATCGTGACAGTTCCCTGCCTACTCGACCGTATAAATACTATGATAATGACGACTCTTCAAGTTCAAATAAACCTTACTGCAATTTTAGTGAAATGGTATTTCTGCTGGCTTCCAGCTGATAACTAAGCTTGCTAAATTTAGGCGCATCTATATTATTATATTATATTCTTTGCGCAACGCATGTATAATATAATAAAATATACAGAAAGCTGAACTCAGTATTTTGTCTCATATTTGCATGGACATGTACAAAAATTTGATAATGTTAACCGCGAGGGGAAATTTGTTTGCCATACAACTCACGAACATTTTTAATTTTTCAACACATCAAAACAAAGCACAGTAATTTTAAAGTAATAACGGGTAACTTAAACGTAAAACTAAAGGGTTTGAGCTGATATTACCCTCAGGTAAGTAGGTACTAGGTATACTTAGGTATAAAGCAACTATAATGCTTTTATTATAATTAAACCAAAGCAGCTGAAAACCGGAGCCAAAAACAGCAAATAAGAAAATAACCACTTTGTGTGCATTGTTGATGGCTAAAATCTTTGTGTCTTTTATAACATACTCGTATCAATGAGTGTTATTCCGAATATTGACAGTTAAGTAATTATTCGGACACTGTCTCTACTTCGAGTAACATTAGTTCGACAGCCATTACTTCGACAAAACAATATGCGACAAGCTATATAGTAAAATAAAACTTTAAAACGAGCAATGCTTACACAGGTTTGCCTGTTACACTTTAACATTATTCTCGATCCAAAAAAAAAAACTTTTCAAAAGGCAACAAACGTTCTGATTTCGATTGCAATCGTTAACTACAGTAACGAAGCGGACGATTGATCTCGGGGTGACAGCGATACTTTTGATAAGCTATCCATTTTGCGATAGTATCGTCAATTCAATTAACCTAATGATGTCTGGCCTCTTGCTCCATGGTACTACGATTCTAGTTCCAAAGCTTTTTAATAGGTATTGGTAGATACAATATCGGGGCATTTCTGATGAATCATGAATTTGTTTTAAATCTAACTTTGATTATTGAAAATGTTTTTTTAGATAGTATATCTACTTAACTAGTGTATAAGAGGATACGTTCTATATTTTGTAAGTGATAACGTTGTGTTGTCAATTTCGTTTTATATTTTGTACTCGTAAGTAGGTCCCTTATATTGTTTTGGACATAAAGAAAGGAATTGTAAAGGCAGAAATTAATTCTTGGACACTTTTCTCAACATCAACAATGTAGACTCAAACCGGCATAATAAAGGCAAAGTCCCTTGATTGAATAAAAAAAAACATCTTTATTAAAATGACTTTATACATTGTACTTTAATGATAAGATGACTTTCTTTAATTCAAAAGTCAAATGACAATATTCGCAGCTAAGAGGTTTTCTAAACCTTTGTAACACAAATACAATGAGTAAGCGATGACGAGAGTTGAAAGCTCTTGTATAATTCATAGGTTGCGTGGGTAGAGGGTTTATGATTGACAGCGTATTATTTTTGAGAGTGACATCGGCGGCGGCGTAACGTCCATACCTGAACTGTGTGATCCTCAATCGAGTGGATTTATTATTTCCGGATAAACATTGGCTCGTTCAAGTTTATTCATAGGTAAATAAAAGCATATTGCTACGTAAATCTCTTTAATTTTCTTGTCTAACGACTTGTTTCTGGGTAAATTTAAGTTACTGTAGGAAAAAGTGGCCTTAGGGAGGAAATGTAGCCTTCTCCTAATAGCCGTGCCCAGATGGAGTTGTAGTGGACTGTATTATGATGTAGATAGGGGCAGATCCAGTGAAACAACAGCGTACAACTTTCACACGTCTATATTGAACCACGTACACGAGAGAAGAGAGAACGGATATATATTTCTGCAGTGTTGCCACCACATACGTTCTTATGTACTAACACCGATATGGCTAAAGGTCAATTTGACCATACCGTTGGTAAATTACATGTTGGTTTCCCAACATACTGCCCAACTGAGAAGAATGCTATTCGAGTTATACAAAAAAAACAAATGTATTGATCAAAGCCGAACAAAATTCTTAACATAAAGCAATCGCTATACATAGAGAAATAGTGGGCATAGAATATACATATGAAAACAAATTGTTTTACATAATGTGAGATTTACAATAGAAAACAAAATAAGCCTAGTACCTTGAACATTAGCTTACTATAGTTATGTTAAGTATATTCTAGAGTAACATGAAATATATATTAACCAAACAATTTTTGATGTTGCTTAGATACATTGAATGTTGTAAGTAGCAAAACAAACTTAAACTTAAAACAATACATAATGTGGATGCATGTAAATTAAACCTGACTATCAGGGTCTACAGGCAAGACACATATTTTTACAATTGAACGCTTATGGACGGAGCCATTAGCAGTTTTTACCTCAACTACTCTAACCTTGTTATCGGAGCCAGGGTACACCCGAACGACTCTGGCCATGGGCCAGTACATAGGTGCAGTATTATCGTCCTTCAATATGACCAGCGAGCCTACTTTTACATTAGGTTGTGGATCTCTCCACTTTGGACGTGACTGTAACATATTCAAATAATTTTTACTCCAAACCTTCCAAAATGATTTTTTTATATTAGTACATAATTTCCAAAATTTTAAATTGCTTGTATGTGCATCGGGAAAATTAGGTTCTGGGTAACTATTCAAAGCAGTGCCTATAATAAAATGGCCTGGTGTCAGACAAGAAAAATCATTTGCGTCTGAGGACAAGGGCATCAATGGTCGGCTATTTAAAACAGACTCCATTTGACATATTACAGTATTTAGCTCTTCATAGGTTAACAAGGCTTTCTGAACTACTCTTTTCAAATGGAATTTCATACTTTTCACTCCAGCTTCTGCTAATCCAGCAAATGTAGGTGAATAACATGGCAAAAAGTGAAAATTAATATTATTCTGAGATGTAAAAGTATGAACCTCCTCTTGGTGTTCCTTAGAACTTTGTAATTTATACAAATCATGTAATTGACTGCGTGCACACTTAAAGGTTGAGGCGTTATCACAATAAATGTCAGTGGGCAAGCCTCTGCGTGCTATAAATCTTTTTAGACAAGCTAAGAATGTGTCTGTTTTCAAGTCAGACGTTAATTCTAAATGTATTGCCTTGGTGACAAAACACACAAACACACAAACATATGCCTTCGTTTCCAAGGCCTTTCTAATTCTACTTTGCCTTATCAAAATTGGACCAGCAAAATCCATAGCAATTTTTTCATAAGGACGACATACATTTATTCTATCGTGGGGAAGAGAGCCCATTAGCTGTTTGTTTGCAGTGCCTTTCAACTTAAAACATGTTATACATTTATGCACTACCTTTTTAATCTCTCTCATGCCATGAACAATCCAAAATTTTTGATTTATCGTTGACAGAAGTAACCTAGGGCCTGCATGTAGGTTCTTTATATGCTCTCTTTCAATGATTAATCTAGTTAAATATGAATCTCGAGGCAGAATTACAGGGTGTTTTTGAGAAAATGGTACAGATGAATTTTCCAACCGACCACCTACCCTAAGCAGCCCTCTGTCATCAACAAATGGGGACAATGGCTTTAAGTTACCTTTAACAATTTTATTCTTACATTTCAAATCATTAATGTCATTTTTGAAATGAACTTGTTGCTCATACTTAACAATTAGTAACAGAGCATCATTTAATTCCTGAGTTGTTAAATACCCATTTTGGATACTCTTGCTATTTGCATTCTGAATAAAATGTTTTATGTATGCTAAGATTCGCTGCATTTTTGTAATATTAGAATATTTTTTAAGAAAGTCTAAACAAATAATATTTTCCATAGAAACCGTACAGAGCATTGCACTTGACAATGCAGAGTCAACCTTAGCCTCCGGTAGGTTGCAAGGGATGGGAAGTTTAGGGGCATTACCTGGATTATATTCACAGGTGCTGATGACACCTGGACCTCGCCACCACAAAGGGTGATTGTGCAACTCCTCGGGCAAAATACCTCTGCTCAAGCAATCTGCAGGGTTTTCATTGGAACTTATATGCAACCATGTAAAAGTGTGTGTTAATTGTGAAATTACCTTCACTCGGTTCGCTACATATGTGTTAAGCTTAGCTATATTAGTTTGAATCCAAGCGAGAACAATTTGTGAATCGGAATATAAATATACATTATCAATCTTTAACTGGGTTTGCAAGACGTTGTGCATTCTCGTGACTAGCTTCGCAAGTAGTAGCGCTGAATTAAGTTCCAGCCTTGGTATTGTAAGACGCTGTTTTGACGGATTTACGCGAGAACGTGAACCGAGCAAAGAGATCTTCACATTACCTGAGTGATCGACGACTCTCAAATAAACACAACATCCATATGCGGCGCAGCTAGCAGCGTCTGCATAACCTATAAGTTGAATAGTACATGCCGTGCACAAGTTTATGTAGCGTGGTATGGCTATTGGATGCATACCGATTAAGCTGTTATAAAACTCGCTCCATGCGCACAGCAAATCGTCACTCGGTCTCTCATCCCAACCAATTTGCGCTAACCAAAGCCTTTGCATAAACACCTTGGCCCTTACAATGACAGGACCTGCTATTCCTAAAGGATCATAAAATTTGCCGATGAAGCTTAATATTTCACGCTTAGAAGCAGGCATGGTAGCATTCGTGTTAGGAGATGAAAGCATGAATGAATCGTTTTTAGTATTGAAGTTAATACCTAAAGTTTTTAAAGAAGTATTATTTTTCTCTAATTCTATGTTATCAAAGTGTTGAAGGCATTTGGGGATCTCTTTTAATAGCTGGGGGCAATTTGTGTACCATTTATGTAACTGGAACCCACCAATCTCAAGAAGCTCACAAAGTTGTCTTTTTGTTTCTATTAACAGCTCTGAACTATTCTGTGACACAAGTGCGTCATCTACATACATAGAATTTTCTATAATAAAGGCGGCTAAAGGAAATTCCCGTTTATACCTATCTGCCAACTCTTTTAGGCAACGTGTTGCTAAATAAGATGAGCTTTTCAGACCGTATGTCACTGTATTTAACTGTAAACATTGGATGTTATCCTTGGGGGTATCCCTCCAAAGGATATTTTGTAAAGACCTATACCTTGGATCCAATGAAACTTCTCTGAACATACCTTTTATATCTGTTATAAAAATAAATTTGTTGACTCTAAACAACAATAAAATATCTACTAATTCTTTTTGAACTACACTACCATTTAATTGCAAGTCATTTAAAGAAACCTTTAAATTAGTTTTCATGGACCCATCAAAGACCACCCGACACTTTGTTGTCTTTTTATCAAGTCGAATGACGGGATGGTGGGGTAGAAAATATACTGGTTCAGCATTTGAATTATATTGGCTGATATTGATGACTGTAGCATGGCCCTGTTGAATGTAGTCGTGAATGAATTCACTATAAAGTTTATAAAGTAGTGAATCTTTTTGAAATCTAACCTCTAAATTATGAAATCTATTTAGAGCTAAATTATATGAATGACCAAGTGTTTGATTAATTGACTCCAAAGGCAACTTAAGAGGTAAGGCAACTTGAAACTTATTATTTTTAGTGTCTAAACTAACTGTGTTACAAAAAAAATCTTCACAAGCTTCATGTTCTGGCACCCTTTCCATAAAGAAATCAGGAATACTTTCAGTTTTCCAAAATTGAGTGAGAGTGTTGTTTAAAGAATCGTCACATTTGTTACAAAATAAAGAGGTTACCGGATATGCATGCAAGGCCATAGGCACAGATCCCGCTACCACATAACCAAATTGAGTGCGAAGTACTGGGGCAGCTGTGGTCGAAGCAGCACGCTGCGTCGAACCCTGCTCGTGATGTTGCTCAGAAGGCAGCAGCACCTGAAAGAATATGTCGGCACCCAGTAAGATATGGATAACACTTGGTATGTTGAAGTCCTTATCTGCAAGTGGGATATCTAATGGTAAATTTAGATTTTCCAAGTTAATTTTAATTTGCGGTAACTTAGAAGTAATTTTGTCTAACTTGTAACAAGTGACGTTAATCTGAAACTCATTTGTCAAAGAATGTAACTGAATATTGACACTTTCTCTTATATGTTTAGTTGTGTTACCAATACCTATCACCGGAGCTTGTATATGCTTGGTTTTTACTTTTAATAGGTCCACAAGTTCACTAGTGATGAATGAAGTCTGTGACCCACTGTCAAGGAGAGCCTTGACGTGGTACACTGTGCCGTTGCTTGCCACAATCTTGACCCTGGCGGTGGGCAGAAGTACCTGCTCAGAGTTGGATTTCAAAAACAATGAAATTGGTGATTGGTTGTCATCCTGATGCAGCAAGGTGTTATGCCCTTGTTTGCAATGGTCACATTTGAAGAAAAATCTACATTTTTTGCTGTGACCGTTGAGGCATATCTGGCAAAGTTTATTGTCCGTGACATATTTGATTCGCTCACTAGCTGACTTAGCTTTAAATTGTGGACAGTTAAATAATTTGTGAGATGACTTACATAGGAAGCAGCCAGCAGGCGACCGAGTTGTCCTTATGTTGGCCATATTTGAAGCCTTAGCACAAATTGAAGGCTGTTGTCGCTCCGCATTCTCAAGTGCAAGTGCTCTTTTATCTAAGAATTCCAACAGATTAATGGTTGGTTTTTGATCCCTAGATAACTGAAATTCCCTATTACATATCACATCAAGTTTCCTAGTCAGAATGCATACAACAAGTGGATCCCATGCACCTATATCGTGCCCTAAGTTTTTTAAAGCTGCCAGCTGCTGTTTGACAGTAGAAAGAAACTGACAAATATTGACAGCAGTTGACTTGTGTATGGGAGGCATATCCAACAAAATAGATACATGATCATTGGTGATTTTATAGGAGTTATTGTATCGTTCGTCAATGATAGTTTTTGCTTCTAAGTAGCTTTCAGACACTAAAGGTAAATTTTTAATAAGCTCTAAAGGTTCACACTGTAAAAAACTACGCAGATAAAATAACTTTTGAACACTTTCCAAGCCAGGGTTCTTGTCGATGAGAGCATCGAAAAGACTAATAAATGATTTATATTGAGAATACTGACCTTGGAAATTTGGAACAGAAATTTGTGGTAGTTTACACTGTTTCACAGAGGTCTGGGGCTTAGTTGGCGGGCATAACACTTCTTTGGAAAGCAATTTCTTTATGACAACAAGTGTGTCCATGACCTTGGCCTCGACTTCAATGTCGACGGCACTAGGATCGGACGCGCAAATTTCTAAATTAATGGCATCGAACTTTTCGAAAGTGGCCCTTAGGCGTTCTTCTTTAACTAACAAAGATTCGCGGCTAGTATCGACACTATTGCTATCAGCAAAGTAGTTAATATGTTTTGTAATTGTGCCCTTCAACGCAGACCTTTTCCTTAGCAAAGCCCTGTCGAGCTCAGTCTTGTTGACCGTATTAACCTCAGTCGTCATCTTGCCAGTTACACTTTACACAAATAATTATAGATAGTTTACAGAAATAAACAGGTATAAACACACTAAAGTCCCAAAGCGCAATTATTTTACGAATTTGTTCAAAGTTCAAACGCAAACCAAACGATTACGAAAGTAAGATGGAGTATCTTTCTTCACCGACATAGGTAATGGCGTAGTCGCTGTCGCAGCCACTTGCAGCAACTTGGGCGTCCAATCAGAGACGCTGGCATTGGCAGCAGCGCCACGGTTGATGCAGTAGTAGCTTGGGGAAACACTATCCGACCAATAGTGAGCAAGGGAACGCGTCTTTGACAGAAGCGTTGCTCCTAATTGGTTCTCCACTTGACACTTCTGTAGGCGCGCAAAATTTGAATTTGCGAATCAGGTTGCTTTGCTTGTCACGACGCCTTCGGCGCCGGAAACGGAAACTTAAATCGAACACGAACACGTATGACACTTTTAGGTACTTGTATTTTTGCAAACACTATGAATACTATGACTTTATTGACGATTAATTGACGATACACTTTTATGCACACACTATTCTTGATAGATGCGAACACGATTGCTCGACTTCTGTACGTAGGCCCTTCCGGACGCGTGATGTCGAAGCTGTACACGGCGCACTCACTGTCGATGGACCATGTAGGAAAAATTTGGACTTTAGGGAGGAAACATAGCCTTCTCCTAATAGTCGTGCCCAGATGGAGCAGTGGTGGACTGCACCATATATAGGGGCAGATCCAGTGAAACAACAGCGTACAACTTTCACACGTCTATATTGAACCACGTACACGAGAGAAGAGAGAACGGATACATATTTCTGCAGTGTTGCCACCACATACGTTCTTATGTACTAACACCGATATGGCTAAAGGTCAATTTGACCATACCGTTGGTAAATTACATGTTGGTTTCCCAACAGTTACTACATATTGTAATAATCACGCCTGATTCCTCGCAGGGGTAGGTAGGTTTGTATGAAAGCATACTTTATTATTCTAGTAACAATGTAACTTAATGTACCTACCTAGTATGTACCAACTCATAAATAAAAAGGTCATAAATAAACCAATAGCAAGTCTCCCTAAAAGCATTACGTTTATTAACAATATTTCACAATTTACTTACCAAAACATCACAAAAATGTGAACATATAGGTACCTACTGGTCAGAAACATTAGTCGAACTTGTCTACCCTCAGTGCTACCGTCCTCTGGGACATGAGACGTGATCACGCCCTTCTGTGACAAACTGGACAAAAATGTGGCCAGAAGAACAGCTAAATCATCACTAATCACACGGTACTATATTTCTGTGTACAAATTATACATAGCTATTCGCTTACTAATTTTTAAGCTAGTAGGTAGGTACATGATTTTTAATTATAACAAAATACACGTCACACACGGCTTCAAACTATCGAAATGGGACAAAATAGTTGTCGGAATAAGACCACTTGGGAAGCAGTTGCTAAGTATTAAAAAAAAATCAAAATCGATTCGCCCAATCAATAGTATTGAATTGAACAGCAACCAACACAGCAACCGACTTCAAACTACCGAAATGGGACAAAATAGTTGTTGGAATAAGACCACTTGGGAAGCAGTTGCTTCCCATTACAAAAAAATCAAAATCGATTCACACAGTCAATAGTGTTGAATTGAACAGCAACCGACTTCAAACTACCGAAATGGGACAAAATAGTTGTCGGAATAAGACCACTTGGGAAGCAGTTGCTTCCCATTACAAAAAATTCAAAATCGATTCACACATTCAATAGTGTTGAATTGAGAACGTCTTTCTTTTTTGGAAGTCGTTTGAAAAGGGGGCTTTATCGTAATAAAGTTAACGATACGATTCTACCTGATTGCTTCTAGACATTTCGGTTGGATCGCGGTCACGGGTTAGTACTTACGAGTACTTGCTTACGCCAAATAAAAATACCAGACAAATAGAATTGACATTGCTGAATGTTAAATCTATCTTCATCTTTCATATTTTAACAATAAAAATAAATAGCCTTTCGTTTGTCTAGTTAAAACTTGAGAACGGTTCAACAAATTTGGCAAAATTTTGGTCTTAAAATATTCGTACAAACTCAAGAAAGGTTTAAAAGGTTAATTTGAGGCGGTTAAGAAGTTCGCCGAGATAGCTAGCTAGTAAATAATATAATAAATAATCTAACTTATGAATCAAAAATATTGTCATTTTTCAACCGACTTGAAAAAAGAAGGAGGATCTCAATTCGACTGTTTTATTTAAATTTTGGGTGAATTTTGATTTTTTTTTAAATGAAAGCTTCTATTTTCGAAGTGGTCCCATTTCAATTTGGTACTATTCCACCAGTTATTTGGTCCTATTTCGGTCATTTGAAGTCGGTTGATGTATCAATTTTTGACGTGTATTTTAGTAAACTCACTTACTGCATGCAGAAGTAGATAGCGATGTTCTTACAGCTAAATAACTAGGTATGCAATGCAGTATGCTGTTGCAATAATTGAGCTGAGTTTGTCGGGTTGAACTCCTAAACGACTGGACCGATCTTTATGAATTCAGATATATGCACTCATGGTGATGGTCACTATGACCGTGCCAAGTTTCAAAAAGATCGGTCCAGTCGTTTAGGAGGAGTTCGATAACGAACGAAATACACGAGTCGCCTAAGAAAGAGCTGAGCGAAGCGAAGCTCAAAAAACCATACTACAGGTAGTTCGAAATAGATTGGAACAAGATGTAGGTAATTTAACCGATAAACAAACCTGTCAAACAAATTGTCGATGCGGGTGGGGCAGGCTGGTGGGCATGGGTTGTATTCGGTGTCAACGAACTTTTATTCCTATCTATTTGGGAGTAGGTATATTCACTAGTTTGGGGTCACGTGAAATGGAGATAGCCTAATATCGTGACTGATAATTTTTACGGCAGGCATTACTAGCTGAAAATAAGTAAGAATACTCGTATTTACGCTCTGTTACAAATTCAACCTGTTATTATATTACACTTATTCCCCTCACATCCAACTGCATACATTATTTTCAAACATGTCAATGCTATGCGTGATTCCAATCGGTACCAAATAGTACCAATGCAGTAACAAGTACCACGTGGGGTCCACGCGCCCCTTACCTACAGAGGGTGCCAGCTGAATAAAATTGTGCTTTTATACTGTAAGCTTATTACAGTTCAAATAAATTAATATTAAATCAATATAAATTAAAGATGGTTTTAAGCCGATTATGAGAACGGTTTATGTATAATTTTTGTTTAAAGATTATTATTATCGTTAATTAATTCACAACTAAGTAGTAACAAAATATACATTAATGACTTTCATATATCGGCACAAACTTACAACACTGGTTAGACGCAAATCAATATTTAATTCCATGTAACGTGATGACGTGAACTCAAAACAAAATACTACTTACCGAATTCAAAAAAGGAAGATGTTCTCAATCAGAATGTATTTTTAAACGCTTTTATTAGCTTCACTTGTATGTTTGCTTGTATGTATGTTTGTTTGTAACCGACTCTTTTGGGTTCGATTTTGCCCTACTTTGAACGATCAGATTTAATTCAAACTTTGCATACCTGTCAAAGACCGATGACAATGCAATAATTCGATTAAAAAATAAATAAATATACATGGGGCACACTAAAAGTTTTGCACTTCTAGCTAATCGGAACTATTTGAATTTCGAATGTTATATTTTTTTAAACGTTGCAACCTTAGTAACAAAAAAAACTATTGGCGGGAAATCATTTGTCAATTGTTTTTTATCACACATCAAAGTTCTACGTATGCAACGAAAATGGAATTAAGTCGAAAAGATTTTAGAGCGATGATTTTAAAAGTTCTCTCTCTCTCCGCAAGACTGTGCCGCCTGTCTTCAAAATGCTTTTGGGAGAGAAGCACCTTGTTTGAGCACCGTGAGGCGATGGTTTGCTGAATTTGAGAGAGAGGTCGAGTTTCTTTACATGGGGAATTTCGTGAAGGGCGGTCTTCAACTGCCGTCAACGAAAATAATGTGGCTACTGTTAAGCGGTTAATTAAAGAAAACTCGCGGATTACCTATGAGACAATTCGAGTACTATTGGGGATTAGTATGAGTCAAATCCAGAAAAATTTACACGAAGAATTGAAAGTTCGGAAACTTTGTTGTCGTTGGATCCCTCATGAACTAACAACGGAACAGAAGCGGGCTTGCGTGGAATGGTGCTCACAGATGCTACTGAAGTACGACCACGGACATTCTAATGCTGTTTATGACATTATCACAGGAGACGAAACGTGGATTTATTGTTTTGAACCCGAAAAAAAACAGCAATCTTGTGAATGGGTGTTTGAAAAGAGAACAAGCCAACAAAAGTGAGGCAGGCGAGAAACGTTGCTTGGTAAAAAAATTATCGCGTTTTTTTTCTCAGCTACGGGTCCCATCTGTACAATTCCACTTTAGATTAAAAGAGTGTTAATGCCGAGTGGTATTCTACCATTTGTTTACCCAGGGTGTTAGAAAAAGTTCGCGAAAGACGACCCAAAAGCCGCGTTCTCCTACATCATGACAACGCTTCTTCACACACGGCCAACAAAACAAAGTCATTTTTAGCTTCCGAAAAAGTACAACTCGTCACCCATCCTGCGCATAGCCCCAACCTAGCACCCTGTGATTTTTGTATTTTCCCCAAAATCAAAGATTTGATGAGAGGTTTCACTTTTACCAACTCCGAAGAGGCAGTAATAGCGTTCAATCAGCACGTAGACAACATGCCTTCAGATCTATGGTGCTCCTGTTTTTAAAAATGGTTCGATCGCATGAAAATATGTTTAAAATGTAAAGGAGAGTATTTTGAAAAGCAATAAACATAATATTTTGGT
Organism: Nudaria mundana; assembly: GCA_963556515.1. Lineage (NCBI taxonomy): Eukaryota > Metazoa > Arthropoda > Insecta > Lepidoptera > Erebidae > Nudaria > Nudaria mundana. Next base: position 6,308,705 of record OY748295.1, on the reverse strand, counting down.
TTTAACATGTTGTTTTTTTACGTAACGCAAAACTTTACAGTGTGACCTACGTATAAATAATAATAAACTAAAAAATGAAAAATAAATAATAGTTTAGATGACAATGCAATAATTCGATTAAAAATAAATAAATAATAATGAACTAAAAAATGAAAAATAAATAATAACCTATTACGAGTCGGTACGTACTTAAAAAGTTAGCGATTTTCACTGCAAACTTACCTCTGATTGGTAACGAACTTCGTTCACTAACTTTAAGTCGTATTGTACTACAAACACAAAGTTTCAAGTAGCAGTTCTATGATTTACTTTAGTTTCATTACAGATTTTCAACTTGATTTAACTTATACAAAGGGGTGAAACTTTTTATTAAATCTAACCACACCTATGTTGGTACTGGTAAGTGAAATGAGTTATAAATAATTAGAGACGGCACCGTTTCAAATGAAGTTCGATTAAAGTGCCCGCATCTTTTGTAATTGGGGACAAAGACTCCTTGTTGTTGCTTCTGTCGGCTTCTGATGAACTATTAGTTTGTTTATTATGTTGGTACATCTCTTATCTCTGTCTAAATATTACAATTCTATGGTTTTATGGCTTGACGTAATGGTCGATGACAGAGCTGATACCGATAGATGAAGATGGTAACCAGAAAGCTAATTACGTTGTATTGTTCATTGAAAATGATTGGAAAAGAGTAGCCGTGAGATATCTTGCCAGATTCTTACTCACAGGCTCTACCTGTTTCTTTGCAAATCTGGCAGCACAAAGAACAATTCTTTGTGATCTATGTGGTCCAATTATTTGACTTCTGGTTCTATTATGCACTGGTGAAGCCACCAGCGCGAGCGTCCACTAGTTTTAAACAATAAAGTGCCTTTACAAAATTATGATATTTTGCTAAATTAAATTTAAAAAAACTGTAAATGGTTTGAGGTTTCCAAAATACAAAGTACTAGATAGATAGATTTTTCAAATCTAGTCTACACATAGGTACACTAATTTTTTCTATTCTGGTAGTTACTAGTTTAGGGTGTGAAATTTAATATAATTTAAACAAACAAAAATGTATTTTGTGTAGAAGATTAGCTCTATGTTCAACATGCGGACATGCGGTTCACGTCCTCTTTTAAACTAACTTTTAAACCGCTAAAATATTGTTTCGGGCTGCTGCGATTCTGCTGACTCATATACTCTGTGAAATAGGAACCCGTTATAAAAAAGATTTTTGTGGCTACACAGTTTAAACACATGGGTGTGTAAAAATCCCGTCTGTAACATAAGTTATAGTGTAAATGACTATACATACTCGTACATACATACAATTACGCGAAGTTTGGGTGGGCAAGTATTTTGCCGTTACCGGGCACCGTATAAGCGTATACCTCCTGTATCATACAAATCATTTTTGAATTGTCTAATACCTACGTATAATAAATTCTCGTGTCACAGGTTTTGCTGCCAAACTCCTCCGTACTTATGAAAAAAATTGTGCAAGTTTGGTGGGTCTAAGAATCAGTCGTAAACTAAATTTTAAACCCCTACATTTTTTAAGTAATTGTTAAAACATCGTATGGGCGTCAGTAAGTAGTATTATAAACCCCTAAAGTGCCTTTAAATTGTCTATGTAAATGATATAAGTATATTCTAATAACTTAATTTGTTTTGCGCCCTGAGATATTCCTCGCTTCTTTGCAGATTTGAAACTAAATTGTTTTTACCTATAAATTATTAAAACAAGCCTAGGAATCAAACACAAATACACATAAAGTTGTTCAGAACCCAGCAACTAATCAATCACATCACGTAATCAACACACTAGCGACATGAACTAAGTTCATAATTGTATTCTCAGTTGGGACGGACTTGATTGATTAACCACGTCGGGCTTGTAGTGTCCCACGCAGCGGAATTAGGACACGATACCTGTGAATTGTAGAGGGACCAAAATAATTTAGTTTGTTTGTTTGGGGCGCTTCTATTTGTTTCTGATTATAAGGCATTAGTGATGTATTGCAATCAGAATATTCAAAATATTTACTGCAATAGGCTTGACGTCATATTGAGAACTGAGTGTGTAATATCCAGAAAATAAGTTGATGTATGTATTTACTTTGTGATCATAACTTTAGTTTATATAAATAAGTACCCAAATTCATCACGAATAATCATTTAATTTATATTTAAAACAATAAGTTAGATTCAGATAATATTAAGTTAGTTTCTTGTATTTCTTTGATTAATTAAATAATTCGACCAGGACCAAACCTGGTGCAAGGGCAGCCAGAACGCTAGCCGCATTACCCCCTTGGATAATGATGGTCATTCTCTGTAACATATTTTGCAACATTAGAAAACTTTCTTTACTTCATTTTATTTACGGTCATACGAGCAGAGGATACGGGATTTCGGGTTCTGGCCCGTTCCAGTAAAAACGTATTTTGACTGATCAGTAGGTACTCGATAAACAGTATTGTAATTGTCTGTGTTGTTAAAGAAAAGAATAATCCATGGTACAGTGATAAATAAATTAAAAACAAGGTCGTCTCTCGCTAACATGCATGTAAATTTTGCAATAAAACTTTTAGCTTTGACAATAAATTCAATTTGACTGTCAATAAATTTGAAAAGAATAAATTTTACACAAGCTCATCCTAGGACACGTAAAAGCGCTTTTATTACCGTTTAATGCGAACAATAAAGTAATGTGTCTAAATACTGCAGTAGATCGTAGGATGCGGTTTATTATCATCAGCTAATATTACCGTGCCTTGCGCTTTGCAGTCTTTATTTTCTCTTCTTTGAAGTAATTCACTTTTAGTCTCTGTATTAGCAAATGCTTTACTGCACAACATTGCAAAGTCATACATAAACCTAGGTATTCCTTGCCCCCTCTTGGCTACCGACATTAATATTAATCGAAAACGAAAAACTCATTCACTTGCTACTACATGTTTTCCTGTAGCAGATTCACAAGTTTATGCAGCTGTATCAACGAGGAGTGGTATTTATTTTTAATGCAAAATTTTATTCTTTCAGGTACACCTCGACGTTTTACTGCATTCAACTGAATTATACATTTGGAACATGGTTCTTTCTACTAGCGGCATCTGACGTCACTAATAGTGCCCCAGGTTGGGCGTAACTTGTAACATGATGTTCTTAGCTTCCTAGCTGTTTTACTCAAAGAAGACCAGATTTGGTAAACCCTGTACCGTAGACACTTTTTCTAATTTCAATTGTATAAAATTATGTATTGGATTATTAGTCTCATACAACAGCTCTATGTAAATTTTATTCTTTTGAATTGAAAACCTCTTTTCTTTGACAAATTTTATGTTTGGAGCCAATCTTTTGCCAGTAACGAAGCAGTGATATTGAAGTGACACTTTTGTTTTTGTGAGACATTTTGAATGTCACAAAGCGTAAAGAATGTTTGTAGTACGTGACGACAAAACGGGTTCCAGTAATATCTCTGTGCTGACATAAATATTATTATGACAGCTCGTTTTATACTGTAGAGTTTCAGTATCAAAGTTTTGAAGGATACGTTAATATTCTTTGACAAATAACAGACTAATTTTAACAAGCTAACGAAATGCTTTTCCTAACAATCTTTTTAATCAATAACTTTTATGACTGTGATAAAATCCGTTCATAAAATATCTTCTATGCCTCTCCCAGTTTTTGTATCGTAAATTTTTGTCCGTATTAATCAATCGCATGCTCGTGCTTTAATTTGATTGAAAAAGTTGTAATAAACCAAAGATATTTCCTGATAGGAGGTTGAAAAACATCCTGTATTTTTTCACCTCTTTGATCAGTGATTTCAATCTAAATTGTATCAGTAGTTAATCCTTGATGAGACCAACCAGTCAATATTTTGTCAAAACTTTATTGGTTCGATTGTATGGTACTGAGTGGAGATATAATACCAGAGCCTAGTCCATCTTTCAGCTGTTGCAACTCCTCACTGACTGGTTGTCCAAGTCCCTGGACTTCTTGAAATAGCTTCAAAGGGAAGCGCTAAGAAATGAACGTATTTAAAAGAATGTAAATGCGTTTGCAAAAAGAGATCTATATCAAATCTCTTGAAATAGAAACATTTTCAGTTTTGACTTGGAATTGAAAACTGAACGGTGTAACATTTCACTGACTGATAAACACGATCAGTCTCCTTTAGCAGCCGCTGAGGCGATAAATTCTGTAGAATCTAATAAAGCTCTGATTTGTGCACTGTAGTGTCTTATTCAAACTGTCTGTTTGAATAAAGCTATGGGAAAAGATTGTTGGAGATATTTATTTAAAGTTTTTGCGAAAGTTGCGGTTTGTAAATGTTAAATGTATTAAACATTCAAAAAAAAACAAATAATTTCTGAAAACTTATAAGTACCTACAGTTAAACTTTTATACAAAGTAAGTTACCATTACATGTACATCGTTTAAAGCAATTGCTGATGCACGAAAGTAACATTTCAAATTATAGGTACATAATTATCTACGTTAAGTGTGGTATTTATTACAAAGAATCAAAAATAGGTATATCCGGCCAATGGCCTGAAATTCTAAAACTATAGTCTAGAGACCCTTCCTGCTTTGACCCCATCCTGCGCACGTGTTTCCTTCCTCTTAGAAAGCTGGGTTATTTTGTCAAGACATAAAAAAACAGCTTTTGAAGCTTTCAAGTAGAGGTGGTATTTGTAGTGAAAGTACCTACACAATAATCAAAAAGATTTTAAATTAGAAATGTTTAACTAATTTAAAATCTTGTTACCGGGCACTAGCCCGGTAACGGCAATAGGCTTGCGTAGGATCAACAAAAACTGCTGTCAAAATGTGTGTTTTTATTCTACGCATTGGTGTGATTATACGATACTTATAGTGATTAGAATGTGATTAAAATTGATTGAAATTATTGAAAATAAAAAACTTGCTAAAAAGTGTCAAGAAATTTTATATCTGATTTTTCCTTGTGACTTCAAAATTTGCAAATTAAATACACTTCATCAAGTCGATTACGGTTTACGACCAAAGACCTCAAAAGAATTTATTAAACCAAACCATACTATTTACGATTGGTACAATCATCTATAACTCACGAACAGGAAAATGCTATCCTTACAATTTCATTACAATAAATCTTATGGCCCGAGTTATAAAGTTTTGTGTCGATCGAAACTAAACTAAGTATGTAGATAATGTACTCTGGTCAGGCCATTCTTTACCCTATTAAGAAACTAACAAGGAAAATTAAACTCACAGTCTCATACAAAAGGTAGGTTTATTTTGATCATACTTTGCTTAGTGAACAACTTAAAGTATTTGATAAGAGTAGTCTGATAATGTACCAGTGATAATTGACTAGTTATTTACATAGTTGGAAATGATAAATTTAAATCTATCGCAAGTGTATCTTGGCAGTTGATTAGAATTGCACTAGATTTCACAAAAGTAGAATTTACCATTGCAATAGAATAACGTTTTATACGTAAAAGTAAATATCGTTAAGTAAATAAAGGTATTCAATCAGATAAATTCTAAGAGTTAATGGTATTTTATAACATGTTTCGGTGGTTTAGTCGATGTTGTCTACATCTACGACAGTAGTCTCGAGTTTGATCTCCAGGTCAGTGTACAATTGTTACCATAATAGTACTAGATTGTGGGGACTTCCCATAATTCAGCATTATTTAATTTTAACTAAATTCCATAATAACATTTACGTACCTACTTAAGATCTTAGGATATCCAATTAAGGCACAAATTTTTTAATCAGTCATAGAGTATGATATTTTATATCTCTTTTGGTATTACTCAGGACATATTTCATTTTAGTCCTGTTTGTAAAAAAAAATATTTAGGTAGGTATTATAAGTAGCTAAACATTTTTTCTCTTATATTGTTTCACTTAAGCTTTTCCTAAAAAAGGTCAGGCACTTGAACGCATTTATAGAATCGTAAACTTTTTACGATACTGGAGTATAATCCATAAAATTATAATGTTATATAGTATCGAACAATGAAAGCACGTAAATCAAAGCTATCGTTACATAACCCATGTTAAAAGGTATTTCGAGAATCCATACTTCTGGCAGGTTATATTTTAAAACAATGGTAAGTAAAATGTTTTAAGAAAAAACTTTTTAAAATTATATAATAGCATTAATTTTTCGCAGAATTAAAAAGACAACAAAACGTCGACAATTGTTTCGCCTCTAAACGAGGCATTATCAAGACTGTCTCAGAGAGAACAGCTCTCTGAGACAGTCTTTGAACAATTGTCGACGTTTTGTTGTCTTTTTAATTCTGCGAAAAATTAATGCTATTATATAATTTTAAAAAGTTTTTTCTTAAAACATTTTACTTACCATTGTTTTGTCATGGATTTTCGCCAAGTAACGCCTGTTTCTATCCAAGGTTATATTTTAGATTAACTTTTGAGTCGATTTTGCTTAAATACAGTCATGTACCTAAGTAGACAAATTCATCATCATCTGCCTGCCCTTATCCCAATTATTTGGGGGTTGGCGCAACATGCTATCATTTTCCATACATCCCTGTCACACGTCATCTCCTTAGTTGCCTTTCCTGGTCATATCCTTTTCACGCATTCCATCCATCTTTTTTTGGGCCTACCTCGACTTCTCAAGCCCTCTACATTCATACTTTGCACCTTTCTTACCACGTTACTTTCCTCTCTTCTAATAACATGTCCGTGATATACGTTCGCTTCTCACTTACTGGAGTACGTCATTACTAAGTAGACAAATTATTACAAGAAAGTTAAGGATGGTCTCACGATATTGTGGACGATATCGTCATGATATCGTCGGTCCACTAGCAGTTAAATTACTCTATGATTATAGCAGCAGGTAAATAAAGACATTGTATCCAAATAAAAAAACGGGTGTTTTCCCATAAATAAATGAGCCAATTCAAATAAGATTAACAGTTAGAAGATCATACCTATTATAGATCGCAAATTAAAGTATACTTTCACTTCTTTTTCTGGGATAACATTATTTAATATGGATCCACAGTAAAAAAAATGTTACAATCAAGAAATTGCGGTGTTAGCAGTGTATAGTGTGTATGTATAATTGTAGTACTTTTATTATCTTCTTTTGGCTTCATTATTAATTATCATTACCTATATTGCTGCTATGATTATACTACTACTATGATGCATATATGACTGCTTCGGTGCGTGGTCGGTAGTGCATCCGCTTTCGACGCCGGAGTCTCGGGTTCGATTCCCGGTCGGGACAAACTTTGTGTGATGACATATACGTTTGTACCGAAGTCTGGATGTTTCCTATGTATATTATGTATGTATTTACAAAAAAATGTATATAAGTATTTATATCAGTTTATCTAGTACTCATATCACAAGCTCTGCTTAGTTTGGGACTAGATGGCGTTGTGTGAATTGTCCTAACATATTTATTTATTATTTTATTCATATTAGTTTATTTTCTGATTCTATTTAGACTTATCTTTAGTTGTTTACTTAGCTTTATTCTTCTTTTTTCTTTGATTGTACACTACCCCTTTTAATTTCTTAAACTCCCTATCCATCCAAAGGTTGTCTGGAAGAGATCGCTTTTAGCGATAAGACCGCCATTTTTACTCTTCTTAAGTGATATCTCCTTTTTGTATGTTCTATGTTGTGTACAATAAAGTGAATTGTATTGTATTGTATAGGTAGAAATTAAAATGGCTAATTCCATCTCAATAATACTAGAAGTAGTTCATAGCTAGTCTCCATTTGCGGAACGTGATTCACCTATACTCTAAGGTATTAAATCCTAATACTTATTACCGAGTGCTGGAGCCTGGTGGAGCATCTAAATAGTTATTGGCGCAGCGGTCCTATTGTTGAAGTCACGTGCCCATTCGTCATTTTGACACAGGATCGTGCTAATTCGGTTACGGTAGAAGCATCTGGCCCAAATAATGCATTATTTACGGTAAAATGTGCAGTAATTGAATCGGTTTTATGGTTCATGCCGTGATTGTTATAGGAAGCTATTGTGCGCATTTAGCACAAGAATATCAGTGGTGTGAGGGTGTTACAAATGTTTGATGGTGTAATAAAATGGAAAATCGAACGTTATGGAACTGATGAAGCAAACGTGTCAACACTTAGGAGATTAAAGGGTGTGACTTGCGACCGAAGGGAAAAGTTAACAACTAGTATCAATAAAGTCTCACTCTTAAGACAGATAGAAGAAGCAGTGTATTGCTGTATTTGTGACTGCTTCAGTGGCGTGGTCGGTAGTGCATCGAATTTCAACTCCGGAGTCTGGGATACGATTCCCGGGATGAATCAAATATTTTTGTGATCCACAAATGTTTGTTTCGGAGTTTGGGTGTTTTCCATGTACTCGTATATTGTGTATGTGTTTAGAATTATATAAGTATGTTTATCAGTTGTCTAAATCCCACAGCACAGCACAAGCTTAGTTTGGGCTAGATGACGTTGTGTGAGAATGTCCAAAATATATATATTTTTTTAATTGGAATTACGGAATGATTTTATTGATGTTCAAACGTTGAAATGCATGACATGCATGGAAAGGGTTTGCTGATTATGGAGGCATATAAACCAAAAATCCGAGCCTTATTTTATACTAGATATAAAAAGTACGAGGTATCGATTCACATTGGTATTTTTATTACAAGATACTACAGATACAGGTTTGTGAGTGAGGGGTTGTTGCCATATTCTGTAGAGAAGTTGCCCTCAAACGACCGAAGTATAGGTACCAGACAGTCTTATAGACCTAACTCACCCTCAACTGCACTATCTTTCTCTTGTTTTTTATTTATTTTTGCTTTGACAACTATGTATAAATGTTAACTCATTCTGTACTTAATATTGTAATTTCATATTATTAGAAAAGAGTGGCCGTGAGTTTTATTGCCAGGTTCTTTCTGTCAGGCTCTACCTATTATTTTGCGAAGCTGGCAGTAAATGTAAGTTTAGAAGCAATTTAGACTTTAATTGTAACCTTTATAACTGACTGACTTTCAAAAGCGTTACGTTGTAATCCACTTGAAAAAACATATTTTTAATTTTTATTTTCACTAAAATACCTATACAAACCAGAAGATTGACTATTTTCTGGCCCAAAGAATATGTATCGCCATCCAATATGGGAACACCTTCCCAATCAGCATTGACGCGAAGGATTTTTTGTAATGTAAATATTTTTAGTATATAATTATATAAATTGTAATTCTTATTGTAAATAAAGGTCGGCCTATACAAAAATCACATTTGAAGAATAGCGGGAACACATTCCCGGCATAGAAACTATAACCTTTTTACATCAGCTATATGCTAGGAATATCTGCAAAGTCTAATTGAAATTGGTCCGGCCGTTTCAGAGATTAGCTGAAACAAACAGACATAGACTAACAGAATTCAGAATTGCGTTTTTAATATTGTTAATGGTATACCTTTCGTTAACATAATATATGAAATCCTAAAATGTTTTGGCACAATGAATTTGGCATACTTTTTTTGGCATAATTATACTTGGTCATAATTGATTTTTAGCAGCATATGTACTGTGGAATAATTATATTTAGGTCTAATATATTTATGCATAGTTATAATTTGCACAATGATTTTAGGCATAGTGTACAGTCGCCTAATAGTATATATTACTAAAATTTAATAGGTATAAATTAATGAAATTAATGAAAAATAAAAAAGTTACTTTAACCAGTATTTCCTATATTATATAGTGTCAAAGTAGGTTTAGGTGCCTTTTAATTATTTTACATAGTTACTTATTCTGCGTAAGATGATTATGACTATATTCATTATAGTTTGATACGTTTATGCCTTTATAAAACTATGCTTATAAATTTTATGATTAAATATGATTATGCTAATTTTATTTATGATTAAGACAAATATGCTAAATTTGTTATGGATAAAAAAATTATGCATAAATATCATTAGTCTAAATTACCATATGCCAAAATATTTTATGGTTATTTTTTTATGCAAATGGATAGTGAACCATTGTTAATAGGTACTTTCATATTCATTTAGTGAAAAGCTGTTAATGTGCAATTGCTTACAGACACTTGAATTTTATCTGTTTATAAATACTAGGTACTACGTAGAAGGGATTTTTCGATTGGGGGGTAAATGGGGGAGAAATGGGGGAAAATGCATTTTTCAGCCGATTTTCATGAAATTTGGCACATGTGTTCTTTGTTGCAAGGCGCAACTTTTATCAAAGGGATTTTTCGATTGGGGGGAAAATGGGCAAAATAACGCGAGGTCTACTGTTCACAGAACCACTAGTGTATGTACAGTTCAACGGTGATATTCTCGTCGCGTCTGGTTAGTAGCTGCTTTTTCTTACCATATTCAATAACTTGCAATGCGGTAACAACATCAATAACAAAGTATAATGAGACATGAACATGGACAGGCCCGTATGTCCTGCCGTCATGTCAATATCAGGTTGTTCTATACGAGTACAATAGTGTCACTTATTGACTGTATAATAGTCAGTGTGAGTGACAAGCCCGCATCTGTTGGAATAAATACATCTGTAAAGGTACGAGTATCTATTAATGTAGTTAGTTGGAATCTGAAGCTCAATGTATACTTACCGGGTACCTAACAAGTTTTGTAGCTTTATAATTTGTACAAGGTAGTTGGTGACTCTGTGAACAGTCTTTCCTCAGTGTTCCACAATCCTCTTTATTTTTAAATTCTGCGGCGTAAATCCGTGGCTATGCCTAGGTCCATTGCTGGGTGCCTCAGGTACACGCCAGGAATAATTCCCTTTGGCTCCACAATCCTAGTAGCTTACCAAGATGTAACCACTTATGTTTATCCAAAGGTTGCCTGTATGAGATCGCTTTTAGTGATAAGGCCACATTTGTACATTTTCATACGATTTTTCTCATATTTATTTGTATTGGTGTACAACAAAGTTTATTCTATTCTATTCTAAGCTACTAGGATTGTTGAGCCAAAGGGAATTATTCCTGGCGTGTACCTGAGGCACCCAGCAATGGACCTAGGCATAGCCACGGATTTACGCCGCAGAATTTAAAAATAAAGAGGATTGTGGAACACTGAGGAAAGACTGTTCACAGAGTCACCAACTACCTTGTACAAATTATAAAGCTACAAAACTTGTTAGGTACCCGGTATTATTAATACAACTGTTTAAGGTTCGAGACTATAGCACAGAATAGAGAATAGTACTTACATACAGAACTTGCACTTCGACGTTAATTAAAGCACATTCTTTTGTTTACAGAGAACATCAGTAGAACGTTAGGGTTATCAGGAAAGTACCAGCATAATTTGACCAATAATTATGACGTTAATGCCTCAATATCAACTCTTACTGACATATAAACAAGTGACAACCCTTACTGACTTACAACTTCAAGTTGTCGCTGACGTCACGTATTTTTTGCGATTGTTAAGCGAGTCACTCGCTTAACAATCGCATAACCTGACTATAGTATCTATTATTTATAAATGTAACATATTTAATTACTCAAAGTAAGCGTAAGTGAAGTGAATACATACCTTAATGATAGGAAACATGTACTCGTCTTGTTTATTGACTTTTCGCGCGCTTTCGATACATTGGACCATAAGGAGCTGATTAAAAGATTGGAAGGCACTGGCGTGCGGGGACCTTTGCTGCGATGGTGCGAAAATTACTTAATAAACCGTAAATTCACTGTTCGAATAAATGACACGTATAATAATCTTAAGGATGTCACCGAAGGAACTGCACAGGGATCGGTCCTTGGTCCGCTCCATTTTCTTTGCTATGTCAACAACATGGGCAAATGTATCCAGTCTTGCACATGCTACCAGTTCGCGGATGACACCTGTCTGGTCACTGCCGACAAAGACCCCCAAATAGCTGCTGAACGTCTACAGGCAGATTTTAATATACTCTTGAAGTGGTGTCATGACTCCGAATTAGTGCTAAATGCAGACAAAACACAACTAATTCATATTAAATCCCCTCACTTTAAATATTCTCCATGTGACGGGGTAGTTGCACATAAACACAGCTGTCTGCATCGGTCGCCGGTACGTCATTGTGACTGTCCTCTTGTAAAATGTTCCGATAGACAGCGTTACTTGGGTGTGATTATTGATAAAAAATTTAACTGGGGCCCGCATATTGAGTATGTCTGTAATAAACTTAGGTAATTCCTCGTCAATATGATCATACTAAAAAATCGCATCCCATATAGAATCAAAATGATGCTGTATAACTCCCTAGCAGAGTCCTATGTTCAATATGGATTAAGCAGCTACGGTCGCACATATAACACCTACCTACAAAGTATTTTTAATATTCAGCGGCGAATCCTGCGTAACATTGTTTCCGCAAATATTAAACAGCAGTTTGATGATGACGATAATGGCCTCTTTACCTATTGTAAAATCCTACCAGTCCAAACCCAAGTGAAGTTCATGTTACTAAAAGAAAACTATCACGATCAAAAATATCAAATTAAAAAAGTGCATCCTGTATATACTCGGGCTGTTGCTCGAAACAAGTTATGTACGAGTGGCGCAAATAATACCTACGGCGAGCGAACGATTGCTTACCTGGTACCTAGACTTATCAATGTATTACCGCCAGAATTGCAATGTTTAGACAGTCTTGTACCACATTGTGTTAAACGTAGGTTAAAAAACCACTTTATAACATCGCTAATACGATGAAAGCATGTATTTTTTCTACTCGTAGGTACACTCATAAAACAATGTAGAATAACGAGTATTAGTTATAAACCGCGTAGGTTTCTATAATACTCATGTACAATTTGAAATTATGTAAATTTAAAATGATAAATAAAAAAAAAGCAGGTAATATTTTAAAATTTAATAATAAAATGATTACGAAGCAAACAACCGACTACAACCATAAACTGGGATATGTAAAGTTCTCTTCAATACAAATTAATCAAACCCAAACACAACGTAACTGCTATAAACCGTTGATGAGTTCCCTCGACTGGCTTTCGGCTCCCTCATCAGATCGACTCCAATCCTTTATTAAATATTAATCATTTATAATACCTTCTGAAAAAAATAACAAATGCACAGTCGCCCTCACAATTTTTGAAGGTTCCCCTTGATTGCTCAGGGATCCGATCATCAGATCCTGGTTTCCTTATATTGGGACCCCCTTGGAAATATTTCCTTTCCAACAAACGAAAGTATTAAAATTGGTTCAAAAACGACTAAGTTATTCGCGTACAAACATAAAAAAGATATGTAGAGTCGAATTGAGAAACCTCTTTTTTGAAGTCGGTTAAAAGCATTTGCACGACATATACTGTAACTTTCATATTAAATAACTTTATTTACAATAAGAATTACAATAAACATAATATATACTAAAAATATTTACATTACAAAATATAGTTTCAAAAATCCTCCGCGTCATTGCCGACTGGGAATGTTCCCAGAATGCTGGCTGTGAATGTTGCCACGTTGGATGGCGATACTTATTTTTTTGGGCCAGAAAATAGCCAGCCTTCTGGTCCTGAGAAGCATCGATTAGGCGTTTAGCAATGTCTCTATAAAGGCGGCTAGCACTCGGACCCCATGACCCCAGTGTCTAAACCCCAAACGGCTCAAATATGTAATCACCTGCTAGGTTCACCTATATACGCCGTTTGAGGCCCTCAGCCGATGCAGTAGCAGCGCCGGCACATCCGGATGTGCTTGGAAGGTGTGAAAGTGCTAAGGTGTCATCGCATGTAGCGTCCCACAACAAAGGACGTTCTTCCCATCTTCCACGGTAGCAACGACATACCATCCGGTCTCTTTCCATTGCTTCGTGCTTAACCATTTGGTTCACGTACGGCCGGAAGACCTGCGGTGGAAAGGCCCTACGAATTATGTAACTTTTGAGTATATTTTGCTAAATACCTTGAGTTATAGTGTAATCACTGCATTATCATCAAAGAAATAGACAGAGGCATTCATTACACCCACATTTTGCCAGTCACTGTTGGTCCTATGTAATAGGGGGCGAACTCAAGTACTCTGCCTACAATCATATTAATAGTCAACTTTAAATAAACAAAGTGACTATCGGCAATGAAAACAAACGTTGAAATTTTTACACCTTCCAAACACAAAACATTTGGAATTATAAGGTTTCTCGAATCCGTCTGTCTATTATTTATAGAGAAACCTTATAACAAACACCACGTCCATTTTATTTGACTCACTACTACTAGAAATCATTAGGTGATTTTAAATAAATGTTATTCTATTTATTACGTGTCCTTTGAACACACACTTACCTACATAAACACTATCAAGTCTTTCTCTGCAAAATGATGGACAGAGTCATTTAGACGCCCACTTTTCGCCAGTGATAATTGTTCTCTGATCTTATTGTTGAACCATCTCCAGATTGAAACTGAAATTAAAACTTGATACTGTCGCACGTAGAGAACATTTTATTTAAACAACGCCATTTTGCTTCAATTTAAGCAGAGGTTTTGGCTATGGGAACCTAAGAACTGATACAATAATCATTTTGTGAATAAAGAAATAATTATTATTATATTATATTATATTATTTAGGTATATATTAAAATTTTAGTTTGAGATATTAATACTTTTATTGGGTAACTACAAAAATAAATGACTAAAAATTGGTATGAGATAATGTTTATGTATGGAGGACCATTAGGTACAATACTTATTTTTTTAATAAAAGTAATAAATTGGTAAAGCAGCTCTTTATACGAGGGTGGATTGAAAAGTAGTCGGCCTAACACTGATCCATTTAGTTCTAAAAATCAAATCTACCCACATTATTTAGTTCAGTTCAGACCTGTTAATTGTGTGAAGTTTGAAACGTGTGCGATAATTAGTTTTAATTTTATAAATTTATTAACAAAGCAATCTGTCATCATTTCCGCAAATGGAGCAAATCGAGCAGCGTGCCGTCATTAAGTACCTCCATATGAAGGGGCTGTCATCAAAAGCAATCCACGATGATAATTATGGTCAGTACATTAGGGGATTGCGCTCTTTCATATTCATCCGTCAAAAAATGGATAGCAGAATTCAAGCATGGTAGAGAGAGTGTGAAAGACGAACCCCGCTCTGAAAGGCCTTCGACGTCCACTACTGACGAAAATGTAAAAAAAATACTCGACATAATTATGGGAGACCGCATATTGAAGATTAGAGAGATAGCCGAGATTATAGGCGTCTTTTTTTTTTAGTTTATTTATCGTTTCACAAAAAAAAATACACAATTATGAAATAAACAGCACTAAAAATCACTAAGGTTTAGTATTGTGCTGTTATGAGTCTACTTTAAATTACAATATGCATACAATAGGTAAGTATACAGTTCTGTAGGTCTTAACTAGTAACTTACTTATATTAAAATACCCACTTAACATAAAGATACAAATTCCTATCGTACAGTCATATCCCACTTATATAATTATATTACAGAAGTGAATTTAAGAAATACTGCTTTAACTTAAACTTAATATTTTTACTCGTAATACTATTTGTAAGGACTGAGGGTAGGTCGTTTATTAGCCGCGGGACAATATAGGCAGTAGTTCGCTCGCCGTACACATTATTAGCGCGATGCGTACGCAAACGCTTATTGCAAACATTTATAAGTACGCCCATAGCTACTATGCCATACCATCTTATGAACGTACTCAAAACAAAATAGTCAACGTGTCTGCGAGGTGGGTTCCGCGACTGCTTTCAGTTGAGCAAAAAAGGGTGCGATTGACTATTGTTTGGAGTTATTTGAAGCTGATGAATGTGATTTTTTGAATCGTTTTGTTACTATGGACGAAACATGGGTTCATTACTGTACACCGGAAATAAAACAACAATCAAAACAGTGGAAAAGACCTCGTTCACCACCCCCTAAAAAGGCTAAGTCGACTTTGTCGGCAAGTAAGGTGATGGCTTCAGTACTCAAAGGGACTCAAAGGGTGTGATTATGGTTGATTATCTTGAAAGGGCTATAAACTCTGATTATTACTGCACCTTACTACATCATTTACGAGAGGAAATAGAAGAAAAACGTCCAGGAATGATCAGAAGAAAAGTCCTGTTTCATCAAGATAACGCTCGTGTTCACACGTCTGTCCAATCAATGGCAGAAATTCACAACTTTGGCTTTGAACTGTTACCACATCCACCTTAGTCACCTGATCTGGCACCGTCAGATTTTTTTCTGTTCCCTAACCTAAAAAAGCACTTGGGAGGTCAAAGATTTTTGACAAATGACGAGGTCAAAGCAGCAGTAGACGCATAATTTTGACTCTAAGGAAGAATATTTTTTTTTCAACGGGCTAAATGCTTGGAAGGAAGATGGCAAAAGTGTATTGAACTTAATGGTGATTACGTTGAAGATTAAAAATATATTTCATTTATTATGTATGTATTTATTTTCTTGGTTAGGCCGATTACCTTGTAGTATTGTATACTGTAGAACTGCTACCAACTGTTACCTGCTGCAATTCGTCCTATTACAGAGGGAAAGTAATAATACTTTGCAAAAGTATGAAAATGAACAAATGGCGGACAACATCAATCATCGACGCACAAAATTAAACGTCACCCGCGTGTTGGGTAACAGTGGACAGTAGTATTATGCAGAGTAGAGAAAATACAGAAACAGCAAATAATCCTGTAGGTATATTTACTGCAATTAAGGATAAAAAATCACAGGCATGTCACGTAAGATGTACGACAGACTGAAAGAATTTAACTACTTTATTTATTAAGGCTCTTTGTATCACAAGGGGCGAGACTTCACGACGGGTGTGGCTCAAGTCGTGGCTCGGATACGGCGGTTGGGACTGGAGGTGGCCCTGCACAAGTCCGAGGTTCTTTGTTTTCACGGACCTCGGAACGGTCCACCTGAAGGTTCCAGCACAACTGTAGGAGGCGTTAGTATCGGCATTAAGCCCTCGATGAAGTACCTAGGGATAGTTCGGACCATATTTTCGAAGTTTTTTTTTTTTTTTTAATATATTTAGGTCGACAAATTGACGCCACCCGCCTGATGGTAAGTTACGAGAGGAAATAGAAGAAAAACGTCCAGGAATGATCAGAAGAAAAGTCCTGTTTCATCAAGATAACGCTCGTGTTCACACGTCTGTCCAATCAATGGCAGAAATTCACAACTTTGGCTTTGAACTGTTACCACATCCACCTTAGTCACCTGATCTGGCACCGTCAGATTTTTTTCTGTTCCCTAACCTAAAAAAGCACTTGGGAGGTCAAAGATTTTTGACAAATGACGAGGTCAAAGCAGCAGTAGACGCATAATTTTGACTCTAAGGAAGAATATTTTTTTTTCAACGGGCTAAATGCTTGGAAGGAAGATGGCAAAAGTGTATTG
This sequence comes from Nudaria mundana, assembly GCA_963556515.1. Lineage (NCBI taxonomy): Eukaryota > Metazoa > Arthropoda > Insecta > Lepidoptera > Erebidae > Nudaria > Nudaria mundana. Next base: position 6,291,273 of record OY748295.1, on the reverse strand, counting down.
AACTTAATGGTGATTACGTTGAAGATTAAAAATATATTTCATTTATTATGTATGTATTTATTTTCTTGGTTAGGCCGATTACCTTGTAGTATTGTATACTGTAGAACTGCTACCAACTGTTACCTGCTGCAATTCGTCCTATTACAGAGGGAAAGTAATAATACTTTGCAAAAGTATGAAAATGAACAAATGGCGGACAACATCAATCATCGACGCACAAAATTAAACGTCACCCGCGTGTTGGGTAACAGTGGACAGTAGTATTATGCAGAGTAGAGAAAATACAGAAACAGCAAATAATCCTGTAGGTATATTTACTGCAATTAAGGATAAAAAATCACAGGCATGTCACGTAAGATGTACGACAGACTGAAAGAATTTAACTACTTTATTTATTAAGGCTCTTTGTATCACAAGGGGCGAGACTTCACGACGGGTGTGGCTCAAGTCGTGGCTCGGATACGGCGGTTGGGACTGGAGGTGGCCCTGCACAAGTCCGAGGTTCTTTGTTTTCACGGACCTCGGAACGGTCCACCTGAAGGTTCCAGCACAACTGTAGGAGGCGTTAGTATCGGCATTAAGCCCTCGATGAAGTACCTAGGGATAGTTCGGACCATATTTTCGAAGTTTTTTTTTTTTTTTTAATATATTTAGGTCGACAAATTGACGCCACCCGCCTGATGGTAAGCTGAGGCGACATCTAGCAATTGAGGGCGACTCTCACAGTACACAGGAATACTATAGAGATTGGCCCTCAACTTGACGACTCAGTAATGTGCCTCTTCACGCTTCGCTTAAAGAACCCAGGTTTATATGTTGGAGGAAACACGTGCGCAGGCAGGGCCTTCCAAGCCACCATCGTTTGGCAGAGAAACGAACGTTTAAAACGCTCGGTTCTCGCGAAGACAGTTTCCACGGTATGAGAGTGACATCTCTGCCCGGCACGCGTTGTTCGGGATCGGAAGGGAGAGGGTGGGATCAGGTTGAAGAGCTCTTCAGAACACTCGTCGTGGTAAATACGGTAGAACGCGGCCAAGAAAGCAATTGTTCGGCGCTGGGCTAGCGGCTCAAGGCTTCCCGTTACCTCCGGACTGTCTATAATGCGAACAGCGCGTCGCTGCATAGCGTCGAGTGCGTCCAGCAAATACTTCGCGGAGCCGTCCCAGAGGTGAGAGCAGTATTCAACGCAGGGTCTAATCTGCGTTTTGTACAGCAGACACCTCTGGTGTGGTGTAAAGAATCGCTTTACCGTGTTCAGTATTCCTAGTTTCCGCGAAGCTAGCCCAATACATCTCTCAATGTATTTTGTGTTATTGAGTTTGATCGATCGCGCTTTCACAACTGATGCCCAATCTAAAGGACCCAACGCTTCCTACAGAAGACTGTACCTTAGGATCGTGCGGAGTATGGCCCTATACGAGGCACCGCACTTCACACGTTGGTGGAGTTTTCAACGTGGGTGAGTCAGTGCCGGGACCTTGTAGTGGATTTGGGTGTGGATATCCTCTTGCTAGAAACCATGCTACAAGCCATGGTCTCCGGTGCGAGTAGATAGTAATAGAACGCGGCCGTGTCCTTTTGCGAGCAATTCGTGCTCGCTAAGGAGTTGGCTGACAGGGTGAGGGAGAGTACTTCCCGCTGAGTTACGAAGTCAGCTGGCAGGGCGCCGCAGACTTATCTACGCCCAGGACTATTGATCTCCATGATCGGAGCCTGAGAGCGGCGGGATAGCCACTGGAATAAAAAGTGGCCTACTATCGTCCCAAGGTCTAAATTTATCAAGGTATTGGATTTCACCACGCGTTTGATGAAGTTATATTAACACGATACCTCCCACTACAATATTGTAATAACAATTATGTCTCATTACTCTACCTAATTCTAAAATTGAAGAGATACTGATTTTGCATTGTAAGTTTTACTTCAAGCAGCAGGTTTCTTAAACTCTCTTTTGAACAGTAACCTGTGGATCTTACAAACTACACACTCATTAATACTACATTTGTCTCGTCAAGAGACATAAATCCTTCTTGAATCACCGTTATTAATATTGTATCAGCAATTCCCAACCTTTTCGATATCAAATGTGACAGTAACGTAATTAGATTTGTTACATCGACGTGAATATTCCGATAAAATCGCGTATTTTATGATGTGATAAATTGACTTGTGAATGCCATTATTTAGTACCTAATGATCTATATTTATTTACGTTTCGATATACCTATTGGTTATTATACGCATTTAGAAAATATCGTTTTGCGTTTATTTCCAATACAAAATATATAGGAGTTGGATACACAAATTCTCAAGTAAGAACAATACAAAAATCTTTTGAATTAGAAGAAGACATTTGAAGATTTTTGTTCTGTTTATTTTTTTTTTGTTTTGTTTTTACCCTTTGGATATGTACAGAACCCTAAAAATTATAGAACCAAGTTGTAATATTAATAATCGGTGTTAGCATCTGAATGAAAGGTGTGCTTACCTGTGTGATGTTGGGGTTTTAAAGGAAACAACCACATCGGTTAAGGTACGTATATTGAATGCTCAATGTCATACAATTAGTTACATTGAAATACATATTATAAAGTAAAGTGCTTAGTTAACATAATTACGGTATAAAGGAGCGTACACATACTACTATACTGTCTAAAGGTGCCTTTACCTATGTAATACTTACACTTCACCTGTTTTTGCAAAGTATAAGAGTTAATTCCAGTTTATATAATAAACCTTTAATAATTAATAAAAAGAATAAAGAAACACGTGTATAAACATATGGAACACATAAATAATACGTTAATCCACAATAATGATCCCACATATAAAATAATACAGGTTAAAATTATAACGTTGAGTCCATTAAAGAGGATTAGGAAGGACGAGCGCTGACATGGCGAAGCACCAGTTTAAATTACAACACGAATGAACGTTATGTATGAAACTTACATTTTTGGTTTAAATACTGAACACCGTTTTGGAAGTAATAATAAAGGGTTATTAGGTACTATAGTTTAAGTATAAATTGTCGTTATATTTAGAACTGACGTGTGTTGAATACAGAAGATGTAATGCATGAAGTTAATATTAACTTGCGGCCGTAGCCAACCACACCTACCAGCAAAAAGTACCATGTAAGTTCACGCAAACGAAATCAGATAAGTAGTTTTAGGATAGTGATGTAGTAGAAAAATCGTAAACGAAACGAATTCAAAGAAGTCCCGTCGTCGAATCACTCATTCGGGCATATTTCTGTTTACGACACGTCCATAGGCAAAAATTCTTTCGATGAATAGTCCATAGTGGAAAACGCCTGTCGTCGAAACACACAAATGCGAACCGTTCTGTCGGCGAAACATCCATAGGGGAATCGTTCTGTCGGTGAATCTTTCAAAAACGAAACGTTCTGACGGTGAATAGTCCAATGGAGAATTTATTTACAATAAGAATTACAATATACAAAATAAACATAATTATAGACTAAATATATTTACATTACAAAATATCGTTTAAAAAATCCTCCGCGTCATTACCGACTGGGAAGGTTCCCAGAATGCTGGCTGTGTTGCCACGTTGGATGGCGATACTTATTCTTTGGGCCAGAAAATAGCCAGCCTCCTGGTCCTGAGAAGCATCGATTAGGCGTTTAGCAATCTCTCTATAAAGGCGGCGAGCACTCGGACCCCATGACCCCAGTGTCTCAACCCCAAACGGCTCAAATATGTAATCACCTGCTAGGTTAGCATATTTACGCCGTTTAAGGCCTTCAGCCGATGTAGCAGCAGCGCCGGCACATCCGGATGTGCTTGGAAGGTGTGAAGGTGCTAAGGTGTCAACGCATGTAGCGTTCCACACCAAAGGCCTTCCCATCTTCCACGGTAGCAACGACATACCGTCCGGTCTCTTTCCATCGCTTCGTGCTAAACCATTTGGTTCACGTACGGCCGGAAGACCTGCGGTGGACAGAGCCCGACAATGGAGAATCGACTTTCGATGAACGGTTGCAGAATCTTGAATTTAAATATAGAGCCTCGTTTGATGATGGGGGGTGCATCGCTTGCCTGAGATTTTTAGGTGTCTAGGTCTTCGTGCAGTCAATTCAAATAATACAAAGAGCATTAGTGTATTTTTAAAATTTTAAGGTTATTTATCTTAAATGTAACACATAAAACTATATCACTATGTTTTGTTTAGTTCTGCTGAAATGATTTATAGCAGTCCATAAATAATACCCAATCTCATTTAAGAGAAAAATAATAATGACGATGTTGAGAAATTATTAAATAAATACCAAAGTAAATATTTGAAGCGGCGCATCAAAGCACGTTCTGTGATATATTTGTATCGTGCGCTCGCGCAAGTAAATGAGGCTGAATAAATCAATCGTTGTGGCAAAGATTAATTCGCAGACAAGTTACTCAATAGTTATTGATCATTAAATATTATGATAGAGAAACATTAATTTCGTTCGGAAAAACATCTGATTTACAGCCCTTTTACAACATTACCCGTTTAATTGACATGCACATAATTATTATCATCGGAAAAAGTCAAAGTTACGTACTATAATAAATTAATAAGTACTACTAAGTTTTAATTGGTAAAATATTATTTACGTTGAATAGGGCCTCGGCCAACATCTTAGGGTCCCAAGCCAATAACCCCTGCAAATAGTGGCAACTATCGAAAACTTCCTGATTATCGGCAATTACGACGGACCAAACAAAAATATATCTGATAAAAATTTTAGGTATACCTCTGTATCTATCATATTCTTAATACATTGTAGACAAGCAGACTAAACGAAGCACCACCTCTGACGTCACATCATACGAGAAGGTGGTTCTAGTCCCTTCTACAAGCTTCTACCGGTTTCTACCTGCGCATACGCCATAAGCCAAACTCCTTATAATTTGTCGCTTAGGCGTTCGTTTTTGTTGCTTCGTTTAGTGTGCTTGCCTACACGCCACAATACACGCCACGCCTTCTTCATAATTGGGACGATGTCAAATTCTTCCAGTGACGCCAACGGCATACTCACATACCATTAAAGAAACATTAATTAACCTTGTATCATACATACCTATTTCTACTTCTTCTTTATATACCTATTAGTATTTCTGTACTTATATTCTTTGAAAACCCAATATACAGCGGAAAGCAGGATGGGCACGTTCATAGCTTACAAATCGTAGCGACACACAGATTAATTGACTCACATTCAGCGAGTATACGTCAGCACTCAACGTACATTACTTTGTTTACAATAGCGACGAAAATTCAATTTTACTTTCACGCTGCAATGTATAACAAATTTTATTTGATATTAATTTGATAGTAGGACAAGAAGTACAGTTAATAAATCTTCATAGGTGTCGATATTAAAGCCAAATAGGGAGAATATTAACTTTTATAGTCACTTCTGGGGTGTGCGTGTGAACAGTAATAGAGAATTAGTAGTAAATGTCGATAGGTTTACGAGTCTTGTCGAATTGGTGGTAACTAATTAAGTAATTAACAGACACATATTGAAGTTTTATGGAGAATCGTATTCTTCAACACATGTTAATTATAGTTAATTCAAGATGTAAATGGCACACCTCTTTCGATTTTCTTCTCTCGTCGTAACCCATCGTTAACCAACATTTTGATTCCTGGATTGTTACATAATATAGGTATACTATTTGAATCTTAAACAAAAATATAAAAAATGTTTAAGTCATTGTTATTATAAAATGTATTTCTGTGAAACATCGACAAATAAACACAATACTTAGTAACAGACAAGTGTTGATATTGAAACGACGTATATTGGAAATGAGTGAAATGACATGTTTCCGTTTATTGATAAAATACTCTAAATATACCGAACCTTTAGCTCCACGTGTCCAATATACATATTATTATTGAAATATTTTTTTTTTAACTTTTGTTTTTATATGACACCTTTCCTGTGAGACCTGCGACTTTGCTCGTTTAACAGTTACTTAATTTGCCCACAAAAGTCATACAATTAATTAATAAGGTAAACAAGTAACTATAACTTATGACAATCAAATATCTGGGGGCATGGCAGTGCCTCCGCCAAGTCCAGACAAAAAACTGGCACCATTCTTTTCTCGAAACAGTTCAGGCCTTTTTCGATAAATAGTTTTAAAAGTTTACAATTTTTATCAAAACACTGGAAACGAGTTTTCAGCTACATTGTGTCCTAGTTCTATCTATATATATAAAAGAAAGTCGTGTTTGTTACAACACTTATAACTCGAGAACAGCTGGACCGATTGCCATGGTTTTTGATTTGTTGGATTTGTTTCCGTCACGAATAGCAGAATACATCTTAAAAACAAAGAAAAAAAAAAGTTTAATATCAAAATGATTAATCCATTGAATGGTAAGATCAATATTGTTGTTTTCATTTTAACTTGATATACATTTTATTCTGTTTGCTTTTAGTACTCAAAAAAAGTTGTAATTTCTAATTTAGTAGAGAGTAGCTGTAAGAGTCGTTAACCTATTACGGGTTCTAAAATACAATTTTTACTGCATTTGTTTCAGGTGAGGAAACTACCAAGAAGGTTAGTTCGATGAATTATTACGCATATCGTTTGATGATTCGTGAAAATTCTGACAATTATTTGTTGCGATTTCGTCGACTGCTTCACCAATATTGCGTTGACATGTACGTTAAAATCGAAACGGAGCGCCTGACTTTCATTCGGTTGAATCAAGCTAAATTGCGTTCGGAAGAGTATATCCATTTACGCGATGCAATTAGCACAGAAGGAGATTCAGAAAATATTGGTCGATTGACTATTTTACCGGCGACATACATAGGTAGCCCGCGTCATTTGCATGAATATGCGCAAGATGCAATGACATATGTTCGTAATTATGGTCGGCCAGATCTATTCATTACATTTACATGTAATCTGAAATGGATAGAAATTATTCAATTGCTGCTTCCCGGACAAACATCAAGTGATCGACACGACATCACCGCACGTGTTTTCAGGCAAAAAATTCGGTCACTAATGAATTACATTGTTAAGCAACACGTCTTTGGGAATACTCGATGCTGGATGTATTCAACCGAATGGCAAAAACGAGGCCTACCGCATGCTCACATTCTGATTTGGTTAGTCGAAAGAATTCGGCCAGATCAAATAGATGACATCATATGTGCGGAGATTCCTGCTCCTGAAACCGATCCAGACCTAGATGATGTTGTAGTCACGAATATGATTCATGGACCGTGTGGCACTATCAACCGACAATCACCGTGCATGGTCGACGGCAAGTGTTCCAAACGGTATCCACGAAAATTGACGGCAGAGACCATTACAGGCAACGATGGTTATCCATTGTATCGGCGTCGATCGCCCGATGATAATGGTAGAACTATCACAACTAAAGTGAAAGAAACGATTTCGTAGTTGACAACAGTTGGATTGTTCCATATTCGCCACTTCTTACCAAAACATTCAAAGCACATTGTAATGTTGAGTATTGCAATTCGGTCAAGTCAATTAAATACATTTGCAAATATGTCACGAAAGGGAGCGACATGGCGGTTTTTGGTATCCAAACATCCAATACCAACGATGAAATCACGCGCTATCAAGTTGGTAGATATGTGAACTGCAATGAAGCAATTTAGCGTATATTTTCATTCCCTATTCACGAACGTCTTCCCACTGTTTTACATTTGGGGGTGCATCTAGAGAACGGTCAGAGAGTATATTTCACAGCGTCGAATGCTGCTCAACGTGCCGAAACACCTCCAGCGACAACACTGACCAGTTTCTTTGCGATTTGTCAAAGCGATCCGTTCGCACGAACTTTGCTTTACTCAGAAATGCCACGTTATTACACTTGGAACGCTACATCGAAGAAATTTCAACGTCGGAAGCAAGGCGATGCAGTTCCTGGTCATCCAGATATGCGTTCTACTGATGCTCTTGGTCATATTTACACAGTTCATCCGAAGAATGATGAATGTTTCTATTTGCGGTTGTTGCTGGTACATGTTCGAGGGCCAACATCATTTGAATCACTACGAACTGTTAATGGTATCGTGTGCCCCACATTTCGTGTAGCATGTCAAGAGCTAAATTTAATTGAAAACGATACTTATTGGGACACGACAATCGCTGAAGCAATTATTTCTGCATCTCCAAGTCAGATACGCACATTATTTGCTATCATCATTTCAACATGCTTGCCATCGAACCCACGTGACCTGTGGAACAAATACAAAGATAACATGTCAGAAGATATTTTACATCGAATTCGCGTCAGCTCAAGAAATTCCGATCTTGATGTGAATGAGGAGATCCATAACCAGACTTTGCTCTTGATCGAAGATATGTGTTACCTCATGTGCGGCAGTTTGTTATTTAGGTTAGGAATGCCAGCGCCAGATCGCGGAATGAATGACGCATTTAATAGAGAATTGGAACGTGAACGTGAATATGATCCACATGAACTAATCCAATCAGTTCAAACGAATGTACCTCTGTTGAATCCTAAGCAGAGGGAAGTCTATGATACACTGATTAATGCAATTGATGATGGAAATGGCGGCTTATTTTTTTTTGGATGCCCCCGGTGGAACTGGGAAGACATTCCTCATGTCATTGATTTTGGCCACTGTACGTGCGAGATCCGAAATTGCGGTAGCAATTGCTTCTTCTGGAATAGCGGCCACATTGTTAGACGGATGCCGTACGGCTCACTCAGCGTTAAAATTGCCATTAAACCTTCAAACTACTGAACAACCGACATGTAACATTTCGAAACACTCCGCAATGGCCAAAGTTTTAGTAGCATCAAAAATCATCATATGGGACGAATGCACAATGGCGCACAAACGCGCATTGGAAGCACTAGACCGAACATTAAAAGATCTACGCAATGACTCGAGATGTTTTGGTGGTGCAATGATTTTATTATCTGGCGATTTCCGACAAACACTACCAGTCATTCCAAGATCTACTGCTGCCGACGAAATAAACGCTTGCCTCAAAGCATCAAATCTGTGGCGATATGTAAAGAAACTTCAACTGTCTGTAAATATGAGAGTTGCATTGTTGAACGATCTATCTGCTGATGATTTCTCGAAGCAATTGCTGACTATTGGTAATGGCCGAGTTCCTGTTGACAAATCGAGCGGTTTGATTTCATTTCCTCCAAGTTTTTGCAATTTCGTATCTACAAAAGACGAGCTTATCAACAAAGTATTCCCGGATATCATTGCTAACCACAAAAATACTAAATGGTTAAGTGAGCGAGCAATTTTGGCCGCTAAAAATAAAGATGTAGATGACCTCAATTTTATAATTCAAAATCAAATCGTAGGTACTCTGTATTCATTCAAATCTATCGACTGTGTAACAAACGAAGAAGAAGCCACTAATTATCCAACTGAATTTTTAAACTCCTTGGATGTGCCTGGTTTACCACCGCACAATTTAAAACTTAAAGTTGGCTCGGTAGTCATCATGCTTAGAAATTTAAAACAAACAAAACTGTGTAATGGAACGCGTTTGGTGATAAGAAAACTGATGAGCAATGTGATTCACGCGTCGATACTTAAAGGAAAATTTAAAGATGAGGAAGTTCTTATTCCAAGGATTCCGATGATCCCAACGGATATGCCCTTTGAGTTTAAACGAATTCAATTCCCGATTCGTCTTGCCTTCGCCATGACGATCAACAAATCACAGGGCCAATCCTTGACTATTTGTGGCCTCAATCTAGAAAATGCATGTTTTTCTCATGGTCAATTGTACGTGGCATGCTCACGTGTCGGCAAACCATCCGCTTTATTTGTTCTTGCGCCTGACCAAAAAACAAAGAATGTCGTTTACACCAAAGTGCTTGAATGAAAATCCTATTAATGAATTAATCCGAGTTTTTTTTTTTCCAATCTGCACAACATAGTTTTCAATCATTTTTTTCTGACATGAGTTTGAAGTACTTAATTATTATTTTTTATTTTTTTTATTTTTATTCTCATTCTGTATGTATGTTTTCATCATCATTCATCATAATAAAATACTTTTTTGTTAAATATTGGATGGAACCAGGCGTTACTCGGCGAAAATCCATGACAAAGCAATGGTAAGTAAAATATTTTTTAAAAAACACACTTTAAACTAATTTTTAAATTTCTTAATAGCTCTATTTTTCGCAGGATTAAAAAGACAACAAAACGTCGACAATTGTTTCGCCTCTAAACGAAGCATTATCAAGACTGTCTCAGAGAGAACAGCAAAATTTGTGGTTAGGACATATTTGCTTATAAGTAAACGTGTGCAAATTTCATTATCGCGATGTAGGACTTTTTCACAATAACTAACGTGGGTAGTAACCTCAGATCTTGCTAACTAAGTGCCCAAAAATAGGTATTCACCAATACAAGACTCCATCTTATCAATTTTCAACAAATTGTGTAGAAATGCCAAATGACACATACAAACCAACAACCAACTAATGTGTCTGTCTGTTTACAACCAGATTAAGTAAGGGAGACGTGTGAAAATCTATTTGTTCATTGAGTAAGGTGTCCGCATCTCTTCTAACTATTTCTAGCCTTTCCCAAACACTCAGCTTGAACCCTTTCTCACATAAACGTAAAACTTTAAAGGTGTTACTATTGTTCAAGGGGTGACCAGTGTCAAGGAGATGCTTCGCGAAGAGGGACTTCTCAGGACAACCGTTGCGGAACGCCGCCGTATGCTCCTTATATCTGATCTCAAAGGACCTGCCCGTCTGCCCCACATACTTCATATCACATCCATCACAACTCAGCAAATAAACACCCGATCTGCGTGAAACCGACACCGAGTCCTTGCCATTACACAGCTCCCTCAAGGTGTTCTGTGCTCTAAAAGCCACAAATATCCTATTCTCCCTCATGAACTTAGCTATACTCAACGAAACGGGACCCACGAACGGCAAACAGGCAGTGTACTTCTTAGGTGGATCTTGAGTTGGATACAATAAATGAAAACTAGCATCTCTGCGTTTTTTATTTAGTAATGAGTGGACCATACCTACGTTGTAGCCATTACTGTGTGCTATGTAACAAATGATAGACAATTCCTCGTGAAATGCCTGTGGGCTCAACGGTACCGTCAGTAACCTGCTCAGTAAGCTGTGGAAAGCTGCCATTTTATGTTGCCATGGGTGGTTAGATGAGTAAGGGATAACAGTGTCTGTAAATGTAGGTTTCCTATAGATACGAAACTCATGAATACCATTCCTCCTAGTGATTGAAAGGTCTAAGAAATTGAGAGTGGAATCCGACTCCACTTCCAGTGAAAAATCAATTCTAGGGTGTACTGAATTCAACTTGGAGACGAGGATACTGAGCTGACGCTTTGTTCCCGTCCAGCAGATGATAATGTCATCCACGTATCTAAAGTAGTACAAGACATGAACGTTCCCAACTATGTGGTTACTCTCGAACGCATCCATAAATATTTCAGCTATTAGTGGGCTCAGAGGCGACCCCATCGACAAACCATTTTTTGCAGAAAAATGTTGTTGTTGAACTGAAAATAATTCTGTGACATGCACAATCTTGTTAGGTTATAAATTTCTTCTATTTTATTAAAATTGATCCTTTTGATTGTTAATTTGTGTTTTAAAATATCTAAGACTTCATTGTAAGGTACGTTCGTGAATAAACTTTTCACGTCCAAAGACACAAGTTGAGCATTGGACGGTAACTTTATACTTTTGATTTTGTTTATGAGGTCAGTACTATTTTTTATAGAAAATTTTGGGTTAAAATCTATAGCTTCTTTAATGATTGTGTTCAAATACTTCGAAAAATTGTATGCTGGAGCCCCCCTATATGCGACAACAGGTCTAATCGGGCAACCTTTCTTATGTATTTTTGGAAGGCCGTAAAACAACGGACAACGAGGATTCATGTTTATCAAAGTCTTATGCAACGAAGAATTCTCAGGGAATAAGTAAGTCGTGGATTTTATAGCAAGCTTCAGTTCAGCCTGGAACTTAGCTGTGGGATTAAAGGTTATGTGTTGAAAATCATCAGACAAAATGATGTCATTGACCCTTGCTATGTAGTCCACCCTAGGGATCAAAACCACGGTGTTACCCTTATCAGCTTTGCTTAAAACCACATCCCCATCACTAAGTTTGTTGCGAATCGACTTTTGTACAGCCAATTCGGAGTTAAAAGTACCAGACAAACTAATAGAATCGATTTTTTGTGCTACCAATGTCTTTAACATTATGTCACCCCTATTTAAAAAAATTTGTGTATAAATTTTGAAGCTAAGCTAGCTAGCTTCGATGTGGTTTTAAGCAAAGCTGATAAGGGTAACACCGTGGTTTTGATCCCTAGGGTGATTGAGAATTGATTTTTCACTGAAAGTGGAGTCGGATTCCACTCTCAATTTCTTAGACCTTTCAATCACTAGGAGGAATGGTATTCATGAGTTTCGTATCTATAGGAAACCTACATTTACAGACACTGTTATCCCTTACTCATCTAACCACCCATGGCAACATAAAATGGCAGCTTTCCACAGCTTACTGAGCAGGTTACTGACGGTACCGTTGAGCCCACAGGCATTTCACGAGGAATTGTCTATCATTTGTTACATAACACACAGTAATGGCTACAACGTAGGTATGGTCCACTCATTACTAAATAAAAAACGCAGAGATGCTAGTTTTCATTTATTGTATCCAACTCAAGATCCACCTAAGAAGTACACTGCCTGTTTGCCGTTCGTGGGTCCCGTTTCGTTGAGTATAGCTAAGATCATGAGGGAGAATAGGATATTCGTGGCTTTTAGAGCACAGAACACCTTGAGGGAGCTGTGTAATGGCAAGGACTCGGTGTCGGTTTCACGCAGATCGGGTGTTTATTTGCTGAGTTGTGATGGATGTGATATGAAGTATGTGGGGCAGACGGACAGGTCCTTTGAGATCAGATATAAGGAGCATACGGCGGCGTTCCGCAACGGTTGTCCTGAGAAGTCCCTCTTCGCGAAGCATCTCCTTGACACTGGTCAACCCTTGAACAATAGTAACACCTTTAAAGTTTTACGTTTATGTGAGAAAGGGTTCAAGCTGAGTGTTTGGGAAAGGCTAGAAATAGTTAGAAGAGATGCGGACACCTTACTCAATGAACAAATAGATTTTCACACGTCTCCCTTACTTAATCTGGTTGTAAACAGACAGACACATTAGTTGGTTGTTGGTTTGTATGTGTCATTTGGCATTTCTACACAATTTGTTGAAAATTGATAAGATGGAGTCTTGTATTGGTGAATACCTATTTTTGGGCACTTAGTTAGCAAGATCTGAGGTTTCTACCCACGTTAGTTATTGTGAAAAAATCCTACATCGCCATAATGAAATTTGCACACGTTTACTTATAAGCAAATATGTTCTAACCACAAATTTTGCTGTTCTCTCTGAGACAGTCTTGATAATGCTTCGTTTAGAGGCGAAACAATTGTCGACGTTTTGTTGTCTTTTTAATCCTGCGAAAAATAGTGCTATTAAGAAATTTAAAAATAAGTTTAAAGTGTTTTTTTTTTAAATATTTTACTTACCATTGCTTTACTTTTTTGTTTCTATCTATATAAATATATTATTTTGTATCATTGTTTTACGTTCATCAAAGCCTAAATTAGTTCAGCTAAAAAGTAACACGACATTCATTGACTGTTAGGCGGTACGAAGTTCGCGGGGTCAGCTAGTTATTAATAATTATACAAACAATAATACGGGTACCTACTGCTACCTACGAAGATCTTGTAAATAAATCAGTAGGCGTTTACGGGTTCATTGAATTCTAGCAACATTGACTCATTTAATCCAGTAAGGAAGTGTCTTCTTAATTATGTGAAGGGCATAACCGTATTTAAACAAATAAATAAACATTTTTGAACATTCTAACACAACGTCATCTAGCAAAAACTAAGCTTTTTGCTAGTGCTACCTATTGGTACACATGAGTTGCACACAGTTATAGGGCGAACCAGTAATCGACTAGGGTTAATTAATTACAATAAGACGTCAAATATCTAGTTATGTAGGAATATAAACATTCATACAATACTACCGAAAAAAAAATTACCGCTGAAATATATGCAATCAAAACAAAATATCTCTACAAAACAGTTTCATATCCAGAAGCGGAGCGCCTATCAAATATTTCATAGTACCGTACATATATGCAACAGTGACGACATCTGGCGGGACAGGCGGACAGGATTCAATTATATAGAACGATAACATCGCTATGGTATCACATTAAAACAAACAGCATTGCAATAACACTTTCTGCTTACATTTTCGTATGCAGATATTGTTGTAACAGTTAGAGACTGTTATTGCTTCGCGTGTATTGAAATTATAGCTACAGTTAGCTTAATGTTATTTATTTCTCTAATTAGTAACTCTGTATTCTTCTGTGCGAGTAATAAATGCCTCTGTGTAACCCTTCGGGGATAAAAATGAGTTTGGTTTGTGTAACTCAATATACTTAAGTATCTATCTTTTTCACTTTTTTAAAACTCTTTGCTAGTCGGTTTACAATCAATTTCAAAACTACTGACTGTATTCTGTTTGGGAGCTTCCGTTCAAAAAGTGTACTACAAGTACCATGACAAGATTTAATAAAATCAATATACAGACATGTACATCATGTACGGCTTATGTAATGTTAAAGGTTATCTTTCATTCACTATAGCGGCTGGCACGTAAGATTTTGGTGCCTTTCATCAACATTCAAACAAAAGTAGGTAGATATTTTCAACCGAAATATATTATGGCGCCTAATATCCTTTCTTTCCTTTTTGAGGTTCCGTAGTTCAAGTCTCAGGACCCAAAGCAAAGCAACGGGTTTTAATTTTTTTTTTTTTCAAAATTACAATACAGGTAGTTGCTACTTGTTATTAAATTCATTCGCCCATTTTGGACATACTTAACTCATTATAAATGTAACGGGTGACGGCAATAGGCTTGCCCCCTGTTACGTGGGACAAAAAATACTGACAAATTGTGGGTGTGTAATGCACCTCTGCCTACCCCTTCGTGGATATAGGCGTGATATGTGTGTGTGTATAGTACCTACTAACTTTCATCAGTGTTTTTATTTTTTTAATTACCCAGCTTAGTGCTAAGTTAAATAGAAAATACAAGTAATCAGCACACTATGGATATTTACCTATTGTGAGAATCTCGTTTCGTTCATTGTAAGCTTTAGATTGAATTTCTACTGCAAAAATGTGCACGAATGTGATCTGGTAGCGTATTTCAGATAAATAGGATTTCACTGGCGTAAAGTAGTTACGCTGGGTGAGATAACAAGATCCAGTAGCCTTAATGTATTTGTAGAATGAAGAGTTTTTTTAGTGGGGTTTTGTTGTGTTAAACTATTTTCACTATTAGTGGAGAAAAGCTGCTGAAAATTAATTGTAGGTTATAAAGCAAATCTCGTCAGGATCATTAATTTCAGTACGTAAACCAAGCTGATAATAAACCCTGGGTAGATAAGGTCCCAGCAAGATGTTAGAAGGTTGATAAACCTGTTCATCAATGAAGGATACCTACTCTTGCCTAGTTCCTATGAATATAATTATTTTATAAGCAATGAAGTATGCTAACTTTTTCACATATGATTTTACAATATGAATCACAAAATCTATAGTCTCGGGCTGGACTCGAACCAGCGACTGATCCCTTTCAAGGAGGAACGTTCTACCAACTGACCAGGACACCACTAGCCCAAGACATCTTCAATATAGTTAATAGTTAGCGCCAATACACTTGCCATATTATTATGTGGAATCTGCTGGCGAAAGGTACCTATCTCTATTTTTCCTCCAAGTATATAGATGAGAATTTATACTTACCTATGTATGTATAAGAAACCCTTCAGTCCACTTAGTTACAAAATACCTCTCGTCACTACTGTAGGTAAATTCCCTTCAAAGCGAAATTCCTGTGTAGCAATTTAAAGTTACCGCGAGTTGCGAGTCACTCCGAGGAACTTAGATCGATTCGTTTATCGACACTTCACAAACGATTACCCTTATTGCTATTTTATTAGTCCATCTAAGGTGAAACGCTGATATGAACTCGTAAGATTTGATGACACAGAAGCAAATGTGAGATTAAAGTTGAAATTTAGATTTCATGCAAGTGTAAAACTTTTGAGATCTGTGATAGTAGTAACAGTAGTACGAGTACTATTTGAAGCATACGAAGTGAAGGTTAAATTTCTCTTGCAGTTACTGTTACAAATTATTTCAGGTGTTAACCGGAACAAACATTCATTTGAATAAAAGGGGGTGTCCACCCATGTCCGCATAATATGCTCTCTGGGGGTGTACCCGGAAGGGTTGTATAAACGCCACAATGCATGATAGCATATCTACATAATAACGCGAAGATACTATGTGCTGTTTATGGAGTTACAAATTGATTATATTCTGTTTGAAATTTGAATTGAGAGCATTTTTAGAAGAGAAAAGCACGTGCAACATTGAAACAAAAAGCGACTTCCAATTGCCGGAATGGCTTTCAATAAAAACAAAATCAGTTACCCAGTGGAAAGATATCACAGAACAAATATAAAAAACACATTTGAATTAAGAACCTCCTCATTTTTTGAAGTTGGTTAAAGACTATTCAATATGAGTATGACTACAAAAATCCGACAACTTCAATTGGAAGTCACTCTTGAAAATGAAACTAGGAGGTCGCTGCCGTGGTACTGCGCTGCAGCATGCAATTGAGCGAACGACTATTTCTATTAAGGCATTTATCAATCTATAAGGAGCAGGTTTTGTTCGAGACCGAATTTTGATTTAGGACCCTCAAAAAAGTTATTGACATATTTTTGGTCAATAACTTTTTTTGAGGGTCCTAAATCAAAATTCGGTCTCGAGCAAAACCTGTTCCTGAGAATGCTTGATTTTTGAGTGAAAAATTCATGAAAATCGGTTGGGTAGTTGTCGAGAAACAATTTTACATCGAGTTGCATTGGAGTCACCTGTTAAGGAGCTCCGCTCGCTACGCTCGCTTCGCTACGCTCGCTTCGCTCAATAAAATATACTCAAGGATAGAGTTTGATGGTGCAACTAATTATTGGTTTCAAATGTACAACTTCGAAAAGCGATTGAAAATAGTACCACTCCTAATAGTATTGTGTTACTTTTCCATCCTCTTCCCCTACGTCATAAATCTGAAGTGTTCAGAGTAGATCGTGTCGCTAATCTGGGAATTATACTCACTATCGACAACACACAGGCACTCGCTGTGATCAGGATAACATTTACGAGAATGATTCGGTTTGATATTCTTTTTAGTATTTGATGCTATTTGTATACGGTTATGGTAATTGCTGAAACATAACAGTAACTGCTTACTTTCTGGTCGGACCTCGTATTCGTGGTCAAAGGCTTTTAATGATGATTTGGTCACGTCCCATCCGTTATAAGAGGGGTATGTGTGTATAAATTTACTTTTATAGCAACTTTATGAGGTGTTTTTGGTGTCATTATAGCTGTTGTTTGTGTATCGATTAAGTTCTTTATTAATATGATATATAAAAAGGAATTGGACTTTTATTGGATCCTTGGTCCCACCAAGATCTTAGGGTCCCAAGTCAACCTCACCTGCAAGTAGTAAACGTGCTGATCTACAGACGGTATGCTCTGACAATCATACATGTTCCCGATAAGCGACAATGGCTCGCCACTTTTACGTGGGACTAACAAACTTACTAGTGAAAATTGGGCGATTATCACGCCTCGGCCTACCACTTTGGAGAAACCAGCTTGATTTTGTGTTTGTATGTAGGTAATTAACATTTTACTTGTACGTCGTATTATAAAATCAACAAAAATAAAGTTATGTCAGAAGAATTTGTTTATGAATTGCATTTGAAGCCGTTTGTCTTAAACCTGAAATCTTTATATACTTTTTTAAGTTCGTTTTTTTCTGAACAACAATCGTGTTGAAATTGTCAAATCCATACTTAGGTATCGTTGCCAAAATAATCTACTAATGTTGTATACCAAATCAATACGTCTGCACGTTTACTGAAATATTGGCAGTAAGCCACAGTATTCGTTTGGTTATCGTGTTTTGACGCTAGCAACTTACGTACTGTTGACACGGATTTCGTTGCATCCTTTGCCATAGTGCCATTTTCGTAGTAAAGAGCTCTTGCTGTTATAGAACTGGTACTTGGAAGTAAACATAGACTGGTAATGCTTGGCTGTCCAAATTATACGTACTTATATGATACATGGGGCACACTAAAAGTTTTGCACTTCTAGCTAATCGGAACTATTTGAATTTCGAATGTTATATTTTTATAAACGTTGCAACCTTCTTAGTAATAAAAAAAACAATTGGCGGGAAATCATTTGTCAATTGTTTTTTTTATCACACATCAAAGTTCTACGTGTGCAACGAAAATGGAATTAAGTCGAAAAGATTTTAGAGCGATGATTTTTTATGATTTTAAAAGTTCTCTCTCTTCGCAAGACTGTGCCGCTCGTCTTCAAAATGGTTTTGGGAGAGAAGCACCTTGTTTGAGCACCGTGAGGCGATGGTTTGCTGAATTTGGGAGAGGTCGAGTTTCTTTACATGACGAATTTCGTGAAGGGCGGCCTTCAACTGCCGTCAACGAAAATAATGTGGCTACTGTTAAGCGGTTAATTGAAGAAAACCCGCGGATTACCTATGAGACAATTCGAGGACTATTGGGGATTGGTATGAGTCAAATCCAGAAAATTTTACACGAAGAATTGAAAGTTCGGAAACTTTGTTGTTCGTTGGATCCCTCATGAACTGACAGCGGAGCAGAAGTGGGCTCGCGTGGAATGGTGCTCACAGATGCTACTGAAGTACGACCACGGACATTCTAATGCTGTTTATGACATTGTCACAGGATACGAAACGTGGATTTATTGTTTTGAACCCGAAAAAAACAGCAATCTTGTGAATGGGTGTTTGAAAATGAGAACAAGCCAACAAAAGTGAGGCAGGCGAGAAACGTTGGTAAAAAAATGATCGCGTTTTGTTTCTCAGCTACGGTCGCATCTGTACAATTCCACTTGGAGATCAAAAGAGTGTTAATACCGAGTGGTATTCTACCATTTGTTTACCCAGGGTTTTAGAAAAAGTTTGCGAAAGACCACCCAGAAGCCGCGTTCTACTACATCATGACAACGCTTCTTCACACACGGCCAACAAAACAAAGTCATTTTTAACTTCCGAAAAAGTACAACTCGTCACCCATCCTGCGCATAGCCCCGACCTAGCACGCTGTGATTTCTGTATTTTCCCCAAAATCAAAGATTTAATGAGAGGTTTCACTTTTATTAACTCCGAAGAGGCAGTGATAGCGTTCAATCAGCACGTAGAAAACATGCCTGCAGATCTGTGGTCCACCTGATTTAAAAAATGGTTCGATCGCATGAAAAAATGTTTAAATTGTAAAGGAGAGTATTTTGAAAAGCAATAAATAAATATTTTGGTTTTAACATGTTGTTTTTTTAAGTTACGCAAAACTTATATTGTGACCTATGTATAAGAAGGTACTCGTATGTATTAGTATTGCTTACTTGCGTAAATTGATGTTGAGGTATGGTTGGTGCTAATTAATTTTTAAGGGCGAGATTAAATGTAATTTCTTATTTTTCGGTGATTACACTTCTGGCAGTTGGAACGCGATAATAGCACTAGAGAAGTTGACTAACAAAGTTTTATACCATAGTGGTATTGTTCAAACCCAGTACCTACGTCACGTACTTTGAACACTGATGTGCACTTACGGCTTTATCATCACGAAGTTCGCAATTAACACAAGTCCAGGGTCACAAGTAAGCTGGGCATTATTAGCGTTTTACACAAAATGTGCTACGAATTGTTGACCTCTTCAAACATAGTGATAATTTTAATAATTTACATTTGCTATTTTACAAGACCAAGCTGGTTAGTATTTCGCACATGAAATAAGCATTGCCATATAACGTGGTAATGCGGCCAGGATTCTGGGAACATTGCCAGTCGGTGTTCTTTGACGGAGGAGAATTTTGACATTATTTCAGTAGCTTTAAATAAGTTACTCGTCCCGGAACGAACCTGGCGGAAGGGTGCCGCGGACCCGGCATTACCAGTCTGTTTATTTAATTGCTAGTTAGCACCTCATTTATAGTTGTTTCTTCTTAATAACCGTTTCAATCGTAAGATAGATTAGAGAGGTAAAAAATATGTTATAATGTTAATAGGAAAATTTATTTTGCTATTAAATACTCGTACCTTTTATGTTTACAGAAATTCCTGTAAATAATTCTCCGCTTATTGCGGTCTGGGGCGATTCTCAGAAAGCTGGCTGGGTTGCCACATTTTTATTGAATCTTAACTATTAAACAAGTAGGTATCATACCCACTAATATTGTTATACGTAGTATATAGTAAGCGTTTAAAAAGTTATTGAGTTAAAACAGTTTTTAAAAAGTTATTACAGTGATGTGTTTTGCTGAAGACATTGAAACTGATGCAAAATAAAAACTATTCCTTGCGTTGGAACCGCAGGCATCAACTAGTATTTTATGTAGGACTTTAAATTAATTTGGCAGTATAATTCCTGAAAAGTAAAGCAATTTCAGTATTCAAATAACCTTATTCGCACCATTCGTCTTTAAGTCTTTCTCGGAAGCACAAAGACACAAATCGAACAAGGTCCTATTGCATAATATAGTAGAGGAATATAAAATAACCGTATATACGTACCGTAATATAAAATAAGCGTAATAACAATTCCACAATGTCCACATTGGAATTTTTCTGTAATGACTGTTGCATGTAAGAAAATAAATAAATAAATAAAATGTTTATAGGTACATATCCATATTTATGGTCAAAGTGACGTTACAAAAATTAAAATAAAACAATGAAATATCTTTATAAGTTAAAAGTAGTCAAGATTATATAACTTCTACATTATATTTATATCTAGTGATAGATTTGCAAAGCATCAGGTGCAGCCTAGCTATAAAAGGACCTGGCAATAAAAACTCACGACCAATCTTTTCTATTCGTCAATCTCAGGACTGAATAAAAAACAATCCTAAAGTCCAAATGTAAAATACGCTAATTATGTACCTAAACATACCCGGTCCAAAAGTTTAACATGTGAACAAGGGGTTATTGCTACGTGCAAATAAACGTACAGCCACCTATGTTTGTCTTCATTCTTCGTCGTTTGAATTTCATACATTATTGATGACCATGTTCAGAGCGAGTTGACGACGAACGTGATCGTCTGATTATTTCATGGGATCTGAAGTTTCTAGAATTACGATTGCTCATGAATATCTTTCTGTTCCAATGTTCGGTTATATTGTGGTTTAGATACTCTTATGCGGACGGTTTTATGTGTTTTTCTGTATACTCGTATATCATAGAATGACAATGGTGTTCGGTTTTCAGATTCACATACTTTGTGGATGAAAACCTACTTCACACTTTACGTGTCTTTTACTTAAACAATGCCTGTTACGGCAAAGAACTTTTATATTTGCCATAGTTTCGCTGTTCATAGTGCAAGTGTAACTTGCAAGGGACGTTCGGTTTACGTGTCTTACTTTTTGGCATGTCCTATATGATTATGAGTAAGTACTTTATTTTAACATACGATGTTTAAGTTTATGTAAATAAAATTTTTCCGCAAATTTATGGTTATCATACACACTAATAATCATCAATAGAAGAAAAAAATTCTTCTAAAACCTAATACTGTATACTATCTTTAGTACTATATTCCTTAAACTAATACCCTAAATGAATCTTAATTAAATTACACCATAATGAAGTATAAGTAATTAATCACAGTAGTTAATTTTATTAACCCGGTATGCGGTTGTTTGTCAAGCGGGCATTTCATCCATTTGTCAGTGGTGACCCAAGGGGCTACCTGACACGCCAGATTACATTAATTTTGATTATCCCAGATTATAATACATAAAAGAGTAGATATAGTGTCGTGTTAAAATACGGCCAAGCGCGAGTCAGAATCGCGCACCGAGGGTTCGGTAGCTACAAAAAAAATATGTTTTTCGCATTTTTTCTTTCATCTGTGCTATGAGACGTTACTTCGTACAAAGATTCTGAGTTTAAGGGAAGTACCGTAGGTTTTGATTTCCATGAACGGGCTGTATCTTTTGATTGCGTTGGCTGAGAAGTTTGATTTTTTACAAGTCCAAGGGATAGTAGACCTAAGTAGCTATTTCATATGAATTTCCGTTTGAAACCCCCACGCGTGTATTGAGGTACGGAACACACATATATTTGATTCTGTCTGATTTTAATGCTTATTGCCGAAGATACGCGCTAGATTATTATAGAAGAACATACTTAGCTTGGGGAGACATTATTTTCATCACAATTAAATAAAAACGGAAAGACAAAAGTTATCGTCATGAAAGATGTGCGATCTTCTGAAATTGACACTAACCAAGCTACTATAAACCAGACAATAATTATAAAAAATAGGTCATCATTCACCGAGCCTTTTCCCAACTCAGTTGGGGTCGGCTTTGCAGTCTAACTGCTCACGGCTGAACTTCTGTATTTTCCGTGAAGCGACTGCCATCTGACCTCCACAACCCATAATTATAATAAATAGGTATAGTTACTTTATTGTAGACACAGTTATATATTACGCATTGTTGTCTGTGCTAAGGCTTATTGCGGTTTCTTCCATACAACCAGCAATCCAATATCCATCCAATATTAAAAAAATGAACAGTGTAGGCACTGTTGTATTAAATTGTTGTATTGCGGTAAACCAAATATGGTACTCGTATTAAAGTGTATTTTCTATTTAAGCAATCATTATTTATTATATTTTAAACATTTAATTTTAATACTTTGGTACGTAATTACATTTCAAGACTCTGCAATTAAAGAAAAGTATGTCAATGTAGCTACATCTCCTACAGTTGATTGCACTCTCTTGATTTTAATATTACCTTATGTGTGTCTAAGAATTTTATAGCGGGAATTAAATTAATAACTTAGAAAGCCTCATAAAAAACGAATGAAACTAGAAATTTTATGCGAAATAAAACACAAAAACTATAATATAACTTTATAACAATGGAAAATATGATGTTGAATTTTTAGATAATTGCAATGATTTCGCTAAATAGAAGACATTATAAACGTCGACATATGTTTCACCTACTCACGAGGCATTATAAAGACTGTCTCAAAGAGAACAGCTAATATAAATATATTTTAAGAATAGTTTAAGCAAACTCATTACTTTGAAATCCAAAAATATATTGATTTGGTAAGGATTCATCTAAAATTCAGTGTTTAAATATCGTTGTAACACAATACACTGGTACCATTAGCTCGGCAGAACTCCGGTAGGTGGATCCAACGCTAACCTTAATAGCGTAATCTAGAAGTTATGAATATAATATGAAGCAAAAATTCGATGTTGTCGGTATTGGTCATCGTAGCTCAATGGTTCGAGTCCTGCCGATGACATACTGATGTCATCGGCAGCACAATAACTGTATTGTGATTTATTTATAAATTCTTTCTTAATATTTTAAGAATAGTTTAAGCAAATTCATTGCTTTGGAATATAAAAATATATTCTCATAATATACAAAAAACTTCGTTTGCATAATCGCTCACCTATATGGTTCTCATGATGTTGGTAAGTAGCAATGGCACATTCATAAATGGCAATGCTAATTAGCTGAGCCACAAACATTGAATACCAAGCTATAAACATTTATTCCTAACTTTGTTATAATATTACTATTATAATGAATAGCTGGTTAGCTTTCAAAATGGATTTCTATAAATTACAAGTCGCAGCATCAACTCAATGACTAATTCGTGGGTGAAAAGTTATGTTTTTAATGATTATGATATTCTTCACTAAGTATATAAGTAAAACTTGACTTTGACCGCCTTGGTGGCTCAGTGGTATGAGTATGCGACTGCCGTCCCTGAGGTCCCAGTTTCGATTTCGGGTCGAATCAAATTATTTGTGTGGTCCACAAATGTTTGTTTCGGAGTTTGGGTATTTTATATGTATGTATTTAAAAAATATAGTATGTTTATCAGTCGTCTAGATCCCATAGCTCAAGCTTATACGTAGGTCACACTATAAGTTTTGCGTAACTTAAAAAAAACAACATGTAAAACCAAAATATTATGTTTATTGCGTTTCAAAATACTCTCCTTTACATTTTAAACATTGTTTCATGCGATCGAACCATTTTTTAAAACAGGAGGACCACAGATCTGAAGGCATGTTTTCTACGTGCTGATTGAACGCTATCACTGCCTCTTCGGAGTTGGTAAAAGTGAAACCTCTCATCAAATCTTTGATTTTGGGGAAAATACAGAAATCACAGGGTGCTAGGTCGGGGCTATGCGCAGGATGGGTGACGAATTGTACTTTTTCAGAAGCTAAAAATGACTTTGTTTTGTTGGCCGTGTGTGAAGAAGCGTTGTCATGATGTAGGAGACTGCGGCTTTTGGGTCGTCTTTCGCGAGCTTTTTCTAACACCCTGGGTAAACAAATGGTAGAATACCACTCGGCATTAACACTCTTTTGATCTTCAAGTGGAATTGTACAGATGGGACCCGTAGCTGAGAAAAAAAACGCAATATTTTTTTTAGCAACGTTTCTCGCCTGCCTCAATTTTCTTGGCTTGTTCTCATTTTCAAACACCCATTCACAAGATTGCTGTTTTTTTTTCGGGTTCAAAACAATAAATCCACGTTTCGTCTCCTGTGACAATGTCATAAACAGCATTAGAATGTCCGTGGTCGTACTTCAGTAGCATCTGTGAGCACCATTCCACGCGAGGGAATCAACGACAACAAAGTTTCCGAACTTTCAATTCTACGTGTAAAATTTTCTGGATTTGACTCATACCAATCCCCAGTAGTCCTCGAATTGTCTCATAGGTAATCCGCGGGTTTTCTTCAATTAACCGCTTAACAGTAGCCACATTAATTTCGTTGATGGCAGTTGAAGGCCGCCCTTCACGAAATTCGTCATGTAAAGAACTCGACCTCTCTCAAATTCAGCAAACCATCGCCTCACGGTGCTCAAACAAGGTGCTTCTCTCCCAAAAGCATTTTGAAGACGAGCGGCACAGTCTTGCGGATAGAAAGAAGAGAACTTTTAAATCATAAAAAATCATGGCTCTAAAATCTTTTCGAATTAATTCCATTTTCGTTGCATACGTAGAACTTTGATGTGTGATAAAAAACAATTGCCAAATGATTTCCGGCCACTTGATTTTTTTTATTACTAAGAAGGTTGCAACGTTTCAAAAAATATAACATTCGAAATTCAAATAGTTCGGATTAGCTAGAAGTGCAAAACTTTTAGTGTGCCCCAAGTATTAGCTTAATTTGGGCTAGATAACGTTGTGTGAGAATGTACAAAATATTTATTTATATCTTATTTATTTATTTAAAACTACTAAAACAATTTGTGAGCCAACAATTAAACTTATAACTTTTACTGGATACTACCAAGTACTTAGGTACTAATCCCTATTCTGTGTTACTAAATCTAAATTTTGCAACAATTATAATCAGACATGATAGCTATTTGAAACAAAACTCGCTCCTCACACATCCGTGTCCATGTCACCAACGACAGCTGCCTCTACATCAGAGTGAATTCAAATTATAATGGTACAGAAATTCGTAACAATTTCCCTTATTTTGTCTTTGACATTACAGAGTTCGCTGTTCTGTGAATCACATCTTGTCCTGGTATGAAATAATTTATTGTTCATTTTCAATTGTTCCTATTTTTGTAACTTATACAAAAAATACTGATGACTATATCCACGAGCCCAAACTTAATATCTCTGGCGCAAACTTAAATGGTTAGATGGTAAAGACGCTTCGCTCGCTCGGTCAAAAATAAATCCCAGTCCGAAAGGTATTGTCGAAGGTTTTACATAAGAGTACCTCTACCCTTCGTATAATTATAAATATAGGTGTGTGATCGAAGAGTAAGACACAAGTAATACATCCTTAGGTTTAGTAGGCTTAAATTTACGAGAAATTCTGTGTAATACTATGTACTTAATCGTAAAACCTACAAGTGGAAAAACTGATAAGATTCTTGCCGCTTTGGTCTCTACTAATAGTCTGGCTGGAATGTAGAACATTCCAGTATTAATATAATTACTCTTTATCTCCATTAAATAAGAAATAACCACGACCCAATACGATGAATCCAGCAAATGGTTTATTTATTTATTAGTTCTGGAAATGGTAAATTATTGTGAGAAGACGCAGCAAATATTTGCCATAGTATTTTTGAATGAAGTTATGCATCAAATTATGATCGTTATGGTCACAGTCATAAACAACATGATCTCCTAACCATTTAAAAATCTAGTCCTCTATGCTCAAAGTTGCAGAGTTTGTAATAGAAACATTACATACAGCGAAAGCCTATAGGTGTCGATGTACAAATACTCAAAGAACTATACCATTAATTTGTCATATGTAATGGTATTTAAATGCAAAATTCTCTCTGTAGCCGACACAGGGTATTTAACGGACGCGACTCTGTACAGCTGTCTATCAAACAGCACTTTTGTGGTGTGACTGTCACGTGGTGTGGACGCGGATTTACCGCCAGCGGCTTTTAATTTCAGCCGCTCTTCAAACACAGAAACCCTTATTCTGGAAATGACATTGAAATATAAACGAATTGTAGGAAGTTCGCTATGTTATCGATCATCATATTTATCATAGTCCGATCCACGTGCATCCATTATCACGATCCGATCCAATAACACATTACTTACTGTGATTAACGAGTGAATAAACCGGGGTCAGTATTCTTAGACCCTTATTACGTACCTTTTTTTTTTTTTTTTTAATTCGTCGGCCCATAGCCGCGGCCGCTCTAACGACCGCTACCGGGCGTCTCTGGTTACAAGCAGAACGTATTTCCAGTGGCGCCCGGCGGACCACCTCTGTGGTTTCTGCGGGGGTTGGGCCGGGATGAGAATCCCGCGTCGTTGGGGTAGGGTTTTATCTCGCGTTAGTGAGTGAATCTGGTTTCGTGCTATGGGGCAAAGGCCTCGCAGCACGCAACCCTTCTAGCCTGCTTCTGTAAGGACGACGGGTAGCGATCCCGCCGTCCTCAGGCCCCGATCATGGAGGTCGATGGTCTTGGGCGTAGATGAGTCTGTGGCGCCCTCGGCGCTGACTACGGAACTCAGGGAGGGTACGCTCCCTCTCCCTCTCGGCCACCTCCTTCGCGAGCATGACTTGCTCGCAGAAGGACACGGCTGCGTTCCACCTACTCCCGCTGGAGACTGTTTGTTGGTTTTTGGAATAATAGACAGGAGCTTGGAATAATATGTGTCGTGTATTTCAGTCAGCAAGAAGGAAGGAAGTGGAACATAGACATAGACCATATTGTTATAATCTAAGCATAGACTAAACTAGGCTATGGCTTACAAGCTAATATAATATTATGACATCTTCCCTTTAAGTAACTTTATTATAACTTATATTTTAGGTTCTTATATAAAAATAACAAAACGCATTTTAGTGTTTTGACACGAGACAATTTGACGTTTTAAAAGATTCTGACAGTTGACATAATTTGACGTTGTCAATTTGACGATAAGAATTACAATATACAAAATAAACATAATTATAGACTAAAAATATTTACATTACAAAATATCGTTTAAAAAATCCTCCGCGTCATTGCCGACTGGGAAGGTTCCAAGAATGCTGGCTGTGTTGCCACGTTGGATGGCGATACTTATTCTTTGGGCCAGAAAATAGCCAGCCTTCTGGTCCTGAGAAGCATCGATTAGACGTTTAGCAATGTCTCTATAAAGGCGGCGAGCACTCGGACCCCATGACCCCAGTGTCTCAACCCCAAATGGCTCAAATATGTAATCACCTGCTAGGTTAGCATATTTACGCCGTTTAAAGCCTTCAGCCGATGCAGCAGCAGCGCCGGCACATCCGGATGTGCTTGGAAGGTGTGAAGGTGCTAAGGTGTCAACGCATGTAGCGTCCCACACCAAAGGCCTTCCGATCTTCCACGGTAGCAACGACATACCGTCCGGTCTCTTTCCATCGCTTCGTGCTAAACCATTTGGTTCGCGTACGGCTGGAAGACCTGCGGTGGAAAGAGCCCTACGAATTATGTCGTTTAGAATAGCGTGCCGAGGTATACGACCTGCGCTTCTGCTACAAGAAAGGCCATGGTGTCCCAGATTATCGACGGCTACTCCACAGGTGCAATGATGCGGGGATACACAAGGTGTACCCAGCCGAAGGCAAGTGGCAATGCGGAACGTAGTGTCGTCCAACATTGTACCGATGTTGGGCGATGGGTGCGCCTGGATCCATAACCCTGACTCCCATTCTCCAACAGCTAGTAGGCGTGCACGCTCTGAAATATTGACAGAAGTATCAATTAGTGTATTAATTCTCAATTTACATAGCGGTGAATCCCACAGTTGCTGTGAGCCTAGGCGTGAGGGCAGGTCAGTGTCGGGGCAAGACATCCTCCAAGCATTTATGGCATCGGTCTTGCATCGCACCTCGGAATCAATCAGTGTATTTGACAAAATTTTCCTGACTAATTCTTCAGTGCTATGGACCGACGACAGAAATGATGGCAGACTGACATCTGTGACTCTGCGAATACCTAGCCCGTCCAAGCGAACTGGAAGAGACGCTTGGACCCAGGCCCGGTCATTAATATTTACATTTAAAATTTTACACAAAGAATTTTGTATTAAGTTGTCTAGTCTGCCCAACATTTCTACATTTTTCCAAAATTGTGGCATGTGTAAATTTGGGTACGAAAAGACAAAAACGAAGAATAGTGAAAGCTGAATGAATACTGATATTACATAGACTATCAATAACCTGATCAAAATTTTGAATTTTTTCCTCGATAAAAGTGGAAAAGCCATCTTCTAAAATCGGGGACCCTAGGAGGCGTAAAGAAGTTTTGTCCAAAACTTTTATGTTGGGGGCCAGACAGTTGAATTTGGAGATTGTTGTTAATTTATCTGTGTTTTCAGATATGAAAATTTCACATTTATTCGGGTTCAGTTCTAAGCCAATTGACTGAAACTCGTTCTTTATTAGGGCTAAATCTTGTTATTATTTGACGATTGTTTCTAAATGTAAACAAACAATGGTTTACAATATTTTAGTTTTTTTTTATTTTTTATATTTGGTTCGCCAAATTGACGCCGCCCGCCTGGTGGTAAGTCGTGACGACGTCTAGCGATTGTGGGCCACTCTCACAGCACACATTACTATTGAGAGTGGCCCTCAACTTGACGACCTACTGATGTGCCTCTTCACGCTCCGCTTAAAGAACCCAGGATTATATGTGGGAGGAAACACGTGCACAGGAAGGGCGTTCCAGGCCACTATCGTTCGGCAGAGAAACGAACGTTTAAAACGTTCGGTTCTCGCGAACATGCTATCCACTGTGTGGGGGTGGCATCTCTGCCCGGCACGAGTCGTTCGGGATCGGAAGGAAGAGGGTGGGATCAGATTGAAGAGCTCTTCAGAACACTCGCCGTGGTAAATACGGTAGAATGCGGCCAAGGAAGCTATTGTTCGGCGCTGAGCTAGCGGCTCAAGGCTTCCCGTTACCTCCGGACAATCTATAATACGGATAGCCCGTCGCTGCATAGCGTCGAGAGCGTCCAGCAGATACTTCGCGGAGCCGTCCCAGAGGTGAGAGCAGTATTCGACGCAGGGTCTAATCTGCGTCTTGTACAGCAGACACCTCTGGTCCGGTGTAAAGAATCTCTTTACCTTATTCAGTATTCCTAGTTTCCGCGAAGCTAGCCCTATACATCTTTCGATGTAGTTTTTATTATTGAGCTCTCGACGAACGTCTATGCCAAGGATATCAAGGTTGTCCTTCATTGGTAATAATGCATTCTGAAGAGAGGGTAGGGGAAGGAAAGGGGATTTCTTCGCAGTAAATGCACACGCCTGTGTTTTGCGGGCATTGAACTCGACCAGGTTCTCGGTACCCCATTGAGAGATACTGTCGAGGTTACGGTCGAGATCAGCCACGAGTCGTCGTCTCTCCTCCTCAATCTCAGATCGCCCCGCCGTCGGACGAACCGAGTAACTCCCGTGCAGTGTGCTGTCATCTGCATAGCAATGAATGTTCCCGAGGGATAGCATATCATTGATATGCAGAAGAAAGAGAGTTGGTGATAGTACGGACCCCTGCGGTACCCCGGCATTCACTTGCAAGAAGCGAGAAGCCTGGCCATCGCAGAGGACCCGCACTCGGCGCTCGTTTAAAAAGCTGGCAATCCAGCTGCACAGTTGAGGAGGTAGACCATATGCCGGAAGCTTGGAAAGGAGCGAAGCATGCCAGACCCTATCGAAGGCTTTGGCGATGTCCAGGCTAATAGCCAAGGACTCGCCGTGCCTTTCCATAGCCCCACCCCAGACATGCGTTACGAATGCCAGAAGATCACCCGTTGATCGCTTTGGCCTGAAGCCGTATTGTCGATCATTGATTAGCGAGTGATCCTCTAGGAATTGCATGAGCTGCTTATTTATAAGGAGCTCAAGCACCTTGCAAATGACTGAGGTGACAGCTATGGGTCGATAGTTGCCTGGATCGGACCGATCCCCTTTCTTGGGGATCGGTTGTACGTTCGCCTCCTTCCAGACCTCCGGCACGAGCCCTGAAGAGTATGACAGGCGGTACAGACGCGTTAATACTGGAGACAACTCAGCTGCACATTTTCGTAGCACCACCGCCGGAATGCCGTCAGGGCCACTGGCTTTCCGCGTGTCGAGTGACCGCAGCACTGCCCGTACATCACATTGCCTGATAACAATATCAGGCATTGTGTGGCCACAGTTGGCGATCGCGGGGGGCTGCAGGCTACGGTCGTCGACCCGGGAATTAGCCGCAAAGAGGTCTGCGAGCATATCCGCTTTCTCTCGGGCTTTGTGAGCCACTGTTCCATCTGGGTAACGCAGCGGTGGCAGCGAGGGCTGACAAAAGTTAGATTGCACGGCTTTGGCCAGTTGCCAGAATCCACGGCTGCCCGTGAGATGGGAAGTGAGCTCCTGACCAAGCCGCGCGACGCGCTGGGCATCCGCTCTCTTAAAGGCCCTCTTACTCGACTTTGTGGCCCGGTTGTACGCTGCTTTGAGGTGGCCCACGTTTGGGTCGCGCACAGCCCGGGCCCTGATCCAGGCGCGATATGCCGACTGTTTTTGTCGAACAGCTTTGGCACAATCTCGCCCGAACCAGGGACGGGCTCTGCGGATACTGGCGACATCAGTGAAAGGGATGTAATAATCCATCCCTAAACTGATCTCGCCAGCAATAGCAGAAGCACTATCCGAAGGAGCCTTTCCTACAAAGCAGCGCTGGCTCCAGGGGACGGACGCATAATAATCGCGTAGACCGTCCCAATCCGCTGACGAGTAGTGCCATAGTCGTCGTGACGTTTGTACAGGACGTGCAGGAGGTGACACCTTCATGCCAGCGTGAACAACACAGTGGTCGGAACTACCCAGTGGGGCTCCTACCGAAACACTGTACTGGGCTGAGCGACTCGTCAGCAGTAGATCCAGCAGAGCGGGCGCGTGATCTGACCTGTCTGGTATCCGGGTGATCCCGCATACCATCTGGGTCAGACCGTGGGAGAGAGCGAACGCATGGGCGGCTCTACCCGCATGATCAGTCTTGAGGGACCCCAGCCATTCAATGTGATGGCCATTGAAGTCCCCCAGAAATACTAGGTCAGCGTTCGGGAACCACACCTGCGCTTCAACAGCCGTCTCGCTGAGGTACTGGAAGAGCTTTGTTGTCTCAGAATCCCCTGTGTGGGATCGGTAGACGCACACGTAGATCTGGCTCATAGAGCCATGGTCTACGTGCAGCCAAAGGACGGAATTGGAGGGGTTCTCTAGGCAGCGCAACCGGCGGCAGCAAACATCCGCCCTAACGAACACGCACACCCCGGCTTTGTCTCGAAATTGTTCCTCGATGACATAGCCGGGGTAACACAGGTAAGACGTGTCGTCAGGGCGGCGTATTTGTGTCTCCGTGAGGAACATCACAGCGGGCCGTGCCGTCTCAAGGTGGTGGTGGACGGTATCGAGGTTCGCATGGAGTCCACGGACGTTAGTGAACTCCACCTCGAAATATGAAGTTGTGGGGTTTCCTAGGGCCGCTGTGTAACGTTTATTTCTTTTTTGTTGCACTGCCATTGTAGATTTTGAAGAAGAAGCGTGAAGACAGGGCGACATCTGGTGCAGCAGTAAGTGACAAAGCGCAGGGGCTAGCTTTGTCTAGAACCGTGTGGTTAGGTCGGAGCCGACTCGCCGGACGGAAGGGCTCCCAAACCCCCCTGATGCAAGGCCGCCGCTACCCCACACCGGTTACCACCCGGAGCGGCGATCCCACATCAGGATTATGCGCAACATGTGGGGCAGCCTCCTGGGGTGGTTGGCCCCAGGCGGGCCCCATGACTGTGTTGCGGGCGGCCGCGGCAACGCCGTTGCTAAGGGTCTCCCTGGCCGGCGAATCGACCCACACCACCCACACTAGACTCCGTTTCGCCCCCACTGGTCCCATGCCTGCTGCACCATACATCGCCCCGGGCCCGGCGGTGCAGCTGCTGAACCCCTAACGCAACCCAGCCTGGGCTGGGTTACTTGGGGGGCTTTAGCACAGCTGCACGGTGGTACCCCCGCGGACCAACACTGTTGTACCACCTGGTACCCACGTAGGGGCCGAAGCCACTCCATAGGTACCGTAAATTAACGAGCCTCGTCCGTTTATTAGCAGGTGCGCCACTAGCAGGTGAGGTCGCTGGGGCCCTATAGATGTTGGTAGAGCCCCTTTGCACCCAAAAAAAGTTTACTAATTAATAACTTATAACTAAGTACATGACAATGAATACGAAACAATGTTTATAAGACTGTGTCTATAAAACGTTGTGGTTGCCTTATCTCTCTTCCTGAACTAGAATATTTCTTAATTGGTTGACTGGTAGTACGATGAGGAGATTGAGTATGAGAAATTTTAGAGTGATCATTTGTATAACAAGGAGTATAACTGATATGAGTTTGATTGGAACTGACTGGTTGAGTGTGAAAATTATTAGTCTGTGTTATGTGAATGAAAAGAATATTGAGACTTAGGTCTAAGTGCTATGTATTGTCTATTGCGACGATATGTACCAAATTTACTTTTTATGATATACGACCTAGGTTCAGAACCAACTTGTTGTATAATACCTGGAAACCAAGACGATTGTGGATGTTTTTGAAACATAACATGACTATTTACCTCCAATGGTTTAAGATCTTTGGAATTTCTGTTGTAATACTCTTTCATCTTATGTAAATTTTGATTATTGACTTGTTTAAGATGTCTATAGTTACACAATTTTGGTTTTAAAAGTTTTTCTACTATAGGTAGCTTTGTACGAAGTCTACGTGACATGGAAAGTTGTGCTGGTAAACATAAATTGTTTTTGGGAGTATTGCGATATTGCAGTAATGCTAAATATGGATCAGTATTATCAAGTAAACATTTTCTAAGCATATTTTTAATTATGCCTACTGTCCGTTCTACCATACCATTTGAACGACTGTGATAGGGACTGGAAGTGACATGGTGAATATTCCAATCTTGTGTGAAATCATGAAAAGATTTGGAATTCATCGGTGGACCATTATCTGACATTAATGTATGAGGAATACCATGACGAGCAAATATTGATTTTAACTGGATTATGACTTGGTCTGCACTGTAACCATTACTTAAAATTGCTATCTCAACATATTTTGAGAAATAATCGACTACAATTAAGTATGTATGCTTGTTGAACTCAAAGAAATCTATACCAACCTTATGCCAAGGAATGTATTTGTAATCATTTGGTAATAAACTTTCTTTAGTGTTACTCTTTCTTAAAGTGAGACAAATTTCACAATTACTGATGTAATTATCTATATCTTGACTAATATTAGGCCAGTAAATGGTATGTCTTGCCAAATTTCTACAACTATTCATGCCTTGATGACCTTCATGTAATAGTTGTAAGAAATCTTTTCTTAAAGAAATAGGTATAATAACTCTATTTGACAAAAATAAAAGGTTATTAGCATAATGAATATCATCTTTAACAGGAAAGAAAGGTTTAATACAATCTTCTACTTTATGCTTTGAATTTGGAAATCCATTTTTACAGTAATTAATAAGAGTTTGAAGAGTTTGGTCAGACCTGGTAGCTTGTTCAATTTGTTGTAATTTGAAAGGACTAAGTGACAAATTAGCAGTGAGTAAATTAACATGAAGTTTAACATCTTCATCCAATTCTACTAATGCATTTTCTGGTAATGCAGCACGGGACAATGTGTCTGCGACATATAAGTATTTACCTGGTTTATAAGTAACGATAAGATCATAGGGTTGCAAACGAAGCATTATTCGTTGCAATCTTGGTGGAATATTAAATAAAGGTTTACTAAATAAA
The DNA here is from genome assembly GCA_963556515.1 of Nudaria mundana. Classification (NCBI taxonomy): domain Eukaryota; kingdom Metazoa; phylum Arthropoda; class Insecta; order Lepidoptera; family Erebidae; genus Nudaria; species Nudaria mundana. The sequence continues at coordinate 6,256,657 of OY748295.1, read as the reverse complement.
GAGACAATAGGTTTGTGATCTGTTTCAACTAGGACTTTGTTACCAAAAATGTATTGATGGAACTTAGTACAACCAAATAAAATTGCTAGGAGTTCCTTTTCAATCTGAGCGTAATTTTGTTGAGACTTTGTCAAAGAAGCTGAGCCATATGCTATAGGACTAATATTATGTAAGATGACAGCACCTAAAGCATCTACTGACAAAGTAAGTGGTTTTTGAGGATTAAAGTAAGTTAAAACTGGTGAAGAACTAATTAGAGACTTTAATTTATTGAAATCTTTCTCATGACTGTCATTCCATGACTATATTGTGTTTTTATTAAGCAACTGTTTATGTGTGATGTTTCTTTTGATAAATCTTTTATGAATGAGCCAAGAAAATTAATCATGCCCAGGAATCTTTGGACATCTGTGACATTCTTAGGCTGTGGCATGTTGCAAATTGAATTTACTTTAGATGGATCTACAGACACTCCATTTCTATTGAATATAAAACCTAAATACTTGACTTCACTTTGACAAATGTTACATTTATTACCATTAAATGTTAGACCTATATCTTTTGCACGACAAAGAACTTTTTCTAGGATTTGATCATGTTCTTGAATGGTTTTAGCATGTATAAGAAAGTCGTCCATCATTATTTTAATGCCTTGTATGTCACCAAACCGGGAAACCATTTCTTTATGAAAAATTTCTGGAGATGCATTGACACCAAACGGTAACCTTAAAAAACGAAATCTGCCATAGGGGCTTATAAAAGTACATAGTTTGGATGATTCTTCATCTAAGACAAGATACCAAAAGCCCGACTTAGCGTCTAAATTTGAAAAATAACATGAACCATTTAGTTCTGCTTTAATTTCATCAATATGTGGAAATGGGTAATGTGGACGTTTAATAGCTTTATTTAACTTACGTGGATCTAAACATAATCTAATGCTTCCATCCTTTTTAGAGACAATTACCATAGAGTTGACCCAATCAGTTGGTTCATCAACTCGAGCAATAATACCAGTGACTTCTAACTTATTAAGTTCTGCCTTGACTTTATCCTGTAATTTAAAAGGAATTTTTCTACTGACGTCTACAGACGGCTTGACATTTACGTTGAGAGTTAAATGACATTCATAGTTTTTAAGAGCTCCTATTCCATTAAAAACCATACTATATTTCTTTAGTATTGACAGACTGTTTGACTCTGCAGGGACTTTGTGACACATTGACTGTGATATGATTTGACTTTGACTGTTAGACTGACTTGACATTGACTGTAAATTGTTTGGACTGTGTTCAGATATATTTTCATCAAAGGTTACTGAATGTATTCTTTTTATGACTTTTAACTGTTGACATGACTGTCTACCCAGAATATTTTTGCAATCTAACGGTGTGATATGGAAACACAAGTTGTATGATTTGTCATTATACTTACATGGTAATGTACAACAACCGATTGTAGGTATACTTTGACCTGTAAATGTTGTCAAGTTAAATGGTGTTTGTATAAGATTTATCTCTTGCAACGCTAGTTTTTCAAATGCTTTCTTAGACATCAAATTCACATCTGCACCTGAATCAATAAGTAAGCAAACAGATTGACTACAGATACTTAGAGTTATTGACCATTGGTCACTACATTTTACAGAATTACATTGATAAACAGCACCTAAAAAAGCTTGATCATCATTAGAAAAACCTTCTTGCACATAATTAACATATTTTTGCTTGGACTTACACATCTTTGAATAATGATTAAGTTTTTGACAGAAATCACACTTTGCACCAAGAGCAGGACATTTAAAACGATGCGTTTGACCACACTTTGGACACATTGAGTTATTCATAGACTGATTGTTACCTTTATAAACCTTTGGGACTGCTATAACTCGATGAATGGGATGTATTGTATGACTGGTTAGGATTGTACCTTGACTGTTGACTGCGACTCTGACTTCTTGATTGACGGTCCTGTGACTGCGGATTATACCTTGATTGTTGACTACGACTATGATTTCTTGACTGATTTCTTGACTGACGATGTTGTGAATGACTTCTGCTGGACTGTTGACTACTTTTGTTATGTATACTATCTACACTAGCTACAGATGAATTGGGATTTGTACCTGATAATATTTGAACTTCTTTACGGGACGATTCTAGTGACTTAGCAATATTTATAGTGGCATCTAAAGTGGTAGGCAATTCTTGCAAAATTTTCTCTTTAATGTATTGATTCCGATCATTTAGATTCCAACTAAATATATCTTTTAGTAAATCGTCTTGCAATTCACCAAAATTACATTGATGGGCTATATTTTTGAGATCTGTTATATAACTGTCCAGCTGTTCATTTTGCAGTTGCTTTCTGTTAAAAAGTTTATGCCTTATCATGGTTATATTGACTTTTGGGCTGAAATAACCTGCAAATCTGTCGATCAACACTTTAAGCTTAAATGTTTCGACATCTAGGTTGAAATAATAAAATATGTGAAGGCAATCTGGTCCTATATAATGTAATAAAAGTGCAACTTGCCTATCTTCGCTTTCTTGATCAAATTTAAATGCTTTGAGATATATTTTGAATTTGGTGATCCAATTTTTCCACGTGAGCGGCATGTTGGATGCATGAACGTCCATGTGCTTGAGGCGACCCGACGACGTCGAAGATTCGTCCATTTTTTTCTTCTGGTTGATCCGGTTCTTCTTAAGACACGCCAGTTTACACCACACCTGATGTTTGTTGGTTTTTGGAATAATAGACAGGAGCTTGGAATAATACGTGTCGTGTATTTCAGTCAGCAAGAAGGAAGGAAGTGGAACATAGACATAGACCATATTGTTATAATCTAAGCATAGACTAAACTAGGCTATGGCTTACAAGCTAATATAATATTATGACAGAGACCATGGCTTGAAGCATGGTCCCCAGGGACAGGGTATCCACGCCCAGACTTATTACGTACCTACACAAAAAGTGGCATAAATTATTACCATCTATCATGATGACGATGACTCGACAGATTTGGATTTACCTTTCCTTTTTTAGGGTTCCGTAGTTCAAGTTTCGGAACCCTTATAGTTTCTTCATGTTTATCCGTACATCTGCTCTCAGCTTTCCTCCTAAACGGCGAGTACTAGACACATGAAACTTTGAATGGATATGTGTTTACTACGTTAACAAAGTGCTAAAAGAAAATTATGAAAAATATACAATAGGAAATTTATAACGGATTAGACAACTTTGTTTGTTCAGGAGTTTTTATTTATTACAATTAAATGATAGCACTGTTATAATATTATATGAAATACTTATAAAATGTCTGATTAATTTCATCAGTATTTGCGTCGCCGGCCGTGTTAAGCCTTTTAGAGGCATAACACTGAAAACGCATAGCTGTCTCATCTAGTTTTTCTCTATACAATGTGTGTGCATACTATTTTGCTGAGCTGATAAAACGGAGGATACAATTAATTTCAGTAATATAGCTATGTTGACTCCATTTCGGTTGTGAAATTAAATATAAACATGTCAGTGCCTGAAGGCTTTAGGTGGTTAGAGGCCCTAATGATGATACTTAATTGAGATCTTGATTGCCTGGCGATGGTTGCGGCTTTGAAAATTTATTACTCAGATTTAAATGGGGTTTCTTATTCTTTACAATTATTTTGGAATCTATTAAAATTCCACTTGAGTTTCAAGAACTTTAAAATATTGCTTACAAGCATATCGCGGCGTCGCCCGCGTGATAATTATAGTTTTCTCGTTCCCGATTCCCGTGGGAACCCATTACTGGGATAAAAGGTACTCTATGTTACTAGGGGATAATGTAGCTATATATCAGTGAAAGAATTTTCAAAATAGGTTTAGTAGATAAGGAACCTATTTAATTCAAACAAACAGTATGGATAAGTAAATTTAATTTTAATAAAATCGCATTAAAAACGCATTCTAAAAAAACACAAAATGTAAATTGTTTTTGTACGTCATAGTGGAGAATTTTATTATTCCCCTGTTTGCAATGCCAACGTAAATTTCAGTTCTGTGCCCCAAGACAAGACGTTCTATTTACAAGTGTCCCATAGCTATTTGTAAATTATTACTGTAAAATGTTTTCATACAACTTGCATGTAGGGGAGACATGCGGAGTTGTGTAATTGAATTTGGTAGACTCATGCACTCGTAACAAGTAGTTGAATACTTTTGTTATACTTACTTGAATACTTTTGCTTGAGCTTGTTGTATGGTTCTACTGAGGACTGCACTATGAAATGACCATTTTGATTTGTGTGATAGTTTATTGTGCATATTACCACAGAATGGGAAATAGTACACATTACTCCTAATTGCTGTACCTACGTAGGTATTATTCTGTGGTGCTGTTCCCTGCGTCAATATTAGAAAATTTATGTAATTCACAGTTTATTTGGGTGTTTCCTGTGTGTGATTGCATGTGTGTATAAAAATAGTTATTATTGTTAAACGTCATTAAAATCCATAGTGAATTTTTCGCTTAAAAAAGTTACAACCTTCCAAACATCTATCCACCACCATTTCACGTATAATGAGTAAGATTTATAACATACAGAATAATAATCAGTATTACTAATTGTTATTCAAGCAAATGTTAAAATTTCTTTTATTTTTCCACTTGCAACTTTTTTTCAAAAAGGAGGTGTACTCGTAACATTCATAAAAGGTATTATTAGACGACTTGAGTTGATAAACGGGCCCTCTCACACGGCGTTAATACTGTGATATATTACACAATTTTCTTTACGAGCGAGTCGGATTTACAGGAATACGCAACCCCTAACTAGATGTTTCGACTGGAGTTTCATAGAGCAGGTTATCTCTTGAATATCTCAAGTAAAAGTAAATTCAATTCAATTCAATTCAATTTAATTCTTTATTTTTGCGAAATACAGGTAAGTACAGAGGTATTATAACAGTTTTAGTTCTACCATATTTCCGCCAATTGGCACGCAAAATTAGCAGGCATAATGAAGTAAGTATTATACAAAATCTATCTGAATTACAATGTCTGATTAAGGAGCACAAATAAAATTATTTTCGTTAGTCGATATTATTATTCATTATTCATTAAATCGAACTGTATGGTAGGTTGAAACCGTAAAAGATTCATCTCAGGTGCAATCTTAGATGATTGCTGGAATAATTATAAAAGTAATTAAGACAGCCATTTTCATATAATTACTGTGCTGCGTAATGTAATTTCATATTACTTTTTTGTTCCTCTGCCTATTAAACTTAGATGTTCTCAGAGAAAGATAGGGTAAATTACAAGCTCTGACTTTGTACCCACCAAATGCGCCGCATTGCGCATCACGGGTCTGGATGACGCGGCCACGACGGAGGAAGTTGTCTCCGCCGTCGTGGAGGCGGGCGGCTGCCCCCGTGACCAGGTGAAGGCTTCAGATATCTCCTTCGGCTCCACTGGTCACGGGATGACAGTCGTCCAGTGCCCCGTCGCGGCGGCACTGAAAGTGGCGGACGGACGAAGCCTCCTCGTAGGGGGCTTCCTAAAGGCGCAGGTGCACCTCCTTCGTGCCCGGGAAACCAGATGTTTCCGGTGCATGGTGGTGGGGCACGTCGGAGTGCAGTGTACAGCGGAAGTCACCGTGGGCGATCGGTGCTTCCGCTGCAGCCGGCCCGGTCACAAGGCAAGTGCCTGTGACGCCCCGCCTCGCTGCTTTAGATGCGAGGCGGAGGGCAAGACCGCGGATCACCGGGTCGGCAGCACAACCTGCGCCGCCTCGAAGCCAAAACCTCGTCCGTCCGCTGAGAGCGGTGGGGGTGCCGCCCTTGCGCGGCCAGTTGCTTCGCGGCGGGATGCGGTTATGGACGTCAATTAATGTCTGACGCCCGTATCCGTATCCTGCAAGTGAATTTGAACCACTGCCGTGCTGCTCAGGATCTTCTGTACCAGAGCATCCGGCAGTGGTCCATAAACTTGGCCGTGGTCGCCGAGCCGTACTACGTCCACCCGGGAAGCCCGGTGGACGAGGACGGCTCGGCCTGTTGTATCTTTGGGGGGTCCGCCGCAGACAACTCGCGCCTTGCGATCATTGCAAGGGGCCGCGGGTGTGTTGCGGCAGACTATGATGGGTTGGCAGTCGTGGCCACCTACATCTCGCCGAACATTGACGAGTCTCAGTTTGAGCTATGGCTCACTGAGCTCGACGTCGTCTTCGCTGCGTGCCGTCCTCGCCCTGTCCTGCTCCTGGGAGACTTCAACGCCTGGAGTGAGGCGTGGGGCTCCCGGGAAACCAGGGACAAGGGGAGGCTTCTTGAGGACTGGACCAGAACACGTGGTCTGGAGGTCCTCAACCGGGGGAATGTCGCCACCTTTTGGCGGCGGGGGGGGGGAATCGATCGTGGACGTAACGTTCGCATCCCCTGACCTCGCCACCCGTATTACAGGCTGGCGCGTGGAGGAGGGTGAGGAGACGCACTCGGATCATCGGTACATCCGGTTCGATGTCGTCCCCCCACCTGACCTCCCACAGCCGGTGGCAAATCCCCCGGATCCGCGTTGGGCACTTCACCATCTGGATCGGGAGGCTCTCCTGGAGGCATCCATCGTGCAGGCCTGGATTCCAGCGCCGGACCGGCCTGCCGATGTGGATGCCGAGGCGGAGTGGTTCAGGAGAGCCATGTCGCAAATCTGTGATGCGGCGATGCCTAGGGTTACACCCAGACCGGCCAGGAAGCAGGTGTACTGGTGGTCGCCGGAGATTGCAGAGCTGCGCGCAGCATGCATCTCCGCCCGCCGCCGGTACACCAGGTTTCGCCGGAGGCGTCGCCGCCCAGACGACGCGGCAGCCCGAGAGGCAGAGCTTTTTCAGGCATACAGGGAGGCTAAAGGTAATCTTCAGGAGACGATAAAGCGGGCCAAGACGGCTGCCCGCGAGGAGCTCCTGGAGACCCTGCAGCAGAACCCATGGGGGCGCCCGTACCTACAGGTCAGGGAGAAACTCCGACCTAGGGCACCCCCACTGACACAGAGTCTCCAGCCGCAGCAGCTGGAGCGGGTCATGGGCTCCCTGTTTCCGACGAGTGCGGAGGAGCACGTCCCTCCGCGCATGGCTCCGTCTCTGCCCGACGCGGATAGCACCAGCGAAGACGACGTACCCGAAGTCAGGGTGGGGGAGCTAGGTACGGCAGTACTCCGGCTTAAACGCCGGAAAATCACTGCTCCCGGACCCGACGGCATTCCTGGCCGTGCATGGGTCCTGGCCCTCGAAGAACTCGGGCCTCGACTGATTCGGCTCTTTAGCGCATGCCTCGAAAGGGGCCAGTTTCCCAAGATGTGGAGGACGGGGAAACTGGTCCTGATCCGTAAGGCGGGGCGGCCGGTGGACTCACCGTCTGGATACCGGCCGATCGTGTTGCTCGACGAGGTGTGTAAGCTCTTTGAGCGCATTATCGCGGAACGCCTCGTCGAGCATATCACGAGTGTGGGGCCAGACCTGGCGGATAACCAGTTCGGTTTCCGTCGGGGACGCTCCACCGTGAGCGCGATCATGCGCGTGAAGAGCCTGACGGAGGAAGCAGTCTCGCAGGGCAAGGTGGTGGTGGCGGTGTCTCTTGACATCGCCAACGCGTTCAACACCTTGCCATGGAGCTGCGTTAGGGAGGCGCTCGTGTATCACGAAACGCCTCTCTACCTCCGTCGTATTGTCGGGGCCTATCTCTCGAAGAGGGCCATAGCTTTCCCCAGCTGGCTCGGGCCAGCTCGGCGAGATGTGTCGTGCGGTGTTCCGCAGGGGTCAGTCCTGGGGCCGCTTCTGTGGAACATCGGCTACGACTGGGTGCTGCGGGGTGCGTTGCCTAGGGGTGTCGGCGTAACGTGCTACGCCGACGATACCCTCGTCACGGCGCGGGGTGCAACGTACCAGGAGGCAGCACTCAAGGTCACGACGGGTGTTGCTCGAGTCGTGGGTCGGATACGGCAGCTGGGACTGGAGGTGGCCTTGCACAAGTCCGAGGTTCTGTGTTTTCACAGACCTCGGAACGGTCCACCAGAAGGTTCCAGCATAAATGTGGGAGGCGTTAGCATCGGCATCAAGCCCTCGATGAAGTACCTAGGGATCGTACTTGATAGCCGATGGAACTTCGGACCACATTTCCGAAGTTTGGTCCCCAAGGTGACGCAGGCATCGGTCGCGCTTTCGCGACTGATGCCCAACCTAAAGGGACCCAACGCCTCCTGCAGGACACTGTACCTGGGGATCGTGCGGAGTATGGCCCTATACGGGGCTCCCGTATGGGCGGATAGGTTGGCGGTCAAGGGGAACGTGACTCTGTTAAACAGACCACTTAGAACCTTGGCCGTCAGAACCGTACGGGGGTACCGCACGATCTCCGGAGAGGCTGCACGTCTCCTAGCCGGGACCCCTCCATGGGACCTGGAAGCGAGAGCCCTTGCGTCATTGTTCCAATGGCGCAAGGAGGCGCTGGAGCGGGACCACAGGCCTGCGTCTCGAGAAATCGAGGACCAGCGGTCCCAACTCCGCCAGGATCTCATGGAGTCATGGATAAAAAAAAAAAAAAAATAAAGCTCTGACTTTGTGATTTAGTTTTCATTTTAAAGAATCCTAACAATGTGGAGTGCTAAAGTAAAAAAAAGTTCTCTAAGGCGACTATATTAGAGATTTTATGGTCAAACCCATGAATTTGTTCTTCATGTGTCCTAACGTGTCAAATATTACCTAAATAATTATAATTTTAGCAAAAAAACGACTTTTAGCTGTCGGATTGGGACTAAAGAGATCCATCATAAGGTCCTGTTTTAACTTTTGGGCACGGAACCCTAAAATAGACTGGCTGACTAAAAAACTTATTTCATTGGATATCGAAAGCCCGTTATCGTAAGTTTGCACACAATGAGACGACTTATCTTCTTTTACAAAGCAAGCACAGCCACACACCCTGAGGTCATCGAGTGAGTGATGAGCAACGATTTGTTGGGACCTCGCCCTGAATCGTTATGAGGTCTTTTGAGGTTTTTATTCCCCTTATAATGTTTCATTTTATGATTGTTTGCAATATTACGACAGTACGTGACGGTTTGAAACACACTGAAATGGAGAAGAACGTGTTTTTGATAATAAAAACTTTTTGACTGGAATTTAAAGTTAGAACAACAAAACACATTTACATTTCAGAGCTTAATTTAAAAATAACAGTATGTACTTACTTAGTTATAATTTTCCCGTTTCAAAAGCATTAAAATAACATTTTCATTTACTTACAGAAATTTTCAGAAAATTCGGTAGGTAGGTACTCTAAAGACAAACAACTAGACTTGACTCTAAACAACTAGATATGCAGAACTAGAAATAGGGTTGGACCGAGTTCACCAGATTCATTCACCGAGGCGGGTTGATACCCAACAATTCCCTGTGTGCTCACCAGATAAGAGGCTCTCGGCAATGTACGTAGGAGCGAACTTAAAAATAAAATCGAATACACGATTGCAATCGCGATTGCAAACGAGGTTTTAAACCGAACGTTTTGCTGGCTACGGCAAATAATATATACAGTACAAGTACAAGTACAAGTACGGCTTACAACGAACACTGTTGAGACAATTGTTGTCGCTGTTTCAAACAGCCGTTTTAAACCGTGTATTTAGAGGCTTACCTTGTTACGATGTGTGAACATCGACATTTAACATATTGCGTTTAGTAACAGCACTATACGGAATCTACTAGAACATTAACGGACCGGTTCGAATAATGCAGAAATTCCTTCGCTAATTGTTCTGTGAATCGGTCCAGATAGAATAGATAAGGATCTAGCAACTGACCAATGGCGGCGCGCGCGCGGATATCGATGCGTAGATTGTCGCGTCACTTGACGCCCGTAGTAGGGATTCGGCACGACTCCAGTGCCGGGCTCGAGGTCATATAAACCCGCGCAGATCGAGCGGAGACACGAAATTAGCATAATAGAAATCTCTTCAACGCGCGGCTGCCGTAACCACCGTTAACGAAGTGTTGAATTATAATATTTAATATAATATTTAACGAAGTATTGAACAAGTCTAGTGGTTATAACAAGGGTGCAACTTGTGCAGTTAGTTTTCCGTTCCCGAAATCCGGGGTAAGTGCTGTGAACAGAATAGCTTCTTTAATGCCAACCGCGCGATCTATAAGGTTAAATTACTCAACCCCCAAATGCTATGATTATATATGTATTACCTATCTATATATGTTGTCTATGTAATTACCTATTTTATAAACTCGTAGGGAATGCTAGCACCTAGTAACATTGCCCTATCGAATATAATGATAAATTGTTAACAATATTTCTACCTAAAATTCTCTTAAGGGCTAATCACCTACGTCCTTAAGCAGTAAACCATAGTTTTATAATTTTAAAATTGTGAATACCAAGAAGGAGAATCCGGGTTAAGATAATTCATCTACCCGACATATTTTATTGTGAAGCCGTACCATTTGGGGCGCGGCCTTAAGCGGGAAACCGTTAATTTTCTAAATTTATATTGTGTTTAACGTAAATTCAAATAGCTAGATCATATTCCACCTGCAACCAGAAGCTGCGCCGTCACTCCTGTGGCCTTCGACCCGGTGCAACTCGTCAGCTAGAACAAAACTGATTGGAGTACACCAGCGGATAATGCCGGCCGACCGCCCGTCGCATTGTGGACCCCCAGTTAAGTGCTCCGGGCACTTCCGTAATCAGTATTGTGGTCCTATACTACCGACACACTCCTAGCTAATAGCATTATTTAAACCCTAGGTTCCTGCTATTAAAAGTACGAATCAAGAATCAAGAATCAATTTCATTTATTCAGTTTAGGCACATAAAGAGCACATATGAATGTCAAAATTTTACAATTTTGTCAAGTAATATTATAAAAATACTAAATTAAGTAAGTACATAAATAACCATTAGAAAATGATTCTTTCGCTGGTTCGGTAATTTGGTTCTCCTGAGAAGAGACCAGCAAGAAACTCAGGTAGATTATCCATTTTCTTTTTTAATATTGTTTTGTTTACATTGTTACAATTAGTTTCTATTGTATTATACGAGTGGCCAACAACAGAAGATTAGGGTGACCATGCATTTTTATCATTAAGATATTCGTCTACATTATAGTAGCCTTTCATCATCAAACATTTTTTAACTACTATTTTAAATTTTTTCAATTTGTTTTAACAATTGAAAACAAATTTTGTCAAATTTGTTTTCAATTGTTGCTTCCTTACATCCCTCCAGACGGGAGGGATGGGAAGTAGTGGGAGCCAAGAAGAGGAAGACGAAGGCTGCCTAGAAAGCGGCCAAGGCTCCGCGGCGAAGGCACCGAAGAGGCCCCGCCCTCCTCGCTCCACCGCCGTCGTCCTGACGGTGACGACGGTAGGTGTGGAGAAAGGGGTGGGGTACGCCGACATACTGAGGACCGTGAAGTCCTCAGTCAACCTCTCGGCCCTCGAAATACAAGGGGGGCTCCGGTGCAAGACGACACGCACCGGGGCTCGCCTCCTCGAGGTCTCTGGCGCCTCCAGCGGCCCTAAAGCTGACGCCCTAGCGGCTCAGCTTAGGGTCGCGCTGGACGAAGAAGCCGTCCGCGTCACCAGACCAACCAAATGCGCCGCATGGTGCATCACGGGTCTGGATGACGCGGCCACGACGGAGGAAGTTGTCTCCGCCGTCGTGGAGGCGGGCGGCTGCCCCCGTGACCAGGTGAAGGCTTCAGATATCTCCTTCGGCTCCACTGGTCACGGGATGACAGTCGTCCAGTGCCCCGTCGCGGCGGTACTGAAAGTGGCGGACGGACGAAGCCTCCTCGTAGGGGGCTTCCTAAAGGCGCAGGTGCACCTCCTTCGTGCCCGGGAAACCAGATGTTTCCGGTGCATGGTGGTGGGGCACGTCGGAGTGCAGTGTAGAGCGGAACTCACCGTGGGCGATCGGTGCTTCCGCTGCAGCCGGTCCGGTCACAAGGCAAATGCCTGTGACGCCCCGCCTCGCTGCTTTAGATGCGAGGCGGAGGGCAAGACCGCGGATCACCGGGTCGGCAGCACAACCTGCGCCGCCTTGAGGCCAAAACCTCTTCCGTCCGCTGAGAGCGGTGGGGGTGCCGCCCTTGCGCAGCCAGTTGTTTCGCGGCGGGATGCGGTTATGGACGTCAATTAATGTCTGACGCCCGTATCCGTATCCTGTAAGTGAATTTGAACCACTGCCGTGCTGCTCAGGATCTTCTGTACCAGAGCATCCGGCAGTGGTCCATAAACTTGGCCGTGGTCGCCGAGCCGTACTACGTCCACCCGGTGGACGAGGACGGCTCGGCCTGTTGTATCTTTGGGGGGTCCACCGCAGACAACTGCAAGGGGCCGCGGGTGTGTTGCGGCGGACTATGATGGGTTGGCAGTCGTGGCCACCTACATCTCGCCGAACATTGACGAGTCTCAGTTTGAGCTATGGCTCACTGAGCTCGACGTCGTCTTCGCTGCGTGCCGTCCTCGCCCTGTCCTGCTCCTGGGAGACTTCAACGCCTGGAGTGAGGCGTGGGGCTCCCGGGAAACCAGGGACAAGGGGAGGCTACATCCGGTTCGATGTCGTCCCCCCACCTGACCTCCCACAGCCGGTGGCAAATCCCCCGGATTGGGCACTTCACCATCTGGATCGGGAGGCTCTCCTGGAGGCATCCATCGTGCAGGCCTGGAATCCGGCGCCGGACCGGCCTGCCGATGTGGATGCCGAGGCGGAGTGGTTCAGGAGAGCCATGTCGCAAATCTGTGATGAAGCGATGCCTAGGGTTACACCCAGACCGGCCAGAAAGCAGGTTTACTGGTGGTCGCCGGAGATTGCAGAGCTGCGCGCAGCATGCATCTCCGCCCGCCGCCGGTACACCAGGTTTCGCCGGAGGCGTCGCCGCCCAGACGACGTGGCAGCCCGAGAGGCGGAGCTTTTTCAGGTATACAGGGAGGCTAAAGGTAATCTCCAGGAGACGATAAAGCGGGCCAAGACGGCGGCCCGCGAGGAGCTCCTGGAGACCCTGCAGCAGAACCCATGGGGGCGCCCGTACCTACAGTTCAGGGAGAAACTCCGACCTAGGGCGCCCCCACTGACCCAGAGTCTCCAGTCGCAGCAGCTGGAGCGGGTCATGGGCTCCCTGTTTCCGACGAGCGCGGAGGAGCACGTCCCTCCGTGCATGGCTCCGTCTCTGCCCGACGCGGATAGCACCAGCGAAGACGACGTACCCGAAGTCAGGGTGGGGGAGCTAGGTGCGGCAGTACTCCGGCTTAAACGCCGGAAAATCACTGCCCCCGGACCCGACGGCATTCCTGGCCGTGCATGGGTCCTGGCCCTCGAAGAACTCGGGCCTCGACTGATGGGGCTCTTTAGCGCATGCCTCGAAAGGGGCCAGTTTCCCAAGGTGTGGAGGACGGGGAAACTGGTCCTGATCCGTAAGGCGGGGCGGCCGGTGGACTCACCGTCCGGATACCGGCCGATCGTGTTGCTCGACGAGGTGTGTAAGCTCTTTGAGCGAATTATCGCAGAACGCCTCGTCGAGCATCTCACGAGTGTGGGGCCAGACCTGGCGGATAACCAGTTCGGTTTCCGTCGGGGACGCTCCACCGTGAGCGCGATCATGCGCGTGAAGAGCTTGACGGAGGAAGCAGTCTCGCAGGGCAAGGTGGTGGTGGCGGTGTCTCTTGACATCGCCAACGCGTTCAACACCTTGCCATGGAGCTGCGTTAGGGAGGCGCTCGTGTATCACGAAACGCCTCTCTACCTCCGTCGTATTGTCGGGGCCTATCTCTCGGAGAGGGCCATAGCTTTCCCCAGCTGGCTCGGGCCAGCTCGGCGAGATGTGTAGTGCGGTGTTCCGCAGGGGTCGGTCTTGGGGCCGCTTCTGTGGAACATCGGCTACGACTGGGTGCTGCGGGGTGCGTTGCCTAGGGGTGTCGGCGTAACGTGCTACGCCGACGATACCCTCGTCACGGCGCGGGGTGCAACGTACCAGGAGGCAGCACTCAAGGTCACGACGGGTGTTGCTCGAGTCGTGGATCGGATACGGCAGCTGGGACTGGAGGTGGCCTTGCACAAGTCCGAGGTTCTGTGTTTTCACAGACCTCGTAACGGTCCACCCGAAGGTTCCAGCATAAATGTGGGAGGCGTTAGCATCGGCATCAAGCCCTCGATGAAGTACCTAGGGATCGTACTTGATAGCCGATGGAACTTCGGACTCCAAAAGTTCAAGTTTGGTCCCCAAGGTGACGCAGGCATCGGTCGCGCTTTCGCGACTGATGCCCAACCTAAAGGGACCCAACGCCTCCTGCAGGAGACTGTACCTGGGGATCGTGCGGAGTATGGCCCTATACGGGGCTCCCGTATGGGCGGATAGGTTGGCGGTCAAGGGGAACGTGACTCTGTTAAACAGACCACTTCGAACCTTGGCCGTCAGAACCATACGGGGGTACCGCACGATCTCCGGAGAGGCTGCATGACTCCTAGCCGGGACCCCTCCATGGGACCTGGAAGCGAGAGCCCTTGCGTCATTGTTCCAATGGTGCAAGGAGGCGCTGGAGCGGGACCACAGGCCTGCGTCTCGAGAAATCGAGGATCAGCGGTCCCAACTCCGCCAGGATCTCATGGAGTCATGGAGGGTGCGACTTGAGCAACCCAAGGGGGGTGCCATCTTCATCGCGGCGGTGAGACCGATCATGGACGATTGGCTGCAGAGGCAGCATGGTGACCTCACGTACCGTGCGACGCAGATCGTTGCCGGGCATGGATGCTTCGGTAGCTATCTGTTTCGCATGCATCGTGAGGTCACACCCCGGTGTCAACACTGCGAGGTTTCCGACAACGACACCGCACTCCACACGTTGGTGGGTGCTCAGCGTGGGCGAGGCAGCGCCGGGACCTCGTAGTGAGTCTGGGCGTGGATACCCTCTCGCTGGGGACCATGCTTCAAGCCATGGTATCCAGCGGGAGTAGGTGGAACGCGGCCGTGTCCTTCTGCGAGCAAGTCATGCTCGCGAAGGAGGCGGCCGGGAGGGAGAGGGAGCATACCCTCCCCGCCGAGTTCCGTAGTCGGCGGCCAGGCCGCCCCTGACTACGCGACTACGCCCAAGACTATCGTCCTCCATGATCGGGGCCTGAGGACGGCGGGATCGCCACCCACCGTCCTTACAGAAGCAAGCTAGAAGGGTTGCGTGCTGCGGGGCCTTTTCCCCATAGCACGCAACCAGATTCACTCACTGACGCGGGATAAAACCCGACCCCAATGACGCGGGATTCTCGTCCCGACCAAACACCCGCAGAGACCACAGAGGTGGTCAAAGTCCGCCGGGCGCCACTGGACATACCCTCTGCTAGTAACCAGAGACGCCCGGCAACGGACGTTAGAGCGGCCGCGGCCTTGGGACGCGTAATTAAAAAAAAAAAAAAAAAAGGGTGAATGTAGCTTTCCAATGGTGAAAGAATTTTTGGAATTGGCACCGTAGTTTTAGAGTTTATTCTTTACAAACATACACACAAAAATACAAATCTTTCCTCTTTATAATAGTAGTGTAGATGTGCTTCTTCACCTTACCAGTACACGCGAATAGAAGGTACTATTACCTATTTTGTGAAGCGAGTTTTACTTTTGATCTCACAAACGTATATAGATCAGGATACCCGTAACCAAAGTAGCTACTAGAAAAAATACATTACCTAAAGCCCAGTAACATAACCTTAATACTGTCTTAACGTAACTGAAGTAACAAAGAAATGATCAAATAAAGTTCAGCATCGAATTTCACACCCAAGTGCGTTTAATGTCGGTTTTATTGCAAACACTACATTAAGATACTGAATACTAAAACCAAGTTACAGTTAAATCACAGTTAAAACGTAATCTAATACTATGTAACACTACTCGTAGTGGTAGTAAAGATAAGTTTTGGAATAATAAATCCAGTAACGACGCTATAATGCAGCAAACTAAGTGTATAAAACTCGCAATTTAAAATTTATCTTCGGAAAATATTGTCTACATTTGGGGCAAGAGCGGGCTGAGTTGGCGAACTAATGTTGCAGAGAACATGCCTCGGTATAAAAAGAAACGAGGCTACGTAATATTCCTTGGGGAATGTAATTTCTTTCTGAATAATGTTTTAAAAATGCTTTGTGTCTAAGTAGTTTTGAGATTACCTACACCTTGTTTTCATTTCGTTCTATTTTTTCTTCTTTATTATACTTCTTATTATAGTCAGTGGCAATTTTTTGGTGTCAGGGCTTATCAGTGGGTCTCTTACTTATCATAACGACTACAGAACCGCCGGCCGGTATTGACTGTGCCATTTCAAGCACAAAATAATCCCCAGATGAAATGCGACTGTTTGGTCTCTAATTATCATAGAACAACCAAAGTCTGGGTTTCTAACTTACGTCTTTACAAATCACTGAGTCTGTAATCAGTGATGTCATAATCTTTTATCTATATCTACATACTCGTAATATTATAGGTACATTGAACCCAATCAAATTATCTTCTGAGATCTCAATCAGGAGTAAACAACACCCCTGGCACAAATATGTACATAACTAATTAATCATGTACGTAATGGTCACACACTACTGTAGGTATTGTGTGACTCTACCTAAACCTTTGAATCTTGAACTGTAACTTACCTTAGAGCACTTAAAGTGGCAAAGAGTATAAGCATAAGCATCTAATAGGCAATATCTTATGATAAGTGTGAAACATAATAATTATGATAACGTTTCTAGTTGTAATTTGTTTTTTAACTTTCAAATATGTTTTCTTTATATAATTTATATTTGGAAGTTAAAAGTCATAGCATTTTACTTTGCTGAAACTGCGACTTGGGTTTATGTAAAATTATGCTTCTAATTTAAACAACAACAAAGCAATTGAAGGTGTTGTTCCGGAGTGTTTATTGAACTTTGAACTTTCTTGTTCTTGTTATTGAATTTAATTAGGCAGTTTGGAGAAATGTGTTGTTTGTGATATTATTACATTTATATAAATTATAAACTTCTGTACGCATAAGTGTGCAATTTACAACTACTGTTTTTTGTAAAAACTATAATTAAGACAATATTTTTGTATCATATCAATATAGTATACACACACATATAACATAAAAAGATTTTTCGTAATATTTACACGCATTTTCTATATAAAACATATCCGAGACGCCCAGGACTTTAATTGGCTGTGCCATAGCGGCTGGCACGTGCCTTACGTCAACATTTCATCGCAAGGCAACGGGATTTTTTTTTTCAAAATTACCATATAGCTACTACTTTTTATTAGATTCAGTCGGCCATTTTGGACATTACCTTAATAAATGTGCCGGTGACGGCAATAGGCTTGCCCCATATTACGTAGGACTAAAAATACTGGCAATTTGTGGGTGTGTAATGCACCTCTGCCTACCCCATCGGGATTTAGGCGTGATATGTGTGTGTGTTCTACATAAACAATCAACACTTCATTAATAATTCCTACCCTCTGATCTGTGCGGATTTCATTTAACGGAAACACACATGCTAGCAGAGTTCTCTTTTCAGTCAGATTATTTAGAGCTTTGACACTTTTAATCCCACAAATAGGTTTTCGAGGAAACGTGAAATGTCAAACCAACTGCGTGATTTGATTAGTGCAAACCTTTAACATTACCTTACACATTCACGACAAGAGTCGCAATGTATATTTTACAATACAAATCGCAAAAAAACTGATATTTTGGGTTACATTTGAACCCTCCTAAGTACCATTTCAGGGAGAATGCTATCAAGAGCACATCTGAACCCCTAAAAATAGCGATCCATATATTACGTACTAAGCTAACGTGATTTATTGTAAAATATTAAAAAAATTAGCAAAACATTGCTTTAAAAAAATACACGTCAAAAATTAACACAACCGACTTCAAATTACCGAAATGGGACCAAATAATTGTTGGAACGGGACCAAATTGAAATCAATTGGGAAGTGGTAGCTTACAATTAAAAAAAAACGAAAAATAACAAACATACAGTCGAATTGAGAACCTTCTACTTTTTTGAAAGTAGGTTGAAAAACAAATAATTCTCACTGTAGTCTATAACAACCGATATTATAAAACTTGTGAATTGTTCCATTGTATTATATAAGACGCTGTCTCTATCTCCTCAACCGGTATCATGATACCGCTAGTGTCCGCTAGTGTATTGCCGCGCCGTTCCGTCAAACCCGGAGCGGTGTCATGTTACCGCACCTCCCCAGGCGACTTTAAGCCTTATTTTAATGTATTTACGTTCTACTTTTGTATGGAGAAGTTTGATAACATACGTTCTCTATAACATTTCCTTTCATTTGAAGCATAACTTTATAAAATCTGTGGTTCGACGGCATCGACAGTTGATGCTGATTGTCACGTGCGACAGGTAGTGCGTCAGGTTTATAGTGCGTGATAGTGAGTGCGTTTGGAGTGATATATTCGAATTTATTCATGTAAGTAATGTTTTCTTATTAGAAAATATGATTATTCGGTTTATAATGATTCTATTTAGGTAATAGTTTCAAAAAAATACATCGTTATATCTAATATATGAAGCCCCAGAAAGTTACCGATTTCCGAGTTATTTTTGCGATGTTTGTCAGTGAATACAGTGAAAAGTATAAAAAAGTATAAATAAAGAGACTTTTTATCTCTGTAAATCGTTTTGAGAACGATAATGTACGTAATTATATATTTTAGTGTAATAATAGCTTGACAAATTTGGTGGAAAACCGTTATAAATTGGCCCGCTGATTTTATGTTTCGGCGGGTCGAGTTTTATATGGTGTTATTATAAACACCTTGAGGTTTTTTATCAAATTATTTACGTTATTAGATAGCATAGGTCCTTGTTCTTTGAAATTCATTTGAATTTTCGTGAAATTCATTTGAATTTTCTTGAAATTCATTTGAATTCTTGAATTCCAAAAAATTCTTGGTTTCCAAATTTTTGGACATATATAATAAATAATTTGTTTGCATTATTATTCATTTTTTGGGGCTTGATCATCAAATATATATCAATAAACCTATTGCCGTTTACAGAATCGTAAAATATGGTTTGGTTGTAGAGATATTCCTTTTTTTCTACGAGATGGTAAGACAACGTCACGATGTCATCACCCGCCCGCCACCCGCCCGCCACCCGCCCGCGCTCCCATTTTTTTTTAAGTTTAAAGCGCTGCAAAAAAACTGATATTTTGGGTTACATTTGAACCCTCCTAAGTACCATTTCAGGGAGAATGCTATCAAGAGCACATCCGAACCCCTAAAAATAGCGATCCATATATTACGTACTAAGCTAACGTGATTTATTGTAAAATATTAAAAAAATTAGCAAAACATTGCTTTAAAAAAATACACGTCAAAAATTAACACAATAACCGACTTCAAATTACCGAAATGGGACCAAATAATTGTTGGAACGGGACCAAATTGAAATCAATTGGGAAGTGGTAGCTTACAATTAAAAAAAAACGAAAAATAACAAACATACAGTCGAATTGAGAACCTTCTACTTTTTTGAAAGTAGGTTGAAAAACAAATAATTCTCACTGTAGTCTATAACAACCGATATTATAAAACTTGTGAATTGTTCCATTGTATTATATAAGACGCTGTTAACAAAAGCACACAAGAAGCTAGGTCTCGCGTTTCAGTATAAACATTTCAATGGAGTTTTATTTGCTGGCACACATACACGCACGCTTGGAAAATATCGTGGTAAACAAACTAGCAACTTCATATTTCAGTCTAAACGTCTTGGAATAAACTAGGTAAATGATGCTGTATTTATGTTGTTACGGAAAAAAAATACGTTTATGTTTGTTATACTAACTTGAATTGCATTCAGTGTTCAGTGCTTTCATTCTTGATTCTAAAACAGACGAGTTGTATCTACTACTCAATTTGATACCTATTTTTGGTTCTTAACGAAGGACAGTACGCCTTATACAAGAACTCACTGTCGCCTTAGAGCAATAGAAAGGGCTATGCTAGGAGTGTCACTTCACGATCAAATTCGTAACCATCAGATCCAAAGGAGGACCAAGGTCACTGACCAAAAAGTCGCCAAGCTTAAGTGGTAGTAGGAAGGGCACATCGCTCGTAGGACTGATGGCCGATGGGGCCAAAAAGTCTTCGAGTGGCGACCGCGTACTGGGAGATGAAGTGTGGATAGGCCACAAGGTGAAATGACGGCATCGTTAAGGTCACAGAAAGCCACTGGATGCGGTAAGTGCAGGATCGCATATTGTAGTGTTCGTTGAGGGAGACCTATGCCCAGCAGTGGATATCAGTCGGTTGTATGGATAATAAATTAAGGACGGGTATTTGACGTTTCTAGTTGCATTGTAAAATGCATTGAAACGTGGTCTTTTGGTCCACATTACTTTACAAGAGAAATAATCTTAGATCTAGAGATGTATTCCTATGCTGTTTATATTTTTTTGAAACTATTATTATATACAATCTAAATAAAATAATATAATGTACGTAAATACATTATTATTTTTGTTTGAAATTGTATAAACTCTGAATATGTTTAATGCTAGCTTAAATATTAAAGGCATATTCAATGAATTAAATTACTGAGTAGGTGCTTAGTTAATAAGTATATTTCACCAAAAAGCCAGTTTTGTAAAGTGTTTCTACTAAAAACAAATGAAATAAATATATCTAATACTAAGTGTTGCATCAAATAGAAACTATTTACAAGGAAACAGATATCTTTCTTAGAAATTCTATCACATACTCGATTGGGATTCGAAACGCGTTCTCGATACAAGATCGATAAGCGAAACGACCCTTGCCTGTTGAAAAAGTGAGATTCACCGATTTTGCTATTCAGTAAGCGAACCCTTGTACTAAAAATAATACTAGCCGTTTTTAACCAATCGGTTTTGATGAAAGGAAGGAAAATTGGAATAAGCGACTGTTGAAAAAAGGAATAACGTCTAATACGATGTTGAATGATGTTAGTATGTTAATGATTGTAAGTATGTAAAACCTTGCCATGGCAGTTTGTACTTTGGTATGGATTACATAAAGTTTATTGATTTTATGTAATTCTAGCCTACCTAGTGAACTCTGTGCTGCCTGCTATTTTACATTTAAACTATTCCTAAACTTCCCCGAATATTTCAAGACCAAAATTAACCAAATCGGTTAAGCTATTCTCGAGTTTAATCGTGACAAACTAACGGATAGATACATATAATATAGATAGATTATTTTTTCCAATAATTCAATTTTATATCTATAATCGTATAATCTCGCTAACATTTAATTCAAGCTTGAGAGACATCGCTATAAAAAGCACAAACCTGTATCTAAATCGCCTTTTACTCCACCTACCTGTTAGTAATCTTATATATACAAGGAAGAGGAAAATTCAATGAAGAAAAACTTAAACTACGAACTACTCGTATATTATCTAAAACTAAAAACTAAAATAAATATGTAAAGCAGGGAGACTTAGGTAGAGTGCCCATAACACAGGCAGCATTCCCGCGCTGAATTGCCAATGAGAGTCTTTGCGCAAGAAAGCTGCCTGCGCGGGTCTCTTCTCTCAGACGCTTGCTGATATAGATAGATACGAGTATATTGCGCAATAACGGCAATAGGCTAGCCACTTATTAAGTGCAATCAACAAATCCACAGCAAATCGTGGGTGTAAGATGCACTTTTGCGGAGAAAATAGGCGTCAATGTTTGATATGGGTTACAAAGGTAGCTAGGCTATGTAGAGATGTAAAAACCCTTTACTATCAATGCAATTGATCCAAATAAATAGAATAATAACCAAGAACCAGATTATCTTGAACTCTAAAGTAAACAGCCAGATAGTATTAAGGAGACTTCTGCGAGAGGAAACCGGCACAGTAACCTTATCTTAACCACAAGTGAATACAGGAATTGAGCATAAATGTGTGCATCATACCAAACCGTGTAGGTACCTACTTGCGTTTCACGTATCTGCATTTTCACGAAGTTCCGCAATGTCTTCGCGGTTTTACTCACAGAATTTCTAGCACGTACACCGTACAGTCTACCAAACAAATTATGAGTTTAGACAGTATTCAGTAGAAATTTATGTATCTCATAATAAAAGGAGTAATGTACAATGTCACCGCAGAATTTGATGAAATGTGGTATGGAGATATTTGCAACCTTGGAAACGAGGAGGTTAAATTAGACTATGATAGGAATATGTATAGGATGTGCTGTTATTTTAACAAGCATTCACATTTCATATAAGAGGAATGCGTTAGTTTGTATAATTACAATTACCTATTTGTTCAGTTATATACACTCAAGACCAATCTAGCCAACACAAAAGTTCCCGGAATTACGCTCGCGGACTGTTACGTGGGACCAACACAGTTACTGGCAAAAAGTTGTAGTATAAGCTCTGCGTACCGCTTTAAGTATAATATATAGGGTTACTAGTAATTCGATGTCTTCCGGAGGGTACAGGGGAGGGCCGATGATGAGAAATTAACGGTTATATCGCATAAAAAGGGTTTTTCAAAAAAAAAACCTTTTTTGGTGTTTGTAAAAAAATATCAATGGAGATATTACGAAACACTTTAAATGTGAATGTTAGGTGCATTTAAAAAAATATAATAAGAAAAAGTTCAAAGCCTTATGTTTAAAAGAAAATCTATGACGTTAATCGTACAAACCATTTAAAATCTGCCACAGTTCAGATCATATTGAAAATCCTATGCAAATCAATTTTTTGCAATTTCAAAGGAAATGATTTTCTATATGATTTTCTATCTATTTATAGGCTTGCCTCCTGTAATGTGTATCTCGTATTCCTAATGAGTCTAAATAATATTATAACCATCACCTGCAAGACATATTGGAACACGAACTTGATATTAAATTAAATATCAATATCGCGCTTCGCGGAAACTCAACTCCCCGACGCGCGACACCCCTACATCAGTAATTAATGAGGTTTAATATGTACTCAATCTAATGGTTTAATTTTAATGCAGTGTAAATGAAGATGGTCGTGTTGGATTATTTTGAAATTCAGAATTTTTACCTTATTAGAGAGTAAAATGATAAAATATGTATCCTTATTTAAAGTTCTGCATCAGCTAACTGTGGACCAAAATTCAAACTTATTCCAGACGTAGTTTTGCAACTTTAGCAGACAGGTATACAGAAATAATAATAGAGTCCCAGACGATTATAGAAACAACATACATACATGATTGGATTTCCACCTGCTACGATCCTGAAATACTTCTTTCGCTTCTTCAACTTTCATTAATGTTTTCATATATACTCGTTTTCATAAATATAGAAACAAACAACCAAATTTTCCCATTTATTAGCTAAAAACTGACGGTAACTTCACTCATTTTGCTAAACTTCTTATTCCTGAGTACCAAATTTCAGCCAAATGTAGCATAATAAAAAAATCGTGAAATAAACACTCAAATTTGTAACATTAGTGGATTATCAGTTTGCGAAAATCATGTTGCAATATTTCACTGTCTCCATTATTTTTGGGACTATATTTACATTACAGTTTAATTGGCTACCCAATAAAGCACGACGCAAAGTGTTTGGACAAAATATTGGAACCACAACATTGCTTTGGTGATCATAAATAATAATACAATTAGCCGTGAGCTGCACAGACACCAATTTATTGCGGTACAATAATTAACTAAATTTGAAAAGTCTTTAAGTTTACTGAATGTTTAAAATTGAGTTGAAAACAATAGATAATTATACATGAAAACGTAGGTTTTTACTTCGTTAGTTTAAGATTCATATAATTACCAAATTTTTGGTCTTTTTATTTTAATATATACAAGGAACCGGAAAATTAAATTAAGAAAAACTTAAACAAACTACAAACTATACTATTTAAAACTAAAAACTAAAATAAATGTAAATATATAAAATGAAAATATATAAATATAAAATAAAAATATGTAATAAATGTAAAAATAAATGTAAAGCAGGGAGACTTAGGCAGAGTACCCATAGCCTGGCAATCATTGCCAGAATAAAATCTCAGATTAAAATCTTATCAACAGATTTCTGAAGTAATGATCTAAATAAAAACCTTCACAAAATTTTCCATATGATTTTTGAAATTATATTGTAACTTTTATTTGTACCTATTGCCATTTTGTAATTTATTTTTTTCTTGGTTAAACTAATACGGAGTGTAACTATTACGTTGTTTAAGTATTCGATTAACGAATTCAGAGTTGACAAATTGTTGTTTTCTAACGAGATATAGAGAAAACGTTTTAAAACGGCGCAGAGCAATACCTTATTACATGTGATCGAGTTGAAACGGATAAGAAAAAATACAAATGAACCACGCGTCACAGTCAAGAGATTCCAAAAACCTGGTTCTCCTGATAAATGGTTGCCTAACAGTTAAGGAATGATTTATTTCGTATATCCAAGAGCCAGTTCAGAAAGAGTGAAACTTCCTTTATTAAGTAATTTTTGACTTTTGGACGTAAAGTAATATTATATTCATTATAATAAAAAGAAGTGTTAAGATAATTTGCGGTAAGTTACTCGCATGATGAAATAATACTATCATGGCAGTTACTTTCTTTTTCATTTTCCAGTAATTTAAAACTCGTTCTATTGGAGATAGAACGAGTTTTAACTTTTGACTATTGAAAGTAGAGGAGAACAATTCCGAATAATGCAATAATATTTTTAACTAAAAGCAAAGCTAAATGCAATTAAAAGAAGATGAATTGCGTTGCTAAAGTGATTTTTTTATATTTAGGTATTGTTTGTTTTACGTATTCTCCACATAATCTATATCTAGGTAATTAATGAAACAGGTAGGTAAATCAAATGAATCACTACAAGCTGATGTTAATACGACTTAAACATTCTCGATTTTCATTCATAATACTCGTAGAAATGTTACATCTATACTACTATTATAAAGAGAAAAGATTTGTATGTTTGTAATGAATAAACTCAAAAACTACTGTTCTGATTTCAAAAATTCTTTCACCATTGGAAAGCTACATTCACCCTGAGTAACATAGGCTACTTTTTATCCCGGTAATGTGTTCCCACGAACCGGGAACGAGTAAACTAAATCACGCGGGCGGAACTGCGGCGATCGGCTAGTTAAATATAAATTGATCAAGAAGCCCACTTGAGAATGGTTGACAATCGCACCGTAATGGAAAGTTTGCTAATTTTACACCAGTCAACCTGTTACCATGGACCCGACGGGCGCCACTGGAATCCGCCGGGCGTCACTGGAAATTCTTTTAGCGCTTACCACCGGCGCTCGACAATGGACGTACGTACCTAGATACGGCCGAGACCTAGGGCCGCGGATTACAAAAAAAAATGTGACTATGAATGTATTATACCTACCTAGTACTATTTTGTGAAAAAAGTGGCTGTAGAACGAAATGTCATATTAAGCTTGCTCTTTAACATCATCATCTACCTGCCCTTATCCCAATTATTTGGGATTGACGCAAAAAGTCTTTCTCCTCTACACATCCCTGTCAAACGTCATCTCTTCAGTCACTCCTCTCCTTGTCATATCCTCTTTCACACATTCCATCCATCTTTTCTTTGGCCTACCTCTACTTCTTAAACCCTCTACATTCATACTTTGTACCTTTCTAACGACATTGCTTTTGTCTGTCAGTGAACCATCACAATAATCGGTACGGTTCGTTCAATTGTCAAAATATTTTATATAACTTGAGACAAAGATATATGTACGTTTAATTATATATAAAGGCAGAAGGTAGAAGTATTTTATATATTTCCATTACTTTATGAATGTGGTAATATAAAAGCTTATACATCGGAACGGAACATAATAATACGAAGTAACAAAACTGAAACATAATTGGATATGCTGAAACAAAAGTTTCAATAACAGAATACGTTTCAATTACTTTTATTAATAAAATTGTTTTTTTATCAGCTCTCGGTGTTTCTTATCAAGTTCTTTTTTTAGGGTACCGTACCCAAAGGGTAAATCGGGAACACTATTACTGAGACTTCGCTGTCTGTCCGTCTGTCTGTCTTGGGCTGTATCTAATAAACTGTGATAGTTAGAAAGTTGAAATTTTCACAGATGATGTGTTTCTGTTGCCTCTATAACAAAAAAATACTAAAATAATGAATATAATTAATATGTAAGGGGGCTCCCATACAACGGCGTTAACGTTATTTTTACGCCGTTTTGTTACGGATCCCTTGTACGCGAGTCCGACTCGCACTTGGACGGTTTTTATTGTGTTTCTGAGGCACGTACAAACATTTCGGTTAATATAGCGTAGAATTATTTTTTTAAAGTTACGATGTTATAAATGAGTTTTATCAACAAGGGTAAAATTTTATGTCTACAAATCGTAATCAGGCAGCTATGAACTGAACATACATTTTTTACTTATGGTTCTATGAGAAAAACTCTCTAATCAAGCTAAAGGTGACTCAAGAGAGTTTTGATAGTTAAACTGACTACAGTCTCATTATGTTTTAACCTAACTAAATCATAAAGGAGCGTTTAAAAACTAACAGCATGTATAATTCAGCAGGTAATAATTCAGAGTACGTAATAAAGTTAGTTGAATGCATGCAAGAACCTGTCAGTAAAATCTCACGGGTATTCTTTTCTCTAGTCCGAGACGCCCAGGACTTTTATTGGCTGTGCCATAGCGTCTGGCACGTAAGGTATTGTTGCGTTTCATCAACATTTCATCGCAAGGCAACGGGTATCAATTATTTTTTTCAAAATTATTATAATACTGCTACATTTGACTAAATTAATTCGCCTATTTCGGACATAACCCATTATATGCCTGCCAGGCTTGCTCCTATTAAGTAGGACTAAAAATACTGGCAAATTGTGGGTATGTAATGCACCTCTGCCTACCCCTTCGGGGATATAGGCGTGATGTGTGTGTGTGTGTGTGTGTCATGCCTTAAGAATAATGTTTAATGTGCGGCCTTATTGCTAAAGAGCAATATCTACGTTACGTATACCTTACCACCATTCACAGCTACGAATAACAGAAATACTCATTGATGGTTTCAATTTAGGTAAATAGAATACGAAATGAATTCGTCTGGGATTCAAAGCACACATCCTTCTATAAATCTCACGCGTTGTTTTTGTGGGATTTAGCGACAGACGTCGGCAATAACAACTTTTTGGCATTGAACCCTATAACCATACAAACTGGGTTTAAATTTCTAAATGTATGTTCTATATAAAGTTACATATATATTTTTTTTATTTGAAAGGAATGTGTTACACTGAACCTTTATTACAGTTGAAGCGAAGTTACAAATTGTAAAACATGCTAATACGAATTTAGTACACGTCTGTACTTTCCTTAGTACAATCTTTTGGAAATACCTTATGCGTGTGCACCAGAGACGCCCGGCAACGGACGAAAAAAAAAGAGTAGAATCTTTCGTTCATTTGTATCTCTGTAACATTTAGGTTTCGAAACTGTGATGAAACAAAGGAGGTAGTAGAAAGAACAGCAAGTGAAGAACTATCACATATAAATAAAATACATAGGTACATAACTTTAAATTACCATAATATTATATTAGTTATTTATTCTTTCTTTTATGGAAACGTATAGTTTCACTAACAATTTAGGGTTATAGCTGGAAGAGTTATCTATACTTTTTTTTTTTTTTTTTTTTTTTTTTAATTCCGCGGCCCAAGGCCGCGGCCGCTCTAACGTCCGTTGCCGGGCGTCCCTGGTTACTAGCAGAGGGTATGTCCAGTGGCGCCCGGCGGACTTTGACCACCTCTGTGGTCTCTGCGGGTGTTTGGTCGGGACGAGAATCCCGCGTCGTTGGGGTCGGGTTTTATCCCGCGTCAGTGAGTGAATCTGGTTGCGTGCTATGGGGCAAAGGCCCCGCAGCACGCAACCCTTCTAGCCTGCTTCTGTAAGGACGGTGGGTGGCGATCCCGCCGTCCTCAGGCCCCGATCATGGAGGACGATAGTCTTGGGCGTAGTCGCGTAGTCTGGGGCGGCCTGGCCGCCGACTACGGAACTCGGCGGGGAGGGTACGCTCCCTCTCCCTCCCGGCCGCCTCCTTCGCGAGCATGACTTGCTCGCAGAAGGACACGGCCGCGTTCCACCTACTCCCGCTGGATACCATGGCTTGAAGCATGGTCCCCAGCGAGAGGGTATCCACGCCCAGACCCACTACGAGGTCCCGGCGCTGACTCGCCCACGCTGAGCACTCCACCAACGTGTGGAGTGCGGTGTCGTCGTCGGAAACCTCGCAGTGTTGACACCGGGGTGTGACCTCACGATGCATGCGAAACAGATAGCTACCGAAGCATCCATGCCCGGCAACCATCTGCGTCGCACGGTACGTGAGGTCACCATGCTGCCTCTGCAGCCAATCGTCCATGATCGGTCTCACCGCCGCGATGAAGATGGCACCCCCCTTGGGTTGCTCAAGTCGCACCCTCCATGACTCCATGAGATCCTGGCGGAGTTGGGACCGCTGGTCCTCGATTTCTCGAGACGCAGGCCTGTGGTCCCGCTCCAGCGCCTCCTTGCGCCATTGGAACAATGACGCAAGGGCTCTCGTTTCCAGGTCCCATGGAGGGGTCCCGGCTAGGAGACATGCAGCCTCTCCGGAGATCGTGCGGTACCCCCGTACGGTTCTGACGGCCAAGGTTCTAAGTGGTCTGTTTAACAGAGTCACGTTCCCCTTGACCGCCAACCTATCCGCCCATACGGGAGCCCCGTATAGGGCCATACTCCGCACGATCCCCAGGTACAGTCTCCTGCAGGAGGCGTTGGGTCCCTTTAGGTTGGGCATCAGTCGCGAAAGCGCGACCGATGCCTGCGTCACCTTGGGGACCAAACTTCGGAAATGTGGTCCGAAGTTCCATCGGCTATCAAGTACGATCCCTAGGTACTTCATCGAGGGCTTGATGCCGATGCTAACGCCTCCCACATTTATGCTGGAACCTTCTGGTGGACCGTTCCGAGGTCTGTGAAAACACAGAACCTCGGACTTGTGCAAGGCCACCTCCAGTCCCAGCTGCCGTATCCGACCCACGACTCGAGCAACACCCGTCGTGACCTTGAGTGCTGCCTCCTGGTACGTTGCACCCCGCGCCGTGACGAGGGTATCGTCGGCGTAGCACGTTACGCCGACACCCCTAGGCAACGCACCCCGCAGCACCCAGTCGTAGCCGATGTTCCACAGAAGCGGCCCCAGGACCGACCCCTGCGGAACACCGCACGACACATCTCGCCGAGCTGGCCCGAGCCAGCTGGGGAAAGCTATGGCCCTCTCCGAGAGATAGGCCCCGACAATACGACGGAGGTAGAGAGGCGTTTCGTGATACACGAGCGCCTCCCTAACGCAGCTCCATGGCAAGGTGTTGAACGCGTTGGCGATGTCAAGAGACACCGCCACCACCACCTTGCCCTGCGAGACTGCTTCCTCCGTCAGGCTCTTCACGCGCATGATCGCGCTCACGGTGGAGCGTCCCCGACGGAAACCGAACTGGTTATCCGCCAGGTCTGGCCCCACGACGAGGCGTTCCGCGATAATTCGCTCAAAGAGCTTACACACCTCGTCGAGCAACACGATCGGCCGGTATCCGGACGGTGAGTCCACCGGCCGCCCCGCCTTACGGATTAGGACCAGTTTCCCCGTCCTCCACACCTTGGGAAACTGGCCCCTTTCGAGGCATGCGCTAAAGAGCCCCATCTGTCGAGGCCCGAGTTCTTCGAGGGCCAGGACCCATGCACGGCCAGGAATGCCGTCGGGTCCGGGGGCAGTGATTTTCCGGCGTTTAAGCCGGAGTACTGCCGCACCTAGTTCCCCCACCCTGACTTCGGGTACGTCGTCTTCGCTGGTGCTATCCGCGTCGGGCAGAGACGGAGCCATGCGCGGAGGGACGTGCTCCTCCGCGCTCGTCGGAAACAGGGAGCCCATGACCCGCTCCAGCTGCTGCGGCTGGAGACTCTGGGTCAGTGGGGGCGCCCTAGGTCGGAGTTTCTCCCTGACCTGTAGGTACGGGCGCCCCCATGGGTTCTGCTGCAGGGTCTCCAGGAGCTCCTCGCGGGCTGCCGTCTTGGCCCGCTTTATCGTCTCCTGGAGATTACCTTTAGCCTCCCTGTATGCCTGAAAAAGCTCCGCCTCTCGGGCTGCCGCGTCGTCTGGGCGGCGACGCCTCCGGCGAAACCTGGTGTACCGGCGGCGGGCGGAGATGCATGCTGCGCGCAGCTCTGCAATCTCCGGCGACCACCAGTACACCTGCTTCCTGGCCGGTCTGGGTGTAACCCTAGGTATCGCCGCATCACAGATTTGCGACATGGCTCTCCTGAACCACTCCGCCTCGGCATCCACATCGGCAGGCCGGTCCGGCGCCGGAATCCAGGCCTGCACGATGGATGCCTCAAGGAGAGCCTCCCGATCCAGATGGTGAAGTGCCCAACGCGGATCCGGGGGATTTGCCACCGGCTGTGGGAGGTCAGGTGGGGGGACGACATCGAACCGGATGTACCGATGATCCGAGTGCGTCTCCTCACCCTCCTCCACGCGCCAGCCTGTAATACGGCGGGCGAGGTCAGGGGATGCGAACGTTACGTCCACGATCGATTCCCCCCCCCCGCCGCCAATAGGTGGCGACATTCCCCCGGTTGAGGACCTCCAGACCACGTGTTCTGGTCCAGTCCTCAAGAAGCCTCCCCTTGTCCCTGGTTTCCCGGGAGCCCCACGCCTCACTCCAGGCGTTGAAGTCTCCCAGGAGCAGGACAGGGCGAGGACGGCACGCAGCGAAGACGACGTCGAGCTCAGTGAGCCATAGCTCAAACTGAGACTCGTCAATGTTCGGCGAGATGTAGGTGGCCATGACTGCCAACCCATCGTAGTCCGCCGCAACACACCCGCGGCCCCTTGCAATGATCGCAAAGCGCGAGTTGTCTGCGGCGGACCCCCCAAAGATACAACAGGCCGAGCCGTCCTCGTCCACCGGGCTTCCCGGGTGGACGTAGTACGGCTCGGCGACCACGGCCAAGTTTATGGACCACTGCCGGATGCTCTGGTACAGAAGATCCTGAGCAGCACGGCAGTGGTTCAAATTCACTTGCAGGATACGGATACGGGCGTCAGACATTAATTGACGTCCATAACCGCATCCCGCCGCGAAACAACTGGCCGCGCAAGGGCGGCACCCCCACCGCTCTCAGCGGACGGACGAGGTTTTGGCCTCGAGGCGGCGCAGGTTGTGCTGCCGACCCGGTGATCCGCGGTCTTGCCCTCCGCCTCGCATCTAAAGCAGCGAGGCGGGGCGTCACAGGCACTTGCCTTGTGACCGGGCCGGCTGCAGCGGAAGCACCGATCGCCCACGGTGACTTCCGCTGTACACTGCACTCCGACGTGCCCCACCACCATGCACCGGAAACATCTGGTTTCCCGGGCACGAAGGAGGTGCACCTGCGCCTTTAGGAAGCCCCCTACGAGGAGGCTTCGTCCGTCCGCAACTTACAGTGCCGCCGCGACGGGGCACTGGACGACTGTCATCCCGTGACCAGTGGAGCCGAAGGAGATATCTCCAGCCTTCATCTGGTCACGGGGGCAGCCGCCCGCCTCCACGACGGCGGAGACAACTTCCTCCGTCGTGGCCGCGTCATCCAGACCCGTGATGCGCAATGCGGCGCATTTGGTGGGCCTGGTGACGAAGACGGCTTCTTGGACCAGCGCGTCCCTAAGCTGAGCCGCTAGGGCGTCAGCTTTAGGGCCGCTGGAGGCGCCGGAGACCTCGAGGAGGCGAGCACCGGTGCGTGTCTTCTTGCACCGGAGCCCTCCCTGTATATCGAGGGCCGAGAGGTTGACTGAGGACTTCACAGTCCTCAGTACGTCGGCGTACCCCACCCCCTTCTCCACACCTACCGTCGTCACCGTCAGGATGACGGCGGTGGAGCGAGGAGGGCGGGGTCTCTTCGGCGCCTTCGCCGCGGCGGCTTTCTTTGCGGCCTTCGTCTTCCTCTTCTTGGCTCCCACTACTTCCCATCCCTCCCGTCTGGAGGGGTGTAAGGAAGCAGCGGGAGCGACGATAGAGGAAGAGGAGGCGGCAGGGGTGCCACTCTTTTTGCCGCGCCCCTTGGCCTTCCGCGCCTGGGCCGCGGTCTCGGCCGGTATCCGGCTCACCGAAGCGGACGGGGGCGGAGCAGGGCGGCGGACAGCAGGTGTGCCGCTAGGACCGGGAGCGGGAGCACCGCCAACAGCCGCCGCGTATGAAAACGCGGGGCGCGCTAGCGGAGGGCGGTACGCCCGGTCCTCCAGGACCGCGAGGCGCCTCTCGATCGCCGTCAGGACCTGCACCGTAGTCGGCACAGGCTGTGGCGGCGAGGCGGGCGCCGTGGTGGGCGCGGTCCTAGGCGCCGTCTTCGGCGCTGGTCCAGCCGTCAGAGGAGGAGGCGGCATGGGACCTGGAGGTGCCTTGACCACTGTGGTCAGCTCAGCGACCTCCCGATGCAGATCTTCCATCTCCTTTCGGGAGGCAGTGAGCTCCACCTCCAGGCTCGCAACCTGCTTGCGGAGCTTCGCCTCCTCCTTTGTGGCGCTCCGCGCGAGGAGCTTGTCAAGGGAGGATTGGGCTTCATCCACCAGTGAAGCCACAATCTTCTTCCTCCCCGACATATTCTTACTCCCCCGCATGGCCGCGTTCATGCGGGAGAGAATGCTCATGATCTCCCGCGCGGGCGGCACACCAATATCCCTGCGACTACGCAGGGACGGTACAGAGGACGGCGGTGGAGTAGGCGGGCGCACTCTGTAGGCGCCGTGACGCGTGCGCACCGTTTTCACTGGCACCTCCTCCTCCGAATCGCTGGAGAGGAGGGACCCCCACCCAGAGCAACTAGTGCTCCGGTCGCGCGGCGGCCCCTCCTTCTCGAGGGTCCTCTTCTGCGAAGCAGAACGGCCCTTACCCTTCACACTACTGGGAGCTGACCCACCGTCAGTCCCAGCAGCAACATTTCCTTGGGGCGTCGACGTCGCGCTGCAACTAGGCGGCGCGACGCGAGCCCCCAAATCAAGAGGCATCGAATTCCGTGTTTCATGCGGTAGGTCGTCGGCTGAGACTGCCCGGGAAAGGGCAGTGTCAGTACCGGGGGTCTCGTCAGGCATATCCATGATAGCACAATTCCTTCTGTGTTGGCCACTCAAGTCTCGATTTCGACGTTCGGTCACCCAACTTGCCACTGCGTTACCGTGGTCAAGTTGGGGTCCAGGGCGGACGGCGAGGACGTAGTCTAATCTCTTGGGGCCCCGCCCCAGAGTTATCTATACTTATAATAAATCTGTACTAGTGAAAATTCTGTACATTGATGATATCAAAAAAATAAATGGCAGAGGGTGTTACTAGACTGACACCGAACCCAAAAATGTGATTAAAAAATTTTTTGTCTGTCTGTCTGTCTGTTCAGGCATCACGCAAAAACTACTGGTTCGATTACGATGAAACTTGGTATAATTATTCTTTCATATCCTGGGCACCACACTGGGTACTTTTTATCCCGGAAAAGTATATACAATAAAAAACAAACTTAATTTTGCGGTTCGATCCCTTGACCCGAGTACTGTACCAACCGCAAATAATAAGTTTGTCGTAGGTTTTTTTTAATTTTTTATATTCGGTTCGCCAAATTGACGCCGCCCGCCTGGTGGTAAGTCGTGACGACGTCTAGCGATTGTGGACCACTCTCACAGCACATACGATAGAGTGGCCCTCAACTTGACGACCTACTGATGTGCCTCTTCACGCTCCGCTTAAAGAACCCAGGGTTATATGTGGGAGGAAACACGTGCACAGGCAGGGCGTTCCAGGCCACTATCGTTCGGCAGAAAAACGAACGGTTAAAACGTTCGGTTCTCGCGAACATGCTATCCACTGTGTGGGAGTTGCATCTCTGCCCGGCACGCGTTGTTCGGGATCGGAAGGAAGAGGGTGGGATCAGATTGAAGAGCTCTTCAGAACAGGTTACGTCACCCGCAGTGGAGTTCACTATTAATGGTTTTTAAAACTTTTGTCTGTTTGTCTGAATGTTTGAACACGCTAATCTCAGAAATGATTTGATTTGAACTTGCGGTTTGGTTTTCAATCGCTTCATAAATAAAAAAGTTATGTAGATCTAAAGTAACACGCAGGCGGAGCTGCGGGCAACAGCTAGTGTAGAATATAAACAATTTATGCTATCTAAAAACTAAGGAACCTTTTAAAAATTTCGAGGTCCAAATCTCTCTAGAACTGCTTATGCTACAGTGATGGTTGACCCCTTTATGGATAGCCCTCGATCTGGATGTAAGCCGAAAATTTGACCTAGTCCTAAGGGATCAAAAGTTATAGGCCAAGCATCGCGCAAGACATCGTACTAGTAATATAATAGTTGCTCTTTCAAAGCTTAAGACATGATTCTGTTTATATTAATTTGTGTGAAAAGGTTCTTTAGAAATAACCCACAAGCTACCTATATTTTATACCTAATACAAGAAGATACCTACTAAAATTGAAAAAGTTCATCTCCTGCCAAATAGATACAAAATGTTAATATAAAATTTTATAACAAAATCCGACGAGCTATGCGACATTCACGATGCAAAATCCACTAAGGAAAGTATTAGGAAAATATAAAGAGACTGATAAAGTCTGGTTGAGTCCCGAGAGTGTCCAACGTTGCGCGATATTTTACGGTATTTTAACAAATTTAACGAGCTAAGATGTTTACTTCAACGGGTTCTGTAGAATGCGTTTCGTTTACACATAAGCATTATTATTACTTATTGTAATGTAACATCCTTATTGTGAGTTCCTTAAAGTACGAGTAGGTACTTTTAATAATATATGATTAACCTACTAGTGTTTGTCTGAGGATTTGCTCGAGCGCTTGCTTACTTTGATACAACATTTGGAATGAATGACAAGCATACAAACACTCATACCTCCTATATTTGAAGACGACCATTCTCTCGTTTATTTTTTGTAGAGTAATAGTACTTTTTAGAATAAATATTTCTATTTTCGGAGTAGCCTGGATCCTGTATACCTATTTACCATTTGACCTTTTCTTTCAAGGTTTATTTTTTTTAAGTTATATGTGTCTCGTCTGTGTTTCAGCAAGTGTACTGACTGGGCTGAAATATATCTCCACATATTGCAATTAGAAAGAAAAAATACTAGTATTCACTGGACCAACAGCGTAAAAATATTACGCCCTCAATAATATTAATATTAAACTTTTATTATAAAGACTGTATACTGCAATATTTGAACATAACATCGTCATTATTTATTTCAATTGTTACGGCCGTTCCCATGAAAACAGTTATTATTTCCCAATAACAAATAAATCGACTCAATAATATAATATACAAAAATAATAAAGGCGAGTCGATAAACAATGGCTTTACAAGTCCCATCTTGGCTTACCACAATAAAACAATAATGTTTAACCATAAAAATCCATTTACTGTCCAATACTTGTCGACGGTACACTTCATACAATATTTATGCGACACGAGAGCAGTTCTCCTCGGACCATTTTATTTTTTAAATTCTTTTATTATTTATTAGATACTAGATGGATAAAGGTATGTAAGCAAATTTATGTACCTCTCTTCGTATCGTCGTTTTTAAAGTGCTCTTTGAAAAGAATTGATGTAACTATTTTCTACTAACCATAGATTGAATTATACCTTGTGTTAATTGTTTTATTTGTATCCACTTACTTGACTATCGTGAACTAACTGAAAATACATTAAATATTTTCGGATTTTGGTTTTTCAAGGCTCAAAAAGGCGTACTCAAAAAGGTATCATAGCCTAACTACAGCAGTATCCAGTTTTGGTTGACAGTCTCAACTGTGCTATCACTGAGTGCTATCACTCAAGAATCCAGGTTTTTTTTACAATAACAGATATCACAGATATACCTATATCACGCCCATAGCCCTTTTTTTTTTTTTTTTTTTTTTTTTTAATCCGCGGCTTGTGGCTGCGGCCGCACCTACGTCCATTGCCGAGTGCCTCCGGTAGATACTGAAAGAATTCCCAGTGGCACCCGGCGGACCTTGGTCACTTGAGTGGCCACTGCGTGGTGGTCGGGTGTTACCCCGCATCTCTAGGGTCGGGTTTTATCCCGCGTCGGTGAGTGAAGGCGTGCATGGGGTGAAGCCCCACATCACGCAGCCCTTCTAGCCTGCTTCTGTAGGGACGGTGGGTTGCTAATCCATCGTCCTCAGGCCCCGATCATGGAGGTCGATGGTCCTGGGCGTAGTCACGTATGCGGCGCCCTCGCCGCAGACTTCGGAACTCAGCGGGGAGGATACGCTCCCTCGCCCTTCCAGCCGTCTCCTTCACGAGCATAAAACGGCCGCGTTCCACTGGCTCTCGCTAGAGACCATGGCTCGTAGCATGGTCTCCAGTGAGAGAGTATCCACGCCCAGGCCCACAACGAGGTCCCGGCGCTGACTTGCCCACGCTGAGCATTCCACCAACGTGTGGAATGCCGTGTCTTCGCCGGAAGCCTCGCAGTGTTGACACGCGGGTGTGACCTCACGATGCATGCGAAACAGATACCCACCAAAGTTTCCGTGCCCGGTGATGATCTGTGTCGCACGGTACGTGAGGCCACCGTGCTGCCTCTGCAGCCAGTCCTCCATGATCGGTCTCACCGCCGCGATGGTGGTGGTTCCCCACTTAGGTTGCTCAAGTCGCACCTTCCATGTCTCCATGAGATCCTGGCGGAGATGGGACCGCTGGGCCTCGATTTCTCGAGACGCAGGCCTGTGGTCCCGCTCCAGCGCCTCCTTGTGCCATTGAAACAATGACGCAAGGGCTCTCGCTTCCAGGTCCCATGGAGGGGTCGCGGCTAGGAGACATGCAGCCTCTAGAGAGATCGTGCGGTACCCTCTTATTGTCCTGACGGCCAAGGTCCTCAACGATCTGTGCAATATAGCAGCGTTGTTGGCCGTCAGTCTCGCCGCCCATACGGGAGCCCCGTATACGGCCATACTCCGCACGATCCCCAGGTACAGTCTCCTGCAGGAAGCGTTGGGTCCCTTTAAGTTAGGCATCAGTCGCGAAAGCGCGGCTGCTGCCCCCGTCACTTTGGGGACCAAACTTCGGAAATGTGGTCCGAAGTTCCACCGGCCATCGAGTACGAGTCCCAGATACTTCATGGAGGGCTCGATGCCGATGCTAACGCTCCCTACATTTATGCTGGATCCTGGAGGTGGCCCGCGCCGAGGTCCGTGAAAACACAGAGCCTCGGACTTATTCAGTGCCACGTCCAGTCCCAGCCGCCGTATCCGACCCACGACTACAGCAACCCCAGTCGTGACCTTGAGTGTTGCCTCCTGGTGCGTTGCTCCCCGCGCCGTGACGAGGGTATCGTCGGCGTAACAAGTTACGCTGACGCCCTCAGGCAACGCACCCCGCAACACCCAGTCGTATCCGATGTTCCACAGGAGAGGTCCTAGGACCGACCCCTGTGGAACACCACACGATACATCTCGCCGAGCTGGCCCGAGCCAGCTAGGGTAAGTTATAGCCCTCTCGGATAAATATGCCCCGACAATACGACGGAGGTAGAGAGGCACTTTGTGATATACCAGTGCCTCCCTAACGCAACTCCAGGGTAGGGTGTTAAAGGCGTTGGCGATGTCAAGAGACACCGCCAACACCACCTCGCCCCGCGAGACTGCTTCCTCCGCTAGGGTCTTCACGCGCATGATCGCGCTCACGGTGGACCGTCCCCGACGGAAACCATACTGGTTATCCGCCAGGTCTGGGCCCACACGCGTGAGATGCTCGACGAGGCGTTCCGCGATAATTCGCTCAAAGAGCTTACACACCTCGTCGAGCAGCACGATCGGCCGGTAACCGGACGGTGAGTCCACCGGCCGCCCCGCTTTCCGGATCAGGACCAGTTTCCCCGTCCTCCACACCTTGGGAAACTGGCCCCTTTCGAGGCATGCGCTGAAGAGCCCCCTCAGTCGAGGCCCGAGTTCCTCGAGGGCCAGGACCCATACACGGCCCGGAATGCCGTCGGGTCCAGGGGCGGTAGTTTTCCGGCGACTGAGCCGAAGCACCACCGCTCCTAACTCACCCTCTCTGACTTCGGGTACGTCGTTTTCGCTGCTATCCGCATTGGGCGTCTGAGACGGAGCCATGCTCGGAGGGATGTGCTCCTCCGCGCTCGTCGGAAACAGAGTGTCCAAGACCCCCTCCAGCCGATCCGGCTGGAGACTCTGGGTCAGTGGGAGCGCCCTCGGTCGGAGTTTACCTCTGACCTGCAGGTACGGGCGCCCCCATGGGTTCCGCTCCAGGGTCTCCAGGAGCTCCTCGCGTGCTGTCGTCTTAGCCCGCGTGATCGCTTTCTGGAGGGTGCCCTTAGCCTCTCTGTAGGACGCATATAGCTCCGCCTCCCGGGCTGCCGCGTCGTCTGGTCGACGATGCCTCCGGCGAAACCTGGTGTACTGGCGGCGGGCGGAGACGCATGCTGCACGCAGCTGTGCAATCTCCGACGACCACCAGTACACCTGCTTCCTGGCCGGGCCGGGTGTAACCCTAGGCATCGCCGCATCGCAGATTTGCGACATGGCTCTCCTGAACCACTCTGCCTCGGCATCCACGTCAACAGGTCTGTCCGGCGCTGGAATCCAGGCCTGCACGATGGATGCCTCCAGGAGAGCCTCCCGGTCTAAACTCTTGAGCGCCCAACGCGGTTCCGGGGGATTCGGTACCGGCTGTGGAAGGTTAGGTGGGGGGACGACCTCGAACCGGATGTATCGGTGGTCCGAGTGCGTCTCCACACCCTCCTCCACGCACCAGCCCATAATACGGCGGGCGAGGGCAGGGGTCGCGAACGTTAAGTCCACGACCGAGCTGACCCCCGACCGCCAAAAGGTGGCAACATTCCCCCGGTTGAGGAGCTCTAGTCCACGTGTAGTGGCCCAGTCCTCAAGTAATCTCCCCCTGCCATTGGTTACCCGAGAGCCCCACGCCGTAGACCAGGCGTTAAAGTCTCCCAGGAGAAGGACAGGGCGAGGACGACACGCAGTGAAGACGACGTCGAGCTCAGTGAGCCATAGCTCATACTGAGCGTCGTTAATGTTGTTCGGCGAGATGTATGCGGCCACGACTGCCACCCCTTCATATTCCGCCGCAACGCAGCCTCGGCCGTTTGCAATAATTGCAAGCAGCGAGGTGTTTGCGGCGGACCCCCCAAAGATGCAGGCCAAGCCGTCTTGCGCCACCAGGCTTCCCGGGTGGGCATAGTACGGCTCGGCGACCACGACCAGGTCTATGGACCACTGCGCGATGCTCTGGTACAGAAGATCCTGAGCAGCGCGGCAGTGGTTCAAGTTCGCCTGTAGGATGCGGATATGGGTGTCCATTAATGGACGTCCATATCAGCATCCCTCCGCGAATCTGGCCGCGCAGTAGCGGCACCCCCGCTGCTCCCAGCGGACGGACGAGGCTTTGGCCTCATAGCGGCGCAGGAACGGCTGCCGACCCGATGGTCCGCCGTTTTGCCCTCCGCCTCGCATCTGTAGCAGCGAGGCGGTGCGTCACAGGCGTTGGACTTGTGACCGGGCCGGCTGCAGCGGAAGCATCGATCACCCACGGTGTCTTCCACTGCGCACTGCACTCCTACGTGCCCCACCATCATGCACCGGAAACACCTGGTTTCCCGGGCACGCAGGAGGTGCACCTGCGCCCTGAGGAAGCCCCCTATAAGGAGGCTCCGTCCGTCCGCAATTTTAAGTGCCGCCGCGACGGGGCACTGGACGACTGTCGTTCCATGACCGGTGGGGCTGAAGGAGATCTCTCCAGCCTTCACCTGGTCATGGGGACAGCCGCCCGCCTCCACGACGGCGGAAATAACCTCCTCCGTCGTGGCCGCGTCATCCAGGCCCGAGATGCGCAATGCAGCGCATTTGGTGGGTCTGGAGACGCGGACGGCTTCTGGGTCCAGCGTGTCCCTCAGCTTAGCCGCTAGGGCGTCAGCTTTGGGGCCGCTGGAGGCGCCGGAGAGCTCGAGTAGGCGAGCCCCGGTGCGAGTAGTCTTGCACCGGAGCCCCCCCGGTATCTCGAGGGCCTTAAGGTCCACCGATGCCTTGACCTTCTTCAAAACATCGGCGTACCCCACTCCCTTCTCTGCACCCATCGTCGTCACTGTCAGGACGACGGCGGTGGAGCGAGGAGGGCGGGGTCTCTTCGGCGCCTTCGTCGCGACGGCTTCAGCCACTTTTTTGGCGGCCTTCTTCCGCCTCTTTTTCTTTTTCGCTCCCGCTACTTCCCATCCCTCCTCTCTGGAAGGATGTGCAGCGGGAGCAGAATGGGACGCGAGAGCAGCAGGGGTGGCGCCAGGCCTCCCTTTTCTCCTCGGCTTTGCCGTCGTGGCCGGCTTAGCCGGTGTCCGAGTTGCTGGTGGATCGGACCTGGGCGGGGCTGGGCGGGCAGCAGACCTATTTGAATTGGACCCAGGAGCGAGAGCCCCGCTGGCGGCAGCCGCGTACGACAACGCGGGTCGTGCCAGCGGGGGGCGGTATGACCGGTCTTCAAGGACCGCCAGGCGCCTCTCAATCGCCGCCAGAATCTGCATCGGTGTCGGCGCAGTCTGCGGCGGCGATGCAGGAGGCGCTCCGAGCGCACTCCTGGGCGTCGCCATGGCTGCCGGTCTAGCCGTCGGTGGAGGCAGTGAGGGTCCGGTCTTCTGGGTTTCCGGAGGCCCCTTGACTAAAATGGTAAGGTTGGCGACCTCCTGTCGCAGGGCCTCCGTCTGCTTCCGGGAGGAGGCGAGCTCAGCAGCCAGGGTCGCTACCTGGTCTCTGAGCTTCGTCTCCTCCTCGGAAATGCTCCGCGCGAGGAGCTCATCGAGGGACAGGTGAGCGTCGGCAATGGCGTCCGACACCACCTTCTTCTTGCCCGGAAGGTTTTTGCCGCCTTTCATGGTGTCAACGATCCGGGCAAGAGCCCCCATCAGCCCTCGCGCGGCCGGCACCTCTTTGTCCCTACCACTGGGCAGGAACGGCACCGTTATGCTGGGGTTTGGTGCCCGCCCCTTGGTGTCGTTTCCGGACTTCCGGACTCGGACCGCCTTGACCGGTGGCTCCTCGCATTCGCTGGAAACCACCAATGTCGACGGACCGTCCTTCGGCACCGGCTGCGTTTTCTTCACCAGCGCGCTCTTCTGACGGCCCCTCTTCAGGTAAACAGAGCGCGCCGGCTCTGGCTCCGTCTCCGTTTCCACGGTGCCGGGCTCTGACTCACTGTCAGTCCCGGCAGCCATGGACATATCAAACCATGAAGGCGTCGACGTCACGCTGCGACTTGGCAGCGTGACGCGAGCCTCCGTAGCGCTGGGCAAGTTCGGCGTCCGTGAGTGTGATGCGTCGTCGTTTCGGTCCGACACTGACCTGGCGAGGGCAGTGCCGGAGCCGGGGGTAGCAAACTCCGTATCGGGTTTCTCCGACATTACAAATAATATAACTTCGTTTTGGCCACACAAGTCTGGATCTTTGAAGTTCGGTCACCCAACCTGCCACTCCGTTATGGTGGTCAGGTTGGGGTCCAGGGCGGACGGCGTGGACGTATACAAAGATCACTTGGGGCCCCGCCCCACGCCCATAGCCCTGAGGAGAAGGTAGAGGTTACCTCACACATTTTTCCAGTAATTTTGTTGGTCCCACGGGTATAGGGTCCCAAAGGGTGCAAGTCTATTACCGTTACCGGGCCTTGTAGAAAATCCATAACCGGTTTGTGATTCAAATTTCCAACAACCAGGGCAGTTGTTATATACCACTAAATAAAATCTCTGCAACGTTTATAATAGGTATAATGAAACCCTAAAATGACTTAATACAACAATGTTAAATCTATAATATCAGTTTACACCTAACTTATCAGCATGAAAAGGAAATTTCCGCAAAACTTCCTTCAGAAATTCAATTTTTTCACACTTTCCTCTTGAAAAACATAATAATTTGTTTTATCTGAGAAACTCACTGCGTAATTTATCTGAAAAAGGTAACAATAACGCGTTTACGATTAAAGTAAACGGAGCATAACCACTTTTTGAAAAAGTAGTGGCGATAATTAAATTCGTTCTCGAAAAGATTCTACCTAAATCCTACTAATATTATAAACGCGAAAGTTTGTGAGTATTTATGTATGTATGTATGTATGTATGTATGTATGGATGGATGGATGTTTGTTACTCTTTCACGTAAAAACTACTGAATGGATTTTAATGAAACTTTACAATAATATAGCTTATACATCAGAATAACATATAGGCTACAATTTATAAAGATATTGTGTGAATTGTTCAAAATATGACGCGGCGCGACGGGAACGGGAAAAAATCCAAATTACCACGCGGACGAAGTCGCGGGCGACCACTAGTTAAAATATAAATATGCAGAATATTATTGCAGAGAACGTTTCAGACAGTTGGATGTTTCCGTCGTGCGGTTATCTTGATATATCTTATTAACTTACTTAGTTGAACTTTCGTTGAGTGATTTTATTTTGTTTACCATTGTGTATACTTATCATAGGTAACGAAGCAATTATACGGCAAACTTCGTTTATATGGAAGTAAAATTATTGTGACGATTGAAATTTAGATGAATTCATTCAAATTCGCGCTAGGTGGAACCAACGCTAACCTCAATAGCGCGATGTAGAAATTATGAATATGATATGAAGCAAAAATTCGATGTCGTTGGTCAGAGCAGTCCCCTGTTAAGGAAAGGCCGTGGGTTCTAGTACCGCCGATGACATCAGTTTTTGTGATCTATTTATAATTTCTTTCTTAATATTTTAAGAATAGTTTAAGCAAACTCATTGCTTTGAACTACAAAAATATATGGTTATTTTATTTTTTAGTTAGTTTATTAAAAAATGGTGTTATACATGGGGCGCACTAAAAGTTTTGCACTTCTAGCTAATCGGAACTATTTGAATTTCGAATGTTATATTTTTTTAAACGTTGCAACCTTCTTAGTAATAAAAAAACAATTGGCGGGAAATCATTTGTCAATTGTTTTTTATCACACATCAAAGTTCTACGTATGCAACGAAAATGGAATTAAGTCGAAAAGATTTTAGAGTGATGATTTTTAATGATTTTAAAAGTTCCCTTTCTCCGCAAGACTGTGCCGCTCGTCTTCAAAATGCTTTTGGGAGAGAAGCACCTTGTTTGAGCACCGTTAGGCGATAGTTTGCTGAATTTGAGAGAGGTCGAGTTTCTTTACATGACGAATTTCGTGAAGGGCGGCCTTCAACTGCCGTCAACGAAAATAATGTGGCTACTGTTAAGCGGTTAATTGAAGAAAACCCGCGGATTACCTATGAGACAATTCGAGGTCTGTTGGGGAATGGTATGAGTGAAATCCAGAAAATTTTACACGAAGAATTGAAAGTTCGGAAACTTTGTTGTCGTTGGATCCCTCATGAACTGACAGCGGAGCAGAAGCGGGCTCGCGTGGAATGGTGCTCACAGATGCTACTGATGTACGACCACGGACATTCTAATGCTGTTTATGACATTGTCACAGGAGACGAAACGTGGATTTATTATTTTGAACCCGAAAAAAAAACAGCAATCTTGTGAATGGGTGTTTAAAAATGAGAACAAGCCAACAAAAGTGAGGCAGGCGGGAAACGTTGGTAAAAAAATGATCGCGTTTTTTTTCTCAGCTACGAGTCCCATCTGTACAATTCCACTTGAAGATCAAAAGAGTGTTAATGCCGAGTGGTATTCTACCATTTATTTACCCAGGGTGTTAAAAAAAGTTCGCGAAAGACGACCCAAAAGCCGCGTTCTCCTACATCATGACAACGCTTCTTCACACACGGCCAACAAAACAAAGTCATTTTTAGCTTCCGAAAAAGTACAACTCGTCACCCATCCTGCGCATAGCCCTGACCTAGCATCCTGTGATTTCTGTATTTTCCCCAAAATCAAAGATTTGATGAGAGGTTTCACTTTTACCAACTCCAAAGAGGCAGTGATAGCGTTCAATCAGCACGTAGAAAACATGCTTTAGATAGAGATCTAAAGCTAAGATCTAAGCTTAAAACAGGAGGACCAGAGGGTCCTCCTGTTTTAAAAATGATTCGATCGCATGAAAAAATGTTTAAAATGTAAAGAAGAATATTTTGAAAAGCAATAAACATAATATTTTGGTTTTAAGATGTTGTTTTTTTAAGTTACGCAAAACTTATAGTGTGACCTACGTATTAGCATAATACCACTTTACAACCGACTTGTAAAATGCGACG
Source organism: Nudaria mundana (assembly GCA_963556515.1). Taxonomy (NCBI): domain Eukaryota; kingdom Metazoa; phylum Arthropoda; class Insecta; order Lepidoptera; family Erebidae; genus Nudaria; species Nudaria mundana. The sequence continues at coordinate 6,212,265 of OY748295.1, read as the reverse complement.
TTATTTTTTTATGTTTGTTACCTGATATCTTAGAACTGGATGAACCGAAATTGATTTTTTTTTTATTGAAAGCTACTACATTACAAGTAGTCCCATTTCAATTTGGTCCCATTCCGACAATTATTTAGTCCCATTTCGGTAATTTGAAGTCGGTTGATGTGTCAATTTTTTAATAAACTTAATACAATATGTGGCATTATCGTTAAACAATTTTTCAGAGATAATACATAATAGAAATTTATAGAATTAAATGTTATGTAAGACTATATTTTTACTTACAAAACCAATAGTTTTTTTTTTTTTTAAATCTGTTCTGAAATGTGAACTCAAAAGGAACCCAACATCATTCAAGAGTCGTAGTGGGTTTAAGTTAATCTAATTTACTAAAAGCTATGTAACAAAAATTCTTATAGTAAACATTGTATTTCTATTCCGTAAGAAATAAACTGTCGTCGACAAGATATTAGAACATCTGATATTTACATGTTCCCTAGCAAATTCATTTCAGTTTATGAAAGGAAACTACAACGATAAACAGTCGAGGCTATTCAGTAAATCTAAATTATTATGTTCTTTAGTGAAAATTCTGGCTTAAAGTTTTCATAGTACAGAAATTACTGCTACATATATATTAGAATAACTAGTTATCCCAGCGAACTTCGTATCGCCTCAAATATAAAATAATAATAATAACGTAGACCTGCTCGCTTCGGTGAACTGACTGCGTTTTGGGGACCTCTTTGGGGAAACTGAAGGTTTTGCCTGTGCAATTGCAGATGAGGTTATCAAGACGGAAATACATCATGAAGGACGGTACGGTCGACATTTGTCGAGCATGCCACCGTCCTGGTGAATCACTTCGCCATATTATTTCCGGTTGTTCGTATCTTGCTAACACCGAGTACTTGCATAGGCACAATCAAGTAGCCAGGATCATCCACCAGCAACTTGCTCTTCAATATGGCCTTATTGAGTTTGAAGTACCGTACTATAAGTACACACCAGTGCCAGTTCTTGAGAATGGTCGTGCATTGCTCTACTGGGACCGATCAATCATCACGGACAGGACTATTGTTGCCAATAGGCGCGATATCGTGTTGGTTGATCGGACCCAGCGTAGGGCAGTGCTCGTCGATATCGCCGTCCCGCATGACGAAAATCTCGTGAAGGCAGCGAAGGACAAACTTAGTAAATACCTTGATCGGTCCTTCGAGATAACCGCCATGTGGGACGTAGACTCTACGATCATTGTCCCGGTGGTCGTTTCGGCAAACGGATTAATAGCGAAGAGTCTCGATCAACATCTCAAGAGACTCTCGTTAGATTGTTGGATCAAGAGTCAGATTCAGAAGGCTGTTGTCCTCGACACGTGACGTATTGTTAGGAGGTTTCTTAGTCTGTAGCCTCCACCGCCGGTAGTTTGGGTCCTACTCCGCTATTGGTGGGTCACTATTTTTATATTTTTAAATGTATTTGTTTTTTTTTATAAATGTATTTAAAAATGTATAAAATAAGAATGTAAAGGAATAAAAGAAATAATAATAATAATATTTCATTCATAAATGTATGTAAATTGAAAAACGCGACGGACGGACAAATTGTCGTATTAAATATATAGATAATAGTGAACTCAACTTTATTCTTAATCATCAAACATTATCACAAAATAGACGTCAAAAATTGACACAGCAACCGACTTCAAACTACCGGAATGGGACCACAAAGGAAAGCAGGAGATTTCAATAAAAAAAAATCCCACTCAAAAGATCTGAGTTAAGTTGAATTGGGAACACCCTTCTTTTTTGAAGTCAGTTAAGAAGTACGAGTGATTTGCATAAATGATGATGATTCGAAAAATGCAGAATTTCTACGAGATCACTTCTATACTAAACCAAGTACGTACAATTTGTTTCCACTTTTCCACGCTTCTTGTAGTTAAATATTAATTGAATTTTAAACTTCTTATTATCTTGTAAATTTAGCTAGTATAGTAGTAAACCCGAAGCAATATCCGAAGGGTGCGTGTTATAACTATTTTAAAAAGGTCTCAACATTTTACGGAACTGTTATTGGATGGAACTGTTATAAGAATGCAAATTTTATTATTACTGAACCGAAACATAGGCCTTAAGGTGCACTTTACAAACTACGGTTTGTTCCATAGCAACATCGAACTAATGTAGGGGTAGAATATCCTTTACCTTTTCGTAAAATTTTAGTTAAAACGTAACTAAGTTTTGTTCAAAGACCTACCAGTACAACAGTCCTCAAACACACTCAATGGAATATCACAGAAGAAGCAGATATACATTTATTTAGATACTAGCTGTTGCCCGCAGCTCCGCCTGCGTGTTATAGCTTTCTTGATCACCAGTTACTAATTTATTATGTATAGCTGTTGAGCGATATTGTATCTTAAGATAAAATATTATAGTATCTTAGCCGTGTGTAGTGCCCCTTAGTGAACTCCACGGCGGGTGACGTTACCTACGACAAACTTATTATTTGCGGTTGATACATTAATCGGGTCTAGGGATCGAACCGCAAAATTAAGTTTGTTTTTTATTGTATATACTTTTCCGGGATAAAAAGTACCCAGCGCGGTGCCCAGGATATTAAAGAATAATTATACAAAGTTTCATCGTAATCGAACCGGTAGTTTTTGCGTGATGCCTGAACAAACAGACATTATTTTAATCACATTTTTGGGTTCGGTGTCGGTCTAGTAACACCCCCTGCCATGTATTTTTTTGATACTTTCAATGTACAAAATTTTTACTTCTACAGATTTATTATAAGTACCTAGATATATTTATTGCAATAACAATGAAAGGACATGGATGGACATGAATGAAGGACTCTGGGTTCTTTAAGCGGAGCGTGAAGAGTCACATCAGTAGGTCGAGTCAAGTTGAGGACCACTCTCTAAAGTATTGTGTGCTGTGAGAGTGGCCCACAACTGCTAGACGTCGTCACGACTTACTATCAGGCAGCGACGTGAATTTGACGTTCCTGATATAAAAAATAAAGGTTAGTAAGGAATGATAATAATCATTCCTCAATAACCTTTATTGTACTAGGTATCCCAAACCCTAATTTATCGTAAAACAAAATTAAATGATTGTAAAACTATGAGTTAGGGTTTATTTATGATTGACCGTTACTGCAATCATCATTCACCGAGCCTTTTCCCAACTAAAGTTGGGGTCGGCTTTCCAGTCTAACTGCGATTCGGCTGAACATCGATATTTTCCGTGAAGCGACTGCCATCTGACCTCCACAACCCATGGGCGACATCGAAGTTCTGTAGTTAGACCGGTCGGATTTTTGATTTAGGGCTCCAACTACCCCTAACGACTGCCATAGATGTTTGTATGATAACCGGGACCGACGGCTTAACGTGCTCTCCGAGGTACGGAGGGGTCTCAGTGTCTTAAGAAATGGTCACCCATCCTAAGACCGGCCTGACTCGATGTTGCTTAACCTTTGCAATGTGTTAATATTGTCGGTTACCACTAGACCATGCAATGCAGTTTATATTTCCATTATAATTTGAATTATGTAAATTTTGGTTTATATCAAAACGGTGAATGCTATAAACAGATTTTGTGATATAACTGCATAAAGCATTATGAAGAGAGTTGGGTAAATAATTCCAAATTCAACATGATACCGAACGTGCTTATACTCGTACCTATAAATACCTCTATAGGTACTATTGTCAAGTGTAGGTAATTGATTTGACAAATCTAAAACGTAGACTGACTAGGCCATTAAATTTCCGCCGGGCGCTACTGGAAATACCTTCTGCGTGTGAACCAGAGACGCCCGGCAACGGACGCAAGAGCGGCCGCGGCCTTGGGCCGCGAAATTTTAAACAAAAAAAAGGCCATTAAATTGATAGGTAGGTAATAATTTTTTATTTTGCAATTACGTCCTATATAATGTTTTAAATGTACGTACTTATACGTATTGATATAGACAATAGGATATTATATTCAACCAGCTACAACTTAGAGTTTATGAAAATCGTGACACCAAATTTCGGACAAGAATTTCTCATTAATATTTAACACTATAAACTCTGCTATGGCAGATTAAGTACTTAAAATAAATAATGCTCTTTCTCGCTGCTTTATAAATACAAGCCTTATTTAAAACCATGGCCATTATTACCGTTGTCTACTGAAACAAATTTTATCTCGTCTTTGAATGTATTCACTGAATTTGTAGAAACGTCACTAATAGGGTGAACACAATTTTTCGTCCTTATATTTTTACATTTTTTACCTCGTAGTTAAATATTTATAATAAATTCCTGGCATAAATTGTAAGCGTATTTTAACGTTCTTCTTGTTTTCGTGTCGATCGATAACACTTTTTTTTTATTAAATCGCATTGGCCCAGTGCTCTTCGATGCGAATCGCATTTGGCCTCTAAAGTACAACTATGAGCTACCCGGAGACGACAATGGCTATGTAACGTTTATGTAACATTATAACCCCAACAGAAAACTTACAATATAATCTACTTAGAACATCTTTATAAATACACACAAAAAAGAACATCATCTCAAAACAAAATCCATTCAGTGTCAGTATACTCAGTCGGAGGTCAGTGTAAATTCAAACGTGTACTTGAATTCAAACGTGTACTTATAATTTCCGTCCTCTAAATGGTAGCCATTTGGTCACCATACTCTCAGGTTTCATTGTTCGTGTTGCACCGGATGGCTTCAGTTAACCGCACGGCAATTATACACAGAACTGTTCTCCGTTCACATCTACAACTGGAAACTTAATTTCCTTCGGCATGCTCATTGTTTCACTATAATAATGATCATGGACCATTATATCAATTGCTTTTTTAAATTCTTTACTATATAAATTTTATTATTTTAAAAAGCATATTTTATTTTTATTTTTCCATAGTTTATTGTGAATAACAAAGAGTATTTGATTTGATTAACGATTAAAATATTTTAAAGTAAACCTTTAATAGCAAGCCACGTAATTAAATAAATAAATATTTTTTAAATTCTCACACAATGTCATCTAGCCCAAATTAAGCTAATAGAAGCTTGTGTTATGGGATCTAGACGACTGATAAACATACTTATATATTTCTAAATACATACATATTATAGATATGTATAATATACCCAAACTCCGAAACAAACATTTTTGGATCATACAAATCATTTGATGCGACTCGGAATCGAACCTGGGATCTCAGGGACGGCAGTGGCATAAGCATACCACTGCGCCACCGAGGCAGTCTTAATTAAAGGATTAACGACACTCTTGTAGGTAAATATTTATGTTAATTTATGTTAAATTTATGTTAATATTTTTTTGTTGTTTTCATACGGGCACAAATATCACCGATCTACATTAGATCGGTTAAAAAGTTACTTTTCTGACGTTAGGCGCAAATTTGTGTTTTTTTTTCCTATGTAGTTACTTTATAATGAATGTACATACAAGCTTATTTTTTATTTGCCGTACATTTAAAGTTCCCGTTCCAAAATTTAGACTTACCCAAATTTGTGAAAATACCCAGAGTCGAATAGCCACAGGAACCTGTATTTATTCTCGCATATTTTTCCTTTGTACGCGGTAAATTAGATATACGAACAATGTTTACATTCCAACGATAGCTGCAGCATCCTACTGGCCGCTTTGTAAGTGGAATTGAACTAGAAGTAGCATAACAGGACCGCGGCTATTTTGGTTACATTTGAGTGTATAGTTTGGCGTTTGATTTGAATTATTTCGCTTTTGAACCAATAGATGGACGATAGGTATTATAGAATTGGCTATTTATTTACTGTACCTACCTAGGTATGTAACCACAGAAACGATTTTCAAGCCATATCCCTGAAACATGGTTAGTGCATCATTTCACCACGTTGTATCATTTTTAAACTATCTTAGACACTCAATAATTGTATTTAATTTTCTTTTAATTACTCCATAGATCTCTTAAGTGCGAAGACTCAAAAGATTGCAAAAGGTCACTAACATTCAGACCATACAATTTTTACTTTTATAAAGGCACCAACATAAATATGTATAGTGAGAATCAAGCATGCGTCGCGTATAAAACGCCTCCGAAAATGCGATCTCGTGAGAGGAGGTGCTCTACAAAGGTTTAAGAAGTTTCTGGAATAGACAACTAGGCTTTAAATGTAGCAATATAAAAGGTCTCGTTAAACGGCACTAGCTTCACCCGTTATTACGGGGGGCAAAAATGTAATTGACAAAATGTGGGCATATTATTATGTATCTGTTTTCCCCTTTGGGAAAACGGTTGTTATATGAGTCAATCACACTATCATATTAACCTTTCGACGACAGTATATAACTAGACTGGATCGTTATAATAACAACCGTAGGTAGGCATTTAAATGTGGGCAGGCCACATTTTGGTATGATGACCACCGCAAAACACAAAGTGAGAGAGTGATCTACACAGAAAACACCCTGACCATAGGTGCCTCAAGTGTCTCTACTTACATTACTACTTTAGTAGTATTATTATATTGGTAATATATTATATTATATTGGTAAACCAATAAATATCATTTATTGGTTTACCAATAAATGATATTTAAAAGGATTGCAAATTATTTTCCTTTAAATAATAAATGTTTGTTATTTACAATACTGCTGTAGTCAGAGAATTAAACAATGATATTCATTACAAACACAGTTCACCGTAAAACAATACCCGTAACCACATCTATACGCTTTAGATCCGGAACCAACTGACTCACACGCGGTTTATTTGCCTCTATTTGCATAGAAACGTTTTTTGTGGGCGTTCTTGTTTGTATAGTGTGTAGGTGAAAAGCTTTAGTGGAAACTACAACCTGAGCGTCGTCAGAGAGATTTCCTCGAATTGCACAAGAGTGCTACCTCGTTAGGTTCTGTAATGAGACTTGTAATTCGTAATAGTTTTCTCGTTCCCAAAATAGTCTCAGGTAGGTAGATAATGCTTAATTTTCATCTAAATCTGTTCAATAGTTCACACATGATTGATTTATGTTAGCTATACATTTTTCCTGAATCTCATTCGAAAATCAGACTTAGGTACTGTAGGTATCTGAAATTTAAACTTCATTTCGAATATTATAATGCTGCTCTAATTTAACTAACAATTGTGTTTACTTTGACTGTCGATCAATGTTGAACATTTACTCAATATGTTTTACACAAAATGCCGGCACTGACTTATTGTCACTGGAGCCATCAAAATAAGCAAGCAATTTATTTTTTCTCAAACGTAAAAGTAGATAATGCTTAATTTTCATCTAAATCTGTTCAATAGTTCACACATGATTGATTTATGTTACCTATACATTTTTCCTGAATCTCATTCGAAAATCAGACTTACTGTAGGTATTTGAAATTTAAACTTCATTTCGAATGTTATAATGCTGCTCTAATTTAACTAACAATTGTGTTTACTTTGACTGTCGATCAATGTTGAACATTTACTCAATATGTTTTACACAAAATGCCGGCACTGACTTATTGTCACTGGGGCCATCAAAATAAGCAAGCAATTTATTTTTTCTCAAACGTAAAAGTAATAATACTCTCTTACGTCAACACAGTAAATTCAGCATAGCAGAAGGGTCACGGTCCTTTGGACGAACCTTCTTTATCCTTAGCATTTGTACCGTAATCCCTTTAAAATTAATTACCTTCAGGATACGTTCCACGGCGTACTATGAATTATTCAACCTTTACTGAGCTTATGGCGATGTTAACACGGGTTATGGGAAAGTAAAATCTCCTTAAGCTGGGATTTAGTAAACGCTGTAGGTGGAAAATAATAGTGATGCACTGTAATACATGCTATTTCCACTTACCATCTCGATAAGAAAGTTTAACATAAAATCCCCCTATAATTAAACCTTCCTTCTTATTTCTTTACAAACGGTTAATTAAGTTTTCCAAGAAATCGTGAGCCGACTTTTCCTTACTACTCGTATTTTAATTACCGACATGTCACTGATTTACGGATAGAATTACGTGTGCAAATGCAAATAAAAATAACACAAATAATTTCTGATGGTTAACTATAAGCTTGGGCCATTGACACAAGAGAACCAAGTGATCCAAGCGGAATAAACCATTGACTTTCATTTCTTAGTTCTCTAGTCTTGACCATGAGTTGAGCTACCACGAATTCAGTATCGTCAACCATTCTATCTACGTTTAAGGTAGCGTTTTAATTATTATCGTTTCGCAGCAAAACCTGAAAGCAAACCAAGTGTTTAAATATTTAATACATTGTAATAGTTTGGTACATAGTACTTTGAGAGCGTTCACTTATCAAGATAATAGCAACTTAGATGCAAGGTTCAAGAACCTCACAAACTATTAAGCTAGTCTTGAAACTTTTTAATAATTCAAACGATTAGATGTAATTTTACTCCAAAACCGCATGCAAACGTATCCATGTCTTGTATGTTAAGAGTACTCTGCTTAATGTCATTGCTTGTACCCCATGTAGATAAGCATTTTACTGGGCTTTTGTATTTTGATAGGGAACAAATACGTACCTACCTACACAGGGTACTATCGGATAGTAAAACATTAAATGATTGATCGCACATGAGCTTGTCACCGTTTGATAGATTTCGTTGCCTATAACTGACAGTCGAATAACCCTAGAGAAGTGCCGAACCCGAGAAACCAGGCAAGTCATTGTGACGTTTGTATTTTACAAACAACATATTTACATACCCGACTAGAATTGGATTAACAATTGGTCGTTATTGAAAATAAAAAACATACATTACTTCCAGAGCACATGACAAAAAATAATTTGTCTCATTTGTTTCTTAACAATTAACTGTTGCCCCATACTCCATCCACTTAAATTAGCTTATAGTGGTTTAAGTTAGGTATGTAATAAGCTACTACATCAAGGTTTGTCATCCGATTTTGAGCCGAGTTTGTGCATAGACTGTGAATAAACTGCAACAAAATAGGTTCAGTACCTATCTTTTAAAACCTGTTCAGTATTTTTATTAATTACTTTACATTATTTCAATCTTATTATTATATAGATATTTGCCGTAAGCGGAGTCCTTAATGCGAATCTCCCCAATTCCTTCATCCCTCTGGAGCCGGAGGAATAGCGAACCTCTTAGAGGCTTCCGACTGTGAAAGGGTATGCGGTCAGGCTCGCTGCCCTAAACTTACCTTGATAACCAATTTGTTAAATTATTTTAGACATCCCTTGAGACAACATTGAAGAAGCTGGTGGTATGACAAAGAGCACAATCATATGTTCTTTGTTTGTATATCAATGATAACTATAGTAAACTGAAGTAGTTTTATTTTATTATTTTCAACTATTTCTTACCCGCAACTTTATGAATAAGGTTTTTTAATTATTGACAGGAGGTATTTCTTGATCAATAAAAGTAGGTAAGTTATAACTATTACTCATTAAAGTTGTATAAGGTAATATTCTGTGTGATAATAAGTGACAACTTATAAAGCACAAGACAAAGAAACATTGAAAATCTTATTTAAGAGCAATATACGTCCCATTCACCGGAAGACCGCATTGGCATAGCTCTGTGACTTAATAGTAGTCCATTACTTGGTATTATTGAGCGAAGCGAGCCGAAGGCGAACGGAGCTCCCATGGAGCAGGTTAAATGTAAAATGTTCGGATGTTCGTTTCTCTGCAACCTCTTGACCGTAAATTAAAATTTTTTCACCTAAATTAATAGCTGATTTCAATTAAGGTCGTGACGAAGCTCAAATATTCGATTTAAGTAAAAAAAAAACGCGTCGGTCAATGCGAAGCCGCGCTCTGTTTACAGCAGCGTAGCTTTACCTAGTTTTAATTTGAAGGAACATAAAACTACTATAATTATTTTATTAAAACTAGTATCATAACATAGTATAAAAAAGTTGCTTCCGTCCTTATGTATGCTTTCCTTAGATCTTCAAAACTACGCAACGGATTTTGATGACATCGACACAATGAGACAATGACAAAAATTAGACTTCATAAATTTGGTAATTCGTTTGTAGGCAAATGTATAAAAATATTTAATAAAAGTTCTCAGGATTTGGTTGACATGCCTCTTAATAAGTTCAGAATAGTAGTGAATAAATGTTTGATCAAGAAAGGCTACTATAATGTGGACGAATATCTTAATGATAAAATGCATGGTCACCCTAATCTTCTGTTGTTAGCCACTCGTACAATACAATATAAATTGTAACACAATGTAAACGAAACAATAAAAGAAAATGGGTAATCTTGAGTTTCTTGCTGGTATCTTCTCAGGAGAACCAACTTACTGAACTAGCGAAAGAATCATTTTTAAATGGTTATTTATGTATTTAATTTAGTATTTTTATAATATTGTTCGATATAAAATTGTAAAATTTTGACATTCATAATGTGCTCTTTATGTGCCTGCCTAAACTGAATAAACGAAATTGATTCTTTGATTGATGCGGTTTTCACCAATGAATAAAGGTTCTCGAGGAAGGTTTTTATGTATATAATTTCTCAAGTGGGCGAAGTCGCGGTCGTTCGCTAGGATAATACTTTATTGGGTTATTTTAAAAGTACCACAGACCTTTTAGGTACCGTTTCTGAAGGTCGCATGCAGCAAGTTTTGTTCAACGGGTGTTTAGTAGTATGTCAGGATTTCGCTCACGGAAAGTCTTACTTGCTTTAAAATACTCAGTACGTTAAAAATACATATTCTGTTGAAATGTTTTAATTACGAGATTGCAGTATCTAATTATCTCATTCCAGTACTATTCTGCGCAGTGCACCATCTGCTCAGCACGACGCACGCTACTACGACCCACGTATCTTTTTACTTAAAATATCAGATTATAAAAGAAAAGACATCCTTTTCTTCTAAGTATAATCTGAGCAATATAATCCCAAGGTATAATAACAAAATGTTTGTTGAATTGATATTACTTACTTGGTTTAGAGCGGACATTTTTATGAATATCTATTTTGTACTATAGGCACTAGAGGTAATACAAGTATGAACCTAAAATAATATTTAAGCTTAATTATAAGCTTCCTCAAAGTAAAGAAAAAGAGACTTAGATTTAATGTACAGCACTTTTAGCTGTTTTATATAATACTAGCTGATCGTCGTGGCTCCGCCCGCGTCACATAGTCATCTCGTTCCTGGTTCTTTCATTCACATCACCGGGATAAAAAGTAGCCTATATTACTCAGGGATAATGTAGCTATATATCAGTATAGAATTTTCAAAATCGGGGCATTAGTTAGAGCCTGTTCGCTTCAAACTAACAAACAATAAATATTTGTATAGATAATTAAACGCTTTTATTTTTCACATAACCTCATTTGTGGATAGGCAGATTAGGTTGACTTGGAACTATAAGATCTTGGAAGGTTGAAAATTTAATGGAATAGGTAGTATGAGTGTAGCACTCATACTACCTATTCCATTAAATTTTCAACATTTAAAAAACCTTTCTAAAGTTTTAACTAAGAACTCCTCAACTTGTAAAACACTGGCTTAACATAAAAGCTACGTTGCCCACTCGAAGAACGAAAATTGCATTTATTCATTTTTTATGTACATGCAACTGCTGTACGGAGACCATGCTCGTTACACGTCATTAAACGATACTTTACAGCAGACGGCCCTCGAGACTGCCTATACCGACTACCGTCTATATGCCTGCCACGTACTGGCGTACTAGATGCGATATGGATTATTGCGGTCTGTTGGTTAAGTCTAAACGATGAGACTGCAAATACGATTGTATTTTATTTCTTTGTCATCGTTCTATACCATGTATGTCTCTATCCTTCACACTATTAGTGAAATGAACAGTAGGCAGGTACTATTTATTTCTAAAATTCTACAGATTTATGAAATGGATGGTTGTTGTGTCTTTACAAGATCGTTGGGTAAATTAAGAAGAAAATTGCCAATAAACAAACCTTTTCGTGGTTTCACACATAGAATACCTATACCTACGTTGTATTACTATCTCGGTAATGCTTTGGTGTCCCAGGATGGTTTTATTTTATAGGTTTATTTCATCGAAAAAGGTACATTTATAAGTATACTATATTTTCATAAAACAATAATAAAATTTGAGGAAGCGAAAGAAATGGTCAGATAGAAATCCGCGGTCTCTACCTAACCCACTACGAAAGAGGCATGATTTTATATATATATATATATATATATATATATATATATATATAAATATAAATATATATATACATATATATGTGTATATTTATATATATATTATGTGTGTATTTATTATTTTCATATAATAGATTATTAATATTGAATCCCGCGGCTCTGCTCGCGTTTTCACTGCTTTTTTCCGAAAAAAGCGGTGCCGTCAAACAAATATAATTTACAAGATTACCAATAAGTGTGATAGTCTCATCCAGTACTGTAACATTCAATACTCAGTACCGTATTTTTTGTTAATATATCAAACGTATGCCGTACTTAATAAAATTCCCCGGTACTTAGTTCGCAATTTCAGCAAATGAAGTGTCATTGCGCGTCGCGTATTTAATTAAACCCAACTAAGCCCAACTTTAAATATTTAACGTACGAGTTGTGGTGGAGTTCTGACAAATATACTAAAATTATATTATAATACTAACTTATATCCACAACTTCGCCTCCGTAGTATAGTTTACTAGGTCACAATTCCCAGGGGAACACAACTTTGGCATAAAAAGTATCTTAAGTTACTCCTTATACTCGTAACATCAGCTAAGTGCCAGAGAAAGTGACGTTAAAATCAGTCCGGCCGTTTCAACCTGAACAAACAGATAGATAGGTAATTTTTTTTTTATTGTTTTCTTTTTGTTTTGTACTTTAAAGTGAAGTGGTTGTTGGGAGGTATTAAAACGCTTGTAGTATCAGTATGTGACTGCTTTTATTATTAAAATATATTCGTATTTATATCATACAAGCACATCCCCGGCTTGACACACACAGGTTTAAATGGGCGTGGATCTAAACAAAAGGCGAGTAAATTATACCTATACATTTGTTGTACTTATAATTTATTGCTTATACCTAATTGGCTAGTTCAATTATAAGGTGTAGTTGAAACTGTAGAAGCTTGTAGCAGGTACTAGAACCGTCTTCTAGTAGGATATAGACGTTTCGTATAAATGACGTCAGAGGTGCTTCGTTTAGTACACGACACACACTCGTTTGACCACGATCCTTTTAAGTTGGCGGAGTTTGAGAGGTTGACACTGGATTGGCTTAGTTGCTAATGGTTTATTGTTGTCTCTTGCTACATTGCTGTATTGAGTATATAACCTGTAAAACAATGTGTGCTTAATAAATAAATAAATAAAAAAAATAAAGTATTAGTAAATATAAGAAAAACATAGATGGTCTAATAAAGGAAGCCTTTAAGTACAGGTAGTACTTTCTCTGCTTTTTAACCGACTTAAGAAGGGACGAGGCTCTCAATTCAACTGTTTCCTTCTGCGAGCAGGTTATGCTCGTGAAGGAGGCGGCCGGTAGGGTGAGGGAGCGTATCCTTTCTTTTTTTTTTTTTTTTTTTATCTTGGGTTCGCCAAGTTGACGCCGCCCGCCTGGTGGTAAGTCGTGACGACGTCTAGGGATTGTGGGCCACTCTCACAGCATACAATACTATAGAGAGTGGCCCTCGACTTGACGATCTACTGATGTGCCTCTTCACGCTCCGCTTAAAGAACCCAGGATTATATGTGGGAGGAAACACGTGCACAGGCAAAGCGTTCCAGGCCACTATCGTTCGGCAGAAAAACGAGTTCCGAAGTCTGCGGCAAGGACGCCGCAGGCGTGACTACGCCCAGGACCATCGACCTCCATGATCGGGGCCTGAGGACTATGGATTAGCAACCCACCGTCCTTACAAAAGCAGGCTAGAAGGGCTGCGTGATGTGGGGCTGCCATCCACGCACGCCTTCACTCACCGATGCGGGATAAAACCCGACCTCAAAGATCCGGGGTAACACCCGACCACCACCCAGGTGGCCAAGGTCCTCCGGGCGCCACTGGAAATTCTCTCAGTATCGTCATCATCAGACGTAGGTGCGGCCGCGAATCGGGCCGCGGATTTATCAAAAAAAAAAAGGGTGAATGGATTGTGATTTTTTTAAAACTAAAGCTCGTGTGGTTCCATTTGGATTTGGTCCCATTCTGGTAATTAGAAATCGGTTTTTGTTTCAATGCTGGTATGTTGCTGTTGTTTAGATGATGCCCACGGCTCTAGCTACCCGCGTGAGATAGTTTTTTCGTTCCTCATTCTCTCACTTTGGAGTCAAGAAGTGCCGAAGTTTCATGCTATTTCACAAATTGTAATGAATTATGAGAAAAATTTAATCATTATACGTACTATAAGTTTTGCGTAACTTAAAAAAACTTAATAAAAAATATTATGTTTATTGCTTTTCAAAATACTCTCCTTTAAATTTTAAACATTTTTTTCATGCGATCGAATCATTTTTTTAAACAGGAGGACCACAGATCTGAAGGTATGTTTTCTACGTGCTGATTGAACGCTATCACTGCCTCTTCGGAGTTGGCAAAAGTGAAACCTCTCATCAAATCTTTGATTTTGGGGAAAATACAGAAATCACAGGGTGCTAGGTCGGGGCTATGCGCAGGATGGGTGACGAGTTGTACTTTTTCGGAAGCTAAAAATGACTTTGTTTTGTTGGCCGTGTGTGAAAAAGCGTTGTCATGATGTAGGAGAACGCGGCTTTTGGGTCGTCTTTCGCGAACTTTTTCTAACACTCTGGGTAAACAAATGGTAGAATACCAATCAGCATTAACACTCTTTTGATCTTCAAGTGGAACTGTACAGATGAGACCCGTAGCTGAGAAAAAAAACGCGATCATTTTTTTACCAACGTTTCTCGCCTGCCTCACTTTTGTTGGCTTGTTCTCATTTTCAAACACCCATTCACAAGATTACTGTTTTTTTTCGGGTTCAAAACAATAAATCCACGTTTCGTCTCCTGTGACAATGTCACAAACAGCATTAGAATTTCCGTGGTCGTACTTCAGTAGCATCTGTGAGCACCATTCCACGCGAGCCCGCTTCTGCTCCGCTGTCAGATCATGAGGGATCCAACGACAACAAAGTTTCCGAATTTCAATTCTTCGTGTAAAATTTTCTGGATTTGACTCATCCCAATCCCCAATAGTCCTCGAATTGTCTCATAGGTAATCCGCGGGTTTTCTTCACAGTGTCTTAACAGTAGCCACATTATTTTCGTTGACGGCACTTGAAGGCCGCCCTTCACGAAATTCGTCATGTAAAGAAACTCGACCTCTCTCAAATTCAGCAAACCATCGCCTCACGGTGCTCAAACAAGGTGCTTCTCTCCCAAAAGAATTTTGAAGACGAGCGGCACAGTCTTGCGGAGAGAGAGAACTTTTAAAATCATAAAAAATCATCGCTCTTAGCTAGAAGTGCAAAAGTTTTAGTGTGCCCCATGTATAACTTTTGGGCGTCTTGGTTTTGCTTCTGAAGCAACGACTACTAGTACTAATTTATATAATTTAGTCAATGTAAAGTATATTAGAATAGGTATGTACTATAGGTAGGATTTTAAACAAAAACTCAGTAAAGTACAATTTATTCTAATAAAGCGTCTTCAAATTCAAGAGTATTTTGTTGTGCCGGCTGTGAATTTAGTTATTTCGGTTAATTTTGTGCCTTGCATTCTAAATGAGGTTCTGTGCAGCATATTAATGCAGATACAGTATAAGGAGTTTTATTGAGTTTGTTCAACAACATAACGTAGTTATACAGCTTTAGACAAGTTTACCTACTGAAGAGAACAGTTAAATAAAAATATTGGGCACCAGCTTGCTCTTTACGCGACTGCGCCAGGTAGAGGCGACTACCTTTACTAGGAACGTCTTCTATGTAATTTTAAATAGTTCCTACATACGAAATGAATCATGAATGAAATGAATAATGTAAAGATTACGAGTATGATGAGATCTCAACCTCGCCACATGACTACCTACACCAAACACTTTGCCAAGTGTTACAAATTCATCGCAAGTTGGTCGTACGCCGTCTTATAGTACGGGTGTGCCGCAAAGTGCTGTCACTATAAGCCTTAAATTAATATGAATCTCTAATTTGAGTATCACACGTGTTGCGAGCTCACAACTTTGCAGACGACGACGCCAAATTGAATAAACACGTGCGAGGAACGGCACTCTTGGGAAAAATATACGGACGAATATTGCGTACTGAACGATTATCACGACTAGGAGGATAAAAAAATATCTAAGGACAACACACAATGTTGTTGCAGAGCTAGTGCCTTGTGTGATTTTTATTTGCGGTTTTCCAAGCAAAATGCAATTTCATATTCTGTATCTATATGAGACATGCATATGCTTATTAGCATTGGTTTTATAATGATAACATTTTGGTTGATAAAATAATATAAACTTGTACTGTATATTAAGTAAATGTCATAAAATATTATTAATTGTGGTACCTACATAATTTTTTTATTAATTTAATTTACTGCTTACTTACTATTTATTTTGATACAGGACTTCAATTAGTCTTAGTATTCATTTATCCAGATATTTTGCACGTCACAAACACAATGGGAAAAGTCACTTTATATCGGTAACCAAGTACGAGTACAAATCTTGAAAGCATCAAAGTCGTAGGTACGAGTAGCTGCAGCTGATTTCTTTGTTATCTAAATTGAATCTACACTAACATCTACATCAATTTAAGCCACTAATAAATCTAGATTTAAACGAAGACTGATCGCATTTAGAGTTGCAAGTGAAAAATGTAGTAATTCTAAAGTCGCGCTGGCCTTACGGGCACTGAGTGCAATTCATTCTCATTAGCTTGGGTAGCCTTTCTCATAACACGATGAAAATTACTAGAGATACCCTGCTACAAATGTTGAAGACACTTTTGAAACATAAATCAGAAGTGGGAGATTAATGTGATGTGAGTGATTACAAATTATCTATCAAATATCATAAATGAGTATAGCTTTATATGTATAGAAATACGTTTTCGACATACATTATTCAACGCCTCTGACAAATTATAAAGCGTTATAATTATAACAAAACATTAATATGAGTATTGCCTATAAGTGCCTCCATACCTGATAATAATTGGACTATATTAAAATGCTCACTATTTACATAAATTCGTCAATAAGTGTAACATTAAATGTTATCCCAAATTGTGTACCGAGTTATAGACATTCATTCTCCAGTACTACAGACAAGCACACCGATGAATTCTTCCGCATTGTGGGAAATTCACAAAGCAGTCTTATCTGTCCTCGTTTTATTTTAAATTAGTATAAAATTTTCTCAAAACTTATTTGTTATATCACCCGCAGTGGCGGCCTTAGGGGAGGGGCGAACGGGGCAATCGCCCGGGGCCTCACGCATGCAGGGGCCACGCGCAACGACTCAAGCAAAAAGAAAATTGATTTTTTAAATAGATTTTTATTATTTTGGATTTATCCTTAATTTTATATTAAGATTATAACGTAACGGTAAATTAAACTAAAGTTATGGACAATAGACATAGGTATCGGCGGCCGGATTGACGGCTAACAACGTGGCTGTTTTAAACAGACCGTTGAAAGGTCTTTAGCGGTCTGGCAAGATATTAAGAGGTTAACGCACGATAGACCTTAGAGGCTGCATGTCTCTTAGCCGGAACCCCTCCATGGGACCTGGAAGCAAGAGCCTTTGTTTGCGTCATTGTTTCAATGGCTCAAGGTGGTTATGAAGCGGGACCACAGGCCTGTGTCTCGAGAAATCGAGCCTCAGCGCTCGCAACACCGCCAGAATCTCATGGAGACATGGAAGGTGCAACTTTATCAACCACGGTGGGGAACCACCACGGTCGCAGCGGTAGGATTGATCCCATGATCCATGATGTCCATACGAGTGGCTACAAAGGCGCCACGGTGACCGGATCTATGGTGAGGTCACGCTCCAATGTTAACACTGCGAGGGGTCCAGCGAAGGCACCGCACTCCACACGCTTGTGGAGCGCTCAGCGTGGGCGAGTCAGCGCTGAGACCTCGTCGTGGGTCTAGGCGTGAATACCCTCTCAGACGAAACCATGCTTTGAGCCATGGTCTCCAGCGGGAGTAGGTGGAACGTGCCCGTGTCCTTCTTCGAGCACGTCATGCTAGGTAGAGGGAGCGTACTCTCTCTGCTGAGTTACGAAGTCGGTGGCCAGGGCGACGCAGACTCATCTACGATCAGCTGCAGTGTTAAAGCCTCGCAGAACGCACATTTACTCACCGACGATGGATAAAACCCGACACTAATGATGCGGGATAAAACCCCACCCAACCCCAGACAGAGGCCACATAGTTGGCCAAAGTCCGCCGGCGCCATAGGGAATACTTCAGAGTGCGTACCTGGGGCGCCCAGCAATAGATGTAAGGGTGGCCGAGGCTTTGGGCCGCGGTATAAAAAAGGGGCCTCCCAAAGACCTGCCGCCCGGAGCCTCGCAATGGGTAAGGCCGCCGCTGTATCACCGAAACTGTATTGTCATCCCATTCACATGATTTATGTAATGATTGTAATTGCCTGGCGATTGCACTTTTCCAATCCAAATAATTGCATTTATTGTGTTAGTCTTGCAAGATTGCTTGTATTCAGACGGTATTTACAATTTTACGGTGACATTTTGAGTGAGTTTTTAGAAATAGAGCCATTGAGAGAAGAACCTTGCAATAGGAATCTCTCGTATGATTTATGGAATGATTTCCATAAATCATACGAGTGTGTTTATAATTACAAATGGTTTTTACAATCTTAAGGTGGCATATACCTGCAACGCACAGATCCTATGTTACTGAAAAATGGAAAACCATAACTGCTTCGGTTGCGTGGTCAGTAGTCGTAGTTGTGTAAAGACGTTTGTACATAAGTATGGATGTTTCCTATGTATTATAATATTATAATTATTAAAATGTAAATAAGTATTTATATCAGTTTATCTAGTACTCAAAGCACAAGCTCTGCTTAGTTTGAGACTAGATGGCGTTGAGAGAATTGTCCTAACATATTTGTTTAAAAAAATCGTCAGATTTTGATAAAAATACACGTCAAAACGACCGACAACACAACAACCGACTTCAAATTACCGAAATGGGACCAAATAATTTTCGGAATGGGACCAAATTGAAGTAAGACCACTTAGGAGGTAGTAGCATTCTATAAAAAAAAATCAAAATCGGTTCAACCATTCCAAAGATATGAGGTAACAAACATAAAAAAAGCATAGTCGAATATTGAAAACCTCCTCCTTTTTTGGAAGTCGGTTGAAAATAGCATAATTAATATTATAGAGAACCATGTCTCTTTTTTGAAGTCAGTTTAATGTACGATATCCTTAACATCAAAATGTAACAACTTGTCCGATAAAGTTATCTCATCTCATCAAGCAATAAATATAATTAAGACGGAGCGTAGCGGAGTTTTCCTAAGATGGTCTCAATCGAAAATGTATGTAAAACGATACCGGTCGCAATTTTAAACCTATCGACATGAAATTTGGCTGCAGATAGAACACATTAACGTGCTTTGCTGTACAGTTTTTGGTATATGTGGCTTTTATAGTTTTTGAGTTATGAATTACGTTCTCCGTCTTATTTATTTCGACGTAACCGCCCGCGTTCCGGTGAATACCTAGTTAATAAATTAACCCATTTAGAAATAGATATATAAACCTCGTAAACTACTCCACTTCTAATAAACATTTAAGTACAGTATAGAGCTCCAAATATTTTGGGACTCAAGACCCCTTTAAGCCGTAAATCCCTTTTCTCCGCAGGTGCAAAGAGGTATCTCGAACTAATTAAGGTGGTCTCGTTACATAAATGGACGAACGCCTACAGTCCGTTTAAGTTTATAATTTCCAGAGTACAGTATAATGAAAGCATGGTTACTCATTTGTTTTCTTAAATCTAGACTCAGAGCTAACTTATTACATTTAAATAAAGGACAAAAATAAGTAAGAACAAAACAAAGGCACCAGTTATCTTTGAAGTCATTTTGCATCGAGGAATCTTATTCTTCTGATTGTTGGTGTAAACTATAATAGGAGTGATGAGGTGTCGCTTGCCCGCGTGTCCCGCCATTTCTCTCTACTAGCAGGCATTTTGAAGAATTTATAGAGGTAGGTACATTTATAAAACAAGTCCTCCGTTGTGTCTGTCTGTTTGCGATAAACTCAAAAACAACTGCACTGATTTTCATGTTGCTTCCACTAATCGATAGAGTGGTTCTCGAGGAAGCTTTTGGCGTATAATTTAGATGTACTTAAGTGTCAGCCTTCTGTCATCCTCTTCCTTCAATCTTAAGCTATACTTTTAAAATTTTTACCGTTTTTTGCTCGTAACTAATATCTAAACGGAACTTAATCGTGAGAGCATTCAAGGTATACCTTATTGCTTCCCAAAGTTTCGTTGGATTGTACCAACCGTGGTCACGTGTTACTAGTGTTGGCTCAGAGCCGTGTTCAGGACGTACAATTGTCAACTACCTGCACTTGTATTTACTTGTTACGCAATAGGAGTCCATCCACGTCATTATAGGGTGACGAAAGGGATTTGAAGTCATATTTTCATATTCCAAGTCAGATACCGAACCCATTTACATACAATCACACATAATTATTTCCACGAAGTGGTGGGTAAATATTTCACCAATATTTATTTGTTGTCTCGCAATAGGGTCCCTATTTTCGCTTACCGGGAACGATATTTGCCAGAACCTCATAATTTTGTTCTATCAACATCTCCAGGGTCCAAGTCATCCTCATCTGCACGCAATACACCTGCCGACCAATGGACTAGGCTCTGGTAAGAATACTCATTATCCAGAAACGGCAAGAGATTTGCCACCTATTATGTGGGACCTACATTGACTGATGACATGTGGGCATAATGAACACCTCTATTTACCCTTTTGGTGATAGGTCATGTTTTACAATCGTTCATCCCTTTAGGAATAAGCACCTTACTTCTACCAAAATGAACTCTTATTTTTTTTCCTTTGCAATGAGTATTAATAGATATTATTAACATAAATAACTGAACACCACCAAAGCCAGCATCAAAGGCAGTTACGGTCTACCAACTGGAACAACAAGACGTCTTACAGCGAAACAGTGCAGTTAGGGTAATTACTACCCGTGATGAATCGTTTGAGGCACCTTTTTCAAGCTCTGTTGCCCCTAGTGTATATAAACATGATTGATGATCTGGTGTGAAGGTTAAAAAGCTAAAAGTGTTTTGTCGAGTGACTTGTTATGAAGTACTTAATGACGTGTGAACTGGGTTAAACGTTAACTTCAATGAATCGCATATTATTTTTTCAACCATTTATAGGGGAAGGCACTAATAATAATATTTAGTGCCTTCGTACAGTTAAGTAATAGAAAGCAATATTGCACATTTATTATTTGCATTGGTTTGATTTCTAAATATGGTTCTCTCCGTAATATTAAATAATATGAAACGTGAATTACCTATTATATTTTTAAATACATAAGTTATGTACCTATACAAAAAGTCTGCTGATGGCCTGAGGGAAGCTGGATCTGTAACCATTAGTTCTCCAGTTTAGGTCTTTTGGCAATGTTTACCAAACAAGATAATCCATAATAATTGAAATCGGTTCAAACCCAAAACCATCAATGAGCACTAATAGGGGGATCCAAACAATTTGTAGTCAAAAATACCAAAATAAACAGTGCGAGTCGTGTTGAAAAGAAATTCATACTATTTGTATAAACGAATTGTCGAGAATAGAATACGGCCATTTCATTGTATTGCTTTCTGTTAGACAGCTTCAGTTCAAATGAATTGTGAGAGCTTTTTGACATGCAAAAGGAAACATAACAGGGACATTTGTCACACAAATACGGACATCGATGCTGAATACCCGTATCGGACAGTTTTGAGATGTGATATTATTATATTTTTGCATCGTTTGATATAAAAAGGCTTGATAAACATATTACGATATGATAGACAGTAGAATTACTACTATCAGCTCTGGGGTACTTAATGTAATCAAATAGTATGTAGGTGCTTACATAGATAAAAAATATTATTTTCGACCAGATTTTGTTTTATCTAGGTATAACTAATAATTTCAGCGAGGGAGGTTCAGACAGAGATGGCGCACTGACCTGGATAGCTACCACGAAAACTGACTTGAAGTGACAAAAGACAGTTGGAAATCCTTTAACATAGTATGCAATGCACATCTAGTCATCTAAACGTCAAAATAGTTAACTCCCGAATAGCTCTACAATGTTTATCAACATAACTATAAGATACTTATATTAATATTAACCATTTGACCGTAGTCCACCATACTCGAACTCCTCACCTAGTTGAAAGATCTTCCATTTGTATCCCTGTTCTTATAAAATGACAGTTTCTAAGAACTATACTTTTTTATGTGTTCATTTGTCACCTTTATCTTTCGGCTTTCATGCAATAACCAGGTTTAAAATTATCATTTCCTGAACATTGCACAACCCAAACCTCGTTTTGATGCCGAAGACGTACTAAAGTCAGCAATCAACTTTATATAAGAGTGTATGAATATTGTATGAACTGTCCCGTGGGAGTCGTCTCGCGCGTGAATGCGCGTTTTAAAACGTAATACTGATATAATTTTTCACATTCTGACACATTTAGGATATTCAAAGAACACAGGTTTAGTCTAAAATGGTAGAAATATTATGTAAATGCATAACACTTGTACTATATAATGATAAATATTATTACACACACACACATAATCACGCTTTCCCCAGAAGACTTCATTACACACCCGTCTTTTTTTTAATATTTTTGCTAGTCCTATTGGGCACTTACCGTAGAAAATTAATAAGTATCCATTCTGTAAAGGGAACCGAAATGTGGCATAGGAACAAGCCTCTAAGTATACACTGCTACCTACAGTAATCATACAAACAGATTTTTTTAATGTAAATGTTAGTATCGCATTGGTATTGGATACAGGGACCAATATACCGATGGGTATGGCTGCAGAGACAGCAATTTACATCAAGCCTATGTACTAACTATCTATCTACGAGTATTCTACGAGTCCATTATTATAATCTATGAAGTATAATCCAAGTTTGAATACGAGAAGACCATCATGGTATGGTAGGATGCCATTTTTTGGGTCTGGCTATATGAATTGTTTATATCCCAAAATTGGATCCGACGAAATCCACCTAAAATCTAAATCTCAAACGTATTATAGACGATAAGAGTGGGTGTGTTTACGTAACAATTTATTTGAGAAGCTCTTTTATCTTTTGAAGAAACTTTGCCCAATTTATTTTGTTCAACGAACATTAACAAATTGGAATTAAACTTTTTGCTACTACAAAGATGGTGTTATACATGGGGCACACTAAAAGTTTTGCACTTCTAGCTAATCGGAACTATTTGAATTTCGAATGTTATATTTTTTTAAACGTTGCAACCTTCTTAGTAATAAAAAAAAATTTTTGGCGGGAAATCATTTGTCAATTGTTTTTTATCTACATCAAAGTGCTACG
The DNA here is from genome assembly GCA_963556515.1 of Nudaria mundana. Classification (NCBI taxonomy): domain Eukaryota; kingdom Metazoa; phylum Arthropoda; class Insecta; order Lepidoptera; family Erebidae; genus Nudaria; species Nudaria mundana. Next base: position 6,188,614 of record OY748295.1, on the reverse strand, counting down.
TATGCAACGAAAATGGAATTAAGTCGAAAAGATTTTAGAGCGATGATTTTTTATGATTTTAAAAGTTCTCTCTCTACGGAAGACTGTGCCACTCGTCTTCAAAATGCTTTTGGGAGAGAAGCACCTTGTTTGAGCACCGTGAGGCGATGGTTTGCTGAATTTGAGAGAGGTTCTTTACATACGAATTTCGTGAAGGGCGGCCTTCAACTGCCGTCAACGAAAATAATGTGGCTACTGTTAAGCGGTTAATTGAAGAAAACCAGCGGATTACCTATGAGACAATTCGAGGACTATTGGGGATTGGGATGAGTCAAATCCAGAATATTTTACACGAAGAATTGAAAGTTCGGAAACTTTGTTGTCGTTGGATCCCTCATGAACTGACAGCGGAGCAGAAACGGGCTCGCGTGGAATGGTGCTCACAGATGCTACTGAAGTACGACCACGGATATTCTAATGCTGTTTATGACATTGTCACAGGAAAAGAAACGTGGATTTATTGTTTTGAACGCGAAAAAAAAACAGCAATCTTGTGAATGGGTGTTTGAAAATGAGAACAAGCCAACAAAAGTGAGGCAGGCGTTGGTAAAAAAATGATCGCGGTTTTTTTTCTCAGCTACGGGTCCCATTTGTACAATTCCACTTGAAGATCAAAAGAGTGATATTGCCGAGTGGTATTCTACCATTTGTTTACCCAGGGTGTTAGAAAAAGTTCGCGAAAGACGACCCAAAAGCCGCGTTCTCCTACATCATGACAACGCTTCTTCACACACGGCCAACAAAACAAAGTCATTTTTAGCTTCCGAAAAAGTACTCGTCACCCATCCTGCGCATAGCCCCAACCTAGCACCCTGTGATTTCTGTTTTTCCCCAAAATCAAAGATCGAAGAGGCAGTGATAGCGTTCAATCAGCACGTAGAAAACATGCCTTCAGATCTGTGGTCCTTCTGTTTTAAAAAATGGTTCGATCGCATGAAAAAATGTTTAAAATGTAATGGAGAGTATTTTGAAAAGCAATAAACATAATATTTTGGTTTAAACATGTTGTTTTTTAAGTTACGCAAAACTTATAGTGTGACCTACGTATCCTTTAGTAAATGGCATTAATGTCTGAGATTCAAACAATGCAAACAAACAACCAAATCTTTATCTATTAGAATATATAGATATTGTTACTGGCGTGGAAAAGCTTTTATAGTGCTGTTCATAGATTGGTAGTAAAAAAGATTACTCCTGCAAACATACGAGGATCATTATAACCCACATTAGATTATAAACATAAGATTTACATACGAATGAATCTTTCACCCTGACTGCTAATGGTATATTACGTTTTGAAAGTTTGCAAAGTAATGACTAGGTACTTACGTTACTTATGGATAATATAATTTTAAACAAGTTGTTTTAAATATAAAACAAAAGAATCTGTTCATAAATAACCTTGTACATATTTATATGCATAAAGCTATAAAGCAAATGCTAGCAAACGATAATACTATCTAAATTCAGCAGCGTCAGTAAGTGAACTGCGTCTCGGGAAACTTGTATGTTTGACACTGATAATGTATTGTCCCAGTGACGGCGTTTTACCAATTACAAGATTATTTGGTGAATAAAAGAGAATTAAGTTTTCAGAGACTACATGTAAATAAATCTGAATATTTATAATAACAGTTATGTTACATAGGTACTGTTGCAAATATGTGTCCCCGACGCTGCCACACTGGATGATCAAGATTTTATGTTAAGCTGAAGGGGGTCTTAGGTTCCCTATTTCCGTCTCAGACGCCCACCTCAGATAGCCACCAGCAAAGACGACGTACCCGAAGTCAGAGAAGGTGAGCTAGGTGCGGCAGTACTCCGGCTCAGACTTCGAAAAATCTCTGGACCCGACGGTATTCCTGGCCATGTAGTTTGGCCCTCATGAAATAGACCGAATCCAAATAAACCAATTTAAAATCTTGTAAACTCACAAATATTTTTTTAATTTAAGGACAATATTGAAATATTTTTATAATGTGTTATTTAAAATAAAAAAAATTGAAATCGGTTCAGACATTTACGAGTAATCGGTGAACATGATACGTTCTGAAGTCGGTAAAAAATTATAATGTACTCGTAATAGCAAACATGGAACATACATAATGATTATTGAGCGGAGCGAAGCGGAGCGAAGCGGAGCGAAGCGGAGCGAAGCGGAGCTCAATCTTAGGCGACAAGTGTAAATCATTTGTGTGCCAACTCCTCCGAAACGGCTCGACCGATTTTGACCAAATTTGGCATGCTGGTGGAAATCATACCTGGGAGTGCATATCTCTGAAATCATGAAAATAAAGCTGACCACGGAGGAATAATCACCGAAAATGATTCATTCGCTTTCAAGGAGACCGCACCTCACAAGTTTGAGAGTAGCGAATAAGTCTGTTCCCGACGGCCTTCCAAGTTGCTCACCTACAACTTCTCATGCCTTCTTGAACTGGTAACTGCGACTACTCGAACCAATTACACCAAGCAACATACAATCTATTACGTTTCTTAACTTTTATGATTTATAAAAATCTATTAGATGTTTAAAAATGTTGTAGTTTTCAAGTTTAGAGGTAAAAAGTTAACATAATAATTGTGTTGCAACAATTTTATTAGTATACGTATTAACATCCATGTTTATATTATGTAATTCATATGTATAATAAATAAAACAAATCAAAGATTTTTTATAAAAATTAAAATATCGACAGCATTAATTTATAGCTTGGTTTGGGCTAGATGACGTTGTGTGAGAATGTCCAAAAATTTTTATGTTTATTTATTTTATCTGAATAGATACAATAAATTAATACTGTCAAAATACGCAAGAACTAAAACGCAGGCACAAAAATATCCATCTAGACATCTTCATGAATGTATCGAACTTCACGGGAATTGCTTCCGGCTTCAGACACCCATAGCATATATCTCAAACGTCCATAGCAATAGTAATTTAGATCTATCTAGTGGGACCACTGAATTTATGGCAGAGTAAAAGGTGTAAAGCATAGAAAAATATAAAAAAAATAACAGAAGACAAAACAGAACAGAAGAGTGACTACAAGAATAAGCTTAATAATGATTACAAATTCAGGCATAAACCGTCGAGACTATGACTCTAAAAAAATTGCCAAAATATGAGTTTGACGCCACCTTTAGAAAGTTATTGGTGGCCTTATGTATATATACGTTTGTAATGGATCTAGCTGATAGTCTTACCAAAATTCGATAAATAAATATACACCACACCATCTTACGCTTACTTATTTAGGCCTAAATGTGCCCTAAAATCCCAACAACATTTCAACGAATGAAATTCCGAATTCATTCAATAATCAACGAATACAAAATACCAATGACAAAAAAAAACGTAAAACAAGCCTTCGATACAGAGACAAACGACCGAGTGAACCTGTTACGGATCAAATTCAATTTACGCACTGTGCGATTGAGGAGGGTCCCAAATAACGTGTGTCGGCCCCGGAAACGCGCCGATGGACGACGAAATAATAATGTGAGCGATTGCATTGAAATGTATATTGAATGACTATTCGAATAGTCCGAGGGTTGAATAGAAAGATTATGTCGTGTGGTTTGAAGTGGTATTATGTCAATTTTGTTTGTCATAAAGTTTTTGTTACTTTATTGATTGGCACATTGACTCGTAGCTAGGTCGAGCATCATAATTCATCATAACTCTAGCAGTAGAAAGATTATCTTTACGCGACGAATTACTTACATATTGATTATCAGATTTATTACGTTTTATATGTGTAAACCTGTAAGTGCTTCTAGTTGCTAAATTGTGTTATTCATGAAGTTGTTCATGTATTCGTTCCGTCGATATTACGAGTATTAGTTTTTGTGAATCTTGTATTTTTATTAATCAGTTCCCTCTTAGATTTATATTCAATAGAATCCGCCCAATGGGCGTTTTCACATTGCACGATATCGTCCACTTTATCGTGGCGATATCGTGACGATATGGTGACTACACTGTGATTTCACATGTGATTAATCACAGCATATGAGCATATGATTCGTCACTGTTCGCATCTGTTATCTCGTTCAATTTAGTATAGTCTACTAATATTTTACATATTTAAACTGCAACATAGCAACCTGTGGGGGCGTGGAGGGGGGATGATTGATGTTGTATTAACGGAATATAGCCCCCAGACCTATTCATAGAACCTAGATATGTAGCGGAACATAGAAACACGTCCAACTGTCACCTGTGATATCAAAGTTTTTGGGAAGTGGGATGGGAATTGGGATTTTTTTTGATGGGAAGAGGTGGAGTTTTATTACTTGCGGGGAGTTCAAATGGGGTCCCGGTTCCCGGGATATAGGGGCTAGGAAGTTGGTAATGTTGGGAGTAACTAAATTCAACTTGACCTAATGATGATTGTACTCAGCAGTCATTCGGTTTGGTGCCTTTCTGGCGCCATCATAATTTTTTTCTTTTTAATCCGCGCGCTCTGGCCGCAGCCGCAGCTACGCCCATTGCCGAGCCCCTCCGGTAGACACTGAAAGAATTCCCAGTGGCGCCCAGTGGACCTTGGCCACCCGTGTGGCCACTGCGTGGTGGTCGGTTGTTACCACGCATCTTTAGGGTTGGGTGTTATCCCGCGTCGTGTCGAGTGAAGGCATGTGTGGGTTGAAGCACCACATCACGCAGCCAATTTTTTAAATTGCTTAACAACACATATTATTTACGAGGTGAAACATATTTCTGCAGAAATTAAAGGTCTACTAAGAAAAAATGCAAATTAATTATTGCAATTATTATTCAAATGCGCTAAAACGCGACTAAATGTATAATATTGTAAATATATAATATGTATGTGGTCGGGTGTTACCACGCATCTTTAGGGTTGGGTGTTATCCCGCGTCAGTGAGTGAAGGCGTGTGTGGGGTGAAGCCCCACATCACGCAGCCAATTTTTTAAATTGCTTAACAACACATATTATTTACGAGGTGAAACATATTTCTGCAGAAATTAAAGGTCTACTAAGAAAAAATGCAAATTAATTATTGCAATTCAAATGCGCTAAAACGCGACCAAATGTATAATATTGTAAATATATAATATGTATGTATTTACAAAAAAAAAATATAAGTATCGCGCTCAAACTCACGTGCAACGAGTGTACGCAAACATTTGGCTTGGCACCGATTTGAAACATGAATAGGTAACACATACAAATAATAGTATTTTATTAATATTCAAAGTTACTATGTACATATTAGTTTTGCATAAAAGTGACAGTAAATTAAATCTTTATTAAGCTATGTTACTGCTGCTTACTTACTATATCGTGACGATATCGTTATCGTGCAATGTGAAAACGCCCAATAACAAACCTAATCAGATTTGCTATTAATTACTATCTTTACATATCGCATCCGTTCATCCAGCTATTTCGTGGGGTAAGTAAAAATAAGGTTTGTATGGTTTAATAGATCTAGTATAACTTGGGTTTAAAGTCACTGGTAACTGTAAGAAGGGAGAAATTATGTGAGAAGAGTTTTAAAAATACTTAAAAGAAACTGTTTCTTAAGAGGCTGGATATGCCTATTCAGTCTGTCGCAGTCCGTTATTATAGTCATAAAGTCACGCCAGAGGCCCTTAGACTACCTGAAATACTTTAGTACTAGGGTTGCCACTAAGCAAAGGATAAGAAGAAGTACCATATCTATCGTAGTTAGACTGGAAAGCCTTTTCCCAACTGAGTTGGGAAAAGGCTCGGTGAATGATGAAGAAGAAGTACAATGCAACTTACAAGAATAAGCTTCATAAGGAAGTCTCACATTTATGGCAGAGTTCATTTACATTGTTATCACATTGAACATTATTACGTAAGTGATAAAATGTTTTGCCTTGCCACCCCCGCCGGTTCTTTATTGGGTAATTGTCTTGTCACAGCCCTCATAATAAGAGGTATAAGATACCGCATATTTGAGGTGTAAATGTAGAAACATGTGATCTTTACTGCGAAGTGAAGAACTACATTACAATTTAGACGATGCTTGGATAAACCCTCTCGCTGGAGACCATGCTTCAAGCCATGGTCTCCAGCGGGAATAGGTGGAACACGGCCGTGTCCTTCTGCGAGCAAGTCCTGCTCATGAAGGAGGCGGCCGAGAGGGAGATGGAGCGTACCCTCCCCGGGGCCATGACCATCGGGGCCTGAGGACGGTGGGATCGCCACCCGCCGTCCCTACAGAAGCAGGCTAGAAGGGTTGCGTGCTGCGGGGCCTTTGCCCCAAAGCGCGCAACCAGATTCACTCACTGACGCGGGATTAACCCCTACCCCAACGACGCGGGATTCTCATCCCGACAAAACCCCCGCAGAGACCACAGAGGTGGTCAAAGTCCGCCGGGCGCCACTGGAAATACGTTCTGCTTGTAACCAGAGACGCCCGGCAACAGACGTTAGAGCGGACACGGACTTGGGCCGCGGAATTAAAAAAAATGCTTGGATAAAATTAAGAAATTATGACATGGCTAACGCTACTACTGAGGAAGTTCTGATGGCATGCACATTATGAATGCGGTACGTAGCTCGTATAACAGACTCGCAGGAATTTTTAATCTACTATGTCCCAGTTTATGAACGTTAGTCATATAGCTGTTATGTATACTGTTTATTACGGCTATAGTCATAACAGTAATTTTCAAAAAATTAAGATATTATTAAACCGGCGAAAAGAAATTGTTGAATATAAAGGAAAGTTATAATGGAAGCTTTGGTCTTGCATTTCAACGAACGGGTAAATCTTCAACCACTTCACTATTGACACGATATCGGGGATTCTCGTATCCCATAGACCCTAAATTTTGAATCAATGATTCATGTAGTCGTCATTGATGTGTACCTACCTAATAATTTTGTAATCACACATAATCAGATAGGGTATATAACAGCAAAATGTGTTCTAAAAGTAAAGGTTTTTTTTTTATCCCGCTCTAACGTCCATTGCCGGGCGTCTCTGGTTACAAGCAGGTATTTCCAGTGGCGCGCGGCGGAAGTAAAGGGTATAATAATATCATATCCTCCAAATAAAATGTCGATACGAAACTTTTAAAGTTTTAAATCATGAGTTTACTTCAAACTTTAAAAATTACCTAAAAATGTACCTAGGTATAGGAAATGACGATATGTAGGTTAAGTATACTTACAATTTACATTTTCAATAAATAGACACTTAAGTTGGCAGGCAACTATTCTAAGTGCACTTGGACGATGGCCATAATAGTTTAGGTAAGAACATTCGCTACTAACTGCTAGAGGAAACTATAATGAAGTTAACGAAGCGACGCGGGCCCGAGTCCTGACGATACAGGGTAATTAGTTTACCTCCTACACTTTGTCCCTTTTTACTAACTTACTTACACAGGCGTCAGTTTTATTATGGAATCGGGGTATAAACTAAAGGTCGCGGAAAGCCACTGGATGCGGGAAGCTCAAGACAAAACCGAGGTGTTCGTTGTGACAGCCCTATGCCCATCAGTGGGCGTCCATTGGCTGAAATGATGACGATAGTAATGATGATGGCACTGATGATGATTAGGTATACCAAAGTCACAACGAAATCGTAAGTGTTCGTTGAGACGAACGCTTTGGGGTTTGGGGTTGGACTTGGCTTGGTCACCACACGATTGACGTAAACCCACTCCTATTATATTTAATGCCTTATCGTCAGTTACGTCTCGGGTACTCCCTCATAAGGATGGCAACGGCGGCAGTTAACCCACTCCGAACACAACCACTTTTCTTAGCTGAAGGTGTTAACTGGAATACTAGTAGATTGTGAATTGTAATATTATTTTGTTCAATAATAAAATGTAAGTATATATTACTTCTAATTACCTGGTAGTTAAAGGATTAATACAAACTGTTCTTTCATACCAGTGAGTCCCCAAGTCGTGGTTGTTGTGTATATACAAACTAAATAAAGGTTTCTAAAAATATCTCAACGTAATGTTGGCATTTATAATCCGATTACAGCCACTACAGCAATAAAGAATAACTTGGAGACTCTCAAAGAAACCTCTTTTCAAAGAAACTCTAGTGGAGCAGAAACATATTAATTTAAATCTTTTTATATGAATTCCAGCATTTGAAACAAGAAACAAAGGAAAAATATTAAAATTGTTTCTGAAAAGAAACCAGGAGGATCGAATTCGAAAATTAATGATTCCGAAAAATATTTTTAAAACCTACCGTAATGAATGTAGTAGAAGCAAGTATTCTAAGAAGAAACGAGTATGTGGCTTTTTGCGGTTGTGAAAGGTCAAGAAAGCGGGTGCATTTAGTGAATACCTATTCAGAGTTGGAGGAAATTTCAAAACAGACCAGCTGCGTTTTTTCAACTGGAGTGCTACTGGATTTTATATTCTAACTTGCACTTGTATTATTTGCATGAATCATTTGGTTAATGTTGGTCTTATTAAGCAGAGGGTTTGTTAAATAACCTTAAAAATTTGCTTTAAATTCATACGACAAAAGAATTTTCATAAGAAATGATCAGGTTGCATTTGCTTCTTTGAGGATAAGTGCCTTTAAAGTACGTCTCTATTGAAGTGAACTGAAGGCAGGATAGTGCGGTTTATAAATCTATGCCTAAAATAGGCCAAAATAAATAGTTTACTAAAAACCGGTAAGTAACAGAAGATCGGTAGTCAATTTTTTTTCAGTGGCCGATATTTTAGTTTTGGAAGTGAAATTATTAATTTTATCAAGCAATGAATAACTGCAAGAACTTCCTATTAAAAAGACAGTATGTCTGCATTTGAATTTTAAGACTTAAAATCCTATTTCTACATTCTTAGTTTCAAAGAAAATTTAGATTAAAATAACTGGAAGCTTTTACCTGCACCTGTACCTACGTAAGTAAAACTTAAGACGACTCTTGCAGAAGTTTGAACGGTACGTAACTATAGAGCTCTAAGCCTTTAACCAAAACATTTCAGTAAAATTTTCAAGATCAAAAGACTTTTCAAGTGGTTGTTAAAATTTCCATTATACTTCCACAAAGGTGAATTTACATTGTCCCGTAGAATTTAACTTAAACTTTAAAAGTGTATGAACTTTATTTATTATTACTACTTGGTAATTGTTGATGATTATAGAATTTATATAATTGTACTTCGATATTTCACTATGCCCGCCAAAAATAGCTGACAAAATAATATAGACTAATCTACGATAAAGTTCGCCGCCCGCAACACAGTCATGGGGCCCGCCTGGGGCCAACCACCCCAGGAGGCTGCCCCACATGTTGCGCATAATCCTGATGTGGGATCGCCGCTCCGGGTGGTAACCGGTGTGGGGTAGCGGCGGCCTTGCATCAGGGGGGTTTGGGAGCCCTTCCGTCCGGCGGGTCGGCTCCGACCTAACCACACGGTTCTAGACAAAGCTAGCCCCTACGCTTTGTCACTTACTGCTGCACCAAATGTCGCCCTGTCTTCACGCTTCTTCTTCAAAATCTACAATGGCAGTGCAACAAAAAAGAAATAAACGTTACACAGCGGCCCTAGGAAACCCCACAACTTCACATTTCGAGGTGGAGTTCACTAACGTCCGTGGACTCCATGCGAACCTCGATACCGTCCACCACCACCTTGAGACGGCACGGCCCGCTGTGATGTTCCTCACGGAGACACAAATACGCCGCCCTGACGACACGTCTTACCTGTGTTACCCCGGCTATGTCATCGAGGAACAATTTCGAGACAAAGCCGGGGTGTGCGTGTTCGTTAGGGCGGATGTTTGCTGCCGCCGGTTGCGCTGCCTAGAGAACCCCTCCAATTCCGTCCTTTGGCTGCACGTAGACCATGGCTCTATGAGCCAGATCTACGTGTGCGTCTACCGATCCCACACAGGGGATTCTGAGACAACAAAGCTCTTCCAGTACCTCAGCGAGACGGCTGATGAAGCGCAGGTGCGGTTCCCGAACGCTGACCTAGTGTTTCTGGGGGACTTCAATGGCCATCACATTGAATGGCTGGGGTCCCTCAAGACTGATCATGCGGGTAGAGCCGCCCATGCGTTCGCTCTCTCCCACGCTCTGACCCAGATGGTATGCGGGATCACCCGGATACCAGACAGGTCAGATCACGCGCCCGCTCTGCTGGATCTACTGCTGACTAGTCGCCCAGCCCAGTACAGTGTTTCGGTAGGAGCCCCACTGGGTAGTTCCGACCACTGTGTTGTTCACGCTGGCATGAAGGTGTCACCTCCTGCACGTCCTGTGCAAACGTCACGACGACTATGGCACTACTCGTCAGCGGATTGGGACGGTCTACGCGATTATTTTGCGTCCGTCCCCTGGAGCCAGCGCTGCTTTGTAGGAAAGGCTCCTTCGGATAGTGCTTCTGCTATTGCTGGCGAGATCAATTTAGGGATGGATTATTACATCCCTTTCACTGATGTCGCCAGTATCCGCAGAGCCCGTCCCTGGTTCGGGCGAGATTGTGCCAAAGCTGTTCGACAAAAACAGTCGGCATATCGCGCCTGGATCAGGGCCCGGGCTGTGCGCGACCCAAACGTGGGCCACCTCAAAGCAGCGTACAACCGGGCCACAAAGTCGAGTAAGAGGGCCTTTAAGAGAGCGGATGCCCAGCGCGTCGCGCGGCTTGGTCAGGAGCTCACTTCCCATCCCACGGGCAGCCGTGGATTCTGGCAACTGGCCAAAGCCGTGCAATCTAATTTTTGTCAGCCCTCGCTGCCACCGCTGCGTTACCCAGATGGAACACTGGCTCACAAAGCCCAAGAGAAAGCGGATATGCTCGCAGACCTCTTTGCGGCTAATTCCCGGGTCGACGACCGTGGCCTGCAGCCCCCCGCCATCGCCAACTGTGGCCACACAATGCCTGATATTGTTATCAGGCAATGTGATGTACGGGCAGTGCTGCGGTCACTCGACACGCGGAAAGCCAGTGGCCCTGACGGCATTCCGGCGGTGGTGCTACGAAAATGTGCAGCTGAGTTGTCTCCAGTATTAACGCGTCTGTACCGCCTGTCATACTCTTCAGGGCTCGTGCCGGAGGTCTGGAAGGAGGCGAACGTACAACCGATCCCCAAGAAAGGGGATCGGTCCGATCCAGGCAACTATCGACCCATAGCTGTCACCTCAGTCATTTGCAAGGTGCTTGAGCTCCTTATAAATAAGCAGCTCATGCAATTCCTAGAGGATCACTCGCTAATCAATGATCGACAATACGGCTTCAGGCCAAAGCGATCAACGGGTGATCTTCTGGCATTCGTAACGCATGTCTGGGGTGGGGCTATGGAAAGGCACGGCGAGTCCTTGGCTATTAGCCTGGACATCGCCAAAGCCTTCGATAGGGTCTGGCATGCTTCGCTCCTTTCCAAGCTTCCGGCATATGGTCTACCTCCTCAACTGTGCAGCTGGATTGCCAGCTTTTTAAACGAGCGCCGAGTGTGGGTCCTCTGCGATGGCCAGGCTTCTCGCTTCTTGCAAGTGAATGCCGGGGTACCGCAGGGGTCCGTACTATCACCAACTCTCTTTCTTCTGCATATCAATGATATGCTATCCCTCGGGAACATTCATTGCTATGCAGATGACAGCACACTGCACGGGAGTTACTCGGTTCGTCCGACGGCGGGGCGATCTGAGATTGAGGAGGAGAGACGACGACTCGTGGCTGATCTCGACCGTAACCTCGACAGTATCTCTCAATGGGGTACCGAGAACCTGGTCGAGTTCAATGCCCGCAAAACACAGGCGTGTGCATTTACTGCGAAGAAATCCCCTTTCCTTCCCCTACCCTCTCTTCAGAATGCATTATTACCAATGAAGGACAACCTTGATATCCTTGGCATAGACGTTCGTCGAGAGCTCAATAATAAAAACTACATCGAAAGATAGCTAGAAGGGCTAGCTTCGCGGAAACTAGGAATACTGAATAAGGTAAAGAGATTCTTTACACCGGACCAGAGGTGTCTGCTGTACAAGACGCAGATTAGACCCTGCGTCGAATACTGCTCTCACCTCTGGGACGGCTCCGCGAAGTATCTGCTGGACGCTCTCGACGCTATGCAGCGACGGGCTATCCGTATTATTGGTTGTCCGGAGGTAACGGGAAGCCTTGAGCCGCTAGCTCAGCGCCGAACAATAGCTTCCTTGGCCGCATTCTACCGTATTTACCACGGCGAGTGTTCTGAAGAGCTCTTCAATCTGATCCCACCCTCTTCCTTCCGATCCCGAACGACTCGTGCCGGGCAGAGATGCCACCCCCACACAGTGGATAGCATGTTCGCGAGAACCGAACGTTTTAAACGTTCGTTTCTCTGCCGAACGATAGTGGCCTGGAACGCCCTGCCTGTGCACGTGTTTCCTCCCACATATAATCCTGGGTTCTTTAAGCGGAGCGTGAAGAGGCACATCAGTAGGTCGTCAAGTTGAGGGCCACTCTCAATAGTAATGTGTGCTGTGAGAGTGGCCCACAATCGCTAGACGTCGTCACGACTTACCACCAGGCGGGCGGCGTCAATTTGGCGAACCAAATATAAAAAAAAAAAAAAAAAAAAAAAAAGTTACGATATTATACGAAGTTTACATGATACACTCACAAAATGTAGTAATTTCAGTTTAAAGCAAAATAAATAATAAATTAAACAATGAAATGACATTGCTAAACGCCTAATCGATGCTTCTCAGGACCAGAAGGCTGGCTATTTTCTGGCCCAAAGAATAAGTATCGCCATCCAACGTGGCAACACAGCCAGCATTCTGGGAACCTTCCCAGTCGGCAATGACGCGGAGGATTTTTTAAACGATATTTTTTAATGTAAATATTTTTAGTCTATAATTATGTTTGTTTTGTATATTGTAATTCTTATTGTAAATAAATGTATATGTTCTAAAAAAAATGAATCATATATGATACATATAAAGTGACATGATAAACGTGATGTTCTAATGATTTTCACATGTCATGGTGACAACTACACTGGCGACAATTACAATATGACTATAATGAGGAGAAAAAAGGGATTGATGTGGCTGATCAATTGAGCAGCTACTACTCGCCCCTAAGAAAGAGCTTGACGTGGTATAAGAAGATTGCCTTTGATTTATTATTTCAAACAGCCATTGTCAACAGCAGGGTAATTTTCAATGAGGTAACTAGATCTGCCGTCAGTGTATTAGATGTCCAAGAGATCATGATTCGTCATTTTTTAGGAGATGTAGTGGCGAAAAAAGCTTCGGCAAGACCATCAGACCCTACTCCTTCCACTACAGGAAAGCACTATCTTATTGAGATACCAAGAAGAGAAGGAAAATTGATACGTCATCGCTGTGTCACTTGCTACGCTAAAAAAGGCAGAAAGTAATCCACTCCAAGCTAAACAAGTCAAAGTCAGTGTCTGTGGAGTGTAAAAAAAGCTATTGCTTGGCATGTTTCATCGAGGCGCACCCAAAAAAAAAATTTCAAAATGTACGTTTTTTTTTGCTCATTATTATTTGGATTACCTTTGTTGGATAATATCTCACTTTTTTTTGTCTCTAATCACTAGCACTCTACTCTAAATATAACCAGATTTTCATACTTCATTTGTTTTTTTTTATTTATCTCTCCAAACATTATTTTTTTATAAATCAATGCAGATTTTTGTGTTTTCCTTCTCTATAGGATGTATCCCACACGTCCCTATACTAAATCCGCAAAAAACAGTCATATATGATTCATTGGACAAGGAACCTGATAGGGTCTCAGTAGAGTCACATTTCCAACAATGAAATAAGTGTACACAATGAAACATCGCCATCTTTCAAGAATTCGACGTTGCCAAAACGTGCAAATCAGTGTGCAAGTAGCTCTTTATGAGCGCCCCCCGCTGACCTAGTCAGGCGCCGCACTGCGTGGCGGAAGCATGTTTGCGGAGCATATTTGCAATTTTTATCGAAATAAGTAAGATTTTTATTTACTTTGTTTTTTTGTGTATTACGTATGATTAAACATATATCTAAGATTCTTGTAGCCTACTTTGATAACCAAAGAGTTCATATTTAGTGCTTTTTTTGAGGTTTTTTAGCAAAACCCGAGATGGTCCACGATGAAACGTTTCAACATAGACACAATGAAACGGATTGATTCACTGTACATACCTAGATAAATTAAAGTAGAATTACTATGGTAATTAGTTATCTCTTTAAATATCTTTACATATTGAAACGTCTGTTTGCAGCGCGCAGTTGGTACTACCTACCTACTGCATTTTCAGTCGTCGCGTTCACTCACCGTCGTCGGGTGACCATAATATCTCTGGGTAATTTTACTTATTTGTAATAATAAATAAATCTATTTAATAACATTTAATTGGTTTTTATTTTTAAATTATGTGAAATTTCAACAATAATTTTACTGTTTCATTAATAAACGGTGTTTTATTGTGTACACACCCATGGACACAATTAAACATTTCTCATTAAAAAAAAAACATCTGGTAGATTTTCTATAACTATTTGTGAAAAACTGAGTACACAGTTCGTTAGTCAATTAAATTCTTGACCTCTGTGTAAAAAATTGTAACTTTATGGTTATAAAGAACTGAGTTACGACTCTCAGAACTTTTAGTGTTTCATTGTTGAACATGTTACCCTATCTTACTACTAAATTTCATCGATCCGTTTAATGTGATATCTGAACATATAAATAAACATTTATGTATTTGATATATTTTTTGTACTTACCCGTAGGTAAGTACAAAAGGTACATACATAATATTATTATAATTACACAAATCTATTCTTAAATATTTAGACTCATATCTTTTAAATACAGGAATATACTTTTGTGAATTTTTTTGTAAATGTAGAAAATGCAGCTTGTTTGCAAGAGACTAAGTGGAAGGGCGCAAGTGCAAGAGAGATTGGTGAAGGATATAAGTTATATTACAGTGGGAGTGATAGAAAAAGAAATGAAGTTGGTGTAGTACAGGACGTTAATCTGAAAGAAGGAGTGACCGACGTGAAAAGAGTGAACGACAGCATAATAGTTGTGAAAGTAGTATGTGAGAGTCTGGTGCTAAATGTGATCAGCGTGTATGTACCACAGAGCGGATGTGATGACAGGGAGAAAGAAAAGTTTTGGGAGGAATTTGATACAGTTATGATGAGTATACCAGAAAGTGAGGAAATATGTATAGGAGGTGATTTTAATGGCCATGTGGGAAGAGTAAATGATGACTATGAAAGAGTACATGGAGGATGGGGCTACGGAACCCGTAACAGCGACGGTGAAACACTGCTACAAGCTGCTTCTTCCCTTAACCTGGCGATTGTGAATACTTGGTTTAAGAAACGGGATCCGCACCTAATTACATACAAGAGTGGTATTCACTTGACACAGATCGAATACGTTCTTATCCGGAGGAGTAAGTTGTTCTGTGTCAAAAACTGTAAGGTGCTGCCAGGGGAAGGAGTAGTGAAGATGATATATAGAAGATAGTGAAGGTGATAAACTACTCACTCTCGACTTAATTGTCAAAGTAGTTCCGCAAACACGCTAACAGCCCCTACCTCCTCGAATCAAGTGGTGGTTGATAGAGAAGAATGAATATGCAAACAAGTTTAAAGAACGAGTGGTAAATAAAATGATAATAATGAAAGATATGGTGGATAAATCAGTGAATGAGTGTTGGAATGAAATGGCAAGTTGTATCAGGAAAGAAGCAAAAGAAGTGTGTGGCGAAACGAAAGGTAAAAGTGTTATTGATAGGGATACATGGTGGTGGAATAAGGAGGTACAGGAGGTGATTAAAGAAAAGAAGAATGCTTTTAAGGATTGGCAGAAATAAAAAGGAAATGAAAGTGAAAAAGAAGCAAAAAAGGTAAGGTAGCAAAAAAGGTAAGGAATTGAGTAAAAAGGCAAAAAAAGCGGTAGCGATAGCTAGATCGCAGGCTCAAGAACAACTACTTAAAGCCCTTGATGGACCTAAAGGCCAAAAAGAAATTTACCGCTTAGCGAAAGAAAGAGAAGATAGAACGAAAGATGTAAAACATGTGAGATGTATAAAAGATGAAAAGGGTACAGTTTAAGTAAAAGAAGATGAAGTAAGAAATCGATGGAAAGTGTATTTTGAAAAACTTATGAATGAAGAGAATGCGTGGAGTGGAAATTTAAATGAGGGACGAGTAGAGTAGTAGAGTAGATAATATCTGAAAAATGCCAAAAGAGTTTGTCTTACATTCTAGAGTGCTTTCATTCCTTTTGGGACCTATCCGTAGTACCCACTGGGACTCGCATAGTTAGGTGATATTCATATTATCATTTCAGCTAGACGTCACCTTGCTTAAAAGGACAATTTAAAATCTGTGCTTTGTTCTACAGTAATTACGTCAAATCATATGCCTAATTGGGTAACATGAACAACTTCGACACCAGATTATACACTAAGTATACAATCAGATCAGAATCAGCAAGTATCGAATGTGCTTTAGAAATAAACATTGAAAAAACATGCATCTTAACAAATGGTGCAAAAATACATACACAAGTCACTGGATTAGATATAAAGTATGTACAGGAGTATATTTACTTGGGTCAGAGTATATGTTTCCGCGATCAGACACTAACAGAAGTAGATAGAAGAATAAGGCTGGCCTGGAACAAGTACTGGTCCCTGAAACAGATATTTAAGGCAAAAGTTCCTGTAGCGCTTAAGAAAAAAGCCATGGAAGCGGCGGTCTTTCCGACTTTGCTTTATGGTTGCCAAAATTGGACACTGTCATCGAAGGTCATAGGAAAATTACAGGTATTTCAGAGAACAACTGAACGGAGCATGCTGAATATTAAACTAAAAGATCGCATAAGAAACTCGTAGATAAGAGACAGGACTCAATTAGTCGACGTAGCCACACTAGCTTGCAAACTAAAATGGAGATGGGCGGGTCACGTAGCGCGCACATCAGATGGCAGATGGACGGAACGCGTCCTACACTGGTACCCGCGCGATGAGTCTGCCCGACGCGCGCGAGGCCGTCCTCGCCAGCGCTGGAGAGACGACATCGAGGATGTGGCTGGCGTCACATGGATGCGACACGCGGCAGACCGGACTTTGTGGAGATGGATGGAGGAGGCCTACGCCCAGAAATGGGTTTCCAAATGACAGGATTGAAGGCATGCTAACTACCTGTCAGTCAAGTCAGTGGATTACAGTTATTAAATAGAATTTATTGAATAGACATTATTAATTAATAGAAAACTAACATAGGTATAATTAAAATGTACTAAATGATATATGTATATTTAAAATGTATAATGTACGAATGTAATAGACCGTATGTAATAATTAATTGTTAAATTTATAATGAAATGCATGCAATTTTCGATCTATACTTAATGTGAATATTGATTAAGTGCAGAATAGTTATTTAATACTAAATAAATAAATAGATAAATATTTTAATCAGATTAAATTTATAATTGTTAATAATGATGATTAAATAAATAAATAAATAGTACACAAATAATGCAAGTAAATATCAAGAAGATTATCGTTATGAAATAACATAATTGTAACTAATTAGTGTAAGTACGTATAGATTGCATTTTAATATTAAGTTATTTGGAAATAAAAGGCTTATTATTATTATTATACTCATTTATTCAAATTATTCTCTTAACATAATTTTTTTTACAATATTTATATGAAAAATTACATATAATATTATAAAAAAATCCATGTCAGACCACCACCAGTAGCGGAGCAGGGCCCAAACTACCAGCGGTAGAGGTCACAGACTGAGAAACCTCCTAACGATGCGTGCCGTGTCGAGGACGACAGCCTTCTGTATCTGACCCTTGATCCAACAGTCTAGCGAGAGTCTCTTGAGATGTTGATCGAGACTCTTCGCTATTAGTCCATTTGCCGAAACGACTATCGGGACAATGATCGTCGAGTCTACGTCCCACATGGCGGTTATCTCGAAGGTCAGATCGAGGTACTTAGAAAGTTTGTCCTTCTCTGCCTTAACGAGATTCTCGTCATGTGGGACGGTGACATCGACGAGCACCGCCCGGCGCTGAGCCCGATCAACCAACACGATATCAGGCCTATTGGCAACAATAGTCCTGTCCGTGATGATTGATCGGTCCCAGTAGAGCAATGCACGACCATTCTCGAGAACTGGCTCTGGTGTGTACTTATAGTACGGTACCTCGGACTCAATAAGGCCGTATTGAAGAGCAAGTTGCTGGTGGATGATCCTGGCCATTTGATTGTGCCTATGCAAGTACTCGGTGTTAGCAAGATACGAACAACCGGAAATAATGTGGCGAAGTGATTCACCAGGACGGTGGCATGCTCGACAAATGTCGACCGTACCGTCCTTAATGATATATTTCCTATAGTTGTTCGTCTTGATAACCTCATCTGCAATTGCACAGGCAAAACCTTCAGTTTCCCCAAAGAGGTCACCAAAACGCAGCCAGTTCACCGAAGCGAGCAGGTCTACGTCGGGTCCTGTTAAGACCCGGTAGAACCGCCCGTGTAGCTCCTTACTCTTCCATACGTCCCTACGATCTTCAGTACCTAGCACCTTTGGTTTACGCCAGTTCTCGTTAGCCAAGGAGAGAGGTGTCAGGCCCTTGTCAACCATCACAACATCGCAATGAATGCCACACCCATTCTGTAGGAAGTAATTCCTCAGACTGCACACTTCACGGTTATGGAGGTTCTTGGCATTTAAAAATCCTCGACCCCCCAACTTCCGTGGAATGTACAGTCTCATGACAGAAGATCGTGGGTGTAACATTCGATGCAATGTCAGTTGTTGACGGACTCGCCTATCCAGGGCGTCTAGTTCCGTTTGAGTCCACCTAAGTATGCCAAAGGAGTACAACAATAAAGGAAGAAAGTTGTAAATTCGGTGAATTTACAACCTTCCCCCGCTGTACATGCATGACCGCACACTTATCAACACCGAACTCCATCTTAATGGCATTACTAAAACCTTCCGTAGTTTTTAATAATGCCACCAAATCTTGGTGTTTCAGTGTAAATAGTTTGAGGTCATCCATATACATCAGGTGAGAAATAACCTCACCCCCTCTACGAAACCGATAGCCTAGCCCTGAATCCTTCAGCAATGTGCTAAGTGGATTCAGTGCTAAACAGAACCACAATGGACTCAAACTGTCGCCCTGGAATATACCACGCTCAATCCTAATCAAGTCACGCGGACCAGAAGCGCACTCGCCACTACCTGGTTGACGAAGGACTGTGGTCCACTGCCCCATACACGAGACTAAGAAGGATTTAAGAGTCGGATTAATTTTATACAACTCTAAAATCC
The DNA here is from genome assembly GCA_963556515.1 of Nudaria mundana. Classification (NCBI taxonomy): domain Eukaryota; kingdom Metazoa; phylum Arthropoda; class Insecta; order Lepidoptera; family Erebidae; genus Nudaria; species Nudaria mundana. The sequence goes on along the minus strand of OY748295.1, from coordinate 6,169,252 downwards.
TCCCCAGCCATGAATGAGGCACGAATCATAGGCCTTCTTGTAGTCAATCCAGGCAGTAGAGAGGGCGCCCCTACTCCGCTTAACCTGTTGGCTAATGGCCATGTCAATAAGGAGTAGCTCCTTAGTACCACGTGACCCAGCCCTACATCCATTCTGAGCACTATTTAAGATGTTATTTGACATTATATGTGAGTTTATTTTAGTTCTCAGAATAGATGTAAGGAGCTTGTAGATGGTAGGTAAGTAAGTGATAGGTCTGTAGTTTTTAGGTTCCGTGGTACTACCTGATTTATGGAGCAGGAAGGTGATGCCAGTAGTCATAAAAGCGGGTAAGGAACCAAACTCGAGGGCTTCTTGATACTGTGTTGCCAAGCGTTCATGCGAACTACGAACCCACTTTATCCAAAAGTTGTGCAATCCGTCCGGCCCAGGACTTTTCCAGTTTGGTGCCGTACGCATTGCACAACTGACGTCTTCGGAGTCTATTGTAATAGACTCCATGGGCTCGATGTTATCGCATTCTCGCTCAACAACACTGATCCAGTTACCCTCCGAATGTTCGACGGGCACCGACCATATGTCACGCCAAAATTGATTCATGGCGTGAGTATCTGGCAGTTGCCCGTCGCTCAAACGTTGCCTAGTTCCCTCCCACACTCGGTACACCTTCCTTTGATCGCTTTGGAAGATACGATTCTGCCAGTATCTATCCACACGCTCTCTATAACGACGAATACGACTTGCCCATGCATATACTTTCTGCTTCAGAAAGTCAATACGTTCCGTGACGTTGGTTAAGTATTGCTGGGAACTAATACCAGTCCCAGCAAATGCCTGAGCCACAAAACGCATGACCCGGGGACGATTATTTCCCCGGCTGAAGCAGATTAGCTTTGCAATGAGAGCCCTAAATGTGCCGATACGTCGCTCGATTCTCGCCTGCCATGCAGGAACACCATCCGGTCGTGGTGCACGGTTAACTTCGGGGAATTTAACGCGTGCAACACGACAAGCGGCAATAGCTCCACAGTAGAGGATCGAGTGAGTATCTAGCAAATCATTGCTAGTCTGTAGGTACGGAGCTAGCAATGCATTTAGGGCTCCCATCAACGCCAGATTTCGCCTATGAGTGGGCAAGCGTGGTAAACGTGGTCTAGATTGAGGTGTAAACCTATACTGTAAGATCACATCCTCCAAAGTACTCCTTAATTGCTCACTTACCTGAATAGATATATCACTTGTATCATCTTCTGTGTCAAGTGTAATCTCGACTGAAGTCGCACTAATCGAAACCGTTTGTGCTACAGGCGACGGTGCCATCGTTGACACAGGAGTTGGACGAGTAGATAATACATCCAGGCGCAGCCGATCAAGCACAGATTGATCCAACAATTTGCATCGTTGGATAGCCCGCACCTGATCCGAAAGTCGTTGAACGGAAACGGTAACTGTCGGTTGAAGAACCTGAAACAGAGGAAGCATCCTAGAACGATACGCTGTCAGGTTAGTTTCCCCGTCTGTGGCCTCATAGTACGCACGCATGACATGTTCATTTATTATTGGTGTCCACTTCATGCGACGCACTACACCACCGATAGCGGGAGCCACTGAGAGTGGGGCATGCCCCACTTGGGTCTCCAAGCTGGCCGGTGGTGGTCGACATCTCCGTCGCGCAGGTGTTGGTGGCGACGGCGTCGAGGGCCCAATCTCATCACTCGACGCACTGCTACATCTCGGAGTGACGTACTCGTCACTTTCAGAGGTACTGGAGGAGGCAGCCGACGGGGTTGAGACGGGCGCAGATCTTAGTTGTGCGTTGGTTGTTTCCGCTTTTCGTCTTTTTGATCTTAAATTGTAATTCATGTAAAAATTTTGTTCATATTTCTTATTGTCGGAGTTGTCAAATTGTTCAAATTGTCATCATTGTTGTGTTGGTAATTTATTCTGTTTTTCTTGTTATTCCTTATAATTTTCAAGTGTGATATATATTAGCTATTTATAATGGTGTAAAATGATTCTGAAAACTGATCTATTGTAATAAATTGCACCAAAAAAATTAAATTACAATATAAAACGATATGAAAGACGTCAACCTGTCAGCGGTGTTTTTGTTTTTTTTATTATTATTCCCTTTATTACATTTTATTACATATTTACTATATTTTTAAATAAACTTATAAAAAACACAAATATATTTAAAAATATAAAAAATAGTGACCCACCGGTATCGAGTACAGTGACCAAGCTACCGGTGGTTAGGGCTCCAGAGATAGGAACTTCCGCACAATACGGGCCGTATCCAACAGAACCGCCTTCTGCATCAAGCCCTTGACCCAGCTGCCTAACGCGAGCCTCTGTAGGTGGTGGTCGAGGCTCTTGGCTATTAAACCATGGGCAGATACGACTATCGGAACAATAATCGCCGAATCCACATCCCACATGTCGACAATCTCGTGAGCTAAGTCCAAATATTTAATTTGTTTATCTTTTTCTGCTTTCACGAGATTCTCGTCATGCGGCACAGTGATATCGACAATTATTGCAAGGCGTTTTAATCGATCTATTATCACTATATCTGGTTTGTTGGTTATAATAGTCCTATCAGTGATAATAGACCGATCCCAATACAATGTAGCATGGCCATTTTCAAGAACTGGGTCGGGCACATACCTGTAATAAGGTATCTCTAAGTCAACAAGGTTATATTTTAGAGCAAGTTGTTGGTGGATAATCCTGTCTACTTGGTTGTGTCTGTGCAAATACTCACCGTTCGCAAGACGGGAACAACCAGAGATAATATGTCTTAAAGATTCTCCGGGACGATGACATGCGCGACAGATGTCTAGCGTCCCATCTTTGACAATAAATCTCCGATAATTATTCGTCATCATAACTTCGTCAGTGATTGCACAGATGAAACCTTCAGTTTCTCCAAAGAGATCACCGAAACGTAACCAGGATATGGAACCTGTAAAATAAACATCGGGCCCGTGTAGAGCCCGATAAAAACGACCGTGAAGCTCTTTGCTCTTCCATATTTCCTTGCGATCAGATACACCTAGTATTACCGGTTTGCGCCAGTTCTCTTTAGCTAGGGAGAGTGGGGTCAGTCCGTTATCAATTGCCACGACATCTCGATGCAGACCCACATCCACCTGTAAGAAGTACTCTCTAAGGTTGCATATCTCACGGTTATGGAGACTTTTAGCGTTTAAAAATCCTCGACCTCCACATTTCCGTGGGATATACAACCTCATTACTGACGAACGTGGGTGGTGCATTCGGTATGAAGTCAATAGACAACGTACCTTTCTATCCAGAGCTTCTAATTCGGTCTGAGTCCATCTAAGTATGCCAAAAGAGTATACTAAGACTGGCATGGCCCAGCCGTTAACAGCCCGTACCTTGTTACCTCCTGACAAGAGACTTTTCAATACTTTCTTCAGGCGGCCAAAGAAACGGTCCTGCAACGTCCGTTTCATGTCAATCTCAGCAATACACAGAGTTTGGGACATACCTAGATATTTGTAGGTTTCGGTTGCGGAGAGCGACTCAAATTGTGTGAAATCCGAAAGACTGACTTCTTCAGTTTCCACAATCCCGCCCTTTTTCACATGCATGACCGCACACTTATCTACCCCGAACTCCATACTGATAGCCTTACTAAAAGTTTCAGTAACTTTTAGTAAAGCCATCAATTCGGGGCCATTAGGGGCAAATAACTTTAGGTCATCCATGTAAAAAAGGTGGGATAAAATTTGACCCCCTCTCCGCATCCGATAGCCTAACCCTGAACCCTCTAGTAGCGTACTGAGAGGATTCAGTGCTAGGCAAAACCATAATGGACTCAGACTATCGCCCTGGAATATTCCTCTCTCGATCCCTATTGGTACACCACCTCCTAGAATCTGACGACATCCTGGATAAACCAAAACCGTATTCCATTGTCTCATACATGACCTCAAAAAGGTGCACAGAGTTGCATCAATTTTATACAACTCCAGCACCTTTAGAATTATTATTATTCTCTTTATTAACACTTAACACATATTTATTACATTTTTAAATAGATTTATAAAAAATACATTTAAAAATATAAAAAACAGTAACCCACCGGCATCGGGTACAGGGACCAAGCTACCGGTGGTTAGGGCTCCAGAGACAGGAACTTCCGCACAATACGAGCCGTATTCAACAGAACCGCCTTCTGCATCAAGCCCTTGACCCAGCTGCCTAACGCGAGCCTCTGTAGGTGGAGGTCGAGGCTCTTGGCTATTAGACCATGCGCAGATACGACTATCGGAACAATAATCGCCGAATCAACATCCCACATGTCAACAATCTCGTGAGCTAGGTCTAAATATTTCATTTGCTTATCTTTTTCTGCTTTCACGAGATTCTCGTCATGTGGCACAGTGATATCGACAATAACTGCAAGGCGCTTTAATCGATCCATTATCACTTTATCAGGTCTGTTAGCTATAACAGTCCTATCAGTGATAATAGATCGATCCCAATACAATGTGACATGACCGTTCTCAAGAACTGGGTCGGGCACATACTTGTAATAAGGTACCTCCACGTCGACAAGGTTATACTTTAAAGCAAGTTGCTGGTGGATAATCCTGGCTACTTGGTTGTGTCTGTGCAAATACTCACCGTTCGCAAGACGGGAACAACCAGAGATAATATGTCTTAAAGATTCTCCGGGACGATGACATGCCCGACAAATGTCTAGCGTCCCATCTTTGACAATAAATCTCCGATAGTTATTCGTCATCACGACTTCGTCAGTGATTGCACAGATAAAACCCTCAGTTTCTCCGAAGAGATCACCAAATCGTAACCAGGATACCGATGCTATTGAATCAACATCGGGTCCATTTAGAGCCCGATAAAATCGACCATGCAGTTCCTTGCTCTTCCATATTTCCTTCCGATCAGATACACTTAATATTACAGGTTTGCGCCAGTTCTCTTTCGCAAGGGACAGCGGGGTCAGTCCGTTGTCTATTGCCACAACATCTCGATGCACATCCACGTCCACCTGTAGGAAATACTCTCTAAGGTTGCATATCTCACGGTTATGGAGAGTCTTGGCATTTAAAAATCCTCGACCCCCACATTTCCGTGGTATATACAACCTCATTACTGACGAACGTGGGTGGTGTATTCGATATGAAGTCAATAGACAACGCACCTTCCTATCCAGAGCTTCTAACTCCGTCTGAGTCCATCTAAGTATGCCAAAAGAGTATACTAAGACTGGCATGGCCCAGCCGTTGACAGCACGTACCTTGTTACCGCCTGATAAAAGACTTTTCAGTATTTTTTTTAGGCGGCCAAAGAAACGATCCTGCAATTTCCGTTTCATGTCAGTCTCAGCAATACACAGAGCTTGAGACATACCTAGATATTTGTAGGTTTCGGTTGCGGAGAGCGACCCAAATCGTGTGAAATCTGAAAGATTGACTCCTTCAGATTCCACAATCCCGCCCCTTTTTACATGCATGACCGCACACTTATCTACCCCAAACTCCATACTGATGGCCTTACTAAAAGTTTCAGTAACTTTTAGCAAAGCCATCAAATCGGGGCCATTAGGGGCAAATAACTTTAGGTCATCCATGTAAAAAAGGTGGGACAAAATTTGACTCCCTCTCCGCATCCGATAGCCTAACCCTGAACCCTCTAGTAACGTACTGAGAGGATTCAGTGCTAGACAAAACCACAACGGACTCAGACTATCACCCTGGAATATACCTCTCTCAATCCCTATTGGTACACCACCTCCTAGAACCTGACGACACCCTGGATAAACAAGAACCGTACTCCATTGTCTCATACATGACCCCAAAAAGGTGCATAGAGTTGCATCAACTTTATACAGCTCTAGCACCCTCCGAAGCCATGTATGAGGTACAGAATCGTACGCTTTCTTATAGTCAATCCAGCATGTCGCAAGGTTCTTTCGGTTGCGGCGTACCTGCTGGCAAACAGCCATGTCAATAATAAGGAGCTCTTTCGTACCACGTGCCCCACTTTTACATCCATTCTGAGAGATTGACAAGATGTTATTGTTTTGTACATGTGAATATATTTTTACTCCCAGGATGGATGTAAAAAGTTTGTATATGGTAGGTAGACAAGTTATAGGTCTATAATTTTTGGGGTCTGTGGTACTACCAGACTTGTATAGGAGGTGGGTTACTCCGGTAGTCATAAAAGCTGGAAGCGACGCTGACTCAAGGGATGACTGGAAGCAAGATGCCATGCAAGCGTGTGAGCTACGGAACCATTTTAACCAAAAGTTGTGCAGTCCGTCCGGTCCAGCAGATTTCCAATTTGGCAACGAACGAACTGCACAACCAATATCTTCTTGAGATATGGTTATAGGTTCCATAGCTGGAATTGGTTCACACCGACCTCAACATCCCTAATCCACGCATCCTGTGTATGACTGACGGGCGTCGACCAGATGCTTTTCCAGAAGTTAACTGTAGAAACAGCATCAGGTAGACTCCCATCAGTCACATCCGAGTTAGGTCGCTCCCACCCTCTATATACCCACCTCTAATTTTTTTGGAACAAGCGATTCTGAGTGTATCTGTCCACTCTTTTTTTGTACCGACTTATGCGGTTCGCCCACGCATAAACTTTCTGCTTCAGGTAATCGATGCGCTCTGTGACCCGAACAGAGTATTCACAGGGCCTAATATTAGTTCCCACGAATGCACGGGTCACAAAGCGCATGACTCTCGGGCGTGTATTGCCCGTCCTGAAGCAGTGTAGCTTGTCAATGAGCACCCTAGCCTCGTTGATGCGCCGTTCAATTCTGCACTGCCAAGCTGGTACAGCAGGCTTTGGTTGAATAGCTGTTTCTTGTTTAAAATATTTAACACCAGCTATTCGACATACTGCAACAGCTGCACAGTACAGAATGGAATGGGCATCAGTAATGTTTCTGCAGTTGTTAAAAAACGATGTTAACATCGAGTCTAGGGCACACACTAGCGCCACATTTTTTTATGTGTGGGCAAACGCGGAAGCCGCGGTCTACACTCAATAGGGACAGATTGAAACTCACCAATCGCTCGCTCCAAAGCGCTCCTTAATTCCTCATTGTATTGAGTACTTACAGGTATAGCAGCATCACTCACTTCTTCACCAACATGTGAGATGATGTTTTCTTGCGTTATTTCATTACGGTTACTTTGTAATGGCACGGGTAATGATTGCAATGAAGAAGGCGTGATACCACTACACACTTCTAAGCGTAGCCTCTCAATTGTAGCGTCATCCAACAGGTGACAGCGTTGTATGGCGCGCACCTGATCCGATAAGCGTTGTGCCGATACGTTGACATCTGGTTCAAGTACCTGAAACAGAGGTAGCATGCGAACACGGTACGCAGTGAGGTTAGTTCCCCCCTCTGTAGCCACAAAATATGCCCGCATCACGTTTTCATTCATACCGAAGTTCCATCGAATGCGGTGCACATTACCACCGGTAGCGGGGTCCGTAATCGAAGCCGGAGGGCCTCGGGGTCCCAAGCCAGTCGGTGGCCGGCCTCTCCCCTGCCGACGTACAGGTAGAGGCGACGTCGGCGGAGAGAAAAACTCGTCGCTGCTTGAGCTCGACGCCTCACCAGTAGTCACAGTTGTCGACGACTGTAAGGCGGAGCTGTGCGACAAGTCCGGGGTTGGTAAATGTGCTTTTTTGGCGCCAGCTCTTGTCAACATTATATTTTTTCTTAATTTTCATCGTATTTTCGTATTATCATTTTCAGTTTGTTACACTGACATAATGTGTCAAAGTGTACTATAATTTATAAAATATATGTTTGTGTTTTTTCCGGATTTCTTCATGCTGATTTTTTTTGTAATAGATATATATTTGTACTTTTATTATGTTTTGAATGATATTTTTGTATTATTGTAGATTAAAGGTAAAATATTTTAATAAATGCTCCTCAAGAAAAAAATGTGACTGTTTTGTAGCAGTGTTGCCAGGTTATTATTATTATTATTTCGTTTATTTAATAACATTCTTATTTTATACATTTTTAAATAGATTTATAAAAAACACAAATACATTTAAAAATATAAAAAATAGTGTCCCACCAGTAGCGGAGTAGGACCCAAACTACCGGCGGTGGAGGCTACAGACTGAGAAACCTCCTAACAATACGGCACGTGTCGAGGATAACAGCCTTCTGAATCTGACTCTTGATCCAACAATCTAACGAGAGTCTCTTGAGGTGTTGATCGAAACTCTTAGCTATTAGTCCTTTTGCCGAAACGACCATCGGGACAATGATCGTCGAGTCTACGTTCCACATGGCGGTTATCTCGAAGGACAGATCAAGGTACTTACTAAGTTTATCCTTCTCTGCCTTAACAAGATTCTCGTCATGCGGGACGGCGACATCGACGAGCACTGCCCGACGCTGGGTTCGATCAACCAACACGATATCGGGACTATTGGCAACAATAGTCCTGTCCGTGATGACTGATCGGTCCCAGTAGAGCAATGCACGACCATTCTCAAGAACTGGCACTGGTGTGTACTTATAGTACGGTACTTCAGACTCAATAAGGTCATATTGAAGAGCAAGTTGCTGGTGGATGATCCTGGCTACTTGATTGTGCCTATGCAAGTACTCGGTGTTAGCAAGATACGAACAACCGGAAATAATATGGCGAAGTGATTCACCAGGACGGTGGCATGCTCGACAAATGTCGACCGTACCGTCCTTCATGATGTATTTCCGATAGTTGTTCGTCTTGATAACCTCATCTGCAATTGCACATGCAAAACCTTCAGTTTCCCCAAAGAGGTCCCCAAAACGCAGCCAGTTCACCGATGCGAGCAGGTCTACATCGAGTCCTGTTAAGACTCGGTAGAACCGCCCGTGTAGCTCCTTGCTCTTCCATACGTCCTTACGGTCTTCAGTACTTAACACCTTTGGTTTACGCCAGTTCTCGTTAGCCAAGGAAAGAGGTGTAAGGCCCTTGTCAACTTTCACAACATCGCAATGAATGTCACATCCATTCTGTAGGAAGTAATCCCTGAGACTGCACACTACACGGTTGTGGAGGTTCTTGGCATTCAAAAAGCCTCGACCCCCCCACTTTCGTGGAATGTACAGTCTCATGACAGACGATCGTGGGTGTAACATTCGATGCAATGTCAGTTGTTGACGGACTCGCCTATCCAGAGCGTCTAGTTCCGTTTGAGTCCACCTAAGTATGCCAAAGGAGTATAACAATAAAGGTATCACCCAACCGTTGAAAGCCCGCATTTTGTTACCACCGGACAAAGAACTGTTAAGAACTTTTTTCAGGCGGCTAAAAAAACGTTCTTTCACCGATTTCTTAATATCCTCTACCGCTATACCCAATGACTCTGACATACCTAGGTATTTGTATGTTTCGGTCTCGGTGAGAGATCTGAGAGTTATTATCTCAGAAAGTTGTAGATTCGGTGAATTTACAACCTTCCCCCGCTGTACATGCATAACCGCACACTTATCAACACCGAACTCCATCTTAATGGCATTACTAAAAACTTCCGTAGTTTTTAATAATGTCACTAAATCTTGGTGCTTCGGTGTGAATAGTTTGAGGTCATCCATATACATCAGGTGAGAAATAACCTCACCCCCTCTACGAAACCGATAGCCTAGCCCTGAATCCTTCAGCAATGTGCTAAGTGGATTCAGTGCTAAACAAAACCACAATGGACTCAAACTGTCGCCCTGGAATATACCACGCTCAATCCTTATCAAGTCATGCGAATCAGAGGCGTACCCACCACTACCTGGTTGACGAAGGACTGTGGTCCACTGCCCCATACACGAGACTAAGAAGGATTTAAGAGTCGGATTAATTTTATACAACTCTAAAATCCTCCTCAGCCATGAATGAGGCACCGAATCATAGGCCTTCTTGTAGTCAATCCAGGCAGTAGAGAGGGCGCCCCTGCTCCGCTTGACCTGTTGGCTAATGGCCATGTCAATAAGGAGTAGCTCCTTAGTACCACGTGACCCAGCCCTACATCCATTCTGAGCGTTATCTAAAATATTGTTAGACATTATGTGTGAATTTAATTTACTTCTCAGAATGGATGTAAGGAGCTTGTAGATGGTAGGTAAGCAAGTGATAGGTCTATAGATTTTAGGTTCCGTGGTACTACCTGATTTATGGAGCAGGAAGGTGATGCCAGTGGTCATAAAAGCGGGTAAGGAACCAGACTCGAGGGCTTCTTGATACTGTGTTGCCAAGCGTTCATGCGAGCTCTGAACCCACTTTATCCAAAAGTTGTGCAATCCATCCGGCCCAGGACTTTTCCAGTTCGGGGCCTTACGAATTGCACAACTAACATCTTCGGAGTCTATGGTAATAGACTCCATGGGTTCGATGATACTGCATTCACGCTCGACGACACGGATCCAGTCGCCCTCCGAATGTTCGACGGGCACCGACCATATGTCACGCCAAAATTGATTCATGGTGTGAGCATCTGGCAGTTGTCCGTCGCTCAAACGTTGTCCAGTTCCCTCCCACTCTCGGTACACCTTCCTTTGGTCACTTTGGAAGATGCGATTCTGCCAGTATCTATTTACACGCTCTCTATAACGACGGATACGGCTTGCCCATGCATACACTTTCTGTTTCAGAAAGTCAATACGTTCCGTGACATTGGTTAAGTATATTGCTGGGGACGAATACCGGTCCCAGCGAATGCCTGACTCACGAAACGCATGACCCGGGGACGACTATTTCCCCGGCTAAAACAGATAAGCTTCGCAATGAGAGTCCTAAATGTGCCGATACGTCGCTCGATTCTTGCCTGCCATACGGGCACACCACCCGATCGTGGTGCACGGTTAAATTCAGGGAATTTAACGCGTGCAACACGACAAGCGGTAATAGCTCCACAGTAAAGAATCGAGTGGGTATCGAGCAAATCATTGCTAGTCTGTAAGTACGGAGCTAGCAACGCATTCAGGGCTCCCATCAACGCCAGATTTCGTCTATGCATGGGTAAGCGTGGTAGCCGTGGTCTAGAATTAGGTGCAAACCTATATTGAGAGATCACATCTTCTAAAGTACTCCTTAATTGCTCGCTTACCTGGACAGATATATCACTCGTATCATCTCCCACGTCGAGCACGGTATCAACTAAACTGGCACTAGTTGCAACCGTGTGTGTAGCAGGTGACGGTGCTCTCGTTGTCGCTGGAGCTGGTCGAGTAGATAACACTTCCAGGTGTAGTCGATCAAGCACAGGTTGATCCAACAACTTGCATCGTTGGATAGCCCGCACTTGATCCGATAGTCGCTGGACGGCAACGGTCATTGTTGGTTCAAGAGCCTGAAACAAAGGGAGCATCCTTGAACGGTACGCAGTCAGGTTGGTTTCCCCTTCTGTAGCCTCATAATATGCCCGCATGACGTTTTCATTGATGGATGAAGTCCATCGCATGCGGTGCACAATACCACCGGTAGTGGGGACCCTACTCGAAGCTGGTAGGCTTCGGGGCCCCAAACTGCTCGGCGGCCGGCCTCTCCCTCGCCGGCGTACAGGTGTTGGCGACGTCGGCGGGGAAAAATACTCATCACTTGACGATGAACTCGACGCCTCAGCAAGCACTTGTGTCGCAGGAGTGCGGTCCAGCGCTTGCGAGGCGGAGCTAAGTGATGAGTCCGGGGGTGTTATCTGTGCATTTTTACTCCTGGCTCTTGTAATCATCGCTATCCATAATCATTCATAATATTTATTTTCTCGTAACATTCTGATATTTTGATAGTTGACGTTTGTCAAAACTTCGCTTCATATTTGCAGACTTTGGTATTCTTGTAATAAATTGTGAAATATAATATTTATGGACTTTTTGGTGATATAATTTAGAAATCAGTAAGAATTTTAAAAATTGTGGAAGATATTTGAGATAAAAATATTAAAATATTTTATTGATGAAAATGACGTATGTACAGATGTCCAGAGTTGCCAGTTATTATTATTATATCGTTTATTCAATAACATTCTTATTTTATACATTTTTAAATAGATTTATAAAAAACACAAATACATTTAAAAATATAAAAAATAGTGTCCCACCAGTAGCGGAGTAGGACCCAAACTACCGGCGGTGGAGGCTACAGACTGAGAAACCTCCTAACAATACGGCACGTGTCGAGGATAACAGCCTTCTGAATCTGACTCTTGATCCAACAATCTAACGAGAGTCTCTTGAGGTGTTGATCGAAACTCTTAGCTATTAGTCCGTTTGCCGAAACGACCATCGGGACAATGATCGTCGAGTCTACGTTCCACATGGCAGTTATCTCGAAGGACAGATCAAGGTACTTACTAAGTTTGTCCTTCTCTGCCTTAACAAGATTCTCGTCATGCGGGACGGCGACATCGACGAGCACTGCCCGACGCTGGGTCCGATCAACCAACACGATATCGGGTCTATTGGCAACAATAGTCCTGTCCGTGATGATTGATCGGTCCCAGTAGAGCAATGCACGACCATTCTCAAGAACTGGCACTGGTGTGTACTTATAGTACGGTACTTCAGACTCAATAAGGTCATATTGAAGAGCAAGTTGCTGGTGGATGATCCTGGCTACTTGATTGTGCCTATGCAAGTACTCGGTGTTAGCAAGATACGAACAACCGGAAATAATATGGCGAAGTGATTCACCAGGACGGTGGCATGCTCGACAAATGTCGACCGTACCATCCTTCATGATGTATTTCCGATAGTTGTTCGTCTTGATAACCTCATCTGCAATTGCACAGGCAAAACCTTCAGTTTCCCCAAAGAGGTCCCCAAAACGCAGCCAGTTCACCGATGCGAGCAGGTCTACATCGAGTCCTGTTAAGACTCGGTAGAACCGCCCGTGTAGCTCCTTGCTCTTCCATACGTCCTTACGGTCTTCAGTACTTAACACCTTTCGTTTACGCCAGTTCTCGTTAGCCAAGGAAAGAGGTGTAAGGCCCTTGTCAACTTTCACAACATCGCAATGAATGTCACATCCATTCTGTAGGAAGTAATCCCTGAGACTGCACACTTCACGGTTGTGGAGGTTCTTGGCATTCAAAAAGCCTCGACCCCCCGCACTTCCGTGGAATGTACAGTCTCATGACAGACGATCGTGGGTGTAACATTCGATGCAATGTCAGTTGTTGACGGACTCGCCTATCCAGGGCGTCTAGTTCCGTTTGAGTCCACCTAAGTATGCCAAAGGAGTACAACAATAAAGGTATCACCCAACCGTTGAAAGCCCGCATTTTGTTACCACCGGACAAAGAACTGTTAAGAACTTTTGTCAGGCGGCCAAAAAAACGTTCTTTCACCGATTTCTTAATATCCTCTACCGCTATACCCAATGACTCTGACATACCTAGGTATTTGTATGTTTCGGTCTCGGTGAGAGATCTGAGAGTTATTATCTCAGAAAGTTGTAGATTCGGTGAATTTACAACCTTCCCCCGCTGTACATGCATAACCGCACACTTATCAACACCGAACTCCATCTTAATGGCATTACTAAAAACTTCCGTAGTTTTTAATAATGTCACTAAATCTTGGTGCTTCGGTGTGAATAGTTTGAGGTCATCCATATACATCAGGTGAGAAATAACCTCACCCCCTCTACGAAACCGATAGCCTAGCCCTGAATCCTTCAGCAATGTGCTAAGTGGATTCAGTGCTAAACAAAACCACAATGGACTCAAACTGTCGCCCTGGAATATACCACGCTCAATCCTTATCAAGTCATGCGAATCAGAGGCGTACCCACCACTACCTGGTTTACGAAGGACTGTGGTCCACTGCCTGTTGAATTTTATACAACTCTAAAATCCTCCTCAGCCATGAATGAGGCACCGAATCATAGGCCTTCTTGTAGTCAATCCAGGCAGTAGAGAGGGCGCCCCTGCTCCGCTTGACCTGTTGGCTAATGGCCATGTCAATAAGGAGTAGCTCCTTAGTACCACGTGACCCAGCCCTACATCCATTCTGAGCGTTATCTAAAATATTGTTAGACATTATGTGTGAATTTAATTTACTTCTCAGAATGGATGTAAGGAGCTTGTAGATGGTAGGTAAGCAAGTGATAGGTCTATAGATTTTAGGTTCCGTGGTACTACCTGATTTATGGAGCAGGAAGGTGATGCCAGTGGTCATAAAAGCGGGTAAGGAACCAGACTCGAGGGCTTCTTGATACTGTGTTGCCAAGCGTTCATGCGAGCTCTGAACCCACTTTATCCAAAAGTTGTGCAATCCATCCGGCCCAGGACTTTTCCAGTTCGGGGCCTTACGAATTGCACAACTAACATCTTCGGAGTCTATGGTAATAGACTCCATGGGTTCGATGATACTGCATTCACGCTCGACGACACGGATCCAGTCGCCCTCCGAATGTTCGACGGGCACCGACCATATGTCACGCCAAAATTGATTCATGGTGTGAGCATCTGGCAGTTGTCCGTCGCTCAAACGTTGTCCAGTTCCCTCCCACTCTCGGTACACCTTCCTTTGGTCACTTTGGAAGATGCGATTCTGCCAGTATCTATTTACACGCTCTCTATAACGACGGATACGGCTTGCCCATGCATACACTTTCTGTTTCAGAAAGTCAATACGTTCCGTGACATTGGTTAAGTATTGCTGGGGACGAATACCGGTCCCAGCGAATGCCTGACTCACGAAACGCATGACCCGGGGACGACTATTTCCCCGGCTAAAACAGATAAGCTTCGCAATGAGAGTCCTAAATGTGCCGATACGTCGCTCGATTCTTGCCTGCCATACGGGCACACCACCCGATCGTGGTGCACGGTTAAATTCAGGGAATTTAACGCGTGCAACACGACAAGCGGTAATAGCTCCACAGTAAAGAATCGAGTGGGTATCGAGCAAATCATTGCTAGTCCGTAAGTACGGAGCTAGCAACGCATTCAGGGCTCCCATCAACGCCAGATTTCGTCTATGCATGGGTAAGCGTGGTAGCCGTGGTCTAGAATTAGGTGCAAACCTATATTGAGAGATCACATCTTCTAAAGTACTCCTTAATTGCTCGCTTACCTGGACAGATATATCACTCGTGTCATCTCCCACGTCGAGCACGGTATCAACTAAAGTGGCACTAGTTGCAACCGTGTGTGTAGCAGGTGACGGTGCTCTCGTTGACGCTGGAGCTGGTCGAGTAGATAACACTTCCAGGCGTAGTCGATCAAGCACAGGTTGATCCAACAACTTGCATCGTTGGATAGCCCGCACTTGATCCGATAGTCGCTGGACGGCAACGGTCATTGTTGGTTCAAGAGCCTGAAACAAAGGAAGCATCCTTGAACGGTACGCAGTCAGGTTGGTTTCCCCTTCTTTAGCCTCATAATATGCCCGCATGACGTTTTCATTGATGGATGAAGTCCATCGCATGCGGTGCACAATACCACCGGTAGTGGGGACCCTACTCGAAGCTGGTAGGCTTCGGGGCCCCAAACTGCTCGGTGGCCGGCCTCTCCCTCGCCGGCGTACAGGTGTTGGCGACGTCGGCGGAGAGAAATACTCGTCACTTGAAGAGCTCGACGCCTCAGCGAGCACCTGTGTCAGCGATGTGCGGTCCGGTGCCTGCGAGGCGGAGTTTAGTGACGAGTCCGGGGGTGTTATTTGCGCATTTCTGCTTCTGGCTCTTGTTTGCATCTCACAATCACTTCATATTGTTTGGCCATAATATTGAATGTGATGTTGATATTTTTGAATTCATTGAATGACATGTGTCAAATCTTCGTTGCATATTTTGTAGACTATGTTTATTGTTCTAAAGTTCTAAAATATTATAAAATCCTTTATGTATTGACTTTTTGCTGATATTATTATGAAATCTGAAGTAATTGTATAAATTTAGGTAATAATATATAAATAAAAATATTAAAATATTTTAAGAATGAAAATGATGTATGAGACGTTCAGAGTTGCCAGTTATATTATTATTATTATACAATCAGATGGAAAAAAGCAAGAAAGCGCTTTAACTAACTCGTATTAATCGAAAAGTTTGCGAGTGTTTGCAGTATCTTACAGTAAAGGATACTCGTTCTTACTATTCTGAGATCGGATACTTAAGAAGTGAAAAGTTTTATAAAATATCGTAATAAGTTTTCCGATAAGATATTCTCTTTAGTTCAGTAGTAAAAGTTAGTGCATGTTTAAACTGGAGTATTATGCAGATAAACGAAGATATATAATTTATTGCTCTTGGATTTTAGAACTACGAGTCCCATCTACAGGGTTCAAACCTATCTCACCTGCAAGTGATGCATCTACTAAATTACTGGCAAATTCTAGGCGTTTAATATGAATGTAGCGTAAATAATAATGCGTACTTTTTCCACTTATAAAACAACCCAACCGTTAACCGTAATCCTATGTAAAGTCATTAGTCCTTCACAAGCCGGTACCGCAGGTCCGCAGTTTGTTCCTCTGTGTTCAACTGTGTTAACATTACATTGTTTCCAGCTCGGTAATGAGGCGCAGAGTTCGAACCTATCCTCTTTTTGCTGTTCCTCCTAGTCGCACTAACGCAGGTGTACGCGCTCCCTTGCGTCGCATTACGAAAAACAATAACATGTATCTCTCTTCTATAGATTTAGAAATGCCTTGATCGGGGGCATTGAAGTGTTGAATGTTGCTTAGTTCAACTATTATAATTATTGTGTACTATAATATGTAGATTAAGAATTACAATATACAAAATCTACATAATTATATACAAAAAATATTTACATTACAAAATATCGTTTAAAAATCCTCCGCGTCATTGCCAACTGGGAAGGTTCCCAGAATGCTGGCTGTGTTGCCACGTTGGATGGCGATACTTATTCATTGGGCCAGAAAACAGCCAGCCTTGTGGTCCTGAGAAGCATCGATTAGGCGTTAAGCAATGTCTCTATAAAGGCGGAGAGCACTCGGACCCCATGACCCCAGTGTCTCAACCTCAAACAGCTCAAATATGTAATCACCAGCTAGGTTAGCATATTTACGCCGTTTAAGGCCTTCAGCCGATGCACCAGCAGCTCCGACACATCCGGATGTGCTTGGAAGGTGTGAAGGTGCTAAAGTGTCAACACATGTAGCGTCTCACACCAAAGGCCTTCCCATCTTCTACGGAAGCAACGACATACTGTCTCTTTTTATCGCTTCGTGCTAAACCATTTGGTTGACGTACGGCCGGAAGACCTGCGGTGGAAAGAGCCCTACGAATTATGTCGTTTAGAATTTTTTTTTTTTTTTTATATTTATGTCGACAAATTGACGCCACCCGCCTGATGGTAAGCTGTGGCGACGTTTGGTGATTGTGGGCAACTCTCACAGTACACAGGAATACTATAGAGAGTGACCCTCAACTTGACGACCCAGTAATGTGCCTCTTCACGCTTCGCTTAAAGAACCCAGGGTTATATGTTGGAGGAAACACGTGCGCGGGCAGGGCGTTCCAAGCCACCATCGTTCGGCAGAGAAACGAACGTTTAAAACGCTCAGTTCTCGCGAAGACGGTTTCCACGGTACGAGAGTGACATCTCTGCCCGGCACGCGTTGTTCGGGATCGGAAGGGAGAGGGTGGGATCAGATTGAAGAGCTCTTCAGAACACTCACCGTAGTAAATACGGTAGAACGCGGCCAAGGAAGCAATTGTTCGGTGCTGGGCTAGCGGCTCAAGGCTTCCCGTTACCTCCGGACAATCTATAATGCGAACGGCGCGTCGCTGCATAGCGTCGAGTGCGTCCAGCAAATACTTCGCGGAGCCGTCCCAGAGGTGAGAGCAGTATTCGACGCAGGGTCTTATCTGCGTTTTGTACAGCAGACACCTCTGGTGCGGTGTAAAGAATCGCATTACCTTGTTCAGTATTACTAGTTTCCGCGAAGCTAGCCCAATACATCTCTCAATGTATTTAGTGTTATTGAGCTCTCGACGTACGTCTATGCCAAGGATGTCTAGATTATCCTTCATTGGTAATGTTGCATTCTGAAGAGTGGGTAGGGGAAGGAAAGGGGATTTTTTCGCTATAAATGCACACGCCTGTGTTTTGCGGGCATTGAACTCTACCAAGTTCTCGGCACCCCATTGAGATACTATCGAGGTTACGGTCGAGATCAGCCACGAGTCGTCGTCTCTCCTCCTCAATCTCAGATCGCCCCGCCGTCGGACGAATCGAGTAACTCCCGTGCAGTGTGCTGTCATCTGCATAGCAATGAATGTTCCCGAGGGATAGCATATCATTGATATGCAGAAGAAAGAGAGTTGGTGATAGTACGGACCCCTGCGGTACCCCGGTATTCACTTGCAAGAAGCGAGAAGCCTGGCCATCGCAGAGGACCCGCACTCGGCGCTCGTTTAAAAAGCTGGCAATCCAGCTGCACAGTTGAAGAGGTATGCCGGAAGCTTGGAAAGGAGCGAAGCATGCCAGACCCTATCGAAAGCTTTGGCGATGTCCAGGCTAATAGCCAAGGACTCGCCGTACTTTTCCATAGCCTCACCCCATACATGCGTGACGAATGCCAGGAGGTCACCCGTTGATCGTTTTGGCCTGAAGCCATATTGCCGATCATTGATTAGCGAGTGATCTTCCAGGTATCGCATGAGCTGCTTATTGATAAGGAGCTCAAGCACCTTGCAAATGAATGAGGTGACAGCTATGGGTCGATAGTTGCCTGGATCGGAGCGATCCCCTTTCTTGGGGATCGGTTGTACGTTCGCCTCTTTCCAGACCTCCGGCACGAGCCCTGTAGAGTATGACAGGCGGTACATACACGTTAGTACTGGAGACAACTCAGCAGCACATTTTCGTAACACCACCGCCGTAATGCCGTCAGGGCCACTGGCTTTCCGCGTGTCGAGCGATCGCAGCACTGCCCGTACATCACATTGCCTGATAACAATATCAGGCATAGTTTGGCCACAGAAGGCGATGACGGCCACGGTCATCGACGCGGGAATTAGCCGCAAAGAGGTCTGCGAGCATGTCCGCCTTCTCTTGGGCTTTGTGAGTCAGTGATCCATCAGGAAAACGCAGTGGTGGCAGCGAGGGTTGGCAAAAATTTGACTGTACGGCTTTGGCCAGTTGCCAGTATCCACGGCTGCCCGTGGGGTGGGATGTGAGCTCCTGACCAAGCCGCACGACGCGCTGGGCATCCGCTCTCTTGAAGGCCCTCTTGCTGAACCTAGTGGCCCTATTGTACGCTGCTTTGAGGCGGTTCACATTCGGGCCGCCCGAGCCGTGACCCTGACGATACGCCGACTGTTTTTTCTGGACAGCCTCGGCACATTCACGCCCGAACCAGGGGCGAGCTTTGCGGATGCTGGCGACATCAGTGAAAGGGATATAATATTCTATCCCTAGACTGATCTCGCCAGCAATGGCAGCAGCGCTATCCGAAGGCGCCTTCCCTACAAAGCAGCGTTGGCTCCACGGGACGGACGCAAAGTAATCGCGGAGACCGTTCCAGTCTGCCGACGAGTAGTGCCATAGTCGTCGAGTCATTTGCTCAGCACGAGCAGGCGGTGGCACTTGGAAACTGGCGTGCACCACACAGTGGTCGGAAGTACCCAGTGGGGCGCGTACCGACACACTGTACTCGGCTGGGCGACTCGTCAGCAGTAGATCCAGCAAGGCGGGCGTGGGGTCTGACCTGTCAGGTATCCGGGTGATCCCCTGTACCATCTGGGTCAGCCCGTGGGAGAGAGCGAATGCATGGGCGGATCGTCCTGCATGATCGGTCCTAAGGGACCCCAGCCACTCAACGTGATGACCGTTAAAGTCCCCCAGGAAAACCAGGTCAGCGTTCGGGAACCGCACCTGCGCATCGTCAGCCATTTCGCTGAGGTATTCGAAAAGCCTTGTTGTCCCAGTGTCCCCTGTGTGGGAGCGGTTGACGCACACGTAGATCTGGCTCATAGAGCCATGATCCACGTGCAGCCAAAGGACGGAGTAGGAGGGGTTCTCTAGACAGCGCAACCGGCGGCAGCAGACATCCGCCCTAACGAACACGCACACTCCGGCTTTGTCGCGGAATTGTTCCTCAATGACATAACCCGGGTAACTGAGGTAAGACGTGTCGTCAGGGCGGCGTATCTGTGTCTCCGTAAGGAACATCACAGAAGGCCGTGCCGTCTCTAGGTGATGGTGGACGGTATCGAGGTTCGCTTGCAGTCCGTGGATTCGCGAACTCCACCTCAAAAGGATTCGACTTTGTGGGGTTTCTAGAGGCCGCTGTGTACCGTTTACTTTGTTTTTGTTTTTTAACTTTGTTGCACTGTCATGATGAGATATAGGGAAGCGTGAAGACAGGGCGTCATTTGGTGCGGCAGTAAGTGACAAAGTGCAGAGGCTAGCTTCGTCTAGAACCGTGTGGCTAGGCCGCCGGACGGAAGGGCTCCCAAACCCCCCTGATGCAAGGCCGCCGCTACCCCACACCGGTTACCACCCAGAGCGGCGACCCCACATCAGGATTATGCGCAACATGTGGGGCAGCCTCCTGGGGTGGTTGGTCCCAGGTGGGTCCCATGACTGTGTTGCGGGCGGCCGCGGCAACGCCGTTGCTAAGGGTCTCCCTGGCTGGCGAATCGACCCACACCACCCACACTAGACTCCGCTTCGCCCCCACTGGACCCCTGCCTGCCGCACCATACATCGCCCTGGTCCCGGCAGTGCAGCTGCTGAATGCCTAACGCAACCCAGCCTGGGCTGGGTTACTTGGGGGGCTTTAGCACAGCTGCACGGTGGTACCCCCCCGGACCAACACTGTTGTACCACCTGGTATCCACGTAGGGGCCGAAGCCACCACAGGGGTACCGTAATATACGAACCTCGTCAGTTAATTAGCAGGTGCGCCACTAGCAGGTGAGGCCGCTGGGGCCCGATAGATGTAAGAAGGGCCCCTTTGCAGAATAGCGTGCCGAGGTATACGACCTGCGCTTCAGCTACAAGAAAGGCCATGGTGTCCCAGATTATCGACGGCTACTGCACAGGTGCAATGATGCGGGGATACACAAGGTGTACCCAGCCGAAGGCAAGTGGCAATGCGAAAGGTTGTGTCGTCCAACATTGTACCGATGTTACATGTGTACTTACAGGTGCCTGCCGTTTTGCAGAAAAGATTCTGACAAAATTTCATTACTCAAACAAATTTTAGCCACCTTTTTTTATACCATTGCAATATTTCGAATGATTTTAATACGCATATTTTTATTTGGTCAAATTTTTACTTGGCAAAATATTACCAAGTATAATGTCATTACGGCATTTGGTCTTTAATCAAATGATTTATTACAGCAAACAATCTTCAGACAATAAACGTTTAGTGAAATGATTTGTTAAGACAAAAAATATTAATTGTAATTTGTTTTTAGTAGGTTACCCGGAACTGAACTATTTAGATTAGGTTAATTTCTTCTTTAAACAAAATGGGTAGGTTAGGTTAGGTTAAAACTGTGACCTCCTACGCACGAGCCGAGCGAGCGAAGCGAGCGGTGCCGCGGTCGCGGCCGGCGAGTGCCAGAAAAAAATATATTTCAGTTGGAATAACAGTTTTTACGCAACATCAGCGTAAAAACTGTTATTCCAACTGAAATATTTGACTAAATAAAAAATGTTAAAAGTACTAGTTGGTAAACAAGTTTTATATAGTTTAAACGTTCATTTTCCAAACATTAGGTGTGCGTTACAATTTTTTGTGAATAGATTTTTTGCTAAGTAACCATTTGGCAAACGAAGTTACGCGAAATTTTTTTTGGGAAATGAACATTTGTCAAATTCCTTTCGGTCAAACAAGGGAGACCCGTACTTACAACCCATATTCTTGAATGTAAAGTCATATATACTTTTATGTTATATGGCTTTATACTTTTATGTTTATTTTATGTTGTATAGTATTACCTAATTTTAATTTATTTATTTTTTATTTATTATTATAGTTACTTAGGCTAAGTCTTCCCGTTAGTTCTACATATTAGTTGTTTATTAACACTAGTTAGTAAGCTGAGTGTGTAACTATTTGTTTTCCCCAATAAATAAATAAATAAATATAAAAACATTTTTGCTTTTATCACATAGCCCAACAAATCTCAGGTGATATACTATTAACTCAAAAGCACAGGCCGAGGCACTACCGTAAAATTATTTATAATTTAATAACGCATAAAGGGTAGAACATCTTTTTTAGATAGCCACGACAAAGAACCGGTACCCTTATTGAATGGAAGGTCCGCATTATTTACACATTATTATAAAGGCGACAATATAACGCGTACCATAATGGGATTACGTTTTATCTTCCTGCTGTTTATTTTCTGTTTAGTTGTGTAAAAAACCTTGATATTTTTATTTCTTAATGATATTATTTACTATATTTTATAGCCGCACGTTTGTGGAATGCACTGCCACTACATGCACAGTCACTGAAGTCAAATCAAATCCCTGGATTTGAAGGACGTCAGTGACCTTCACCAGGGTGAAGGACCATTATTTATCACTAGTTGTTTAAGTTATAACACTGCTGTGAATAGCTCATGGTTGCTTCGAGTGCAATTGGTGCTGTGGTGACCTGTTCATTTGCCTCACATTCACATATGATTACTAATTCGTCATTATAATGTAGGTACACTACCTGTATAACATTAAGTAGTTTTATCTTGTTTCACGATCCCGTCCATGCTAAGGTTGCCTGAAAGAGATCGCTATTAATTATAAAGCCGCCCTTGTACATTTAGTTGTTATAAGTATTTTTGAATGTACTGTGGTGTACAATAAAGAACAACAACATGAAATTAAAATAATTTTCACTACTAACTTTATTAACTAGATTTAAATGTGCTACGTGGAAGTCCCATTTCACTTTATTTTACAAATGTCTCTCACTGTCTTGTAAGATGTCTTTGTTGACAAAAAATGACTTTTTTTAAATTAGTTACTTTTTTGTCGAAAACTACCTCGGTGGCACAATGGTACTATGTACGGACTGCCACGCTCGAGGTCTCGGGTTCGATTCCCGGGTCTGGTGGATAATGTATAATTCTCTTTAGAATTTTACCCAGATAATTATCCCAGAGTCTGGAACTTGTGCCCGGTAAATGGCAATAGGCTCGCCCCCTATTACATGGGACCTAACATAGCTGGCGAGATGTCGATGTGTTTGCACACCTCTGCCTACCCCTTCGGGGAAAAAGGCGTGATGCTATGTATGTATGTATTTGCCGAAAAGAGAAAAATTTTCTGTACTTGCTTTATTAGCTCTACCTTTGGAGATTGATTGATTGATACTCTTGGAAGTCCCATTGGACTTCATCTTACAACATCAAGTCTTCTCTTCAACTTGTAAGATTATACGTTGCGACCCAGTTACATTGTAACAGCCCGATGTAACTTGGTTGAAACGTCAGGTCAAACATAGGGTAAATTACGCGTTTAGGTCCCGAAATCGTAAATAGTATAATGAAATCAGAACGCGAAAGTTTAAAAAAAAAACTTGTGAGATGTCTTTGTTGAGAAAAATGTTGCAGATGGACATCAGAAATATAATATCACTGTCAACTAATAATATCACTGTCAACTGTTTCTTGTATCAGACAGACGCCATTTACTTAGGTATTGAATTTTATTTGGAAATATTTAACATTATTTCCATTTATTTTATCTACAGTGTTAATTTCGTTTTCTGTTTCTCAATTTATTGTTCGGAAATATCGATTAGAATCTCATTTCGTAATAATAGCGATAAAAATATAAATGGACTCAATTCTGAAAATCAAGAGGTATTAAGCTCGTCAAACTCTAGAGAGCTATAAACTTTATATGATTTTATGATTTCCATAAAAGTTTGAATACTGTTTTTCACTCACATGTTTTATTATTAACTAGCAGACGCCCGCGGCTTCGCCCGCTTGACAAATGATTTACACAGAAACCTTGCACGAGAACCACTCTATCTATTGGTGAAAACCGCATCAATATCCGTTGCGTAGTTTTAAAGATCTCAGCATAAATACGGAATGGGCGACTTTGTTTTATATTATGTTATGGCATCACAACACTAGATAGCACTCGCGGTTCGCATGCTTCAATTTCAGATCATCGTACACACAATAATATTTTTTTAAGAAAATGTGACGAACTTTTCATAAAATTTGTCAATGTACAGACACAATTTCTACTGTTTTCTTGTAGTAAATTTAATATTGTTTAATTGGAGTTCTTGCTTCTTTGGATGCGATATCACCAACCCAAAAAAAATATACTCAACATAAAATACTCTCTATTTTGCAGTATAAAAAATATACTCAACAAAACATTACTACTCTCTATTTTGGAGTGTTTCCCGTTTCATACCAATAAAGTTCGGACCATTGGTATGAATTGCGGTGGACGATTTTTGAAGTGGGTGTCAGTCCCAGTCTTTTTTTGGACTTCTATATTTGAACCACTTGTATGAACGTGCAAGTACTGTTTTTGAGTGCCCGATTCGGACCATTACTACTTTTTTGATTATTTTATTTACTTATTTAATACTGTCGGGAAGAAAAGGTTTAATGAAACTATGAGTTGTAAAAATCAAATGTTTATTTATTTTTTTACGATTTTAATGATATTATAATATTTCAAAGTATAAATATAAGTAAATATAAAATAAAATATCGATATTAAACTAACAAATTCACTTACAGCTAATAAAAAATCACAGATTGAGTTGCAATAGTTTTATAAAACATCTTAACTATAAATAAAATTAAAGACTAAGGTTTAATAATGCTCTAATAAAAAAAATAACTAAATGATTTATAGATTCCAGATTAGTCTAACTCAACAGCTAATAAAATCATAGATTGAGTGAAATATTTATACAAACATTTTAACTAATAATCAAATCCACAGACTGAGGGTTGATTACCCTTACCTATAACAAACTAAAAAAAAAACTAAATCATTTGTATTTCACAGATCAGTCTTATTCACTTAAATTAAATGTTAATTAAAAATAATGATCACAGATTAGGCTATTTGTTAATTATTTTACTCTAATTATAACTTAAGAGACTGAAATAATCATTACAAAATCAACAACAGCCATTTGCTTTATTTTAATTATAGGTGCTTACTTATTATTATGTTTCGAAGATAAATTATGTCCGTTATTTTTCCAGGCAATTTATTTATTTAAAACAAAAAACAACCATTTCCAGGCAATTACGATACATATTTGGCTAGCTAATAATTCCTCAATCGTTCTATCTATTCGTCTTTTCATTTATATATTTTATTATATTTTATATATTTATATATTTTATATATAAAGTCCGATAGAAAAACAACTGAAGGGATCTTAGTCAAATTCGAAAACAGTGTAGTTTAATATATTTTTTGATGATTGAATTACATTGTTGTCGAATAACTAAGAACCGTTCAGTTTTTTTGTATCGGACTTTGATTATTTTATATGTATGATATGTACATATTTAGATATATTATAGTTATTTAAAATTTAATAAATCAAAATTATGTAATGGACATAATATCTTAAAGAAACTAATAAAAATTAAAACCAAAATAAAATATTAAAATCAACTTACCAAAAAACACAATTCACGCGCACAACTCTCGTCCTCGAACTAAAAAACTGCATAGAAACGACGATGTCATTGTAATCGTCTACCAATCACAAGCAAGCACGTTAAAAGTCAAGCTGTTCTCCTATTGGCTTATTTTTGAAGAAACGAACTAGCGTTTACCTGAGCATTTTGGATCAATTTTAGGGTACGTGGTTTAAATAATGATTATAATATACATCATGTTATAGCGGAATTAAGGTTTAAATCCGGAGTTTTGTTGTTTTGTATATAAATTAAACACTAAGTTCATAAATATTTTTCTCATCATAGTACTTATCATAGTTCAAGCTCTGCTAAATTTCAAACTAGATGGCGTTAAGGTCGAGTGTTCTAACCATATTTATTTATTTATATCTTATTCAATATAGGTAATATAGTAACCAATCATATATATTATAAACTTAAGACTAACGGGTCTTTTACGCGATTATTGAGATATATACATACCTCTTTATTACCCGACGTTTCGGCCCTGTTCATATATAAACCCTGCTTAATGTGAGAATGGATGGAGTTGAGTTTATTGTATTATTTATATAATTATAAAAACATAACATAGCATCACGCCTTTTTCCCCGAAGGGGTAGGCAGAGGTGTGCAAACACACCCACATCTCGCCAGCTATGTTAGGTCCCATGTAATAGGGGGCGAGCCTATTGCCATTTACCGGGCACAAGTTCCAGACTCTGGGATAATTATCTGGGTAAAATTCTAAAGAGAATTATACATTATCCACCAGACCCGGGAATCGAACCCGAGACCTCGAGCGTGGCAGTCCGTACATAGTACCATTGTGCCACCGAGGTAGTCTTTATTGGTATGAAACGGGAAACACGCCGCAGTATAAAAAATTTATGGTGTGTAAAATATTTTGAACATAAATAAGACAACTGACGTGTTTAATACCTTGGCTCTACTTTTCATCGTATTTTATCTGAAATTCTTAAAAATACACGTAACTACATTATGGATTGTATTCCTAACTTATACTTACATTGCATGCATCTATACTAATATTTTCCTGTGTTTTATATAAGCAATGAGTTTGCTTCTACTTAGAGGATTGCTAGCATGTGTTAGGGAAAGGTCGTGGGGTCGATTGCGGCCGATGACATTCGTTTTTGTGATTTTCTTTTTATATCAGATTGCCAAATTGACGCCGCCCGCCTTATGGAAAGCCGTTGCGATTTACAATTTTTACATAAACTATTTATGTTTATAATTAAAAGTTACATTTATTTACAATAAAAATTACAATATAAATATTTACAAGTAACCTATAATATTACCTATAGCTGAATAGTTTCCTTGTTTGGTTATCGCTAATCCTGAGTTTGAATAAAAACTTATTTTTGGGGTGAATAGTCCGACTGCATAACATCATGCTACACGCAATAGGACGGGAGCAGCAATGAAAAATGTAGCAAAATGTGAACTGCAAGTGATTGCAGGCATCCGCTAGTAGGTATCTAATAATCATACCTCTTCCCCCGAAAGGATACGCACAGGCGTATTATACGACCACTTTCGCTCACTCGCTATTATAGTAACTTTCTTGGTCCTAGGTAACAGAGGGACAAGGCAGATAAACGAGCATTTTATGTGCCCTTTGAACGGTAAATACTTTAATACGTGAGGTTGACTTGGCTGTTGACTTGCCCACGTATAATGTCAAAGATGGATAAGTATTTTAATTATTTAAATGAGCTGGATATATTTTTTTACACACATAAATTTATTTACAATAAGAATTACAATATACATAATAGTAGATGAAAATATATTTGTGTATAAATATATAAGTGTATTTACACTGACTTAAAACTATACTATACACATTAAAATCTACACTATATTATTATACAGAGTTTCAGTCACTATAGACCAAGACATTTCACAGCAGCGCCCCTAGCGGTAACGTCAAGGAACTGTGTCAAATGTATGGAGGAATACGAAAACGTATTCGAGTAAATTAACGTAAGGAACTGGTACTAGACACACAGGCGTCAAAGAACTCTTCCGCCTTATCGCTGACTGGCAATGTTTCCAGAAGGCTGGCAGCATTGCCACGTTGTATGGCAATGCTTAAGTATTCTTTGAGCTAAAAAGTAACCAGCCTTCTATATTCCTTTTTTATTAGAAACTTGCTCCGTACCCAGAGTACGAGTTTTTCATACTATAATAAACAATATGTATATCTTTCACGGTAGTCCGCCGGGACGTATGCTGTAACTACGTAGTTTTTGCACCTTTCCAAAGATTCTCCCCTTCAGGTGTATGACAAGCCACGCATAGGTAACGTCACTCTGTATTTCTTTCTACATTTATTTTATCTATTCAAAATATACTACATATAAGAGGTTTTATGGGAGTATTGTACCTTTTTATATGCTACTATATCATACTTGTGGCTCTGTCCGCCTGGTTTTTTCTTTCATAAGAACCTTTTACATACAATAACAAACAGAACAAAAGTAATTTGTAATATTGGCCTAGCTGTTTACGTGCGTGTTATGCGATCATCCAGGGAAATGTAGGTTTATTTTTTATTGAGCGGAGTGAGCCGAAGGCGAACGGAGCTCCAATACAGCGACTCCAATGCGATTAAATGTAACGCTGTATCTCAGTAACTACTTGGCGTATTCTAGAAATTTTTTAAGTAAATTAAACTAGATTTAAGTGCAAAAAATGTGACGGAGTCAGAAATTTAAAAAAAGGCGCCAAAAATATTTATTTGAGGAACCAAAATTTACATGTTAAACCTATGGGAGAAATTTCGCGCGCTTTTTGTACTGTTACCGAAAAGAAAACACTCCGCTCAATATGCAGCAACGCAGGGTGCCAGCGTAGCAGCACCATAGACCAACGCGGTCGTCGTATACGCTGTCGCCGTAAACGACGGGACAAGGCATTATGCATTTTCCCGATACATAAAAGTCTGCCATGTTTGGTGCGGGGGGGTCATCGACACGCACACATTCTCAGACACTCAAACCCAATCGGGTGCCACTACGAAACGCTATCGATAAATTTGATAAATCGACTAGGAAAATCAGGTTTCAAAAATGTCACTAAGGTGGATGTCGTTTATGAAAACGAGACTTTTTACTAATTATAAACATATAAATAAGTATTATTTAGTAAAATTACAATATTTACAAAGTTCAAGAAGTAAGACCAAAAATATTAACATCGGTGGGTTCCTTACGCCTACCGCAGCACTTTCTGCAACCACCAGTAAAATTCATAACCTTGGTTGTGTCCAGAACTTTTGTAGGATCATTTTGGTACCCGTTGCTATTCAGAGGGACATTTCCCTGGATATCTCTAGCTAAAAAAATTATTAAGATTGGATTTTGGTTTGGGTATTGACTCCTGTTAGCATGGCATCGGATGAGTTTGTCGATAACCAATGATATCGCAGAAAATTCCGAACGCGGGACTCAATTTACCTACAAATTTTTGGAATTTCCTGGGATATTATTGGATAACGACAAACTCTTTCGAGCGCCATGGTAAGGGAGATCGACCACAATCATGTCAGTCGTTCGACCGATCAGCGAATTTTAGGCACCATGTTGATAGAAACATCCAAATAAAATACTGTGATTATTGCAAATAAATAGGTTTAAATAGAAATTAATAATATAATTTGATTAAATATTAGATAGAAATTAAAGGTAAAAACATCTTCTTGTAAACTTGATGTAGCAAATCGCTTTTACACCAAAAAAACTGAACATTTTAGTGTAATGTCATATCAGTCGCGTAACTTGATTTAGTCTGGTGAGTGGTCAAGACGCCAAATTGTTTTGTTTCTAATTTATGCCCCAGTGGTCATGGTGTGGCAGCGGGGAACGCTGATGAAGGCGGCGGTGTGAGCCGCACCTAGTAATAATATATTTTCACGAAAAATCTTTTTTTCTTCTTGTAAATATGACACCTGCTAATACTTGGAAACAAAACCAAGATTTTAATATTACGATAGTTGGCTATCGAAACCGCAAGTCCTTAGATAGAACAATATTTAAACGTTTCATAAAAAAATCTAATTCATAACTTTATTTTAGCTGTTGTAGCCAATAAAATTTTCTTAATTTCGCTTCATATAAAGCCCGGTTTACACGTATTAGCGAAAGCAAAATTTTCACGATCACTAAATTTCTAATAACAAAATGTATTACTATAGTTCTTTGTTAAAGTAATATAATAGTTACAGTTTATCTACGTAGTTGTAAAATTCTGTCATAAACCCCCAGATATTGTCCCTCATTTTACAAAAGTCAACGAGGTGTTTACATTGTGAGATAATATTAATATTATGATTTTACAACTATGCTTCCAGTAATAATATGGATACTGCGGTTTTATATTGTCAGGCATAATTTGTCATGGTTATAAGAAGAGTTTTGATAATAATAATTATGGTAATTAACAATTTGGCAGATAGCTTCTTGAAATTAAAATTTAATATTTATGACAGACAGACATACCTACATCACGCCTATATCTCCGAAGGGGTAGGCTTATCATTCTGTAACTCAAACCAAAATAACAACAGACAGGACAAATGTTACAGACCACTGAATAGAACCTCTGCATTTCGAGCGAATTTATGCCTTTTTCCCATTTTCTGAGGTTCCGAGACTTTAACTACGGACCCCTAAAAATGTTTTATTGATAATGGTACGGAACCCACTGTGTGGGAGTTCGACATGCATTTGACCGATTTATTTTTATATAATGTAAAAATTTACATAATTATGTACAAAAATATTTACACTACAAAATGTCGTTTAAAAAATCCTCCGCGTCATTGCTAACTGGGAAGGCTCCCAGAATGGTGGCTGTGTTGCCACGTTGGATGGCGATACTTATTCTTTGGGCCAAAAAATAACCAGCCTTCTGTTCCTGATGTAATATCATTGGTTGCTCCTGGAGAACGTGATATTTTGAGCTATTTTACAGACTGAAACCGATTCTTCAAATGATTTTGTCTGTAAAATAACTCATCTTAATTGATGAAGAAAGTTCCTAAGAAGCTTTCATCTTGGTGGCAATACGTTGTCGGACGATTTGCATTTTATGAAACATTTCAGTTAAGTCTCTTTGCGTTTTTACTCCCAAAGAATGGTAAAATAACTTCATTACCATTAAACTTCTTAAAGAAAACGTGAATTTCTATATAAGGAAATACTCTAAAATAGTTTAGTAAGTACACGACTAGTTCAAGTGAAGAGTGAAAAGAGTTTAAACTTAAGGGCCCAGATTGCGCACGGACGAAGTCGATTTTGAGCGACAGCAGCGCTATTGTTTCCCGAATCACCCGACGGGCAGGTGAATGACCCAGAGAGACCGCGATTTTGAAAATGTTTTGCGACAAACGTTCCACGTTGAGTTATTGTTATTGAAGTTGAATATTTACAGCATAACAAAAATGTTGAATTATTGGAAATAAACGACTGCCTATTTGTAAAATATTCCAAGAGTAGTTTTCGTTATAAAATGATCCTAATTACTAGATAAATAAATAAGAGTAGTTTGAGACACAATTTTTATGATTTTCTATTTATAATAAACAATCAAGAGCAGGTCCGGACTGACCTTTTTGTATTCTACTTACCTAAAATTCCAACTACGAGTATGTATTTATTTGTAATTTTACTACCAAAGTTTATTCTTATTTCGTAAAATTTTCATTCAATAAAATAATTGCAAATTCAGTAGGAAGTACGGTCGAAATAACATCAAGCCTTTCCTCGCTAGTGTATATCTCTACGCAAGGAAATGTGCCTATTGCGTAAACTCAAATACTTTTTGTTTACGATCACCTCGCAATCTAAAAAATCTTCTAGGGTTGTACAAAAAATTGTCAATAAATGAAACACAAGTATAAAAATGGTTCATGTAATTAAAAGTAAGTAAACAATAACAAAATATGAGTCGCCATCTAAAAAGCGTGCTAGGGTTGTACAAAAATTAGTTATAAACAAACATGAAATTTATAAATTATTCATATACTTAATTAAACGAAAGTAAACAATAACAAAATATGAGTTCAAAATTCTAATGTTTTTTTCATTTTAATGATTACTGATCAAATTCTGATTTCTACTAATTTGATGATAAAATCAATTGCTATTGCAAAACCTATCAGAATGAAAATGTTACCAGCTGCCCGATTCACGTAATAAAATCCGTAACGTAGTGACTTAAAAATGTCACTTCGCACACTTTTTAACCGACTTAAAAAAGAAGAAGATTCTCAATTCGCTGTATTTTTTGAACCGATTTTGATGATTCTTTTTTTTATTTGAAAGCTGGTGCATCCCGTGTGGTCACATTTTAATTTCATTAGGATCGGACTTTGGGTTTACACCGGTTAACTCTTCAAAATCGTATAGGAATTGTATAGAAATTGAGCTATTGGAAGATTTATGACAATCCAAGACTAGATAAGTAAGTGCGTTAAAAACAGAAAACCAAAAGGCGATTTCTAAGTTTCTAAGTTAAAACGACTTTTGGACTGGCGTGTTTACGTGAATCGACCGGCTGGGTAGTTAAGTTACCTCAGTCTCTTTCAAAATCATTAGACGTTCTTCTCTTTCAAAACACGTAAAGCTTTTTCTTTCCTCTCTTTCATAGCCTCTATGACATTGGGCGGGTCACGAATAGGCATGCTTCGTGACTGCCGAGGATCAACTAATTCTGGAAGGAGGCAATCGTAATAAAATCTAACTAATTTCATCTCCATTTTCTCCTTCCAAAATTTGTCGTCCTTTTCTATAATATAAACTTTCATAGGTACAGTAGCACCAAACCAGATGCCAAGCATGCAAACGTTTCTTTTAGTTATATGTAGCTGTCCCTGAATTTGGAAATACCAGTAATGATTTTTATTTATGACATAACCCTTGGAAGCCTTGTCCTTAACCCAAAAGGTATGTTTGGCCATTGCTTCATCAAGAGTCATGCCAGCTAAAGAATGTGGGCACTTAATTTCAATTAAACCGTTTGCATAAATGCCATCTGGTGTAGTACCAAGAAATTCATATTGATCGTCGACGAACAAACCGCAACCTTGTATACTAATATTCTCTTGAATTTCTAACTGTCTAATTGCAGTTTCTTCGTTTTCGATACCGTACCGTACAGCAGGCAAACTGGAGATACTACTACCATAAACGATTTTACAAACAAGAGCAGCACAACTTGTGCTCTGTCGTTTTTTACAAACTTCCCCGAACGATGATGAGGTTAGTAATTTTCTCCTTGTACTCATCCACTCAGCACTACTTCTTTGCAAATGGGTCGACCTTTCAAGCTCTTCTCTTTCAGCACAAGACAACTTTAAATCAACTAAAAAAGATGACTTGGCTTTCTCATATAATTCTGGACTCAGATCAGGTTTTTCGCAGTTTGGTCCACAGTGAGCGTCTTTCGATACAGCGCTGTGGCTTTTTTTTCAATCTTAATTTAGGTTTAGCAATTAAACGGTTTCTACGATTACTATTTTCCACTTTCGCGATCAAAGGATTAGGACTAGATTTAAATATGACTTCATGAGTTTTACTATGAATCGATCCCGTATTAAAAGACACAACAGCAGCTGCGCATCGGCCCGCATAAGAACCACGGGAAGAATAATTTACACGCTTACCCCCAACTAATTTGGCAATTACTACGTTAAAACTTTCAACTATATTACTTGTGCAATTATGAATTAAACTTCTAGAATGATATAACAGTCTTTTACTTAAAATTTCTACCGCGTCCATTAATCCGCATCCAACAATTGCTGGAAGTAACCCAACAGGTTCTATTCGACGAGTGTCAGGTCTACAAAAATACTCCTTGCAATGTTGGTGATTACCAAATACGTGTTGTGGACCATTTAGGATATCTTCACTAAGATTTTTTATTTTTTCTTCGAGTGACTGATTTTGATCCCCCCAATATTTAATCGCGCATTTTACACCCGTTCTTAAACGCAAATACCTTTCTTTTAGGAATTTCCGCAATTCGCAAGGATACTTAGTGTCTTTCGACAATTTCACCAAGCTATTGCAGTAGTTTCGTAAAAGATGATTTTTGCATTCAATTTTCTCTACTATTAAATTATCGTACGGACGCGAATCTAATATTTTTTTATAAGTACTGGAATCGCTACCGTCTGCTACGAATTTATTATAAATTACACCGTCGATTCCATCCCGGTAGATGGTCCTGAATAATTCTTGAAACAATGGTGTTCCGGGGGCTGACTGTTGTTCTTTGCGGCTCGTGCACAGACTACGCAGTATTTATTTTTAACTCCAAAAAACAATACTTTATTAGTTTTA
This sequence comes from Nudaria mundana, assembly GCA_963556515.1. Lineage (NCBI taxonomy): Eukaryota > Metazoa > Arthropoda > Insecta > Lepidoptera > Erebidae > Nudaria > Nudaria mundana. The sequence continues at coordinate 6,135,228 of OY748295.1, read as the reverse complement.
ATGCCAATTATCGCAGCTGCGCCGGATAAGGCGGAAAAATTCTTACCATAAGATCTCTTGCTCCAACAACCGTCAACAGCAACAGATATTAATGGTGTACCATTTTTATCAACACTACCTATAGACACTGCGCACTCCGCTTCTTCCTTGACAGCTTCTGCCATGGAATGTGCTGCTGTCTTTTCCCACCAATCGCAAACCGTATTATTAATTTCATTGTATAATGAAGGTGACATGATTGGTAGGGCTACTGCGGCACTTAATGTTTTTAACTGAGAGTAGCTCCCACCAGATGATATGATACCAGACACAATTTGATGATTCACTTCCATGCTATCTTCTTTCTTTTCAACCAAACACACAGTAAATTTCATATTACACATACTACATTTTATGATGAGTTTTGAGTCCAGACCAACTTTTACTTCACCTATTATACTGAGGTAAGTTAACTTACAATCCATTGGACCGTGGTCCCCTATGGCCTGAAGAGCTTTAAAAAAAAAAAAAATATCCACTACTCTACGCCCAACTTCCACTTCATCCACCTTTCCCTCTTGACGGTTGTCAATAACTAGTTCCTATAAAGAAAGATAATGGCTTGATTTTTTTTATAAAAAATAATTCAAAAGGTATGGGCCAAATTTCTTCAAACATAGCTAAGAACTCCCTTAGAATACATCTTTGAAACACATAACACTAGATCAAAATCTTGAACGTTTTTATCAGTCTTCGTCAATTATGAAAATGAATAAATAAACATAATAAAAAACTGGTTGCTTGTAAAGTCGGTTTAGGACGATAATTTTACCGGATAACGTCATAATATTATTCTCCATCGCTTGTACTGCGCTCTCGCTTGACCCTAGCGTGACATAATGTGATACTTTTTTGTGCGTGTTGTGTTCATCGATTTATAAGACGTTATCACGTCATAAATTTAATAAATCCGACTATATGCATAAAAACTCAAAAGGTAAAAAGAAAACAAGTATACGGTCTTGAATTATGTTACATAAAAATAAATAAGAACACTATTGTAATAAATCGAATTCAACAGTCGAGACCCATTGAAATCCTCACAGGCTCGAAGATATTCCTGACTAGCTAAATATTTCTTTACAAATAGACCCCGACTGCTAAATACGCTATATTACAATGGCGTTGTTATTTATTTTTATTAAATATTTTTATTACATGTTTTCATTTTTTAATCTGTCGGGTTTTAAAATTTTTATTGTTAATTTATTTATATTCATAACTGACGAAGACAAATTATAAAAGTGCAAAAGAATTCATACAATATTATGTTCGCCCATCACTAACTAGTTTGTTTATTTATGTAACAAGTCTACAAGAATTACGTATAACAACTTACCTCTATACAGCGCGTAGCAGTGTTGCTCGGAGTCTCGGCCTGAAGGTTTTCTTCATTTTCAGTACTGGAAATATTATTCATCAATATCCACTTTTTATTTATTTTGTAATTTTTGTACAACCCTACGCCAGGCGTTGGCGCGCCTCTTTGGCGGTAAGTATGTCGACAAAGCAGTGTGCGGCCGTGCAATTTCTGATTGTGTACCTATCTAATTACATGTCAAATCAATATTTACATGCTATTGTAGGTTTATGTCTGAATCAGGCGATCTAAATCATTGTACCTATTAGCTTTGTAATGTACCTACCCTGTTCAAAATGCAAATAGATTATATTATTATTACTACTAAGACATGATAAGCATACACACAAATAAAAGTAATAAAACTAGGATTTTTACTTGACACTAACACAAATCTCGTAAATTTTTTCTAGGTATTTACGACAAGACGTAGTCAAGTAGGCAGATAAATAAATAAGTAGGGAGGAACTTACATTTTATTCCGAGATCTTTTGGCTTTCACGTTTTTATAATGCGTAATAAATTTTCTTTTCGCTGGCATGACACTCCGCAAATTATCCTGCGAAAAGAGACCCTCGATTACCAATACGTTTATGATACCTATTGCCTTTATCATGTTGAAAAATCTATGTATGTCGTGCAGAGAACTAGAAGATGATTGAAAGTCATACCCAGTCATACCCCGACAGTTCATATCTCGAGAAAATAAAGTAGGCAGGGCTTTGATTGTTTCAAGCCTGAGTTGATACCTACTTTACAAGGTTCATAAAATGACCTACTCAACAAAGTAAATAATTTTGTATTTCTTACGATTTATATCTAGTTCCATCATGGTTTTCTTTCAGACTTTCATTATATCGGTACTTTCTACTTACTGAAAGTAAATTAGTTATAAAAATATTGTACTTACAGTTTTTCACAATAAACACAAATTCACAACACGTAATTTTGCTGGAGCATCCGACACGCGTGGAGTCGCGTTGAAATTCTATGGCGCACTGGCGATTAGTGGCGAGAATCGTACTATCGGGATGCGAATGATTTTTCATACATTTTTCTATGGAGAATTTACGTAAAACATATCTAGACTTTAGGGCTTTAAAAGGGGAAGTCTTTGTTTGTAAAGGTACAAAAAAAAGTACATGGTTATATTTATTGGTTTTTTCAGTGTTCAAAAAGTGTTTCTTTTTATTAATTTGTGTTGATTTATTGGGTTAAATCTGAAAAATACGAAGGCACGTTTTCGCATTTTTTCTCAATTTTGTGCGTTTGTTGACGTTTATTATATAACAACTACAGGGTTTTAAGAGTTAAAATTAGCATTAACATAATTTTTGGTCTTTCATTTTAATATATACAATTTATCGTTGTTATTAATCATATGTAAATAGGTTAAATATGATAAATCGTAACACTCTTTTCGGTGATTTTCACGATCTGGGCCCGCAATTAGTGAAAGTAAAGAATGTAGAAATTATTCAGAATAAAACACGTCAAAAATTGACACTTCAATTCTAGTTCAAATTATGGAAATGGGACCATATAAATATCGGGATGGGACCAAATTTAAATGGGACCACTTGAAAAGTTGTTGCTGTCAATTTAAAAAAAATAAAATCGTTTCACCCAGTCCAAAGATATGAGGTAACAAACATAAAAAACCTCCTCCTTTTTTGGAAATCGGTTCAAAATAGTGGTGGAAGAAACACATTAGAAGAAAGTAGAAACTATCTTTAAACAACTAATTGTTAACAAAAGACAATTGTAGTACCTAATTAATGAATTAGGTTCTACAATTTACTATTTACTACAAATAGTACGAAACGCCCAGGACTTTAATTGGATGTGCCATAGCGGCTGGCACGTAAGATTTTGTTGCCATTGTTTTTAAATTTTTTCAAAATTACAATATAGCTGCTAATGTTTATTAATTTCATACGGCCATTTTGGACATAACTCATTATAAATGTGCCCGGTGACTGCTAATACGTGGGACAACAAATACTGGAAAAATTTAGGTGTGTAATGCACCTCTGCCTACCCCTCCGGGGATATAGGCGTGATATGTGTGTTTGTGTGTGTAATTAGGTACTAATGTCATGCCCTATATATTTTGTAAGTAAGCAAGTGTCATTGTTGTCCGTCATTCATTTCGATCATTCACTGAATGGAAGCGAAGGGAAGGTGGTAAAACGCTCTTGTGTTGGCATGGATGTGCCATAATATTTATAAGTTCTGAATGTTACTGTTGTGATTGTTAATACCTATGTTTTTTTGTAATATTTTTTTTTACAGAATTGGGAATAGTATTTAAGTACATAAGCAACTAAAGCCAGTAACTCGTCCATATTATTATTATACCCTTAGATCAAAAATACCTAGATTACCAATCAGTGCTTTAAAAACGGCACCACTTCACCTCGGTCCACTATCGAAAATTGCACACCTGGGCGCTTCAGCCGCTTCCGTACTAAGTTCCTATTCCGCTTGCTGACTCTCGAGGGATGCGACAATGGCGCTGTACATTGATGCTTTTGTATTAATTATTACGAATTATTTCTATATCAACCATCAATGTACAATCTTGTTTATTTTATAGATGGTATTTGTAATAATTACCTATATAGTATTCGAGTGCCAATATTCCGCGTTGTATTTGTACTGAATCCAATATCTAAAGTATTTTTGATCTAAGATGACTTACCTACTCGCCAAGGCAAAATTTTTATTTATTCTATTTTGGGTGATTCTAGAGCAGGAACATAATTAACTTAATCTAAACATGATTTATATCAGCACCGCGGAATTTGGGAGCCCACGTCGAGGCTAATCACGAGAGTTAGAAAACATTAATATTCATTAAAAATTTCAACTTGTCACTTCGTATTAAAACATTGAAAGAATGATAAAGTTAAAAATAACTATGTCAGGTATAAACTAAATCATTAGTTACTAAACACAAAGTCTTTCATGTATTTTTGGATGAACGTATGACATACAGAATGTGACATGACCTTGACCATCGCAGATGTATTGGGTGCTCCAAAACTTTTTCAACTTTTACTTTTTATACACCATCTTTCTAAAAAAATTGTAAATCCATTAACATAAAATCACGCGTATATTCCTGAAGGAGTAAACAGAAGCGTGAATTGCCAGATGCACTGCGTGCATATGAGGATATCTTGGACTATGGAGAAGTTGATTATGGTCTTTTAGCATCCATATAAAAACTATTGTATAAAACTGTCATAGTCATCGTCCCAAATTAAACTACACACACACACACACACATATTACGCCTATATCCCCGAAGGGGTAGGCAAAGGTACATAACACACCCACAATTTGCCAGTATTTTAGTCCCACGTAATAGGGGGCAAGCCTATTGCCGTCACCGGGCACATTTATAATGGGTTATATCCAAAATGGCCAAACGAATTTAATAAAAAGTACCTACATAGCAGCTTTATTGGAATTTTGAAAAAAAAATTGAAATCCGTTGCATTGTGATGAAATGTTGATTAAAGGCAACAAAATCTTACGTGCCAGCCGCTATTGCATAGCCAATTAAAGTCCTGGGCGTCTCGGACTATTAAACTGTAGCAGCGATAAGTATAGATACTACTTAAAAGTCCATACATATAAAATATGGTCTGGTTTAACCACTCGAATCCGACTTAATCTTCAATTTAATTTTATCTTGTCCCGTCTCATCCTCTTTGACCTCCTCGTGCAATCGGAACCGTGCGTCAGCTTTTCTAGACTATTTCTTCCAATACTCTCTCTACAGTTATATTTTATTTCAAAGACACTAGGTCTTTGAAATAAAATATTAGATCTTACTCTTTGCGTCTTTGTTTCTTATACACTGTCTTTATAATAGTTTTGATATTGATTTTTTTAACTACGGATGTTTTTGTAATTAGAACTATCTTAGTTTGTCCATTTTTCATTATATTTGGAAATAAATGGCTTATGAGGATATTATATTATTTTCTGATCAAATAAAGACGTTTAGACCGATTCTTTTTGCCATTTTAAACGGGTAATTAATATTAGGTATCATAATTATCCATGTCATTAAAATCCATTTATGGTGTTAAGTCTCTAGATTATAACAAGGAACCAATCCAAGGTCTGGTGATTATTAATAAAGTATAAATTAAACAAATGACCTTACACGAAGACATTTTCGCGAGACATGTTTAGAGACCACTTTCAACGAAAAATTAAAAGTAAAAAAATCTTTTAAAAAAAAAAATAATTATTTAAATACGCTACAAAACCAAAATAAACTTTAACTATAAAACTTTTACTATCAACTTATAACGTCATTACAAAATTTACATGTTATAAAAGCTCTCGAAATATTGTTTAGTGCTTTTTAAACTATTTCATTACCTTAATGATCAAAAAAATTCTAATTTTGAAAAAGAGTCACAAAAATAATGAAAAAGTAATACCATAAGGTATGTCTGTATCTTACTACCGGCATTCACTTGGGAAATCTGGCATACCTACATTTACGAGGTATTCATTTTCGAGAAAATTTTGAAATCTGTTTTTATCAATGAAAATATTGTTTTTATAAATTCCACATGTAAATTCATTTGTTTGATAGTCTAATTCTTAGTCTGTTTGATTGAGAGTTTGATTGAGACGTCATTTTATTTTTCAAAACAGATGCTATTTGATAAATGGCTTAAATAGGCATTAATTTATTTAAAGTGTGTATCAGATAAAAATAATGTTTATTAGGAATTAACTATCAAATTTCACATATTATGTAGGTTGTATCTGTTAGCACATTAATGCAACACGTGGCATGGCAACGCCCGCCGGCGCGGCGGTCCATACGGTCCAACATTGGACCGCCGGGCGCCACTGGAAAATTCTTTTAGTGCTTGCCAGAGGCGCTTGGCAATGGACGTAGGTGCGGCCGCGGTCACGGATTAAAAAAAAGAAAAACTAAACTAACTAAAATTCCTTGAAATATTTATTATCTATAACATCATCTAAAGGAGGTCCTAATTTTTGCGAAGTCAACGTAATCCATGGTACTAAAAAAGGATTTATAACGAGTAAAATAGTAACGTGAAAGAAACTGTGGGTGTCTCTTAGTACAATAAATTATTTCATACTCTGTTCTTCATTTAGATTCATACTCTCATGCATATGTAATATATATTATATATCACTTGATTAGTACTGCGCATGTTCTGTCTCAGTTAATAGCAACAACTCTTTTTGTAAGCTAGGTTTTATTAATGAAGTATTGTCATGTACAATTCATTCTTCCTGTAATTAACTTGAAATCATTCCTGTGAGTGCCTCTGATTGTTAGCGTGTGGCTTTTATTGCAACTCTTACTTTCAATTGGAGCTTCTATTGAAAAGTTAAGATGTTTTTAATACTCCTTTGTTTCATGTTATTGTTTTATACACCGTAAGATTTCTGTGATGCTTATTACATGACATAATTACGTAAAGTTATTATACGGGTTAAAGGGCATTTCCCTAAGAGGTAAGTAGGTTGAGATATCTATTTTTAGAACCCAGATTTTAGCAATTAAGTTGTTGGTCCTACGTTTTCATATAATTAATTATCATAATTAATCTCATCTGTTGTTGGGTAAGTAACAGTTGTACGTGAGATTGGTTGTATCCTTTTAGATATTGGGAGTGGTGGGTATATACACCATGATTTTTATTACATTCCTGTATTTGAAAGCAATGATTTTGCTTCTACTATTAATATTACACAGAAATTATAAATTGCAAAAACGAATGTGTATAATAGGTGGTTCAAATCCTGCCTATGATATTGGTTTTACGATTTATAAATTATAAATGATCCATTATTACTATATATTGTTTATTATTCATTGTCATCATTTATTTACATGTCGTGTGAATAGACAAATAATTTTGATGATTTTGTTTCAAGTGGATATCTTTTATGACCGAGATGTAAAATAATACGTAGGTTTTACCTGCTCTGAGACGCTTTTGTAAAATCTTCATGAGAATGCCTCTTTAACTGCTGAATTGCCCAATATGTGTAATGAATAGTAGGTATTTATGAGAGAGAAAATGTAAATGCCACACCGCTGAGAGATCGTCAATTGTCGATTTTAAATTCAAAGTAGCCGAAACTTAATCAATCATTGAATACTACTACCACAGACAGCCAATTAGAGGTGAACCTTTGTTTTATTTGTGCTAACACTACAGCCTACAAACAGAGCTTCCCAAAATCATCAAATGGAAATGTTTGTCTACAAATTTAACACTATTTGCAACACAAATAGGTGGTTTATTAACAGAAGAAACAATGTAATTCGGTTAGCGAAAGCTGTTGATTAAATATTCTAATCGGCTTGTTTCTTGTTTCGTACCAAACTTTAATTAATTAAATTGAACAGAAACTGAGTAATAATACTCAAATGTACTTTTACTATTATTAGAAGAAACTACACTATAGTAACTCTTTCTCACTGTTTTGATTAAGTTTATTTTTGCAATAGTTACGTCGCAATCAGATATATTTACATGGAGTTTTCACAGAAACAAATTACCAAAAAAGGAGTTTATTCCACTCAAAAATAATATAGGTAAATTTCTACCAACCTATTAGAGTAAGCAGGTGCTCTTAACCCCTCAACAGACAAACTTTCCTTCTTTATATATTTCTAAAAGCTGCATGCTTTGAACATAAGCAACATCTAGTCAGGCTGGTCTTAGGATGGGTGACCATTTCTTAAGACACTGAGACCCCTCCGTGCCTCGGAGAGCACGTTAAGCCGTCGGTCCCGGTTGTCATACGAACATCTATGGCAGTCGTTAGGGGTAGTTGGAGCCCTTAAAAATCCAACCGGTCTAACTACAGAACTTCGCTATCGCCCATGGGTTGTGAAGGTCAGATGGCAGTCGCTTCACGGAAAATATCGAAGATCAGCCGAATCACAGTTAGACTGGAAAGCCGACCCCAACTAAGTTGGGAAAAGGCTCGGTGAAGAATGATGATTATGATTTGAACATAGCTAGTACCTTGCGATAGATGTCTAATCAAATTGACAATTCCATAACGACCTGGATCTAATTCCTGCTAACTAGCCCCAAAGTTTTGCTTAAGTTCAACCTTTGTAATTAAACTTTCAAGAGAGGTCTCGCTTAATCAACAATAAGCGCTCTGCATTATGTATAACAATTGTTTATAGAGTTTAGTTTATACGTAGGTCATGTAGGTATGTTCATTGTAAATCAAAGTTTAAATCAAGAAAGACATTCACACTTCACACACACACTCACACACATACATAAAATCACGTCTTTATCCCTAAGGGGTAGACAGAAGCGTTTGTTACGATCACATGTCGCTGTTGGTCCCACGTAATAGGGGCCAAGTATATTGCTTTTGCCTTTTCAAGGCATTTTGAGTATTCTTGCAAGAGCTTCGTCTGGCCGTCAGTAGATGCTCCGCGTGTAAGTGACGAGGACTTGTGCCCTGGAGATTTTGATAGGGCCCCTTAGCACCCAATCAGTTGAGTTCAATACTAGTAAGTATTTTTAAGGTTCCGTTCAAATCTTGGAACCCTTATAGTTTCGTCTTGTCCGTCTGTCCGTCCGTCCTCGGCTTTCCTCACAAACGGTTAGTGCTAGAAAACTTTGCATGGGTATATGTATTTATCACGCCGACAAAGTGCTAAAATAAATAGTTAATTCTTAATAGCTGGCTCAAAAAATCTGAAATAAAAACCATGATATAGTCCATGTAAAGAAGTTTAAAGTAAAACTATAACGGATTATAAAGCTTTATTAGTTCAAAAGTTATAGAGGCTATAATGACACACACTTAGACGGTTTTTTTTGTAGTTATGTCAGAAGAGTGCTTTTTGACAAGCATAAATTAAACATAAGCTAGCTAAGATAAACAACGGTCAAGTGCGTGTCCGTTATAGTTTTCCTTCAAAGTTTATCATATGGACTACAATCATGACTTTTTTCAGATTCTTCAACCTACCCGTTTCGATTTTAGAGGGGCGGGACGCCCTGTTTTCACAAAAAATGCCCTTTAAAGTAGAATATCTCAAAAGTGGATACGTAAATCAAAAAATTGTTTTAGCAATTTCTCAATGTTTTTTAAAGACCTATCTAATGATACCCCACACTCCGGGGTTGACACAAGAAAAAAACATATAATGGTTACTTGTAGGGGAGGTACCCCAAAAATATATATTTTTCATAATTTCCTTTCAGCACTTTGTCAACGTAGTAAATACACATATCCTTGCAAAGTTTCAAGTTTTTAGTACTCACCGTTTAGGAGGAAAGCCGAAGACATAAACGACTATTATTGAGCGGAGCGAAGCGAAGCGCTATCTTAGACGACAAGTGTAAATCGTTTGTGTGCCAACTCCTCCGAAACGGCTCGACCTGATATATGCACTCCCGGGTATGATGTCAAATTTGGTCAAAATCGGTCGAGCCGTTTCGGAGGAGTTGGCACACAAACGATTTACATTTGTCGTCTAAGATACGCTCCGTTCAAAAATGGTACAGTTTAATTAAATCACTAAAAGGTCAGTCTTACTCTCTATAACACTGAGGGGTGGTCTATGTTATTGGAACATTAAAACCCCAATTTCGTTAACAATAGTTATGATATGATTTATTTTCAAAGTTTAATAAACTTAGTTCACCAAGTTCGAAATGCGTGTATAAATATAACTTGGGCCTCGGACCCCGATATCCCTTGTTTTGTTAACATAATAACAAACTTTTGAACTATATTATACGAGGGACCTCTATAAAAAGCCTTTTGAACCGTTGATTTGGTATTGTGTCATATCGATAAGGCAAATGTTTACTATATATCTAGGTAATGTTATTAATACAGACACAAATGTCACGCCTATATCCCCGAAGGGGTAGGCAGAGGTGCATTACACCCCCACATTTTGCCAGTATTTTTAGTCCCTCGTAATAGGGGACAAGCCTATTAATTGCTGTCACCGGGCATATTTATAATGAAGCAATGGTAAGTAAGATGTTAAAAACTTTTTTTTTTAAATTGTAATAGCATTATTTTTTCGCAGAGTTAAAAAACAAACAGATTTTCATACATCCCCCTTACTTAATCTGTTTGTGAACAGACAGACACACTAGTTGTTTGTTGGTTTGGATGTGTCACTTGGCGTTTCTATAAAACTTATTAAAAAAGATAATGTCTTGTATCGGTGAATACCTATTTTGAATTTCGTTAGTATGATTTGCGGTTTCTACCCGCGTTAGTTATTGTGATAAATCCTACATCGCGCTAATAACATTTGCACACTCTTACTTATAAGCAAAAATGTTCTAGTATTATAATAGTAAGTAGATAATATAATATTGATAGCGAAATTTTTAAAACTGTGTTAATATTGTATTTGGTTAGGTTCCCTTTATTGTTTAGTAGCATTTTTGTTGCTACGCTTTTTTTGGATTAGGTTAAAATACACAAGCGTACATGTATTTTATGTGTGTCATTATGAGACGAATTTTTGAGGATTGAGTGTGTTGAGATTTTTGAAAAAAAAAATCAATTTTTTACGTAGATCGACTAGGTAAATCATCGATTCCAAGTTGATCATAAAAAATTGGCTCCTGTCTTAAAAGTAACCCTGTACCCATAAACATATTTAGAGTTATCGTATCTTGACTTATTTATGGGTAAAATGACAAAACATTAGAATCTACGTAGGTCACACTATAAGTTTTGCGTAACTTAAAAAAACAACGTGTAAAAACCAAAATATTATGTTTATTGCTTTTCAAAATACTCTCCTTTACATTTTAAACATTTTTTCATGCGATTGAACCATTTTTTTAAAACAGGAGGACTACCAGATCTCAAGGCATGTTTTCTACGTGCTGATTGAACGCTATCACTGCCTTCTCGGAGTTGGTAAAAGTGAAACCTCTCATCAAATCTTTGATTATGGGGAAAATACAGAAATCACAGGGTGCTAGGTGACGAGTTGAACTTTTTCGGAAGCTAAATATGACTTTGTTGGCCGTGTGTGAAGAAGCATTGTCATGATGTAGGAGAACGCGGCTTTTGGGTCGTCTTTCGCAAACTTTTTCTAAACACCCTGGGTAAACAAATGGTAGAATACCACTCGGCATTAACACTCTTTTGATCTTCAAGTGAGATTGTACAGATGGGAAAAAAAACGCGATCATTTTTTTACCAACGTTTCTCGCCTGCCTCACTTTTGTTGGCTTGTTCTCATTTTCAAACACCCATTCACAAGATTGCTGTTTTTTTTCGGGTTCAAAACAATAAATCCACGTTTCGTCTCCAGTGACAATGTCATAAACAGCATTAGAATGTCCGTGGTCGTACTTCAGTAGCATCTGTGAGCACCATTCCACGCGAGCCCGCTTCTGCTCCGCTGTCAGTTCATGAGGGATCCAACGACAACAAAGTTTCCGAACTTTCAATTCTTCGTGTAAATTTTTCTAGATTTGTCTCATACCAATCCCCAATAGCCATTGAATTGTCTCATAGGTAATCCGCGGGTTTTCTTCAATTAACCGCTTAACAGTAGCCACATTATTTTCGTTGAAGGCAGTTGAAGGCCGGCCTTCACGAAATTCGTCATGTAAAGAAACTCGACCTCTCTCAAATTCAGCAAACCATCGCCTCACTGTGCTCAAACAAGGTGCTTCTGTCCCAAAAGCATTTTGAAGATGAGCGGCATAGTCTTGCGGAGAGATAGAACTTTTAAAATCATAAAAAATCATCGCTCTAAAATCTTTTCGACTTAATTCCATTTTCGTTGCGTACGTGGAACTTTGATGTTTGATAAAAAACAAATGACAAATGATTTCCGGCCAATTGTTTTTTTTTATTAATAAGTACGTTGCAACGTTTAAAAAAATATAACATTCGAAATTCAAATAGTTCCGAACTGTGCAAAACTTTTAGTGTGCCCCATGTATACTAAGTTTCATGTCTAGGTAACATAATAGGCAATATAGTTAAATAACAACGTGTTAGTCGTCTTTACATTACACCTATAAATTTCTCCTGCGACATTGTCATTTTGTTAAAAGCTTGCCATAAATTGTGTACACATGTTGGAAAAACAGGCACACTCCCTAAAAAGGGCTTGCGACATGGCAATCTCTTAAACGCTTAGACGTTATATAAATGCACCTTTTGTTTTTATGATTATTACGAGTGCTAAGGGACCCTATAATCCGGAGCCCAAGTCTTCCTCAGCTGCACGCAATGCACTTAATAGCAGATGGAGAAAGTGTAGTTAGTGTAGTTTTTTCTGGAAAATTAACGAAATTTGCCTGGAAACAGCAATAGGTTAGTCGCGTTTTACCGATACTACTCTAGCTGGGTAATATAATTATGTGCCTAAAATAAAATAGCGCAGCGTTTTTCCGAGTTAAGATACACTATTATACGTATGTAGAGCCACGTCAACTCGTATAAAACGCGTGCAATTTGACAGGATTCAAACGGGCTATCAATAAGGAACTCCAAATACTGAAATAATAATTTTTTTTTTTTTTGTTTCTTTTTTTAATTGGAAATCATTGAAAAATTATCTAATAACTTTCCGCTTGCCTATAATAAACAGTTCTATCTACCTCTTTTGAGGATGTCAATTATTTAGTTCTTAATAATAAAAATCATCACTTATATATTTTTATATATTTTATTTTCTATTTATTTATGTACACACAGTATGTACAATATTGTGAATGAAAACATTATATACATGTTACAAATACACCATTTATCTCTAAAGAGATCTCTTCCAATGTGCCTGAGAGAGGAGACGTGAGATTAATCAGGTGCTGGTGTGTGTGCATGTTAATAAACTTACATAAACTATAACTACATAAATACACAAATACATACATATTAACTTATTATAAACATAGATACATAAACTTACAAATTGTTAAGGAAGGGAAGTGATATAATGTTCCTTCACTCTCTTCTTGAAAACATTACAGTTTTGTTTTCTTATATCGGCCGGCAGAGCGTTCCACAGCCTAACAACATGAACATAAAAAGGGTTGGAGAAAAAAAGTCAGATTTTGTATTTGTAGTTGTATTTACGAGTATTATATCTCTGAACAATTTACATTGTATTGAAATGTTCACTTAACCTAGATAACTTGTAAAAATATAAAGAGAATCAATAAATATAAAATTTCAAATCAATAAATCAAATCAAATAAAAAAAAAACAATAAATATAAAATTTCCCTCAGACAAGGCATCAAAGTGTTAATGGCTGGTTCAATTCATATCCACTCAAGTCACAATCGTAATCCGAGTGAGGTTAGTGTTAAGGTCGCAGCTCACAGTCACGACTGTCTGCACAACAACAGTTGCACAGCAGAGTGTCACTACCTGGAGAAGGTGACTGATGTGACCTACCTTGGTCTGGTAATATATAATAGGTTCAGTTGGGCTAGACATATTGATAGGGTAGGTAGTAAATTGCGTGCGATTTTGGCTAAATTTTATATTATTAAAAATAGAATACCTTTTGATGTGTTATTGACTATGTACAAAGCTTTGGTGGAAAGCATTGTATCGTATGGTTTGAGCAGCTATGGAAGGACAAACAAGACGTACTTGGACCAAATCTTTAACTTACAGTATAGGTTGCTGAAATTGATTGTACCACACAAAATAAAACTAAAATATAAAGATGATCCTCTGGGACTGTTTAAGTTTTGCGATGTCATGCCAATACATAAAAAAGTGGAATTTAGTATTTTAGTGGAGCAGTACTTCAGAAAGGAAATTCAAATACCTAAAACAAATAATACGACCATAGTTACAAGAAGTATTGCTAATAAGCGTCTAACGATGCCCAGATTTCGGAACTTCTACGGTAAAAGAACCTCGGAGTACATACTGCCCAAATTGATAAATAAGCTACCACCCGAAGTAAAAAGTAATATAACTGCACGTAATCTTAAGGCTGTCATTAAAAAATATTATAGCTAGCGACTTAGATTGGAACAACCTGTATAGTCGGGGCGCGGGCGTGGCTTACGGCTGGTGTTTTTTGCCTTTTGGCCGGGCTGGGTGCATCGCGCGCGTTTGCTTGGTTTTATCGTTATTAGATTTTTACTAGTACCTACATAATATATAGGTACTTTTAACTAATGATGGGTACTTTTAAACTGTTTAGTTGTAAATTCAACACTCACTGTTACACAATGTTAATTTGTATGTAGTAAGTATTTAAGTATGAACTACCTACCTTCGTGAAGAAGTTAACGAGAAGAGAACGGTTTATCCTACACAAACCTATGTATGTTTACAGGATAAATTTATTGGCTGTAAAATGTATAAATGTAATAATAAATAAATAAAAAAAATAAAAAAAAATAAAAAAAAATTTCAAATTCATTTTAAATTAAAAATTCAAATCTGGTAAGTAATTTAAAACACGTACAGTTCGCGAGGGATAAGCGGAGCTTTGCATTTGTGTGAGTGCAGTGTACGTGAACGTATATGTGACCTCTTTTACTACACTTTCACGCTACAAAAAGAGTTTTTACTCTACTTTTCGTGGTCACTCACACCATCCTCATCCCTCGTGAACTGTACTTACCTACATCCAAAATTGTTTTTAAACTTATTTGTTCCAAACCTATCTACTCTATATGTCATTGAATTATCGCCATAGTTACGTATGCGGCAGTCTAACATCTAAAATTCCCACGGTAAACATGAATCACAAGCCGTCTGACAAACTCGCTTCAGACTCATACCAAATTGTATGCAAATAACTTTTCTTTTTTCACACGACACCGCCGCAGATTTTCAACCTATGAGACGGTATCACTCGGGGCTCTTAAAAATTCAACAATGCATATCACGCTGTCCTATTCTGTTTAATTTCGTACAAAAATTGTATAATGTATTTTTATGAGTAATATAATAGAGTCGGGATTAGAAACGAGTTCGTAACAAAATTGTAAGTTGTAACAAACGGTGCGTATTATGCAATCAATGATTTACGCAAATAAAAGTTAAAAGAGTTTGAATGAAAACTAACCCATAAAACCATGTTCTGAGTTAAAAATTACACTCACATAAATGTAATAGGACTTATTATCCAAGTTTTTAAGTAGTAATTTTATCTGATCAGAAAACAATTCCAAGGCACAAGCCAAACGCACTAAAAGAACTATCCATCTTGTGCATGTTCACGGGTAACTAGGGCATTCTTGAATACCTACTATCGAAATATTATTGGAGCGTAAGCGTAACACCCAAAGCTAATGATTTATTTCAAAGATAAAAAATGCAGTGTTTTATATTCATTTAGAAAATATATTTATGTCATTCAACAATATGTTTCAACTCTCATCATTTAAGGTACGAAAATATGTAATTTACTTAGCTAAAAATTGGTACAATTTTCCAACGGTAGCTTGGTCTCTAGACAGTTGAAATTTTATTTGTAGTGAATGCACTTCTCTTAATATTAACTCTAGTTTACGTGGCAATACACATAATCACGTATTTATCCCAGAACGGAAAGACAGAGGCGCTTAATACGCCCACATTTTGTCTGTCTCCTTTACTAGACCCACGTAATAGGGTGCGAGCCTATCGCCGATTTTCTGGCATTTTCCCTATATTTGCCAGAGCCTCGTCCGTCTGTCAGTACGTCCAGTTAAGGATGATTTGGGCCCTGGAGATATTGAGAACCCAAGTGGGAAGTCTCACCTAGTGTTAATGGGCTCCCCTATTAAATAAAAACTAATCTTATAACTCGCAAACTTTGAACATGTAAAATATTCGTACTTCTGCTTACTAAAAAAAATCATAATTTTTTTTTGCGTTCTAACACAACGTTCCTCTAGCTAAGTTATAAGCTTGTGCTATGGGATCTAGACAACTGATAAACATACTTATATATTTCTGAATACACACATAATATGAGCATACCTACATAGAAAACACCCAAACTCCGAAAAAAACATTTGTAGATCACACAAATATTTGATTTGACCCGGGAATCGAACCCGAGACTCCGAAATCGAAAACCGATGCACCACCGACCACGCCACCGAAGCAGTTAAAATTATTAATGACAAATCTTGACCTAATCATTTCAATTCCTGAAATAAACGCCAATGTTCAACAACGAATAAATAAACACTTTCTCTCGTCAATGATCTTGACAAAGGTTGACATCTATTGACTCACAGCCCATTCATCACGACAAGATCTGAACAACAATTGACACTAACACAAAGAGGAAACGAGCCTCTAAAGTACTAAATTATTTAATCGTTAGCAAATACTTAAAAATCTGTAAGTGTCTGGCATGGACAGAGCTGTGTTTTAAGTTGTGGTAAGTTATAAATGTGTATATATGTCACTACATATATACACATTTATAACTTACCACTGTTTTAGTATGTTTTATTTTCCATAGTCTACTAATTTTATAAAGAAGACTTTTTATTTTTTTTTGTATGTTCGAAAAGAATAAACTCACACAAAGAGGTCCAACCAAACGATTACATTTGCAGAGAAGGTTCAAATTTAGAGGTCCACCAAGCACGTTACCAACTATTACCAGACCGATTTCAAAAATTCGTGCAAAGTCGGGATACAAGCTAGTATTTATTTTTATAAACAAGTATTTGATTGACTAATACCTATGTAGTTACATTATCCCCGAGTGAAATAGGATACCTTTTATCCCCGTAATAATCCCCCGTTTACGTGGGAATCGGAACGAGAAAACTCAACCAGTTTTTAACAAAGAAAAAGAAACTAGCATCGAAACCGACCATGATAGTCTGTAGTATAAGTAGTATGAGTCTGACTTCTGAACACAGTTTAAGCTATCGTAGATTTACAAAAATAATAAGGAAAACGATCCGCCATCGCCGTCCTAAAGCAAAATCACGGGCAAGAGCTTGTATTGAAGTTATACTACGGTAAGGAAAGAATCACTTTCATAAGTAAAATATCTAAAAAGACGCACAAGGATCAATATAGAATCAGCTTGTTTTTTTAGGACAATAAACAAAAATACTGTCATTGGTTTATTTTTTGGTGTTATTTTTTTCCTTTTTATTACATACATTCCACGCTTATATCCTTGAGGGGGTAAATATACCCCCACATTTTGCCAGTATACGATCCCACATAGTATGAGCTAAGCCTGTTACCGTTACTGGGAACCACATACAATAGAAAATCAATAACCATTCTGTAAATACGAACCTAAGTTCCTAGTGCTAGGACCGATGTTACGTAAACGCCATAATCTCTGCAATCTAAACATAAAAAAAACTCAACTGAGACTCAACAGAGATATATACCGTGTACCATTTTGGCAAAACATTTTCTCTAGAATCTACCTATCTATGAAAAATAACAATTGTAAATTTTTGTTTTACAATAAGAATTACAATATACAAAATAAACATAATTATAGACTTAAAATGTTTACATTACAAAATATCGTTTAAAAATCCTCCGCGTCATTGCCGACTGGGAAGGTTCCCAGAATGCTGGCTGTGTTGTCACGTTGGATGGCGATACTGATTCTTTGGGCCAGAAAATAGCCAGCCTTCTGGTCCTGAGAAGCATCGATTAAGCGTTTAGCAATGTCTCTATAAAGGCGGCGAGCATTCGGACCCCATGACCCCAGTGTCTCAACCCCGAACGGCTCAAATATGTAATCACCTGCTAGGTTAGCATATTTACGCCGTTTAAGGCCTTCAGCCGATGCAGCAGCAGCGCCAGCACATCCGGATGTGCTTGGAAGGTGTGAAGGTGCTAAGGTGTCAACGCATGTAGCGTCCCACACCAAAGGCCTTCCCATCTTCCACGGTAGCAACGACATACCGTCCGGTCTCTTTCCATCGCTTCGTGCTAAACCATTTAGTTCACGTACGGCCGGAAGACCTGCGGTGGAAAGAGCCCTACGAATTATGTCGTTTAGAATAGCGTGCCGAGGTATAAGACCTGCACTTCTACTACAAGAAAGGCCATGGTGTCCCAGATTATCGACGGCGACTCCACAGGTGCAATGATGCGGGGATACACAAGGTGTACCCAGCCGAAGGCAAGTGGCAATGCGGAAGGTTGTGTCGTCCAACATTGTACCGATGTTGGGCGATGGGAGCGCCTGGATCCATAACCCTGACTCCCATTCTCCAACAGCTAGTAGGCGTGCACGCTCTGAAATATTGACAGAAGTGTCAATTAGTGTATTAATTATCAATTTACAGAGCGGTGAATCCCACAGTCGCTGTGAGTCTAGGCGTGAGGGGCAGGTCAGTGTCGGGGCAAGACATCCTCCAAGCATTTATGGCATCGGTCTTGCATCGCACCTCGGAATCAATCAGTGTATTTGACAAAATTTTCCTAATTCTTTTTTTTTTTTTTTTTTTTTTTTTATATTTGGTTCGCCAAATTGACGCCGCCCGCCTGGTGGTAAGTCGTGACGACGTCTAGCGATTGTGGGCCACTCTCACAGCACGTAAAACTATAGAGAGTGGCCCTCAACTTGACGACCTACTGATGTGCCTCTTCACGCTCCGCTTAAAGAACCCAGGATTATATGTGGGAGGAAACACGTGCACAGGCAGGGCGTTCCAGGCCACTATCGTTCGGCAGAGAAACGAACGTTTAAAACGTTCGGTTCTCGCGAACATGCTATGCACTGTGTGGGAGTGGCATCTCTGTCCGGCACGAGTCGTTCGGGATCGGAAGGAAGAGGGTGGGATCAGATTGAAGAGCTCTTCAGAACACTCGCCGTGGTAAATACGGTAGAATGCGGCCAAGGAAGCTATTGTTCGGCGCTGAGCTAGCGGCTCAAGGCTTCCCGTTACCTCCGGACAACCTATAATACGGATAGCCCGTCGCTGCATAGCGTCGAGAGCGTCCAGCAGATACTTCGCGGAGCCGTCCCAGAGGTGAGAGCAGTATTCGACGCAGGGTCTAATCTGCGTCTTGTACAGCAGACACCTCTGGTCTGGTGTAAAGAATCTCTTTAACTTATTCAGTATTCCTAGTTTCCGCGAAGCTAGCCCTATACATCTTTCGATGTAGTTTTTATTATTGAGCTCTCGACGAACGTCTATGCCAAGGATATCAAGGTTGTCCTTCATTGGTAATAATGCATTCTGAAGAGAAGGTACGGGAAGGAAAGGGGATTTCTTCGCAGTAAATGCACACGCCTGTGTTTTGCGGGCATTGAACTCGACCAGGTTCTCGGTACCCCATTGAGAGATACTGTCGAGGTTACGGTCGAGATCAGCCACGAGTCGTCGTCTCTCCTCCTCAATCTCAGATCGCCCCGCCGTTGGACGAACCGAGTAACTCCCGTGCAGTGTGCTATCATCCCGAATGTTCCCGAGGGATAGCATATCATTGATATGCAGAAGAAAGAGAGTTGGTGATAGTACGGACCCCTGCGGTACCCCGGCATTCACTTGCAAGAAGCGAGAAGCCTGGCCATCGCAGAGGACCCGCACTCGGCGCTCATTTAAAAAGCTGGCAATCTAGCTGCACAGTTGAGGAGGTATGCCGGAAGCTTGGAAAGGAGCGAAGCATGCCAGACCCTATCGAAAGTTTTGGCGATGTCCAGGCTAATAGCCAAGGACTCGCCGTGCCTTTCCATAGCCCCACCCCAGACATGCGTTACGAATGCCAGAAGAATACCCGTTGATCGTTTTGGCCTGAAGCCGTATTGTCGATCATTGATTAGCGAGTGATCCTCTAGGTATTGCATGAGCTGCTTATTTATAAGGAGCTCAAGCACCTTGCAAATGACGGAGGTGACAGCTATGGGTCGATAGTTGCCTGGATCGGATCGATCCCCTTTCTTGGGGATCGGTTGTACGTTCGCCTCCTTCCAGACCTCCGGCACGAGCCCTCAAGAGTATGACAGGCGGTACAGACGCGTTAATACTGGAGACAACTCAGCTGCACATTTTCGTAGCACCACCGCCGGAATGCCGTCAGGGCCACTGGCTTTCCGCGTGTCGAGTGACCGCAGCACTGCCCGTACATCACATTGCCTGATAACAATATCAGGCATTGTGTGGGCACAGTTGGCGATGGCGGGGGGCTGCAGGCCACGGTCGTCGACCCGGGAATTAGCCGCAAAGAGGTCTGCGAGCATATCCGCTTTCCCTTGAGCTTTGTGAGCCAGTGTTCCATCTGGGTCTTCGGTGCTATGGACCGACGACAGAAATGCTGGCAGACTGACATCTGTGACTCTACGAATACCTAGCCCGCCCAAGCAAACTGGAAGAGACGCTTGGATCCAGGTCCGGTCATTAATATTTACATTTAAAATTTTACACAAAGAATTTTGTATTAAGTTGTCTAGTCTGCCCAAAATTTCTACATTTTTCCAAAATTGTCCTGAACGGAGGGCATGTGTAAATTTGGGTACGAAAAGACAAAAACGAAGAATAGTTGAATGAATACTGATATTACATCAATAACCTGATCAGAGAAATCTCTGAACCAGTTGAACCTATTATGAATTTTTTTTCTTCTGAAGACATTTCAATTTGGTCCCATACCGACAATTATTTGGTCCCATTTCGGTAATTTGAAGTCGGTTGTTGTGTCAATTTTTGACGAGTATTTTTTTTTAAACTATCTCTAACTTTATTTAGATGAAATTAAGTAACATTTCTGCAAGCAAAATAGAGTCACAAACCTTAAAAAATCTTTTGAAAACTGCCTGAAAATGTATGTAAGGTACTAAAACTCACGGCCCAGCTTTTTACCGCATTACCTTCGAAACTGACTTGAAGTGGAGACAACATGTCTGAGCATTTGTATGCATGGTGGTAACTCCAGTCTCGAGGATCCTTCGTGTTACTTTCTTTAACATTTTATGCCTTTAAGGTTTCAACTCGCACTTCAGACACTGCTTTTAATAAATAAAAAAATAAGGAATATTTTGTTGCAAGAAACAACATTATGTATTTGTTCGAATTACTTTACACTTGTTTAATTTTCATTTTTTTAGAGTACCTACCTAATATTATTATGCATTCGGAATCAGGTGTAATAAATAAATATTGTTATAAGTTTTAATTATAAGTTTTGCGTAACTTAAAAAAAGAACATGTTAAAACCAAAATATTATGTTTATTGCTTTTCAAAATAAGCTTCTTTACATTTTAAACATTTTTCATGCGATCGAACCATTTTTTAAAATAGGAAGACCACAGATCTGAAGGCATGTTTTCTACGTGCTGATTGAACGCTATCACTGCCTCTTCGGAGTTGGTAAAAGTGAAACCTCTCATCAAATCTTTGATTTTGGGGAAAATACAGAAATCACAGGGTGCTAGGTCGGGGCTATGCGCAGGATGGGTGACGAGTTGTACTTTTTCGGAAGCTAAAAATGACTTTGTTTTGTTGACCGTGTGTGAAGAGGCATTGTCATGATGTAGGAGAACACGGCTTTTGGGTCGTCTTTCAAGAACTTTTTCTATCACCCTGGGTAAACAAATGGTAGAATACCACTCGGCATTAACACTCTTTTGATCTTCAAGTGGAATTGTACAGATGGGACCCGTAGCTGAGAAAAAAAACGCGATCATTTTTTTACCAACGTTTCTCGCCCGCCTCACTTTTGTTGGCTTGTTCTCATTTTCAAACACCCATTCACAAGATTGCTGTTTTTTTTCGGGTTCAAAACAATAAATCCACGTTTCGTCTCCTGTGACAATGTCATAAACAGCATTAGAATGTCCGTGGTCGTACTTCAGTAGCATCTGTGAGCACCATTCCACGCGAGCCCGCTTCTCCGTTGTCAGTTAATGAGGGATCCAACGACAACAAAGTTTCCGAACTTTCAATTCTTCGTGTAAAATTTTCTCGATTTGACTCCTACCAATCCCCAATAGTCCTCGAATTGTCTCATAGGTAATCCGCGGGTTTTTTCAATTAACCGCTTAACAGTAGCCACATTATTTTCGTTGACGGCAGTTGAAGGCCGCCCTTCACGAAATTCGTCATGTAAAGAAACTCGACCTCTGTCAAATTCAGCAAACCATCGCCTCACGGTGCTCAAACAAGGTGCTTCTCTCCCAAAAGCATTTTGAAGACGAGCGGCACAGTCTTGCGGAGAGAGAGAACTTTTAAAATCATAAAAAATCATCGCTCTAAAATCTTTTCGACTTAATTCCATTTTCGTTGCATACGTAGAATTTTGATGTGTGATAAAAAACAATTGACAAATGATTTCCCGCCAATTATTTTTTTTTATTACTAAGAAGGTTGCAACGTTTAAAAAAATATAACATTCGAAATTCAAATAGTTCCGATTAGCTAGAAGTGCAAAACTTTTAGTGTGTCCCATGTATTATAAATATACTTTTTGTTTAAGTTCCGCCCCCCAAGGCCGCGGCTGCTCCTACGCCCATTGCCGAGCGCCTCTGGTGAGCTCCCACGGAATTACCAGTGGCGCCCGGTGGTTATAAGTAGGAAGAGATATGCTACATTTTCATAAATGAAACTTGATACTTATTTGTAATGAGAATTACTTCCATTTAACCTCTCATGGATAAAGGACAAATAAACAAAATGGGCAAGCGGTGTAAGGTTTCTGTATAATTTATAAATACAGACGGATTCGAGAAGCCTTATAAAAGTGCTTTGTTTGGTAAATGTCAGGTACGAGTATTAAATATCACCGTCTACTACGATGAAATCGAAAGTAGGCATCACCTATAGCAGTTTGTATTCTCGAAAATTCAAATGTTCCGTTCGAGGTTCGCTGGGCAAGGTACCTGACTTGGTTAGCTGGTGCTGAGCCGCTTAGCAGACTAAATAATGGCCTGGAACTGGAGTTATGTTACAGACTTGCAACAAAAGTGAAATAAATAAATTATACGTGTTACATATTAGGTAATATACATTGAGGTACTAATGTACTACGTACATAGAGAAGACGCATCAACGATCTGAAACGTCACATGAAAGTGTAAAATTTTGCAACACGAATTTGGTTCGGGATGTCGCGTCGTGTCTATTAGTTTTTAGGTATAAATGTATCTCTAATGTACAAAAAACATAACCAATACGATAGCAACATGATTCACAATACTAATAGTACGTATCTATACTTCATCAGAGTGAATCATGATTTTTTTATCAGAACGGATTCATATTTGGACGTTGTACACGTCGATATTTCAAGGTAGGTAGCGTAGTTAATAATAGGTCGACATTTTTAGAATTTGTACCGTAGTTAGGCAGAGCTCCGGTAGGTGAAACCAACGCTAACCTTGACGTGATCGATCGCGCATCTAGGAACTATGAATGATAAAACAAAGATTGGATGTTGTCGGTATTGGTCATCGTGGCTCAGTGGTCAGAGCATTCCCTCTGTAAGGTAAAGACAGTGGGTTCGAGTCATATCCATGTCATTTTAGTTTTTGTAATTTATTTATAATTTCTATCTTAATATTAAATTTTAGAATTATTATAAAAAAACACCCACACTGAAAAAGGACCAAATATTTGGTCAGATACATTTTGATTATACTGATACTTGATTATTTTGGTCCATCATTTCTTAAGTTACAAAAAATTTCAATAGCTGGCCGTCACTGAATTATAAATTCAAGGAAACAGAAAAGGTTCAAATGAATTTCCCATTCAATATCACGCTACATTTTCTTTTAATCTATTTAAACGATGCCAATTTATTTCTACAGTTTTTCATTTAACACTGCAAAATATTTTTTCCCTTTATCAATAATTTCTTTTCAAAAAACTTTTGGACATGGGTTTGATGCAAAAAACAAACCCCTCTTATATATAAATACTCTTTATGGTATACTAGCTGATCGCCGCAGCTCCGCCCGCGTGATTTAGTTTACTCGTTTCCGGTGCACATCCCGGAACACATTACCGGGATAAAAAGTAGGTAGCCTATGTTACTCAGGGTGAATGTAGCTTTCCAATGGTGGAAAGGAAATTTTTGAAATCGGCACAGTAGTTTTTGAGTTTATTCATTACAAACATACACACAAAATGTGGTAAATCGTGATTGTTTAGTTTGTCTTAATTTTGTATACAAAATGTAAATCCAAGAAGAATAAGCTAAAAGGAAATAGGCAGGAAAAAGGCAAAAATTTACTTGTACCTACCGATAAATATCTGTAATTCAGCTACGATTCCATTGTTTCAGTAGTGTGTTAGTTAGTAGTTAGTCAGGGTTGCTTAGTGAATAAAATCCTAATATTCCAACAAAAAAAGAACAGAGTAATAACTTGAATAGAAAGTAACAAAGAGAACAAGTTGAGCAGTGTTTATAAAACCAGAGCTAGGCGCTGAATCTAGCCTCATTGAATTTAGTGGTCAAAGTGGAGTTGCGGACGATGCGGTCGAACGTGTGCAGAATGCTTTTAATCTAGGGTCGTCAAACGTAGAACAAAATATTACGTTTTCCATAAAAACCTATCTTTTTTTTGACCGACTTAAAGAAAACCAGTCAAGTGCGAGCCAAACTCGCACACAAAAGCTTCCGTATCTATATAAACGGCAGAAAAATGCACATTTGTTGTATGAGAGCCCCCTTAAATATTTCTCTTATTTTGTTGTTATAGCGATAACATAAATACATCATCTGTAAAAAATTCAACTGTCCAACTATTACGGTTCATGAGATACAGTTTGGTGACAGACAAGGGACTATTTGCGTTTTAGATCACAAGTTGGTACATTATATGTATTTACCACTAACTGAAAATTAGCTTAAGTTACTCCTTAAAATAACAGTTATCTGCCCGTGAAAGTTCCGTTAAACTGCTCCAGCCGTTTCAGAGATTAGCCGGAACTAAGAGACAGACAGAAAATAATGGATTATTATTTTTTATGTCTACCCATTTAGGGAAAAAAAGTTGTTGTAATCTTTCTGTCAGATCTTAACTCTATGACGTTGGACGCAACAACCCGACGTACTTAGTTAATCAATCAAGTCCATCCCAGCTCAGAATACAATTATGAACTTGCTCATGTTATCGTCACTAGTGTTGATTGTTTGATGTGATTAATTATGTTGAATAATAATGTTGTTCAACAAGTTAGTATAAAAATAACTAGGTAGGGATATGCCAGCTATCTTGACGCGGATAAACACTCGCATCCTGTAATACAAATGTCTGAATGAAGATCTTTAAATTGTAGGTACACTGCCATAGTTTCTGTATCTAATTATGCTATCTCAGAAGAACGGTGTCTCATGAAGAATAACACCCGCATTCACAAACGATACTATGAGGCCTGCGAACGCTATGTGCTGAAAAATCAATATGTCTTGACAGCGCATAGCGTTCGCGCGCCCCATAGTTTCGCTTGTGAATACATAAGTGGTTTCTACATTATAATAGTGGCAACACTTTCTTGATAACTACGCAATAAAATAAATCCCCAACCTGTTGAAATTATATTTATGTTATACTAGCAGACCAATTATAATAAAACCTTCCTCGAGAACCACTCTATCCATTAATGAAACCAGCATGAAAATCGGTGAAGTACTTTTTTTGGGTACCGTACCCAATGGGAACCCTATTACTTACCGCGCTGATCGTCCGTCCGTCTGTCTTGCGCTGTATCTCATGAACCGTGATAGTTAGAAAGTTGAATTTTTCTCATATGATGTATTTCTGTTGCCTCTATAGAAACAAATACAAAAAAACAGAATATAATAAATATTTAAGGTGGCTCCTATACAATAAACGTGATTTTTTTTGGTACGATACCCTTTGTGCGTGAGCCCGACTCGCACTTGGCCGGTTTTGAGTTTATCGCGAACAGACATACGCGGAGGATTTTGTTTCATAATATTTTATGTAGACTAGATGGCGTTGTGTGAATTGTCCTAACAAATTTATATTTATTTATTTACTAGTATTATAAGAGGGGGGGGGGGATATTATAGTATTATAAGGGGGGGGGGGGGTTCGTGGTCTAGTGGTAACCGACAATGTTAACACATTACAAAGGTTAAGCAACATCGAGTCAGGCCGGTCTTAGGATAGGTGACCATTTCTTAAGACACTAAGACCCCTCCGTGCCTCGGAGAGCACGTTAAGCCGTCGGTCCCGGTTGTCATACAAACATCTATGGCAGTCGTTGGGGGTAGTTGGAGCCCTAAATCTAAAATCCGACCGGTCTGACTACAGAACTTCGATATCGCCCATGGGTTGTGGAGGTCAGATGGCAGTCGCTTCACGGAAAATATCGAAGTTCAGCCGAATCGCAGTTAGACTGGAAAGCCGACCCCAACTCAGTTGAAAAGGCTCGGTGAGTGATGAATATTTTATGTATGTAGTGATTTCATACATAAAATAAAATTATGTATGAAATCACTACAAAGCAATAAAATACTCACAGTTGATCAAAAACACTTCACTGTATATCACTCAACTAAGTTATATTGAGGAAGTAGGTATTGGATTCGTAGTCCAATTCAGTGAGGGGCCAGACATCATTAGGTTAATTGAATTGACGATACTATCGCAAAACGGATGGCTTATCAAAAGTATCGCTGTCACCCTAAGATCAATCGTCCGCCTCATTGACGCTAACGATTGCAATTGTAACGGGAATTGTATCTTGCCCTTTTAAAAACGAATTTTCTTTGTTATTAAAATAGATGAACTTAAATAAGAATAAGTTCCATTTAGAAATATTTACCTATCGCTTTAAAGTTCTTACTCTTCTTTTTACACACACAGACACGCGCGCGAACACGCACAGTCCACCATACGAACAAAAAATCATAAAATCATGTAATAACGCACAATTTTATCAGTCCTACGTATATATGAGTAGAGCCTATTGCCGATTCCGTCCACTTTGAAGCCTCGGTCATCTACAACCAGATGTACCGCTTAACCATAATTAGAGTTACAATTGAATAGAAAAATACAAAAACCACATTAATACTGAATATTACTTAGGTGCTTTTAGCTTAAAATTTTTGTCAACTAAATCGTTAAACATTTTGGACACAATCTGTTTTTCAATATAAAATGTGGTTAGTCAGCTGCCAGTAATAAAACTCTTGAGAGGTTGATAGTAGTACCTTCGTCAAGTGGAGCTACACTTGACGTTGCACAGAATCTTTTCAATTTCATCCGGGACCGTGATCAGACCTATAATAAGTCCCTGAAGCCTGATTTGCATGAAATTTATTAAAAATAAGGTTATAAGATCCCTCGACCCCGATATGGAAAATAAATTATACTGTTATGACTAAAGATTTAAATACCTTTTCAGTTATTTTTAGGTTTCTGTTGAATATGAATGCGAAATTTAAATGACTTACGACGCATTGGTCGATATAATTTCATATTATTTCTTGAATTTGATGAATTTAAATATATGTATAATGTACCTACGCTATATAAGAAGTTACCTACCTACATAGTGGACTCACTAAGATGAGTCAAAAACCTACCTCGCCTGCTAGTGGAGCACTTGCGGATCAACGGACGAGTTTGTGACAAACCTAAAAATGCGCGGTTACAATCCGTCAGGTTATCTGTTGTTCAACAGGTAAGGTGGGTTTGAGCCCCTAAGATCTTAGGAGAGCCAGCATTCATATATCTGTTTGTAAATTGCCAATAAACTTATGTAATATATTAATTCCAAGTAACAAGACTCATAGGGTTAGTAACAATGCTTGCTTAGCCTATGTTAGTAGACCAGTGAGATTCAATTTTTCATCTCATATGACCGACTTGCTTGATCCGATGACTTGAGTGATAAAAGCCCTTCTGTGTACTAAGTTAGGTGCGTATGTTTAGTATGCACCCGTCCATTACCATAAAATTACGCGATACTACTTTCTTTTGATGTGTCGTAAAAATAAAAAAGAACGTGAGTTGCATACTAAACCTTCTCGGCATTACCCCTTGAAGTTCGGTTTGAAGGACATCGTTCTTTGTATCTGACGCTATCTGTAACGTTCTATAGTTTTCCACTGCTCATGACTATAGCTATTGGTAGTTGCAGCAAGTGCAAGCAGAGGCCATTAAAAAGAATTAAATTGAATAACTATTGGTAAAGTAATTAAAGTGAAAATAAAAACTATGTTAAACAATGGGGGCATTATAAACGTCGACATGTTTCACCTACACACGAGGCATTCTCAAGACTGTCTCAGAGAGAACAGCGGTTCTCTTTGAGACAGTTCCAAGATAATATGTCGACGCTTATAATGTCTTCTATTTAGCGAAATTAGTGCAATTATATAAAAAATTCAACATCTTACCCCATTGTTTATCATGGATTTTCGCCAGGTAACGCCTGATTCCATTCAATATAAAAACTATGTTTGTTCAAGTCGGTTACAAGGTAACACTTTTGAAAGTCAGTCAGTTATAAAGGTTACAATTAAAGTCTAAATTGCTTCTAAACTTACATTTCCTGCCAGATTTGCAAAACAATACGTAGAGCGTGAGTGAAAGAAGAAATAACAGGTTACCATTCAAGGTTTGGATTTGTCTCAACCTTGTCTGACAGTTAACATTGATGATTTTTAGGGTTCCGTGGACGGGAACCCTATTACTAAAACTCCGCTGTCCGTCCGTGCCGTGTATGAACCGTGATAGTTAAAAAGTTAAAATTTTCACAGATGCTGTATTTCTGTTGCAGCTATAACTACAAATACAAAAAAACTTTTAACATTTTAGGGGGCTTCCATACAACAAACGTGATTCTTTGCCGTTATGGTACGGAACCCTTTGTGCGCGAGTCCGACTCGCACTTGGCTTGTTTTTTTTAACGGTCTTATCAACTTTGGTTCTGCGCATTCATCCTCTACCAACATTTACTTTTGACATTATGAATAATAATTTAGCATAAGCGTTCCAACGAA
Source organism: Nudaria mundana (assembly GCA_963556515.1). Taxonomy (NCBI): domain Eukaryota; kingdom Metazoa; phylum Arthropoda; class Insecta; order Lepidoptera; family Erebidae; genus Nudaria; species Nudaria mundana. Next base: position 6,105,890 of record OY748295.1, on the reverse strand, counting down.
ACAGTCTTGTTTAGTTAAAACCTTTTCCCCAGAAATGTATAAAATGAGATTATCTCCAATGCAAATAAAGGTAGACCAAAAATGGTTGTTTACAGGAGTGGTCTTTTGAATGTAAAATTTAGTATTTTGTTTTTTTTTTAATAAACATTACACACACATATATCACGCCTATATCCCCGAAGGGGTAGGCAGAGGTGCATTACACACCCACAATTAGCCAGTATTTTTAATCCCACGTAATAGGAGGCAGCCTATTGCCGTCACAGGGCACATTTATAATGGGTTATATCCAAAATGGCCGAATGAATTAATAAAAAGTAGCAGCTATATTGTAATTTTGAAAAAAAAATTGTAACGTTGCCTTGCGATGAAATGTTGACGACAGGCAACAAAATCTTACGTGCCAGCCGCTATGGCACAGCCAATTAAAGTCCTGGGCGTCTCAGACTAGAGCAACATTATTAGATACATATAATCATCTATTTGTTTATATTTTGATAACTACACTTCAGAGGTAAGTTATAGAAATATTGATCACCTCCAATTTGTTGGCTGCTAGAGAAGATAAGATCTATTATTTATCAAAATCCGTTATATTTCTGCCCTTGTGTAATAATTATCAATAATCCTTATAATCTGCAAACCGCAAAGACCCGTTTACAAGCGTACGGAATTTGTCACGTACAACGTACAACTAACTAACGCTGTGATAACGATAGTGCCGTGCCCATCTTGTTAATATGGGTATCACATTAACAAGATAGGCACTTCTGATTAGGAATATATGACAGTTGATCGCATAATATCCACTCGTTATACTTCTGTTGGTACTAATAAGGTAGTAGACATCATGTGAGTAAGATAAGATAAGATAAAGATAAATAATCTTTATTGTGCATTGTACAGAAACAATAAAATACTAGCAACCCTTAGCGCAAACTGCGCAAGTAATATTTTTTTTTTTTTTTGCTTTTTGTCAAATTTCTAATCTTATCGGACCACTTGAGACCACGACCTTTCCAACGGGCCACACTTGACTGTGCGACTCTTAGTTTAGGAGGAGAAGCGGCTTCACTGGCGTATTATATATATAGATACTAGAACTTAAGAGAACACATGCCTTGAGTAAGTGAGTGTACATGGAATAAACAAAAAATAAGTTTGTGCGATATAAAAAGACTAACAATTGTCTGGTTGACTGTCTTCTAACTGTATGTATGTACACACTGATATCTAAAGAAACTGAATAGATTCTTTAGCAGTTTTAAAAAATAGACTAAGCTCAGCTCAGGGCATAGGCGTTGTTTCATCAATTTCGGAAGGCAGGAGAAAAGTTTTACACACACACACACACACACATATCACGCCTATATTTCGACTGCCTCGGTGGCTCAGTATGAGTATGCGACTGCCGACCCTGAGGTCCCAGGTTCGATTCCGGGTCGATTCAAATTATTTGTGTGATCCACAAATGTTTGTTTCGGAGTTTGGGTATTTTCTATGTATATATTTTCTATGTATTTAGAAATATATTTTATAAGTATGTTTATCAGTCGTCTAGATCCCATAACACAAGCTTATATTAGCTTAATTTGGGCTAGATGACGTTGTGTGAGAATGTCCAAAAATATTTATTTATTTATTTATTTATTTATTTATATCGCGAAGGAGTAGGCAGAGGTGCATTACACACCCACAATTTGTCAGTATTTTTGGTCCCACGTAATAGGAGGCAGCCTATTGCCGTCATCGGGCACATTTATAATGGGTTATGTCCAAAATGGCCGAAGGAATTTAGTCAAAAGTAGCAGCTGTATTGTAATTTTGAAAAAAAATTGAAACCCTTTGCCTTGTGATGAAATGTTGATGAAAGGCAACAAAATCTTACGTGCCAGCCGCTGTGGCACAGACAATTACAGTCCTGGGCGTCTCGGACTATTAGAAAAGTAGTAGAAAAGTTATATCGTTGTAGTAAAAAACTACTCCCCGCAGATGTATCTGCAGGCATCAGCTAGTAATTATATAATAGGATAGGTAATGAAGTATTCTCTAACTATAATCTGTATATTATCTCGCCGCGCTGTTGAATCACAGAATATTACTCCATGACTCCCTATACTGTTAATTTAGATAAGATACTTATTATTATAATAGTCAGTATATCAATAGTAAGTCCCTTCTGTAGGAAGGAAAGGTAGATATGTTTTTATTACTTTCAACGCAAAGTAATCGACATTGTGTGGATTTGAGTCTTTCTTCATCTCCCCCTCGTGTTAGTTCTCCCATGGGAACTCAAGGCATCATTAGCTGACTCATATAGACAACTGAGTTGGTGATGTAAGCTATACGTATTTACAAAAATGTATGTAATTCACTTCTAGTCATTATAACATTGCCATTTGTAGATACATCCTACTGAAAGTTTTCTATTATACGTACTATTTATAAGTGACGTATTGTAATACTCAGGCGAGAGCACAACATTCTTCGGATCGCAACTTGCTTCTGTGAATCGTTACCTCCGGTACGCAAAAAGACCTAAGTGCGATAGTGAAGTGTTTTACTTCCTTTAGTCGCGTTTGGTCCAATATGCGTGTGGTCCAATTGTCAAAAACAGGAAAAATTCGCGGTTCGTCCAATTCGCGATGGTCCTAAGATTCTACCACTAACACAACTTTATAATATCCATAATGTATTCTTAGTTTTAAGGTAACTGTTTGTTTTCCTAAAAATAAAATACGAAGGCAACCGAACGTTAGAAGGGCGACAGGAAGATGTGGCGTCAATAACTTCTAGAAACACAGACACTATAGGCACAGTTGCTATAGCATACAAACAATAAACCATAACATAACATTCGTAAAGGGAAAGTGTAGTAGTACATGCAGTTGGTGTCAATAAAACAGCAAACTCTGCACCCCATGCAATAAATAAAGGTGGAAATGTGAGGAAACATTGGGGGAAACCATATTAATATTTATGGTTAATTGACCTTAAGAAACGGATAGATGATGCATGAAATACCAAAACATTTTAAAGAATGTTACCACGCTCACATTGGTTTGCCATAAAACTGGTATAAAGGTATGTTAAAATTTGTTGAAGATTAAGACTGAGTTTACATCACTGATGCCTGCTTTAACCATAGTAAATTTTACAATTATCACATGCGCACAAATTCACATCTATTTCCACAAAATAGGTAGTCAGAAGCATATTATGCCTCGCCATGCATCGCCTAGCTACGTACAGTAGATATAATAGTAATCAATAAAGTTGGTAAGTGGTTTAATTACTAGCAAACGAAGGACCATTCTATGCTATAGACTGGTGAGGGGTCCTGATAATATGTTAAATTAGTTACCTACGTGAGTCTCATCTATAATGCATATAAGATAAGTTACGTGACTTGCACTTGTGATACATATGAAATGAAAATAAACGAATGGTAACTTCTTAACGAATAGAAGTCATGCCACAGGACTGTGTGTCTAGTACCAGTTCCTTACGTTAATTTGCTCGAAATACTTACGTTTGTATTACTGGAGGGTATTAATCTATTTTTAAAGTTTTAATCTATAATATTTTTTAAACTTTCGCGTTCTGAATTCATTATACTATTTACGAATTCGGAACTTAAACGCGTAATTTCCCTGTAATTAATAAAACAAAAAACCGGAAAGTGCAACCGGAGTCTGCACCCCGGTCTCCGGGTCCGGTACCGGAACAGTACGTCGTGAGTGTAGTGTGCAGGGACTTTAACAACGCACCGCAGAAATATCAAAACCCGGTGAGGGTAGAGGAAGAATCTGGCGGCGCCTCTCACTATCGACGCCGCCAGCTCCAGGGGCAAGTCGCGTATTGCAATTGTAGCAAAGTAGCATCGTATTTGCACGTCAAAGGCAATTTTTTACAGTTTTCATAGTCTACTAACACAAACGTAGTTCAGGAGCGAACGTGTGTCTGTCTGCTAGCTTGTGACGCGCTAGTAGCTGTTTGCGTGAGTAGTCTACTAAAATTTTACATATTTAAACTACAACATAGCAGCCTGTGAGGGGGGGAGGTATGATTGATGTTGCATTACCAGGATATAGCCCCCATACCTACTCATAGAACCTAGAAATGTAGGGGAACATAGAAACACGTCCAACTGTCACAGGTAATATCAAAGTTTTTGGGAAGTGGGATGGGAATTGGGATTTTTTTTATGGGAAGAGATGGAGTTTTATTACTTGCGGGGTTATTAAGGAGGGTCCGAAAAAGAAGTCAAAATTGACCTGGGATGCTTAGTTTCCGAGATATCGGGTACTGGGAATCTTGGGTGTTTTTGTGGGATGGGAATTCCCGGGATTTTTTTTGCAGGCGAATAGAATACGTCTCGGTAGGGGTATGAGCGAGTATGGCGTATGAGATTGACTACATCTTGACGACAAAGAGGCAAATATTCAATGATGTCTCTGTGATCAGCCGTGTAAAAACCGGTAGCGATCACCGTATCGTAAGGGGCACATTGAATATTAATCCTAGACTAGAAAGGTCACGTCTGATGAAGTCAACACTCAGACCGTCACATGCCTATGTCCAGGACTCCGAGAGCTTTCAACTTGAACTATCCAATCGTTTCGATTGCCTACAGGATTGCGTTTCAGTGGACGAGGTAAACAACGCGCTGGTAGAAGCTGTCCAAACGGTGGGATCTAAATTCTTTAGGTCTCGCCCTAAACAAAAACCTCATAAGGTCTCGACCCAGACCCTTGATCTCATGGCCAAACGTCGATCTATGTCGCTACAGACCTCCGTCGATGCTGAGGCATATAGGCAGCTCAACGGACGCATACAGAAATCCTTGCGACATGACATTCGCTCCTATAAAACTAAAACTATTAAGGAGACGATAGAGCGAAACAAAGGCTCCAAAGTGTTTGCGAGGAATGCGTCCGTTGGACAAAGCCGGTTGACGAAGCTGAAGACGGAGGATGGCGGTATGGCAACGACAACGGTAGAGGTACTTAGGGAGGTCGAAAGGTTTTATGGGCAGCTATATACATCAGTTAAACAGCCCGCGGGCATGGTTACAGATCCAAGAGCCAAGCTTACTCGACATTACACCGAAGACATCCCGGACATCAGCCTGTACGAGATTAGGATGGCCCTCAAACAGCTAAAAAATAACAAAGCGGCGGGTGAGGACGGAATTACAGCAGAGCTCCTGAAAGCGGGCGGAACGCCGGTACTAAAGGTTCTTCAGAGGCTCTTTAATTCCGTCCTACACGAAGGCATAACGCCGGAAGCGTGGAACGGGGGCGTGGTGGCCCTTTTCTTCAAGAAAGGTTATAATACTTTGTTGAAGAATTATAGGCCTATCACGCTCCTGAGTCATATTTACAAGCTGTTTTCGAGGGTTATTACGAACCGTCTCGCCAACAGGCTCGATGACTTCCAACCTCCCGAACAAGCCGGATTCCGAAAAGGCTACAGTACCATAGACCACATCCACACGCTGCGACAGGTTATACAGAAGACCAAAGAGTATAACCGGCCTCTCTGCTTAGGATTCGTGGACTATGAGAAAGCCTTCGATTCGATCGAAATACGGGCCGTGATACAGTCTCTCCAGCGGTGCCGGATAGATCACCGGTATATCGAGGTGATGAAGTGTTTAAACCAGAACGCCACTATGTCGGTCCGAGTACAGGAACAGAGCACGAAGCCAATCCCACTGAAAAGGGGCGTTAGACAGGGAGACGTTATCTCTCCGAAACTGTTAACCGCTGCCTTGGAAGACGTCAAAAGGTTATGTCAAATGTCCATGTCGCGCCTCTACCGGTGCATGTTGGGGACTCAGTCTTAGAAACTGTTGACGAGTACGTCTACTTGGGTCAACTGATCCAGGTAGGCAATTCCAGCTTCGAAGACGAGGTACATCGACGAATCCGACTCGGCTGGGCAGCGTTCGGGAAGCTACGAGATGTCTTCTCGTCCGACATACCTCAGTGCCTGACGAAAGTCTTTAACCAGTGTGTGTTACCAGTGATGACTTACGGATCTGAAACGTGGTCCCTCACTATAGGTCTCCTAAACAAGCTCAAAGTCGCTCAACGAGCTATGGAGAGGGCTATGCTCGGTATTTCCCTACGTGATCGCGTCAGAAATGATGATATCCGTAGGAGAACAAAGTAACCGACGTAGCCCAGCGGATTAGCTCGTTGAAGTGGCAGTGGGCGGGACACAGCGCGCAGAACAGATGGCCGATGGAGCAAAAAAGTTCTGGAATGGCGACCGCGTACGGGCAAACGTAGTGTAGGACGCCCAACGGCCAGGTGGAAGGACGACCTCATCAAAGTCGCCGGGAAGCGCTGGATGCGGGCTGCTTTAGATCTGTCATTCTGGAAGTCTATGGGAGAGGCCTATGTTCAGCAGTGGACTATGTGTGGCTGATATGATGATGAAGATGAGGGGTGCAGGAGTAGGGAGATATTGGGCATTCTGTCCCACCTCCCTCGGGCACAGCCCTCGGTCACTACGGTGGGACAGAATGCCCAATATCATCCTATGAATGGTTAACCAATTTCACTTGCTAGATGATTGCTTTCGTACAGCAAACTAACCCGATGCATGTTTGTTAACATGAACACGATCACATTTACATTTGTTAACATGATCACATTTTTAAGATAGATAAAGGTGGGACAGAATGTCCAATACCTATAACTTTGGATTGGGAAATAACGTAACTAAACGAATATCCCACATTAATATCATTTGAGCACGCTATCCCACTGTTCGTACGTTCGCTGAAGCTCCTTGCATGTTCATTAGGGAACTATTTTGTAGAATCACAATTACGATAAGCTAAAACGTACTTTTTTTTTTTTTTTTTTTTTTTTTTTTTTAATTCCGCGGCCCAAGGCCGCGGCCGCTCTAACGTCCGATGCCGGGCGTCTCTGGTTACTAGCAGAGGGTATATCCAGTGGCGCCCGGCGGACTTTGACCACCTCTGTGGTCTCTGCGGGTGTTTGGTCGGGACGAGAATCCCGCGTCATTGGGGTCGGGTTTTATCCCGCGTCAGTGAGTGAATCTGGTTGCGTGCTATGGGGCAAAGGCCCCGCAGCACGCAACCCTTCTAGCCTGCTTCTGTAAGGACGGTGGGTGGCGATCCCGCCGTCCTCAGGCCCCGATCATGGAGGACGATAGTCTTGGGCGTAGTCGCGTAGTCTGGGGCGGCCTGGCCGCCGACTACGGAACTCGGCGGGGAGGGTACGCTCCCTCTCCCTCCCGGCCGCCTCCTTCGCGAGCATGACTTGCTCGCAGAAGGACACGGCCGCGTTCTACCTACTCCCGCTGGATACCATGGCTTGAAGCATGGTCCCCAGCGAGAGGGTATCCACGCCCAGACCCACTACGAGGTCCCGGCGCTGACTCGCCCACGCTGAGCACTCCACCAACGTGTGGAGTGCGGTGTCGTCGTCGGAAACCTCGCAGTGTTGACACCGGGGTGTGACCTCACGATGCATGCGAAACAGATAGCTACCGAAGCATCCATGCCCGGCAACCATCTGCGTCGCACGGTACGTGAGGTCACCATGCTGCCTCTGCAGCCAATCGTCCATGATCGGTCTCACCGCCACGATGAAGATGGCACCCCCCTTGGGTTGCTCAAGTCGCACCCTCCATGACTCCATGAGATCCTGGCGAAGTTGGGACCGCTGGTCCTCGATTTCTCGAGACGCAGGCCTGTGGTCCCGCTCCAGCGCCTCCTTGCGCCATTGGAACAATGACGCAAGGGCTCTCGCTTCCAGGTCCCATGGAGGGGTCCCGGCTAGGAGACATGCAGCCTCTCCGGAGATCGTGCGGTACCCCCGTATGGTTCTGACGGCCAAGGTTCTAAGTGGTCTGTTTAACAGAGTCACGTTCCCCTTGACCGCCAACCTATCCGCCCATACGGGAGCCCCGTATAGGGCCATACTCCGCACGATCCCCAGGTACAGTCTCCTGCAGGAGGCGTTGGGTCCCTTTAGGTTGGGCATCAGTCGCGAAAGCGCGACCGATGCCTGCGTCACCTTGGGGACCAACCTTCGGAAATGTGGTCCGAAGTTCCATCGGCTATCAAGTACGATCCCTAGGTACTTCATCGAGGGCTTGATGCCGATGCTAACGCCTCCCACATTTATGCTGGAACCTTCTGGTGGACCGTTCCGAGGTCTGTGAAAACACAGAACCTCGGACTTGTGCAAGGCCACCTCCAGTCCCAGCTGCCGTATCCGACCCACGACTCGAGCAACACCCGTCGTGACCTTGAGTGCTGCCTCCTGGTACGTTGCACCCCGCGCCGTGACGAGGGTATCGTCGGCGTAGCACGTTACGCCGACACCCCTAGGCAACGCACCCCGCAGCACCCAGTCGTAGCCGATGTTCCACAGAAGCGGCCCCACGACCGACCCCTGCGGAACACCGCACGACACATCTCGCCGAGCTGGCCCGAGCCAGCTGGGGAAAGCTATGGCCCTTTCCGAGAGATAGGCCCCGACAATACGACGGAGGTAGAGAGGCGTTTCGTGATACACGAGCGCCTCCCTAACGCAGCTCCATGGCAAGGTGTTGAACGCGTTGGCGATGTCAAGAGACACCGCCACCACCACCTTGCCCTGCGAGACTGCTTCCTCCGTCAGGCTCGTCACGCGCATGATCGCGCTCACGGTGGAGCGTCCCCGACGGAAACCGAACTGGTTATCCGCCAGGTCTGGCCCCACACTCGTGAGATGCTCGACGAGGCGTTCCGCGATAATTCGCTCAGAGAGCTTACACACCTCGTCGAGCAACACGATCGGCCGGTATCCGGACGGTGAGTCCACCGGCCGCCCCGCCTTACGGATCAGGACCAGTTTCCCCGTCCTCCACACCTTGGGAAACTGGCCCCTTTCGAGGCATGCGCTAAAGAGCCCCATCAGTCGAGGCCCGAGTTCTTCGAGGGCCAGGACCCATGCACGGCCAGGAATGCCGTTGGGTCCGGGGGCAGTGATTTTCCGGCGTTTAAGCCGGAGTACCGCCGCACCTAGCTCCCCCACCCTGACTTCGGGTACGTCGTCTTCGCTGGTGCTATCCGCGTCGGGCAGAGACGGAGCCATGCGTGGAGGGACGTGCTCCTCCACGCTCGTCGGAAACAGGGAGCCCATGACCCGCTCCAGCTGCTGCGGCTGGAGACTCTGGGTCAGTGGGGGCGCCCTAGGTCGGAGTTTCTCCCTGACCTGTAGGTACGGGCGCCCCCATGGGTTCTGCTGCAGGGTCTCCAGGAGCTCCTCGCGGGCCGCCGTCTTGGCCCGCTTTATCGTCTCCTGGAGATTACCTTTAGCCTCCCTGTATGCCTGAAAAAGCTCCGCCTCTCGGGCTGCCGCGTCGTCTGGGCGGCAAGCTAAAACGTACTTACCATTTATAACCTACAGCTTTTCTGTAACCAGTTTGGGTCGACTACTTGTAGTTATAAATATTTATGTTATAAATACATCTTTTCATTACGAGTCCATCAGTATTACATAGCAAACATGAAATTCGTTAAACAAACACAATCGTTACAGGTCAATACAATCTGTGACGATTTGACAAAAAACAAGTTACGCCATGGAGAATTATTACCGAATACAGTACGTTGCATCATTTGCGGACCATCAAATTGTGGAAAAACTAACTTATTAATTGGTCTTCTATTACATGAAAATGGATTGACATTTCAGGATGTTTATGTATATTCTAAAACTCTACATCAACCAAAGTACATCTTTTTAGAAAAAGTTTTACAACGAGTACCAGGTATCACTCTCCAGAAATACCAAGCAAATGATGACGTTTTGAAGGTTACAGATGCGAAACCTAATTCTGTGATTATTTTTGACGATGTAGCATGTGAAAATCAAAGTAATATGCGTGATTATTTTGCCATGGGAAGACATAAATTGATTGACAGTTTTTATTTAAATCAAACTTATACCAAAATACCTAAACAACTTGTAAGAGATAATGCTAACTTAATTGTGCTTTTTAAGCAAGATGAAGTTAATTTGAAACATGTTTACGAAGAACATGTTAACACCGATATGACATGGTTGAAATTTCGAGAAATGTGTTCCCTAATATGGAAAGAGCCTTTTGATTATGTAGTAATTAATAAAGATTGTTCTAAAAACAACGGTTGCTATAGAAAAACGTTTGACACTTTTGTATTATTAGATGAAATTTGAATATTTAAGTAGACTGCAGTCACTTTATTGTTATTCTTTAATTGGTTCTTATCCGATTACCACCTATTTTACATAATGGATAAATCATTGAAAAAACAAATTGTTGATGCGACACAAGCTGTCAGGAAAAAAATACGTAAAATGAAGGATTTAGAAGATAATAATAGGCATGCTCTTGATACAGTTTTTAAGCCTGTTACAGAATCTCTCAATTTAATAGCCAACACTAATAACCACTTAGCTCTAACAAAAAAGGAGGAAAAAGGAGAACCCCAAGAACCACAAGACCAAGACACGAAAGAAACAGATGATAGCAGTAATGATAGTAATGAATCGGAACCCTCATCAGACTCTTCATTTCAGTCATTAGTCGATACTAATCCAGATGTATCATCTTGGTCATTATCTTCACAAGTACTATCGAATGTACCATTTGGTATAAGAAATAACCGTGGACAGTTAATGTTAGGTTCCTCTAGCATAACGATTGGAGATAAAGTTATTACTGTAGCCGGACACAAGTACGAAAGTACACCTGGGTTGCGAGAGCTACTGTTAAAAAAAGACATTGATCTGAGCTTGGTTAATGACTATGACAAGCAAAATTATAAGGCAATGTTACTTGTAACGAATGCACATCGTCGTGATTTCGATTCAAAAAAACCAATTAAAAGTAATAAAGGACAAAAATATTTGCAAGTTATTAAGCCACTTTTCGAACAAGAAAGTAAAAGTCCAAGTTGTAGACAGAAAGTAGGAAAAGAATTACCTTTAACAAAAATGTGGAAAAAAAACACAGATTTTATATATTGGGATGATCCCAATGAATTGGTTGATAGATTAAAGTTATTAATTGCTTCTCGAGATGCTGGTAACACAGGAATAGACAATGAAATAATATCTATCATTGAAGAACTACGTGAAAGCAAAATCATTAAATAAATAAATCTACTAATATTATATGTGTATCATTTTACTATATACCGTTCAACATAATACACCTTTAATATGAATGTAGACAAATTTGGTCATTATATTCATAAGCGAATGCGTATATCGGAAATACTTGATTTTAATGATAACGCATTAATAAAATCTGATCGTGGAGATTATGACTTGAAGACATCGAGGTTAAAAGGTGTTAAACCTCCTCAAGACGCAGATGATGCCGTAAATAAAGCATATGTAGATGAATTGAAAGGTGTACTAATGAATGACTTACAAAAATTGCAAAGTTCTATTCCAAATAGTCTTCAAAACCATATAGAGAAAGCTTTAAAAACAATAATGTCTGAGATAGTGACTCATTTGGAAAACAAATTTTACACAAGGAACGCAGTTGATAGACTAATTCAAGACGCAATTCAATCTATATTAAAAGATCGAAAAACATAAACCTCAAAGTTTATCAAAATGGCGAAACAACAAATCGTCAATGAAATACATAAAGCAGCACGAAAAAATTTTCCTCGACGATCTGTAATTTTAAAAGGTATTGATGATTTGTGGCAAGCAGATTTAGTTGATATGCAAAACCTAAAAACCTTTAATAAAGGATATAACTATATTTTAATAGTTATTGACTGCTTCTCAAAGTACGTTTGGGTGGAACCACTAAAAACTAAATCCAAACATGATGTCTCTCATGCATTTGAAAAATTACTTTCTACTAATCATAGGATACCAACTCATCTGCAAACTGATAGGGGTACTGAGTTCTATAATTCTACATTTCAAAAGCTTTTACAGAACTATAATATTAAACACTACTCAACATTTTCAACCAAAAAGGCTTCAATTGTTGAACGAGTTATTAAAACGATTAAAAATAAATTGTACAAATACGATACGAACACGAACGGACACTATAAGTGGGTAGATGGTGGCTTGAACGGTGTTATGAAGACATATAACAACACAAAACATCGTACTATTAAATTTGCACCTGTTAATGTTAATAAGTTTAATGAAACGGACATTAAAAATAATATTACAAATTCCATGATAAAGGTAACCCAAAAATGTCGCCCAAAGTTTAAAATTGGTGACAAAGTTCGAATTAGTAAGTACAAACATATATTTCAGAAAGGATACACTCCTAACTGGTCAACAGAATTATTTACTATAAAAAAGATAAATAATACTGTACCAATAACATATAGCATCGAAGATAATCAAAAACAAGTCATATTAGGAACTTTTTACGAACAAGAGCTTCAAAAGTCGTCCTGCCCTGGTGTCTATTTGATAGAAAAGGTATTAAAAAAGAAAGGAAACAAACTGTTTGTAAAATGGTTGGGTTTAAATAACAAAGAGAACAGTTGGATTGATAAGACTGCAATAGTGGAATAAGTTAATTATATAAGTGATATATAATTTTAAAGTATATTCATTATTCTTTGGACGATGCAAGGTGGTGGACTAATAAACAGTATCATTAATCATTTACCATTCGAGCTTCACATACCCGGTTATAACTATTGTGGACCAGGAACAAAGCTTTCAAAACGATTACTACGTGGTGATAAAGGTGTAAACAAGTTAGACGAAGCTTGTATGCATCACGATATCGCATACGCAAACTACATAGACTTGCCTAACCGTCAAAAAGCCGACTTACGTCTTATAGATATGACTAAACAAAGACTTAAAGCAAAAGATGCTCGAACAGGGGAAAAGATTAGTTCGTGGATAGTAAACAAAGTTATGAAAGCTAAATTGAAGTCTGGTGCTGGTGTTAAGACCTTTAATAACTTTGTTAGGAAAATAAAAAGAAAAATAAAAAAACTCTCGCCTAAAGATAATAAGTCATTAATAAATATAGCTTATATGGTTGCTAGAAAATTAGTTCCATGCATTCCAAAAGTTCGCGTACCTCGAATGATACCTATACCAAAAACTGGAGGCATTCTACCTTTAATCCCAATTTTTGCTGGTTTGTCTGCTTTAGGAGCATTAGCTGGTGGTGCAGCTGGTATTGCAAAAACAGTGAATGATTATAAAGACGGTCAGAAAAAATTACAAGAAACTGAACGTCATAATAAAACTATGGAGGCTATAGCAATAGGTAAAGGTTTATACATTAAACCACATAAGCAAGGTCAGGGATTGTTTATAAATCCATCAAAAAACTAATTGATCAGCTACCTAATCGCGCTTTAACTAATATCGATATTCAGAAGTATACCTATTGTATTCCTTACTTTCGGGGAGTTTACATGAAGGATCAGTTACCAAAAACACCTAAACGAATTGAATGTGGTATAGTTAACCTAGATAATTCAAAACATGATGGAACGCATTGGGTAGCTTATGTTAAAATAAATAATTATTGTGAATATTTTGATAGCTTTGGTGATTTAAAACCGCCAAGAGAATTAATCCTATATTTTAAGAACTGTGATGTTTATTATAACTTTAGTAGATATCAACAATTTAACACAATAATTTGTGGACATTTGTGTTTAAGATATTTGCAAATTTTTTGGAATAAATACTATAAATTTTATATCACTCTTTCATTTCCATCATTTGCAAGATGTCACTCACCTTATCGATAACCGGAAACTCATCGGTATTATCTACCTATTATCCAAGCACGCTGCCATTAGTTGGGGAGTATGAAACTATTCCAAATTTTGATAATACAAACAATAAATTATATTATGGTTCTAAAAATGTCATTGAGATACCTGAAGGAACTTATGAATTACAAGATATTGCCGACTATTTAAAAACTGGGATAAAAGATGCATCCATAAAACTCCATTGTAATAACAACACCTTAAAAACTATGTTATTTTGTACATCAACTATAGATTTTACTAAAGAAGGTACATTTGGAAGTTTATTGGGATTTAAAAAACAGATCTTAGAAGCAAATAAATATCATGTATCAGAGTTTCCAGTTAACATTTTGCCTACGACTGTCATAAGGATTGAATGTGACATAGTTAGCGGTTCCTATATAAACGGTCAATCCAGTCACATCTTACACGAATTTGCACTTAATGTTCCACCTGGATACAGGATTATAGAAATTCCTAAAAACGCAATCTACTTTCCAATAAACCAAACCAATATAAGCTGCATACAGATAAGGCTGTTAGATATAAATAATAACTTAATAAATTTGCGAGGTGAAGAAGTGCAGTTGTATCTACATATCAGAAGAAAACATGATAGATTATAATAAATATGTGGTTCATTCAACTAAACATAACAGTCCTACTCAAACTATCAAACCAATAAGAGCTCGATCCAAAAAGGTCATAAAATTGAATAACAATAATAAAGCTTTTCTTAAAGCGATTGGTTTGTTAAAATGAATATACTAGATGTTTTATCCGCTCCTGCATACAACAACTCTGTGGAAGGAATTGAATTTCACTCTTACAAGCCTTACGTAACAAGTTTCAATAGAAGCGATGAAATCAGGATACCTATTAATCAACAAGACTTGTATATATTACCATCAGCAAGCACTTTGTTTTTGGAAGGAACTATTGTTGTAAACAAGGCTGAAAATTCTAAAGAGAGAGTCAGTAGCGTTCATTTCACAAACAATAGTTTACCTTACTTGTTTCAAGATATAAGGTATGAGATAAATGGAGTGGAAATAGATAAAATAAAAAACGCTGGTATAACTACCACAATGAAATCATTAATATCAATGAACGAAAACGAGGCTAAAGTATCTAATGCTTGGGGTTGGAATATCGATGGTATAAATAGTACAAATGGGGGTAGCTTTTCTGCTTCCATACCCCTCTGTAACATTCTTGGTTTTGCAGAAGATTTCAAGAAAGTAGTGATAAACAGCAAACATGAATTAATATTGTTACGAAGTAATACTAATCTGAACGCCCTAAAACTTAGCGCTGGTGAAACGGTAGAAGATATTATTATAAACAAAATAATATGGCGAGTACCACATGTCAAAGTATCCGATAGAGAAAAAATAAATATGTTAAAACTGTTAGAAAAAGACCGACCACTCCAGTAGATATTCAGGAATTGGGATTTATATGAATATCCGGCTTTACCAAAAACTACTAAACATACTTGGTCCATAAAAACATCATCGCAAATAGAGAAACCAAGATTTGTTATTATCGGTCTGCAAACAAATAGAAAAAATAATCCTAAATTGGATATGTCTCAGTTTGATCACTGTGACGTTCGTGATGTTAGAGTATACCTAAATTCAACCTACTTCCCTTATGAAAATTTAAATTCAAGTTTCTCGAATAACAGAATTGCTTTAATATATGAACAATACACCAGATTCCAACACTCATATTATGGTGGTCGTCGTGGTGAACCGTTATTAAGTGAGAAACAATTTAAAAATATTGCTCCGTTATTTGTCGTAGATTGTTCTAGACAACCAGATAATCTTAAGTCGGGTCCTGTTGTGGATGTCAGAGTGGAAATTGAAAGTGACATTGATATACCAGATCAAACTTCAGCATATTGTCTTATATTGAACGACTGTATCATCGAGTATAAACCGTTAAGTAACACCGTGAGAAAGATATCATGAACAAAAATACTATTATAGTAGATGTTCAGGGTTTTAAAGATCTTTATAATAACTTTATAGTCAAGGAATTGGCTGTAGCTACATTGGAACATACTCATATATTCTTAATAAAACCTCCTTATCCGTTCTCCTCCCTGACTGATGAAGAAAGAAGACACATTTGGTGGATTGAAAGGAATAGAGGTTACCGCTGGAGCGAAGGATATATAGACTACAAAGAATTTTCTAGAATAATCAAACCCTATTTGAAGGACAAAAAGGTTCTTGTTAAAGGTAGTGAGAAAATAAAGTGGGTTCAAGAGCTATGTGGTCATAATAATGTTTCTGACATATGTGAAAATAAAAGTGTTCCTAATTTAAAGACTCTTAGTGATCTTTACTGTAAAGATCTATTTTTGTATAATTGTTTTGCTCATAAGAACTATTGTGCTTTAAGGAATGTATTGTGTATTAAGCAATGGTGTTTAGAAAATAACTTTTGTATTTCATAATTTTAATAAACTTTAAATGTTTTATTACTATACTGTGTTTATTTTTCATACTATTTCCTACACAAGATGAAATTGAAATGAAAAAATGATTGTTGTTAAACATAATACCATTTATTAAATGTCTTAAGAAATTTACATTGATCTTAAACCTAACACATCAACACTTTCATTCTTAAAAATTGAAGCTTATTTGATATGATACTTGAAATTATATTTACAACATAATAGTAACAGTATAATTAGATACAAAATGTCGAAGCGTCAGCAGTACATCTCTAAGTATTAAGGTGATGTATAAACTTACTTAAAACTAAAACACATTAGTTAAAATGATAAGCTATCACCATGAATTTTCTTAGATATTTTCTTAATAATACCTTCAGCCATATACATGATTTCATCAACTGTATCATGAACTACGTGTTGTGCACTAAGTATCACACTGTCACTGTCTTCACCCAACTGTAACGGAGGTTTGTCTTTGTCGCTGGTGATGTCCAAGATCTTTATCTGAATTAGCTTGACTCCTTTTGGTTGGGTGCTGATCACAAAAGATTTGAGAGCTGTCTTTTTAGATTTCTTACAAACAGTTGGTTTTCTTCTTTTTGGTTTAACTTGTGCAGGTTTAGAATTAGGTAAAATGTATGAGAAGTCAAAGGGGTCTTGAGCGTATTGAACAATACCATCACCATATGCGTCTGCCATTATTTATAATGTATTATGGTTGTCGTCTCGTCCTCCTCTGCCGCGATCTTCTAACGTTTTAGATATCTGGCTCAGTAATTTCTCTGTTTTATAATATATTTCATCCCGGTGATCGTAAACAATATATTGGGTTTTCACTCTTGTGTTTATTTCCACTTCGTTATCTGATGTATCTTCAGCTTCTAATACATCTATTTTAATTACGTATTTTGGAATCCTCCTATTCCTTGTAGCAAAGTAGCTGGTTTGAGCTTCAGAGATGCACTGCTGTTGCTTCGACATTATTAGTTAAAAGACTGATTCGTGTGAACGTAAAGAGAACAAGTATGAAACTGAATGTAATTATGAGTAAAAGGTGAAACAAACTAAAAATATGAGACGCTAGTGATGCATGTACTGTATACTACGTATTAATTCAAGTTCTCACCTGTTGATTTAGTTTATTTCACAATAAGTTGTAACGAGATCCGCACTACAAGTGTGCAAGTGTCATCGCTCACTATTGACATGTTCAAACCTGAAGCCTTAAGAATGATGTAAGAAATTCTAAGTAGGTATCTATGTTGAAGCCAATGCATGCTTGCACTTCCACAGACGACACTGACGCGTTACCAACCATATAAAAACTATTAGACATTAGTGGGTATATAGGATAAGGTAAATTAAACTATAATTCAATTTAAAGTATACATTTATTTCTTAATTTAATATACAATTTTAATTAAGTACCTACTTACATTTTCTCATATTTAAATGGATACTAAGATATACTACGATAAAAAACGTTGAGTGGAAATTTTATCTTTTTACTCTTTTATCAGACCAAACCAGATATATAGTAGGTACATTATTTTCTGTTGTACATGTAAATATCTTGTTTTATGCAAATTAAAACATACTTAATTATATTAAAACTAAATGTTTATTTCATTACGAATTAATACGAAAATAATAACATATGTTAAAAATTAAAAATACTTGTATGTCACCACGCTCGAGTTGAAATTTTATCTTTAGATATAACTCTTTTGTCATCATCACCAGATAATGCAATTTTGTTTATTGTACACGTAAACAACTCATGTTTTATTGATTTGAATAAAACATTAGTTTTACAAACAATACTACCTTCATGGAGGGTATTTTTGTAATCATCAACATTAAAATCACGAACAATATTTTTTTTAATACCCTTCGCTTTTTTTATGGTACTATGTTCGGTTTTTATACAATATAACTTCGAGCGAAGTCCTACAAATTCACTTATATTCACTACCACCCATTTCATCCTTAAACAGACCAGGTACTTTTTTATTTTGTATTGGTAACATATATTGATTAGTTTTACAGAAATTACTAGTATCAAAGTAAAACAAAAAATGATTTTTTATATCATCATAAAAATCATGAGTTCGTATATGATATACAAAACTATCTGTATCCGTATAACACATCTGCACACGATTTTTATAAAAAGGTTGTATTACAGAGTAATGAAAGTCATACATGTGACTTTTCGATAATTCAAGCACAGTAAAACCAATGTATATTGGTTTGTTTAAAGTTATTTGATCAGGATTTAACTGCACTGCAACTAGATTCTTAGTAAAAACCGTTGCACTATGGAAGTTTGGTCGAGCGATAAGCATTTGTGCACATTTTCTTTTTTTAGTCACATTGTTGCTATCATACCACTGATTAACTAAATGAACATTAATCCTCTTTTCATTATTTTCTAAGGTTTTACCAAAGACACTATTGTTCAAGAGTTTAAAAAAGTCTTGTTCAAATATTGATGAACTTTTTTGTCTCAGTTCAGTGTTTAAATCAATGTATTGTTTTAAATAAGGACTTTGATGAAAACTATGTATGTTTGTCTGTGTATGTTTCAAACAAGTTTGTAAGTGTACATAATGTATAACATATTTAAATTTATCATACAAATTAGGTACTAGCTTATACGTTTTCCCTCCAGGTGGAATACATTTTTCGGGACAAAATGGTAAATCATTGTGTAAATTATGTAAATGCTTAGGATATACTAAATCCACTTCTAGTATGTAACCATAATCTGCAGTAGTGGGTATAGTTGTTACATCTAATTTATTAATTTCTTGTTCATCAAGAAACTTGAAATCAGACAATGGTAAATACTGACACATACTATATCCATATAAATTATTATAATCGATATAAGCGATGTAGGAATCAGGCTTTGTAGATTGGTAATCCGGTAGATAAGTATTATTCGCTTTAGCATGTCTGTGAGAACAGAGACAAACTCCTCCCCTAGTACCACTCTGTAGCATACGCACCATTGACAAGTCATCAATAAGTTCTAATTGAACACCGGTTTTTAATAACATTGCATCGAATGATAAACTAGGTGCAGTTAAATAAAATGCCGGGTCTAACTGATAGTATCGCTTGCACACACATTATCCTAAAATTTTCAAAAATGTCTGTGAGAAGAAGTACGTCGGTTTTTAGATATAGATCTGTATAACTACCTAAATCATTGATTTTAAATGTTGACCACACTAAACATGCATGCTTATAATCAACTTCAGAAATATTTTCATCGCTTAACGAATTAAAAAAGCATTTTTTTGGAGGTAATTTTTTTTCATCATACCGTTCCCACGAGTCCATATATTCATACGGATAAATTCCTTTACGAATTAGTAAACGAAATTGCTCCCGAATAGGAAAATTATTTTCTAAGTGTTTAAACATTTCCGGTTTTAAAGTGTTAGACAGTTTATTTAAGCTTGTGCACAAAAACTTATAGGAATCAACAAAACGAAGTTGATAAAATTTATTATTTGAAACGGGTACAAGTTTAGTAAATGATATATAGTTTTCTTTTGTTTTAGGTATTATTTTTATAGCACCAGGAACATCTCCCAAAGCTTTTATAAATAAGTGACAATCATAGCCGGCTAAGTTGTGGAAAAAAATAGGAATAAACGAAGGGCGCTTATACTGTAAATTACAGAAAGGGTGTGCGGCTCCTCGATAACGACCTGTAAGATGACAATGGTCACGAACTTTGTCTGTAAAAACGAAATTTTGGCAAATGTAACAACGTTGAGCATTGTTAAAATCATATTTGTCTTCAGTGGTGAATATCATCGGGACAGTCAGATTAATTATATTATATATTTTTTGTACGTCTTTCATTATTGAATCTACAAATCGCTTATCACAGTTGGGTCCCCGATAAGATACGTATCTATTGTAGCTAGGGTCATCTCGACAAACAATATAATACCCAAAGGCAACTGGTATATGCTGGTTCAAAGTGTTCGTTTTTCCGCTTGAACCGATGGTTTCAGTCCTGGTCTGTAACATCGATTCAAAATCTGCATAAATACAAAAAGGCATGTTTTGTTTACGTTCATAGTTTTTAAATTGAATTACCGAGCCCTTATTCGGGAGAACAGTTACGACGCCTCCACACAAATGGTCATTAAGTTCCTGAGAAGTATTAAATGATATTAAACATATGTCACAAAAGTATAACTTACTATGATGGGAAGTAACTTGGCTTCTAAAAAGTCTAGAAGTATCTTTTATCAAACAATAATGAGAAGAGCTGTTATTTTCAAGAAACAGTAAATGAATAATTTTTCCTTTGTATTTTTTATCAATTTCAGATTTATACAAAGGTCCTACGATAGTTGTAAAGTTTTTTAATCCATATATATTATAAATTTTATGTTAGGGTTATTCTTTTCAAAAACGCTAATATCATGAAAGGATACTGGAAAAGACATATTTCTTATATCAAATAGTTCACGAAAATTAGGATAAGATGAAATTCTCTCAGGGTGTTTCTTAGCCGGATATAAAGCCGCTGTTACACACCATAAAAAGCAAAATTGATCCTTATTAACAATATTTAAGCACGCCTTTTTAGCTTGGATTGATTTAGGCAAACTGATATAACTGGAACCGCGTAATGGTTGGTATTTATTAATATTTACCTCAATGTATAGATTGTTTATAAATGTCCATCCACTGTCACGATCTTCAAATTCTTCAATACTTGTTTTTAAATAGCTAAGTGTTTCAAAATATAAGTTTTCAAAATCGAAGTGTGAATACAATATTTTGTTTTTGGTTCCAAAAGATTTGACTTCTTGTGAATTATCTTTGAATTTTAGAAACATAGCAAATAGTTCAAAATTTACCTTAACACATGTATGCCTCATAAGACATTCATTTAAAAGAGATTTTAACTTATTACGAATACTGAATAAGAAGGAATCCAGTGAAGATAATTGAATCTGGTCAAAGGGGACAATTTTATATGTTGTAATACGATTACGAAATGCTGAGCTGACGATTTCTATACCTTGACTATGTTTAATTGTATGTCTACTTTTTCTATGTGAATTGCTCCGTAAATGTCCTACCCATGATCTACTGTGTATAGATGTGTTACACGTAGTACAGAACGGCATTTTTATCGCTTAAGATATTGGGTACTAATTATCTATATAACGATGATTGTTAACGCGCACACAAGGAACGCGTTTTGAATGACGCTACACCCTGCGGCCCACTACTAACTACGAATGGAACCGTACGATACATCGACTAAGATATACGAGCGATTCACCGTGGCGCGTGATTCGGATCACACGTCAGCTGCCACCACCGCCATCCGTCACATATAAACTGATGCAACCTTCAGTCGAACGTCAGAACACTCAAAATCAACATGAAGCAAGGTTGTGCCGCGCGCTCGTACATTCCGTAAAGGACGCCGCCATTAACTTTGTAACTTATTCTAATATAAGATTATTTCTCTCTGTACGCAGTGTTTACATTATTTTATGTCCTCGCCGACATAAATTGGCGCCCCCGGGTGGCCGGTTGGTTGATTTTGAGTGTTCTGACGTTCGACTGAAGGTTGCATCAGTTTATATGTGACGGATGGCGGTGGTGGCAGCTGACGTGTGATCCGAATCACGCGCCACGGTGAATCGCTCGTATATCTTAGTCGATGTATCGTACGGTTCCATTCGTAGTTAGTAGTGGGCCGCAGGGTGTAGCGTCATTCAAAACGCGTTCCTTGTGTGCGCGTTAACAATGATATATAATTAAAGTCAAATAATATAATATACTAGCTGTTGCCCGCAGCTCCGACCGCGCGAAAAACTTATCAAAGTTTGTGTTTCCTGATTCCTACAATCTGGGATTTTTCAAATCCTGAGTGAATTGGTATCTGTATTTTGGGTGCAAAGGGGCCCTTCTTACATCTATCGGGCCCCAGCGACCTCACCTGCTAGTGGCGCACCTGCTGATTAACGGACGAGGTTCGTATATTACGGTACCCATGTGGTGGCTTTGGCCCCTACGTGGATACCAGGTGGTACAACAGTGTTGGTCCGGGGGGGTACCACCGTGCAGCTGTGCTAAAGCCCCCCAAGTAAGCCAGCCCAGGCTGGGTTGCGTTAGGGGTTCAGCAGCTGCACTGCCGGGCCCGGGGCGGTGTATGGTGCGGCAGGCAGGGGTCCAGTGGGGGCGAAGCTGAGTCTAGTGTGGGTGGTGTGGGTCGATTCGCCGGCCAGGGAGACCCTTAGCAACGGCGTTGCCGCGGCCGCCCGCAACATAGTCATGGGGCCCGCCTGGGACCAACCACCCCAGTAGGCTGCCCCACATGTTGCGCATAATCCTGTTGTGGGGTCGCCGCTCCGGGTGGTAACCGGTGTGGGGTAGCGGCGGCCTTGCATCAGGGGGGTTTGGGAGCCCTTCCGTCCGGCGGGTCGGCTCCGACCTAACCACACGGTTCTAGACGAAACTAGCCTCTGCACTTTGTCACTTACTGCCGCACCAAATATCGCCCTGTCTTCACGCTTCCCCATATTTCAAAATGACAGTGCAACAAGAGAATAGACGGTACACAGCGGCCCCTAGAAACCCCACAAAGTTGACTTCGTTTGAGGTGGAGTTCGCGAATATCCGCGGACTCCATGCAAACCTCGATACCGTCCACCATCACCTGGAGTCGGCACGGCCTTCTGTGATGTTCCTAACGGAGACACAGATACGCCGCCCTGACGACACGTCGTACCTCTGTTACCCGGGCTATATCATTGAAGAACAATTCCGCGATAAAGCCGGGGTGTGCGTGTTCGTTAGGGCGGATGTTTGCTGCCGCCGGTTGCGCTGTCTGGAGAACCCCTCCTACTCCGTCCTTTGGCTGCACGTGGATCATGGCTCCATGAGCCAGATCTACGTGTGCGTCTACCGCTCCCACACAGGGGACACTGGGACAACAAGGCTTTTCGAATACCTCAGCGAGATGGCTGACGATGCGCAGGTGCGGTTCCCGAACGCTGACCTGGTTTTCCTGGGGGACTTTAACGGTCATCACGTTGAGTGGCTGGGGTCCCTTAGGACCGATCATGCGGGACGAACCGCCCATGCATTCGCTCTCTCCCACGGGCTGACCCAGATGGTACGGGGGATCACCCGGATACCTGACCGGTCAGACCACACGCCCGCCTTGCTGGATCTACTGCTGACGAGTCGCCCAGCCGAGTACAGTGTGTCGGTACGCGCCCCACTGGGCACATCCGACCACTGTGTGGTGCACGCCAGCTTCCAAGTGCCACCGCCTGCTCGTGCTGAACAAATGACTCGACGACTATGGCACTACTCGTCGGCAGACTGGGACGGTCTCCGCGATTACTTTGCGTCCATCCCGTGGAGCCAGCGCTGCTTTGTAGGGAAGGCGCCTTCGGATAGCGCTGCTGCCATTGCTGGCGAGATCAGTCTAGGGATAGAATATTATATCCCTTTCACTGATGTCGCCAGCATCCGCAAAGCTCGCCCCTGGTTCGGGCGTGAATGTGCCGAGGCTGTCCAGAAAAAACAGTCGGCATATCGCGCCTGGGTCAGGGCTCGGACGGCACGTGACCCGAACGTGAACCGCCTCAAAGCAGCGTACAATCGGGCCACTAGGTTCAGCAAGAGGGCCTTCAAGAGAGCGGATGCCCAGCGCGTCGCGCGGCTTGGTCAGGAGCTCACATCCCATCCCACGGGCAGCCGTGGATACTGGCAACTGGCCAAAGCCGTACAGTCAAATTTTTGTCAACCTTCGCTGCCACCACTGCGTTTTCCTGATGGATCTCTGGCTCACAAAGCCCAAGAAAAGGCGGACATGCTCGCAGACCTCTTTGCGGCTAATTCCCGGATCGATGACCGTGGCCTGCAGCCCCCCGCCATCGCCAACTGTGGCCACACTATGCCTGATATTGTTATCAGGCAATGTGATGTACGGGCAGTGCTGCGGTCACTCGACACGCGGAAAGCCAGTGGCCCTGACGGAATTCCGGCGGTGGTGCTACGAAAATGTGCTGCTGAGTTGTCTCCAGTATTAACGCGTCTGTACCGCCTGTCATACTCTACAGGCCTCGTGCCGGAGGCCTGGAAGGAGGCGAACGTACAACCGATCCCCAAGAAAGGGGATCGATCCGATCCAGGCAACTATCGACCCATAGCTGTCACCTCAGTCATTTGCAAGGTGCTCGAGCTTCTTATTAATAAGCAGCTCATGCGATACCTGGAGGATCACTCGCTAATCAATGATCGGCAATATGGCTTCAGGCCAAAACGATCAACGGGTGACCTCCTGGCATTCGTTACGCATGTATGGGGTGAGGCTATGGAAAAGTTTGGCGAGTCCTTGGCTATTAGCCTGGACATCGCCAAAGCTTTCGATAGGGTCTGGCATGCTTCGCTCCTTTCCAGGCTTCCGGCATATGGTCTACCTCCTCAACTGTGCAGCTGGATTGCCAGTTTTTTAAACGAGCGCCGAGTGCGGGTCCTCTGCGATGGCCAGGCTTCTCGCTTTTTGCAAGTGAATGCCGGGGTACCGCAGGGGTCCGTACTGTCACCAACTCTCTTTCTTCTGCATATCAATGATATGCTTTCCCTCGGGAACATTCATTGCTATGCAGATGACAGTACATTGCACGGGAGTTACTCGGTTCGTCCGACGGCGGGGCGATCTGTGATAGAGGAGGAGAGACGACATCTCGTGGGTGATCTCGACCGAAGCCTCGACAGTATCTCCCAATGGGGTGCCGAGAACTTGGTCGAGTTCAATGCCCACAAAACACAGGCGTGTGCATTTACAGCGAAAAAATCCCCTTTCCTTCCCCTACCCACTCTTCAGAATGCAATATTACCAATGAAGGACAATCTAGACATCCTTGGCATAGACGTTCGTCGAGAGCTCAATAACACAAAATACATTGAGAGATGTATTGGGCTAGCTTCGCGGAAACTAGGAATACTGAACAAGGTAAAGCGATTCTTTACACCGCACCAGAGGTGTCTGCTGTACAAAACGCAGATTAGACCCTGCGTTGAATACTGCTCTCACCTCTGGGACGGCTCCGCGAAGTATTTGCTGGACGCACTCGACGCTATGCAGCGACGCGCTGTTCGCATTATAGACTGTCCGGAGGTAACGGGAAGCCTTGAGCCGCTAGCCCAGCGCCGCACAATTGCTTCCTTGGCCGCGTTCTACCGTATTTACCACGGTGAGTGTTCTGAAGAGCTCTTCAACCTGATCCCACCCTCTCCCTTCCGATCCCGAACAACGCGTGCCGGGCAGAGATGTCACCCTCATACCGTGGAAACCGTCTTCGCGAGAACCGAGCGTTTTAAACGATCGTTTCTCTGCCGAACGATGGTGGCTTGGAACGCCCTGCCTGCGCACGTGTTTCCTCTTACATATAACCCTGGGCTCTTTAAGCGAAGCGTGAAGAGGCACATTACAGGGTCGTCAAGTTGAGGGCCACTCTCTATAGTATTCCTGTGTACTGTGAGAGTCGCCCTCAATTGCCAGACGTCGCCTCAGCTTACCATCAGGCGAGTGGCGTCAATTTGTCGACCTAAATATAAAAAAAAAAAAAAAAAAAAAAAAAATCTTCTATGCAAGCGTGCTCCATCTTAGATCACATATGCACTTACCATCAGGTGAGATTATGGTTAATGTAAACCTATCAACTATAAAAAATAAAATAAAGACATACTACACACCAGACTAGTTCAATAGTTAGTAATCTGGCTGCTACGTTGGAGTTTCGATTCCTAATGATTTATTTAATATTTAGATCTAATTTATCTAGATATGCTTAAGTGTATCCAGAAATAACTCCTTATTTATTTATATATTTATTTTATCACAATCTTGTTACTGTAATGAGTCGGTTCAGAGTCCTCAAACTCTACAAAAGCTTGACCCAAGTACGCTTGAAGTGCTTGCCACGACGGTGATGATTCATCACACTGTAGCTTTATGGTTATCAGCGCTGTCTTATACCGAACATCAACAGCGTGAGAAGTATAGTCAGTTGCTTTGTACAGTTTGAGGTCAACGAAATACGCACCACTTCGTTTTATTGCCCGACGCGATGTTCCTGTTGACACTCGGCTTGCAAAGCTTGATGTTAGGCTTCCAGTGCCGGCGTCCTTTTTCGGTGCGCTGACGCCGGCTTCTTCAGTTTGTAAGATTTTAAACAAACCCAACGAAGCTGGTTTCTTCGTTCTATAAAAATGTAAGAATGGAACTATAAAATATACTTGTGTCATTAACATAGAAACACATACACATTCCATATAGCTCTTAAACTAGATTGTACTTTACGTTTTATTGACATACAGTTGAAGATAAATTTACCCCAACTAACACTGTTTTAACATATAAACTGATAAAGAAAAAGTGTAAAAATAGATTACAAGCTATTCTCAAACCTATTCTTCTAATTTATATCAAAAAAGAAAAAAACTGTATATAAAAGACTTGGGACGAAACGGTTTCAGTGGTTAATACAATAAATAAATATAAATATGGTTCGAACATATTATACACATCTAGATCAAACACAAAATTAAACATTATGTCCATCATATAAAGAGTTATCTAGGGTGGGAATCGAACCCACGACATTTGACGTACTTATCAGAGTCACTAACTACTACACTAAACCAACAGGTTGATAAATATGATAAATATTCCTAATAAACTGATGCTATGAAAATCACATATACAAAAGTATAAAACACTTGTTTAGTAAATAAATAAAAATTGTGCAATACCTATGTGCTGTAGGTGTTCGCTTGTATTGAGCGGGTATCGAACCTCCAGCAAGCTCCTCCGAATGCGACTCGTCGTCCTTATGGCTGCGTTTGTTGGTGGTTGCAACACTGTCTTTAGGTTTTCTCTTCTTCACCTCTACAGGGGTAACTTCAGACGTACTTTCAAACTCTGAATCAGACCTGTTAAATTAAAATGAAGACCAATACGTTAGTCAAAGTCATACTTAATCACAACTAAAAAGAAAAAAGATCAAATTATAATATTTGATCATACCTAGTTACACCAGTCGACATGAATTATCCAAGCCACTCACATAACAATATAACTACATTTTATAATTATTAATGTGTTAAAAGTTACACCAGCGGGTGGGAATTAACCAAGCAACTGAGCTGGATAACAATTAATCACATTAATTAATTAATTATTAATATAACAATTAATCACAGTATTATTAATTTAATAGAACTTACTCACATTTTTTTCTTATCACTGGAAGATACTGGAGAGAAAAGTGAGAGGTCACTGGAAGATACTGCTGGAGCGAATGTAATTTTATTTGATCAATTGTGGGGTTTTATACATAAAAAATATAAATTCAGCAATATTCAGTTCACATCAAAATTAAAACTTAACTTCTTACTTTCACGGGTGCTTATTTTAATTTATGTTACTTACGTCTAATTAAATCAAAGTGTTGTAATTATGTTATAATAATTGTAATACAAAACCACGTCTTTACCAACGCCGCCAAAGGTATAAACCGATATACATAATAAATTTACCTATAATTTCTGTATGTTCGTTGATCGTTCATTCGTACCTACTTATATATTATCAACTAACAGTTATACATACTGAGTTTCCTTCACTGATATGATGAGTAATGATCAGTAGGCATCCTAAACACGATTTAGATACTTTCATTGGATGAAAAATTCGAATTTTTAGACAATAGGTATTTGGTTGTCTAATACACTTCTACCTAGTCCTGGGATAAACAGGTGATTGTATGTAATTAATTCTATTTAACAGACATATCCAGAAAACCACGTAGTTTATTGCGGTATTTAATGTTAACACTTTGTAATATAATTTCCGACATAAACAGAGAAGATTCAATTGCATATTCATTAGGTTTGTGTGTGTGTGCTTGCGTCAGCGGTCAAACGGATACCTTAGCGTTTGTTACTGTGTAGTCAGCAATTCAATATAAGAACGACGACGTCATATAGTTATTTACCCGACTAAAAAAGGAGGTGGGTACCTAATTTATTTGTATGTGGTTTTATGTGTTTTTTCTCATAATCTTAACATAACTTTTTTTCTATATAGGTACCTAATACGATTTTATTGATTATCTTTATTTGAAAGGTAGAATCTATAGTACAGGTGATTTATATAAATTTGATTAAGGTTTAACGATAAAGAGAAATATATCCTAGAGAAATCGAAGGAAATTATTAAAATATTAAATGACATTCAAAGTGATTTCGCAATAATTTTACAAATATAACAATTTGAAGTCCTTTGAATATTGGAATTGTTTAGAATTGAAATTGTTTGAATTGAGCTTCCAATAAAAGTGTTAAAAATAAGTTATACACGCTTACGCTTAATGAAATATTTTTATGCTTTATTATTTATTCCTTTAAAAATATTCATTTAGCAATACTTATTTTGTTCATACACCTCTTTCTATCACAGTCGGCTAACAACGTTACAAAGCTTTTTTTTTTTTTTTTTTTTTTTAGTTCCGCGACCAAGGCCGCGGCCGCTTTAACGTCCGTTGCCGGGCGTCTCTGGTTACAAGCAGAACGTATTTCCAGTGGCGCCCGGCGGACTTTGACCACCTCTGTGGTCTCTGCGGGGGGTTGGGTCGGGATGAGAATCCCGCGTCGTTGGGGTAGGGTTTTATCCCGCGTCAATGAGTGAATCTGGTTGCGTGCTATGGGGCAAAGGCCCCGCAACACGCAACCCTTCTAGCCTGCTTCTGTAAGGACGACGGGTGGCGATCCCGCCGTCCTCAGGCCCCGATCATGGAGGTCGATGGTCTTGGGCGTAGATGAGTCTGCGGCGGCCTCGCCGCTGACTACGGAACTCGGCGGGGAGGGCACGCTCCCTCTCCCTCTCGGCCGCCTCCTTCGCGAGCACAACTTGCTCGCAGAAGGACACGGCCGCGTTCCACCTACTCCCGCTGGAGACCATGGCTTGAAGCATGGTCTCCAGCGAGAGGGTATCCACGCCCAGACCCACTACGAGGTCCCGGCGCTGACTCGCCCACGCTGAGCACTCCACCAACGTGTGGAGTGCGGTGTCGTCGTCGGAAACCTCGCAGTGTTGACACCGGGGTGTGACCTCACGATGGATGCGAAACAGATAGCTACCGAAGCATCCATGCCCGGTAACGATCTGCGTCGCACGATACGTGAGGTCACCATGCTGCCTCTGCAGCCAATCGTCCATGATCGGTCTCACCGCCGCGATGATGGTGGCACCCCACTTGGGTTGCTCAAGTCGCACCCTCCATGACTCCATGAGATCCTGGCGGAGTTGGGACCGCCGGTCATCGATTTCTCGAGACGCAGGCCTGTGGTCCCGCTCCAGCGCCTCCTTGCGCCATTGGAACAATGACGCAAGGGCTCTCGCTTCCAGGTCCCATGGAGGGGTCCCGGCTAGGAGACATGCAGCCTCTCCGGAGATCGTGCGGTAGCCCCTTATTGTTTTGACGGCCAAGGTCCTCAACGGTCTGTTAAGGAGCGTTGAGTTGTTGGCCGTCAACCGCGCCGCCCATACGGGAGCCCCGTATAGGGCCATACTCCGCACGATCCCCAGGTACAGTCTCCTGCAGGAAGCGTTGGGTCCCTTTAGGTTGGGCATCAGTCGCGAAAGCGCGACCGATGCCTGTGTCACCTTGGGGACCAAACTTCGGAAATGTGGTCCGAAGTTCCATCGGCTATCAAGTACGATCCCTAGATACTTCATCGAGGGCTTGATGCCGATGCTAACGCCTCCCACATTTATGCTGGAACCTTCAGGTGGACCGTTCCGAGGTCTGTGAAAACACAGAACCTCGGACTTGTGCAAGGCCACCTCCAGTCCCAGCCGCCGTATCCGACCCACGACTTGAGCAACACCCGTCGTGACCTTGAGTGCTGCCTCCTGGTACGTTGCACCCCGCGCCGTGACGAGGGTATCGTCGGCGTAGCACGTTACGCCGACGCCCTCAGGCAACGCACCCCGCAGCACCCAGTCGTAGCCGATGTTCCACAGAAGCGGCCCCAGGACCGACCCCTGCGGAACACCGCACGACACATCTCGCCGAGCTGGCCCGAGCCAGCTGGGGAAAGCTATGGCCCAACGTTACAAAGCTAAGGTAATGTCAGCAGTTTGTTGTGGTGTGTGTTACTTGTGTGTAATAGACATGTATCATCGTTCCCATACTCGAAGAACGTCTCACATTCTATTCCCACGACATGCTGCACGTGCATTTTGTGGACATACAGTATACCTACTAAGTACTCTATCTATCCTTGGATTTTAAAATAAGACAGAAAATAAGAAGCAATGTCATGTAAGTAACTAATAATTATGATAAATAATTTTCTAGTCTATTACACACCTATTTCACACCTATGTCTGAAATTTTATAAAAAAAAGATTTATATTGTGCATAAAAACACTTTATTCAAGTTTTACGTGAATATCCAGTGATACTTTAGTTATTTTATGTATCAGTAACATAAGTTCTAACATAAAGTTTTAACGTATAAATTATCTATCTTAAAAATGTGATCTTAATGTGTTCATTTTAACAAACATGCATCGGGTTAGTTTGCTGTACGAAAGCAATCATCTAGCAAGTGAAATTGGTTAACCATTCATAGGATGATATTGGGCATTCTGTCCCACCTTTATCTATCTTAAAAATGTGATCTTAACGTGTTCATGTTAACAAACATGCATCGGGTTAGTTTGCTGTACGAAAGCAATCATCTAGCAAGTGAAATTGGTTAACCATTCATAGGATGATATTGGGCAT
Source organism: Nudaria mundana (assembly GCA_963556515.1). Taxonomy (NCBI): domain Eukaryota; kingdom Metazoa; phylum Arthropoda; class Insecta; order Lepidoptera; family Erebidae; genus Nudaria; species Nudaria mundana. Next base: position 6,074,749 of record OY748295.1, on the reverse strand, counting down.
TCTGTCCCACCGTAGTGACCGAGGGCTGTGCCCGAGGGAGGTGGGACAGAATGCCCAATATCTCCCTACTTGCAGGGAATAAAAATTTGCTCAGAATTGAGCTGGGAAGCTCCGTTACCGGGATATAGGGGCTTAAAGTTTTGTGGAAAGTGGGATGAGAATTGGGAAGAAAAAAATTGTGGGAAAATTACTGGGAATCTTGGGTAGTTTGGCGGGATGAGAATTCCCGGGATTTTTTTTGCCGGTGAATGGAACTTGTGATGGGAGGGGTTGCAAGCGGAACAAATATTTGCCCAGAATTTAGCTCGGTTCCCGGGATAAAGGGACTGGGAAGTTGGTAATGTCGGGAGTAACTAAATCCAAGTTAACCTAATGATGATTGTACTCTGCAGTCATTCGGTTTGGTGCCTTTCTAGCGCCATCCTGGCGCGTTGCTTGTGAGTTTAGCAGACTACCGATTTTTTGACCAATTACAGTTGCAACGTAGTAGTATAGCAGTACCATGGTATTTTACGTTCATTTACGTAACTTAGACCCCAGCCAGCCTGTGACCACGGCCCGATGTAACTCGGTCGAAACGTCAGGCCAAACAGAAGGTAAATCTTGTAACCTCAGACTAAAAGAATAACATAGACGGAACATGTAGAATAAACACGTGAAGCCAAATGACACTTTCAATGTGTGCGTGTGACTCCGATTTCCGTGTACCGATACCACTAACAGCGTGTGCGTAATGTTGCCAGCAAATGAAAAAATCTCCTAAAAATCTCTATATAGTGGACATATGGAAAATTAATATTTGTTATAGTAAATGTTATCTGCAATTATTTTGTCATTTACACAAATGATTATTATGATAAGTGCCTAAAATGGGGAAGTGTTAAAATAAATAAAAACGTGATAAACACTGAGTAAACACACTTTAATTACTAGCTTTCAAAAAAAATCTCATAATTAAAATAATCCTTTTTAAGATGAATGAACAAAGCTTAATTCCAGTGTAAGTACAAAGTACAGTCAACAACAAAAGTTGATTAGCACAAAAATATTTATTATTCTTTTTTACATCCCAATGCATGTGCCACAGCAATGTACAAGTAATTTTAGAATCCCCAAGGACAAAGTTAATATATTTCGTGTTTTGTTTATGATTTTGTGATCGGTTTAACAGCTATTAGTGATCAACAGATAAGAATTATTGGTTAAGCTACTTTTGTCGTTGACTATACATGAAGTTGATATCAATAGTCGTTAGGTTAAGACTGAGGCCTTTGTAGTGTTCGACTGAAATTAAACTACTGACACAGTAACATAAATATATTGGATCAGAACACAGGCTGGGAGGTCAGACAGCGGTCAATTCCAAGATTGCCGAAATAACCAAGCCACGTATTAAGTAGATCCCGGACACAGATGTGATCGGGAGTTCGGGACTAACGCACGAATGATGATGATGATGATTAGAAACATCGAGGTTGTCAACATTGATGACACTGATTTTTTTTACTCAGTACTTTATAAATTCCCATAAATACTGCTAAATATTTTGTGGAAATAATGAAAAAATTATGGCGACTCTGTATGATATGGCGGAGGTTTTGTGTTCCTAGTTTGTGCAACTAAAATATTTAGAAAAATGTTATGAAATCTAATAAGAAATAGTTAATTACTTATGAAACGATAATCCAGCATTCTTTCTATGAATAATTGAAGTGTTTTTACACCTTTTCACCACACAATACGGCATATTTATAATATTTTGTTCAACCGTGATCGCACGTGCGTACACACTCGCTGCTCACAAAGGAGTGCGAGCGGAATGGTATCCCATTGCTATATAGTATCCCTTTTGGCGGCTTCACTCGCTAGTTCTATTCGTTCCGTCTATGTTATTCTTTTAGTCTGAGCTTGTAACATTTAACTACTTAGAAGCCAACATTCATATACCTTTAAAAGCAAAATGAAAAATTATTTCCCTAAAAATATTGAGGAAATGCACACGTACTGCACATAAAATTGTCTAGTCTGTCTCGTTAAAAACTTCCATTAAGAAAATTTTATCAGCGAGAATCATAAATTACGAGGACTTTTATTAGTGCCCTCAACCTCAGAATGGGTAATAAGTAAGTAAGAAGAAAAAAAGTGTTACGATTAAAAAACTTCATTAAAACATGTGGAACATCTGTACAAGTGAGTCATTTCATAATGTAAATTTCATGCCATTTCTCAAACAATAATGAGTTATATAAAATATCTTAAAATGTATTTAAACTAGCGTCAGGTCCATATCAGGGGATTTCAGGGACGAACTGAGCTACCAAGACAAGGAAATTACAATTCATCTTCGACGTCTTAGGCCGATGACGTTGTTTACTGAAAATATATCTTAACAAAACGCAGATTTATAGCTATTTCAGCCTTACGCGGTACAAAACATAATTTGATTTACACTACATATACAAACAAAACTTATTAAAGACAAAACAAGCGTAGAACAAAGTTAAAACACCTAACACGTGCAGTTGGGAAATTTTAAATTACAAAGAAAATAAGCTTTCGCCTCGCGTATAAGTTGGTAGTTTGTTGTAAACTTGCATATAATCTGTTGCTAAAACATAACCATCTAGTTTGCAAGTTATATTTTATTTTTCACTAGTATCTTAAGAAATAATTACCTGGTATTATAAGTCAACATCCCACAGTTGTCAATTTATTTTCCATTAAAATTCCAGATCATAATACAGTTTTATAACGATTTTTATCCTGCCATTCAATTTGGATAAAACAAAGCCTGAAAAATTGCCCCAGGCAAAGTTTTCTTATCTGTGTAAATTGCTAGAAAATCCGAGTACCGTTAAAGACTATTGTGTAAAGAGATAAAAAATTAAAAAACACCCCTTTTGTTTTTATACAAGAGACATCCCTCGATTGAAAATTCATAATGCACCTACATGTATAGATAATCTCTGAAAACTATACATCGATGCAGGCCTAGTACATGGTCACTAGTGGTGACCATAAACATTAATAAACTAGTTGCCTAAAAAACACCTCAATTCCGAGTTGTGTTCAAAATTATTGATATCACATCTACCACCCCTCCAATTACTCTTAGTACTGGCTAGACCGTAAGGCGGGACATTTGTACGTGAACAGCATGGTTTCACACCTTGGTTGGTAGCAATGCCCGAGGCGATTTCAGATTGTACACTTGTTTCGATAAAGTCATTAATAACTGGCCAACTGCACCGATTTCTTCTACAGTTTATGATGCAAATGCCAAGGACTCTCACCAACGATTATCTGTCAAATATGTATCTCTAGATAACGTAAATGCAACAAAATCTTTCTCGATCTATAAAACAACTTAATAGTTATTCCTGTGGGAGAAGAAGATGTGATTTTGTGTGTTATATTACTGAGTTAAGCAAAGTTTTTCGTTTGTTGAGACGTTATGTTATGTTATGTTGGTAACTTGGTATGCAGAATTTTTTGTTTTATAAAAAATGTGTAGTCCACTTAGAAAAGTCGCAGATTAAGCAGAGCAGAGATAAAAGTAAAACACAATCTGATTGTGGTCCGAATCCGCTTAGGTTCCCCTTCCCCTCAACAGCTTAACTATATTATATAAATGCAGGTAGAGCGAATTCCTAAGGGGAGTTTCTGTTCTCCACAAATAACGGTTGAAATCCAAAAACGTGTGAAATAAATTATTACAGTTTAATCTTTTGAAATTCAAATATAATACTTAGGTATTGAATACATTTATTTTCTTGGGTGACATTTATTTTTTCGAATTTTAAAGGCATTTTCATTTAAGTACTAGGAATAAAATTTTAGTCAAAATTCATCGTCCTTCGTAGTAAAATGTAGAACCCTGTGACCAAAGTCAACGTAATTCATTCATACAGACAGTCTTAATTAATATAAAATTTTCGGTGTATTGAATTTTATAAATCTTAAATTTTAAGCCGATTTGAAGCTCAAAGTCAGTGGTATGAATGCACAATAGTATGCAATAAACTAGGATTGTGAACTGCGGTGCAGTGCATCGTATCTGTGTTCAACGGTCTATAAAATGTTTTCTAGGTAGTATGTTACATCCTACGAATCGTGAACACCGACCTTAATACACTCTATCATTTTGAGATGTTGTTATTATAAGACTGAAATATGTAGATGTACTTTAGTATAAATTGTGTACAGTGTCATCATTATCATCTCAGCCCATTTAACGGCCACTGCTGGGCATAGGCCTATCTCAAAGAGGGGGGAATTCACCCTACATATACCATGCTGGCCAGACGGCTTGGTATAGGGTTTCGTGTCGAGTTTTCTTTCTCTAAACTGTGTACTGTGTATCTGAATTACTTCTCAAATAAACTACAACGACTTAGTATAAAATGTTCTCATTAATGCAAATTAATCTGCTACATAACACACAGAATATTATCAAAGACTTACCAATAACTTTCAGGTAAGGTACACTATAGGTAAGGTCCATAGTATACAATATCTAATAAATTTAGACCCAAAAGAATTCTTTCTATTGCAATCAACGTTTATTGCAGATGATGGCGGTGGTCAACAATCAAGCAAGTTTGCGTACGAGACACCCTCGCTTGCTTTCGCCAAATGGCGGACACTAAATTTAGGATGGTCATTTATCATACAACTACCTAATTGAATGTAGTAAATTTTTGGCAAACAATCTGTTTGTAATTTTCTTGACATATTGTTTTAATAAATCAAATAGTTGTAGTTGTAAGAAAACGTGTAAATAAGAGGTAACCTACATTTCGTTTGCAGCAACTCCCTATAGCCGTTTCCATGTCCGAGTATATTTGCCAAAGTATATAAGTAATGGTATTCTATTGTTTGACAAATTATTGAATGCAATGGTTTATTTACAATAAGAATTACAATATACAAAATAAACATAATTATAGTATTCTATTAAATTGCTATTCAGGGTACCAAATTTCTCACTGATGATTATTTATTATTTTAGTATTCAGTCCATTCACTAATTATCCAATTATTATAACTATGAATAACAAACGTATTTTACGATACTTACGATCGAGTTCCCTAAATAGCCCACAAATTTATTTCGGTTTTATTTCGGATGTGTGAAGACTTTTATCAAACAAAACAATACATTGTATATTCCGTCTAGATCCTATAGCACAAGCTTATATTAGCTTAATTTGGGCTAGATGACGTCTTGTGAGAATTCCAAAAATATTTTTAAAAAGTAAAAAAAGAATTACAAGATTATGTAAAACTGACTACTTAAAAGTTAAGATAAATTAAACAAAGTAGGTGGAACGCGGCCGTGTCCTTCTGCGAGCAAGTCATGCTCGCGAAGGAGGCGGCCGGGAGGGAGAGGGAGCGTACCCTCCCCACCGAGTTCCGTAGTCGGCGGCCAGGCCGCCCCAGACTACGCGACTACGCCCAAGACTATCGTCCTCCATGATCGGGGCCTGAGGACGGCGGGATCGCCACCCACCGTCCTTACAGAAGCAGGCTAGCTCACTGACGCGGGATAAAACCCGACCCCAATGACGCGGGATTCTCGTCCCGACCAAACACCCGCAGAGACCACAGAGGTGGTCAAAGTCCGCCGGGCGCCACTGGACATACCCTCTGCTAGTAACCAGAGACGCCCGGCAACGGACGTTAGAGCGGCCGCGCCTTGGGCCGCGGAATTAAAAAAAAAAAAAAAAGATAAATTATACAATCAGATTCATTGTACCTATTAAATCCATATCCTAAAAGGCCTTAACAAAAAAAAGTTAAGCAAACATAGACAATAATATAATGTACTCGTAGCTTCAAAAGTAGTCAACTCCCAACGTTTAATGTCGTATATCATGAGGATTTATTTTCACCTTCGCTCCTTTCTCGATTTCTACCTAACGCCTTAATTCAATATTAAATTTTACTCTTTCCCCCGCTCTTCTGACGACAGATGTTTTACACATCTTGTTATTCATATTTGATATACGAGCGCTTAGGTATCCAAAAGGATTCTCAAGAATATTGAGCGCAAGTAATAAAGTTGGCTTGAATTATTAATTTCATTACGTAGAAAGCCTTCACCTGCGACACGTAAATTATTGTACTAAAAATCGATGGCGTGCCAGAATTATAGTAACAATTATTATCGTTAAGCAGTCTGAATAAGGTTACTTTATGGATGTCTGACTAAAAAGTGTGGTTGCGTCTGATCATCATGATGCTTTATAATTTTGAAAGCTGACCCTTGTTAGGTCAAGGGAGATGTCAATTTCGTGAACGTGATTACAAGAACAAGTGTGGCGCCAGGCTGATTGCTTAAACTACAATAAGAAGACAAAGATATTAATAACTATTCAAATTTAAAGCGTGACAGACGGCGGAATGCTGATGACTTTGCCACTGACGACTTTTTTGCGACTCAATATTAAGTAGGTAAATCTTGAGACTTCACCCGCAGTAGATATCGCTAAAAAATTCAAAAAAAGGACTCTAAATTCAAAAATTTTGTTTCAAGAAAATCTTTAGCATAGACTGGTTTGATGTAGAAAAATTTTAACGTCTTCGTCTTTAAATATGTAAGTTTCGAGATAGCAGCGTTTTTAATTTTGTTGTATCCAATCATTAAAATTTATCTTAGCAATTCAAATCCAATACGATTACTGTACATATCGGTACTCCAAAGTGAGTTTAATCGGAGCTACAAATTCAATTTAGTCCATCAAATCGAGGGCTATATCGGAATAATTTGCATAGTTATTATAAACATGGGTCAGGGCTGCATAAATGGGTTCGATGACAGCTACCGTCTCTTGAATGCAAAATGGACGAGATTCAAATTCAAAGGATTTGACAGATTTAATTTATTTACCAGAGAATAGAGAATAAGACTACATATACGTAGGTACAGGTACCTATCCTATCTTTTGCCTAGTCTTTTTTCATCGTTATGAACAAATATAAGTAAGTTGTTAATTTCCAATAGAAATGTTATACATACAAATAAATAAAATTGAAATATCTGTCAGTAATTTCAAGGTAACAGCTTTTCACTAATTGAATATTAGAGTTTATACCTACCGATATCCTACTGTCTGTCTGTTTATTCTGGCTAATCTCTAAAACAGCTGAAGCAATTTTAACGATATTGGCACTGGTAGATAGCGAATGTTATAAGAGTAATTAGGCTTCTTTTTATACCGGTAATATACTCTCCTGAGAATTGAGAAACAGAAAACTAATCTTCGCGAGAAAAGCCACGGGTGTCTCCACTATTCAATAAAAAGTTTGAGGTCTAAATGCTAACTCCCAGGGGCTCAAGTGATCATCAAATTAATGAAAGCACAGTACCCAACGCAAATAACCCGATCATTTACTTGACAATAATATGTATACAAAAAGGTATTGTGGAAATTGGAGATTTAGGCAAGCTATAAATCAGTCAAAGGATCGTGTGTAAGCCCACCAATACGTTACGACCGACCGCTGTCCCCTGCACTACCTTTGTAAAAATAACTATATCAGGGTTGACGTGACATCGTGTGGGAATAAAAAATGTTTGAAAGGTGAATTTGTGATGGTGAGTTATTGGGTTAGCTTAGAATGTGAGTGTTTAATATATGTAGTAGAAATCCGAACAACAAGAATTTAATTCAACTTAAGGATGCAAAACATTCTCACTTTCACCCGATGTAGGTATCAATCGCTGAATGACTGCTGAGTCATCCATCATCCACTGCGTCTTTTTCCAACCCAGTTTGGGTCGACTTTCCAGTCTTAATTCGATGCGACTGAACTTTGACATTTTCCGAGAAGCGACTGCCATCTGACCTCCACAACCTTTTGGTAATATCGTAGTTCTATAATTAGACCAGTGGGATTTTTAGGGTTCTAACAACAAGTAGCAAGCGACTGCCATAGATGTTATTATGACAACCGAGACCGACGGTTTAACGTACTCTCCGAGGGACAGAGGAGTTTTAAGGTTGTATTTCCCATCAATATCACGGCTAAAGGAAATAAAATATCATGTAGGCCAATGAGTACATATCGCCTAGAAAAATTTAATGAAAGCGTTTCTGCAAAAGTTGCTAGTATGGACTTTAACCAGGTTGATCCAAATAACATATATGAGTCCTTGTTTAATACAATTAAATCTGGGTTCGACAATATATTTAAATCAAGAACTTTTTATAAAAATGGAAACCTCCAGTACTGTGACTGCGCAACCACTGGCATCTACAAAAGTAGAGCTAAGTTGTATGAATTATATGGTATGAAGCAATATAATTTTAATCCTGATTTTAGTCAGTATGTTAAAGATTTTTCCAAAACTTTCAGAAAAGCGTGTGTTGCTGCCAAGTCATTATATTTGAGTAATAAGATTAAACAGTTCAACAATAAAGTCAAAACGACCTGGAATATAATTAATGCTGAAACCGGTCGCCTAAAGCCCCGTGACAATGACTTTGAATTAATTATTGATAATAAAGTCATAACAAAGAACCAGATGTAGCACAAACCTTAAATAATTTTTTTATAGACATACCCGTGAATATAACTAGCTCCTTGAATTCTTGCCCAGAGCTCAACGTATGCTGGAAAGCGGCGTGAATCAGTGTCAGGTCTCATTTAGCTTTGAATATGTAAACCCAATGATATTATAAAAGTATTCAAGTCGCTTAACTCAAAAAAGACAGCTGACTTGTGGGGTATTTCTGTAAAATTGCTTCAGTCCATTACTGTGAATATATCTCCACATCTAGCTGCAATATTTAATAAATGTGTCAATAGTGGAGTGTTTCCTGATCTCATTCTCATCTCATTCCTGAAATACAGTAAAGTGGTACAGTTATTTAAAACTGGATTAAAAAGCGACCCTGGTAATTTTAGACCAATTTCAATACTACTTGCCATTAGTAAAATTTTTGAAAAAATTATATAGCAGCAATTACAATCACATTTTAATTCAAATATGCTACTAAATAATGAGCAGTATGGATTCACAAGAGGTCGTTCTACCATTCACGCAGGGGTAACGCTTCTGAAGCATATTTTCAATGCCTGGGAGAGTAAGCAAGATGCCATTGGTATATTTTGCGATCTCTCCAAAGCTTTTGATTGCGTTGAACATAATATCCTATTACGGAAACTCAATTATTATGGTATCAGAGATTCGGCACTGGATCTAGTTGCCTCATACCTCAGTGATAGAATACAACATGTTGATATCAATGGTAGTCGGTCTTTAGGGGCTTCTGTAGCTATGGGCTTGCCACAAGGATCAATTCTAGGTCCATTTCTATTTTTAGTTTACATTAATGATTTACCGTTCTATGTACAGAACTTATGAGACATTGTTCTATTCGCCGATGATACATCACTTATTTTTAAAGTTGATCGCAAGCTGAGGAATGTTGACGAAGTAAATAGTTCACTTGCACTAGTTCTGAATTGGTTTACAACCAACAATTTACTTCTGAACGCAAAAAAGACGAAGTGTGTTAGATTTATTAAGCCTAATGTTCAGAACTACGGTACTAATATTATTTTGAACGGTGACAACCTTAATCTTGTAGAATCAACCGCATTTTTGGGTATTACCCTAGACAATAAATTACAGTGGAACGCCCAAATATCGGGTATTGCAGGGAAACTTAGCTCTGCGGCTTTTGCTATTAGTAAAGTCAGACAGCTCACGGATGTAGAAACTGCCAGGCTGGTTTTTTTTAACTATTTTCACAGTGTCATGTCTTATGGAATTTTACTGTGGGGCAAGGCAGCTGATATAGAGATAACTTTTATACTCCAAAAGCGAGCTATACGTGCGATTTATAAACTGAATGCACGAGTTTCTCTTAGAGAAAGATTTAAAGAAATAGGCATTTTAACAGTTGCATCGCGATATAATATATGCAAATATTATGTTTGTTAAACATAATATACATTTATACAGTATGAACAGTGACATACATGCAATAAATGCTAGAAATAAGCATAAATTGGTTGGGACGTATTATCGTTTACAGAAGGTTCATGACTCCTTTGCAGGATTTGGTGTGCGTTTTTATAACAAAATTCCTCTAAACATTATGAACCTTCCTTTGAATAAATTCAAAGTAGCTGTTAAGACACACCTCCTATAAAAGGCATATTAAGGATTACGAAGATACTATTAAGGATTATCTAAACGATACAGAGAAATGGAGTTGCTTACTCATCACTCGAGCTACATAGGGGCTACTTCTGTTTGAAAAATTGTTTTATTGCTGAAACTCACTTATTATTGTTAAATTATTATTTCGTTTATTCAATAACATTCTTATTTTATACATTTTTAAATAGATTTATAAAAAACACAAATACATTTAAAAATATAAAAAATAGTGTCCCACCAGTAGCGGAGTAGGACCCAAACTACCGGCGGTGGAGGCTACAGACTGAGAAACCTCCTAACAATACGGCACGTGTCGAGGATAACAGCCTTCTGAATCTGACTCTTGATCCAACAATCTAACGAGAGTCTCTTGAGGTGTTGATCGAAACTCTTAGCTATTAGTCCGTTTGCCGAAACGACCATCGGGACAATGATCGTCGAGTCTACGTTCCACATGGCGGTTATCTCGAAGGACAGATCAAGGTACTTACTAAGTTTGTCCTTCTCTGCCTTAACAAGATTCTCGTCATGCGGGACGGCGACATCGACGAGCACTGCCCGACGCTGGGTCCGATCAACCAACACGATATCGGGCCTATTGGCAACAATAGTCCTGTCCGTGATGATTGACCGGTCCCAGTAGAGCAATGCACGACCATTCTCAAGAACTGGCACTGGTGTGTACTTATAGTACGGTACTTCAGACTCAATAAGGTCATATTGAAGAGCAAGTTGCTGGTGGATGATCCTGGCTACTTGATTGTGCCTATGCAAGTACTCGGTGTTAGCAAGATACGAACAACCGGAAATAATATGGCGAAGTGATTCAACAGGACGGTGGCATGCTCGATAAATGTCGACCGTACCGTCCTTCATGATGTATTTCCGATAGTTGTTCGTCTTGATAACCTCATCTGCAATTGCACAGGCAAAACCTTCAGTTTCCCCAAAGAGGTCCCCAAAACGCAGCCAGTTCACCGATGCGAGCAGGTCTACATCGAGTCCTGTTAAGACTCGGTAGAACCGCCCGTGTAGCTCCTTGCTCTTCCATACGTCCTTACGGTCTTCAGTACTTAACACCTTTGGTTTACGCCAGTTCTCGTTAGCCAAGGAAAGAGGTGTAAGGCCCTTGTCAACTTTCACAACATCGCAATGAATGTCACATCCATTCTGTAGGAAGTAATCCCTGAGACTGCACACTTCACGGTTGTGGAGGTTCTTGGCATTCAAAAAGCCTCAACCCCCCACTACCGTGGAATGTACAGTCTCATGACAGACGATCGTGGGTGTAACATTCGATGCAATGTCAGTTGTTGACGGACTCGCCTATCCAGGGCGTCTAGTTCCGTTTGAGTCCACCTAAGTATGCCAAAGGAGTACAACAATAAAGGTATCACCCAACCGTTGAAAGCCCGCATTTTGTTACCACCGGACAAAGAACTGTTAAGAACTTTTGTCAGGCGGCCAAAAAAACGTTCTTTCACCGATTTCTTATATCCTCTACCGCTATACCCAATGACTCTGACATATCTAGGTATTTGTATGTTTCGGTCTCGGTGAGAGATCTGAGAGTTATTATCTCAGAAAGTTGTAGATTCGGTGAATTTACAACCTTCCCCCGCTGTACATCCATAACCGCACACTTATCAACACCGAACTCCATCTTAATGGCATTACTAAAAACTTCCGTAGTTTTTAATAATGTCACTAAATCTTGGTGCTTCGGTGTGAATAGTTTGAGGTCATCCATATACATCAGATGAGAAATAACCTCACCCCCTCTACGAAACCGATAGCCTAGCCCTGAATCCTTCAGCAATGTGCTAAGTGGATTCATTGCTAAACAAAACCACAATGGACTCAAACTGTCGCCCTGGAATATACCACGCTCAATCCTTATCAAGTCATGCGAATCAGAGGCGTACCCACCACTACCTGGTTTACGAAGGACTGTGGTCCACTGCCCCATACACGAGACTAAGAAGGATTTAAGAGTCGGATTAATTTTATACAACTCTAAAATCCTCCTCAGCCATGAATGTGGCACCGAATCATAGGCCTTCTTGTAGTCAATCCAGGCAGTAGAGAGGGCGCCCCTACTCCGCTTGACCTGTTGGCTAATGGCCATGTCAATAAGGAGTAGCTCCTTAGTACCACGTGACCCAGCCCTACATCCATTCTGAGCGTTATCTAAAATATTGTTAGACATTATGTGTGAATTTAATTTACTTCTCAGAATGGATGTAAGGAGCTTGAAGATGGTAGGTAAGAAAGTGATAGGTCTATAGTTTTTAGGTTCCGTGGTACTACCTGATTTATGGAGCAGGAAGGTGATGCCAGTGGTCATAAAAGCGGGTAAGGAACCAGACTCGAGGGCTTCTTGATACTGTGTTGCCAAGCGTTCATGCGAGCTCTGAACCCACTTTATCCAAAAGTTGTGCAATCCATCCGGCCCAGGACTTTTCCAGTTCGGGGCCTTACGAATTGCACAACTAACATCTTCGGAGTCTATGGTAATAGACTCCATGGGTTCGATGATACTGCATTCACGCTCGACGACACGGATCCAGTCGCCCTCCGAATGTTCGACGGGCACCGACCATATGTCACGCCAAAATTGATTCATGGTGTGAGCATCTGGCAGTTGTCCGTCGCTCAAACGTTGTCCAGTTCCCTCCCACTCTCGGTACACCTTCCTTTGGTCACTTTGGAAGATGCGATTCTGCCAGTATCTATTTACACGCTCTCTATAACGACGGATACGGCTTGCCCATGCATACACTTTCTGTTTCAGAAAGTCAATACGTTCCGTGACATTGGTTAAGTATTGCTGGGGACGAATACCGGTCCCAGCGAATGCCTGACTCACGAAACGCATGACCCGGGGACGACTATTTCCCCGGCTAAAACAGATAAGCTTCGCAATGAGAGTCCTAAATGTGCCGATACGTCGCTCGATTCTTGCCTGCCATACGGGCACACCACCCGATCGTGGTGCACGGTTAAATTCAGGGAATTTAACGCGTGCAACACGACAAGCGGTAATAGCTCCACAGTAAAGAATCGAGTGGGTATCGAGCAAATCATTGCTAGTCCGTAAGTACGGAGCTAGCAACGCATTCAGGGCTCCCATCAACGCCAGATTTCGTCTATGCATGGGTAAGCGTGGTAGCCGTGGTCTAGAATTAGGTGCAAACCTATATTGAGAGATCACATCTTCTAAAGTACTCCTTAATTGCTCGCTTACCTGGATAGATATATCACTCGTATCATCTCCCACGTCGAGCACGGTATCAACTAAAGTGGCACTAGTTGCAACCGTGTGTGTAGCAGGTGACGGTGCTCTTGTTGACGCTGGAGCTGGTCGAGTAGATAACACTTCCAGGCGTAGTCGATCAAGCACAGGTTGATCCAACAACTTGCATCGTTGGATAGCCCGCACTTGATCCGATAGTCGCTGGACGGCAACGGTCATTGTTGGTTCAAGAGCCTGAAACAAAGGAAGCATCCTTGAACGGTACGCAGTCAGGTTGGTTTCCCCTTCTGTAGCCTCATAATATGCCCGCATGACGTTTTCATTGATGGATGAAGTCCATCGCATGCAGTGCACAATACCACCGGTAGTGGGGACCCTACTCGAAGCTGGTAGGCTTCGGGGCCCCAAACTGCTCGGCGGCCGGCCTCTCCCTCGCCGGCGTACAGGTGTTGGCGACGTCGGCGGGGAAAAATACTCATCACTTGCCGATGAACTCGACGCCTCAGCAAGCACTTGTGTCGCAGGTGTGCGGTCCAGCGCTTGCGAGGCGGAGCTAAGTGATGAGTCCGGGGGTGTTATCTGTGCATTTTTACTCCTGGCTCTTGTTATCATCGCTATCCATAATCATTCATAATATTTATTTTCTCGTAACATTCTGATATTTTGATAGTTGACGTTTGTCAAAACTTCGCTTCATATTTGCAGACTGGTATTCTTGTAATAAATTGTGAAATATAATATTTATGGACTTTTTGGTGATATAATTTAGAAATCAGTAAGAATTTTAAAAATTGAGGAAGATTTTTGAGATAAAAATATTAAAATATTTTATTGATGAAAATGACGTATGTACAGATGTCCAGAGTTGCCAGTTTTTTTTTTATTATTATATTTTTTATTTAAATTATTATTATTATTATGATATTGTTAGGTATGGGTACTTTGAGATTATGTGACATCTTTAACTAGTATTTGACTTTTTGTGAATAACAGAGATCCATAATTTTTGAATTCACTTGGTCCACACATGGTCACGTACTGCCCTTGCCCTCTTTTTATTGTTGTAACAGAATAAAAAACATTGCGAATCTGGCGGTAAATGTAAATGTAGAAGCATTTTCTTTTTTTGACGTTCATAAGTGTTAATTTATGACCTACATGAATAAAGATATTTTGACTTTTGATTTTTTTTGATTTTTTTCTTAGTATCTTAAGAAATGGTTACCCATCCTTAGACCAACTTGGCCCGGTTACCTTAGCCACGAGCCCTTCAACAATTTTCATAAGTTTTGATATTAAAATATTATCCTCATAATATTAATGTAAAAGTTGAGTAAACTTCTCACGTGTATACAGAATGTACATTTACATCATGTATTCTAATATAACGTACAAGAAATAGCACTCTCGAACTCATTACGTTTGAAAGTTTATTGCCGCACGTTATTAACTTCTTCCCAACTTTCTAAATATGTTAGAAGAATGTATTTGAAGTCATATTTATTTGTTTTGTTTCGTTCATGTTACCGTGAATGTTTCTGATGATAATATTACATTTGAGTGAAATCTTATGATACGTAGCCTAAACGCAATCCTTTAGGCTATTGCTTACTCAAAAAAAAGGTATTGTTTAGTTAAAAGGGTAGGAAAGCTAGGAAGATGTATTTACATGCCCATAAATTGAATGATTTTTTGATAGCTTTCAAAGCAAAATAATTTCTTCTTACGTTAGAACTGTCATTTACAAAATGAGTAAACATGGGACCTCGCTGAGGTGTAGAACAATTCATCATCGAAAAGACATTCCTACAAGATTTGTCGCATTGCCACGTTGGGTACGTAACATGAACTCTGAATTAGTGACCATTGGACGTTAAAACATTTAGGAATTATATTTATTTATTTCCAAAACATTTACAGTGTCATCTTAGGATTATCCTAATACAACACTGCAAGTAAAAGAGGAGTGGACTTAATGAATACTTAAAATAAACATCACCTTTATTCATCATGTACTTACCATATCAATTCAGTTCATTATGTAATTAAAAATAATTACATAATGACGAGTATCGAATGAGGTTATTTGTAAATAAATAACCTAATTCGATACTCGTACATTAAAAATGATAATTTCTTCATAATGAGTCGTACAATACTTATTTATTATTCCGTAATTGTACACTCCCGTCGTGCCCAAAGTGTCACGTAACGAATATTTATATGATTAAAGGACAAATAAAGACAGCGTACAAATTATTGAAACACAGCTGTCGTCACACAGGGGAATTCAAGTTTCTGAAAGAAAGTAATCTGTTTTCAAGTTTGACCGTAATTAAACTGTGTTAGATGCTAAATTTAATTCCGAAAATTACGGTCACAAGTCCAGTAATAGTATAACGAAATTACGATATTTATTAACTAGCAAAATGAGTTTATAGACTAGACAGTTAAAAAATCACCTTTATTTACTAAACTAACCTAACCACGAAATTACCGTCCAAGTGCGCGCACAATGGGTTCTGTACCAAAACATCAGCAAAATCACCTTAAATATTTTTTGCATTCTTTTTTTTAGTATTTGTTGTTTTAAGGCCACAGAAATACATAATCTGTGAAAATTTCAACGTTCCAACTATCACGATTCATGAGATACAGCCCAAGACAGATGGACGAACGGACAGCGAAGTACTTATCAGTATTAGGGTTCCCGTTTTACCCTTTAGGTAAGGAACCCTAAAAATCTTCTCTATTTACTAATTTGTAAGTAGGACAAAATTAGTCTAAATTATTAAAAAAAAAACAGATTGTAAAAGAATGGATCTGACGAACTCAAAAATCTCAAAATCTCGTTCTTCCTCGAGAACCGCTCTATCCATTGATGAAAACAGCATGAAAATCGGTACAGTAGTTTTTGAGTTTATCGCGAACAGACAGACGCTGCGCAAAGCCTTGTTCTATTAGGTATATTATGTACTTTTTTGTTAATGACACCTTTTACAGAGACTTTCTTGTAAAATATACCTAACAAAATTCATAATCGGCACGATTGCTTCAAATTAATAATTGGTTTTCATTCGAATTGTTCAAAAAGTGTTTCGCCATCGTCGGTTTCGGATGGCAGTTTTGTTCGATAATTGGACTGGTGACAATTAGCCATTGAGTGGTTAATATCCATGGCGTTGTCACTACATGCTTCTCTTGGCAATGGGCACTTAACAACGTGAAGTGTAAATGGATTCCAGGGTCAAGCGTGACAAGATAATTTTGAATATCTTCAATGGAACTGCTGTAATTATACGACCGTTTTCGCAATAATAAGAGGAGCATCAAAACGTGTAAGTTTGTTTTACACTAAAACGGCTTCTCCCCTTTGACAAATTATATACAACCTTCCTCGAGAACTACTCTATAGATTGGTAAAATTATGTAATGTGAAAAGTTTGTTTAGTAAATCTCCTAACAAATCCAGCAAAGTCAAGTAACAAGCGTTTTGTATTTTCGAACTAAAACATTTTTGCTGAAGCGCTTTATTGGCATGCTGACGTTTTATTTTTCAGCTGTAAAATGTGTCCACTTTTTTTCTGGATTCTGGTTCCATGTTTATTTAACATTTTACGAGGTATATAACCAGTTTGTTTAGTTTTACAAATTTTATATTGGCTTAATTACATTACATATATTAATGCGGCTCGTACCCGTTGGGGTAGGTAAATGTTTAAGTAAAAAAAATCATCTTGTCGTAATAATAATCTGGTATGTAACATCTGTCCTAGCTGTTGGAATTTTGGTTTGGATTACTCAGTAGGTATGGAAATTCTATAGTGCCCAGTAAAGGCAATAAGTTTGCCCCATATTACATGGGACCAACAAAATTACTGGAAAAGTGTGGATTATGTAATTTATGTTGCCCTATGTCTGTCTGTCTTGTCTCAATCAATGATGACCTAGTATATATAATCCTATAAACCATATATAGGTACTTCAATTCAAAGTTGAACAAACGAGTATTTTATGTACGAAATGTTACATTAACAATGAATATTCTTTTTCTTCTGAATGTGTGGTAAATGCCGTTGAGTTGCGAAAAAATACAAACAATGAGACGAGGAAACGCGAACGAGTTTACAGCACCCTTGCCATAAAACTAAATGAATACAGGGCTTTTTGCGGAACGGTACACGATTGTGGTTTGGACATTAAGTTTGAATTTTGGAAAAAAAATAAAATTATTCGCCGAAGCAGTAGAATGTGTTCGCGGGCAGTTAGTAGGTAGGAATGACAAATATTATTGATGCTGATTTTAGTGAATTCTAATGTTTGAATTGGTTATGTACCAATGTATTTCTTTGAATCATCATCATTCACCGAGCCTTTTCCCAACTCAGGTCGGCTTTCCAGTCTAACTGCGATTCGGCTGAACTTCGATATTTTACGTGAAGCGACTGCCATCTGACCCCCACAACCCATGGGCGATATCGAAGTTCTGTAGTTAGACCGGTCGGATTTTTGATTTAGGGCTCCAACTACCCCTAACGACTGCCATAGATGTTCGTCTGACAACCGGGACCGACGGCTAACGTGCTCTCCGAGGCACGGAGGGGTCTCAATGTCTTAAGAAATGGTCACCCATCCTAAGACCGGCCTGAGTCGATGTTGCTTAACCTTTGCAATGTGTTAACATTGTCGGTTACCACTAGACCACGAGCCCCTGTATTTGTACCAATGTATTTCTTTGAATATTGGCAACTAATTGAAGTTACTATCTGTTTTCGTGAAAAAATAGCCAAAACAATTATTGATTATCATCTCAAAATTTTCAATAAAAATCCTTTGCATCTTCAGCTATTACCATTATTTTTTTCAAGAAATCTGTAAAAAGCACTTCGTAGGGGAGTGAAAAAATAAAATAAGAAAATTTTAGTTTTAGAAATAACGGGCTAATTTCATGAGACGGCTACGTTCTACGGCAAAGATTTTTGGATTTTGTATTTTTTACAAGCCACTGTCCTGTCCGGAACAGATAAGAAAAGTGTAACCGTTTACTAACTCTTGGGTGCAAAAGGGCAACCAAGATTCTAACCATCTTCTTCTGCAAGTCATGAACGAGACTCTGTCAAACATAAAACTGCCCGGTTAACCTAGTAAGCTGTAAACTACTTAAGGCAACTACTTTCTTACTTTCTACGTTCTATTCAATACTCACTTACTGGGCAGACACGTACTACTTCGTTCCGTTATTAAAAAATAGTAAAATGTGTAAAAAGTAAACAATCTTTTAGTAATGTTATATCAGTGTATTGTGTGATCCACAAAGAATAGAATGGTGTCAAAAGTTTCTAACAAAATTAACTGAATAGTGTATTATTTTCAAAAATCAATTTAGTAAATTCGTTATTTTTGTGAAGTTTCGTTCAAAAAAGTGACAACTACGAACAAGACCATCAACCGGTTCTGCAAATCATCCTTGAACTTGGTTTATTTTTGGGCAGCTTTATAACTGGTACACTTGTTTCAAAATTTTTTTCTAAATTGGGAATAGCCCTGTTGGGTTAGCAGCAGCTTTGTAATAACTGTACAGTGTCGGGGGTCGAGGGCTCGAACCCGACTATATAAAAACTCTTTTTGTGATCTTGTTGACATTTTTATTCACATTTAATTACGCAATCATTACTCAGCAGTACAAAATGCCAACAAAACACATCGAGACATTGTCTGGTACATTGTCTGAATCTACTTCAATAACAACACCTAAAGTACGACCTGATGCTTCGGATATATCAGCACATAGCACAGCAAAAAGGAATGTGACCCTTCGGCGTAAATCAAAGATTAATATTCACACTGAAAACTCCTTTGAAGATTTATTATCACTATGCTCTGAAGATGGGGACAAATATTCTTCTCTGGACGCCACCCCGGTTGCCCAGGAATTGAATCGAAGCCTGCCCGATTTGAGTAGCAACATTACTGACGACACACAAGTTATGAGAGAAAAAATACTAGCCCTGGAAGCGAAGTTGAGTATAGCGGAACACGAAATTGACACTCTTGTGGTAGAAAATGGCAACCAAGCCAAACAAATTAGTGATTATAAGCTACAGATTCGACAATTAACCGAGATATGTAAAACTCCTACGTCCTTAAAGAAAACGAATAGCAAGCTATACTATCGGAAAATATCTATTTCAAAACTGAATTCTACACACAATGAGGAGCAACCTACGCCTATGAAAGGTATATTGTTGGGCGATGGGAACGACGACTTAAACATGGCTGTGCATACGGGACCTGATACGGTAGTGAATGAGATGGTTCTACAGCCTGAGCCTGTCAAGAATAGGTTATGTGTCCTAACTTATATAAGTTCGTATGGGACACTAAATATTATAGAAAGTACTTTCGCCGACCATTTTAAGTATTGTCGATACATACTAACAAACTGTACTATAAAACAACTATTGTCTAACATAGATAGTAAGTTACAAAATTTTACTTTAAATGACTACTGTATTATTATGTTGGGTGGTAATAAGTTACTGAAAACGTCTGGTAGTGACGAATTGCTTAGTTATATAAGAGAATCATTAAAGGATATATGTTATACAAATATTATAATATGTTCTCCAACATATATCTGCGGCGCACCCATTTATAATTTTAAAATAGAGGTTTTTAATAACTTGTTGCAGCAGGAACTACAGCGATCTACCTATGCCTATTATTTTGATACTAACCACTACCTTGATTATAACATGTTTTCATACAGCTCAGGTATGGTAAACAGAATGGGTATACGGACTATCCTTCGGGTAATCATGGAAAACATAAAGATTGACTTCATTAAATATGGTAGCTCTCATGCACACTCACTTACACAAAATATACAAACCGATGGTGGAGTTCCATGTAAACAGGCAGTTACAGTTACTAATAATATGTCTCCTAAACGGGGTCAGTTATTTCTTGGATAATGTGTGTAATAATAAACCCGCAACTAGTACAAATTTCGTGCCTCTAGGTATTTTTCACCAAAATGTATGTGGAATTAACAATAAAATAAGTGAACTGGAACTGTATTTGGAAAGTCTACATAATGAAATTCATTACGTGTGTTTAAGTGAACACTTTTTAAACTCTGACCAAGCGTCTCTGTTCAATCTTTCTAAATATAAAGTGGTTTCATCTAATTCTAGGGTAGGTAAAAAAAGGGGAGGCACTATGATTTTGGCACTTAAAGATAGAGACTGTGTGGAACTGCCTATTACAAAGAAACTGTATAAAAGGGACAGCTTTGAAATATGTGGAATACAAGACGTGGAGACCGGAGTAACTTTATGCTGTTGTTACAGAACTCCTTATGACGATAGTTTAATTGACTTTTTGTACAGATTTGACAGACTTTTAGAGAACCTTTTCAGTGGGAGTTGTCTTGTTTGTGGAGACTTTAATCTGGACCCTCATTCGAGCGAACAAAAAGGCATGGATTTCGGGAATTTGTTGACCTGTTACAATTTTAGACCACTTATAAACTCGGTGACCTTTATTCGTAATGACCACGAATCGTGTATTGACAACATTATAACAAACATATATCCCCACAGCATTGAAAATTGCGATGTTGATCACAACGGATTAGGAGATGGACACGCCGGTTTATTATGCAACTTGACATTATATAATACTAAATTATTCAATTCAAATAATTCAAAAAAATTAATAGAAAAAAGATTATTAAATTCAAAGACCAAAAATTTATTTAGAAACGGACTAGTAGATCAGGACTGGACAAGGATGGGCATCAACACCTTTATTAAACAATTTAACAGCACGTTCAAACAAGCTTTTACAAAGCGCAAGAAGGAGGTCCGTCTTTACCAGTCATCAAGTTTAAATTGGGTATCGAAAGGGATCAAAGTCTCCTCTAAAATGAAGCGAGTTCTTGTGGTGGGTAAAAGTAATAAGGATGACTTAAGTATAATTAATTATAGACGTAAGTATATCGCGATATATAACCGAGTTATTAAGATAGCAAAAAAGCTCTCCGTACAAAGTGAAATAGCAAGATTTAAAAACGTTTCCCGAAATATTTGGAAAATTGTGAACCGCCACAGAAACAAAGTATACACCACGCAATCACAAATTATTTTGAAAACGGGAAATAGACATACAAGAAATCCATCTGAAGTAGTAAATGTTTTTGCAGATGAATTTGGGAAGCAGTTTGGTCACATGAATAATTATTCGGAATTATCATTGGATTACCTTAAAACATACACAAGTAGAATAGAAAAGGAAATTGAGTGGGACACTGTCACGCCTGGGGAAGTATGGAAGACAGTCAATGCAATGAAGTGCAAATCATCGAGTGGCTTCGATGAAGTACCTATTGTAGTTATTAAGGAAAACCTTGATGTATTGGCTGAACCTCTTAGCATATTCTATAACAACTGTTTTAACAAAAGTGTATTTCCTGATCAATTTAAGATAGCAAAGGTTATTCCGATACATAAAAAAGGTGCTAAGACGGACCCAACCATGTACAGACCCATCTCCCTTTTACCAACGCTATCAAAAGTGTTCGAAAAACTTTTAAAGGTAAGACTCGTCCGTTATTTGAATTTGAACCGTGTTTTGCATGTCAGACAGTTTGGGTATCAAAAAAACGTTGGAACACAGGATGCTATATATACGCTGATGAAGGATGTTGTACATAAAATGAACGAGAAAAAGAAAGTCGCCGGTCTTTTCTTGGATCTAAGCGCCGCTTTTGATACAATAAATCATGAATTACTCGTTAGAAAGCTAGAACACTACGGTATAAGAGGTAAATTCAAAAATCTTCTCGAGTCATACTTAAGTAATCGGCAGATGTTTGTCGAAATTAAAGCTCTGAAGAATGATGATGAGTTCTCTCGAGACACAATTAGATTCGAAAAGTCATATAGGTCTAAGTTAGTACCAATTAAAACAGGCGTACCACAAGGTTCAATTCTTGGACCAATCCTGTTCATAGCCTTCATAAATGATATAATCAACTTTATGACTCATAGAGCATCTGGAGGTGTAGAACTAGTCATGTTCGCGGATGACACCAATGCAGTCATATCTGCAGACAAGCACGACATCCTGCAATACAATGTGAACGAGGTACTGGACTTGTTTTATAACTGGTTATTGGCGAATAGCCTGAGACTGAATCTGAATAAAACCCAGGTAATGTTATTTAAATCTACAGCTCAAAATAAAAGTTGCCTGGATTGTGTTGTGAGCGGTATCAAAATTGGTTCCGTGAAAAGTGCGAGGTTCCTGGGGGTGCATGTTGATGAGCGTCTCAATTGGAAAGAAGAATTGGCTAACTTGGAGAGTGCCATAAGTTCGGCCTGTTATGTCTTACGAAGTTTACGTAGTGATGTTAATGTAGAACATCTTAAAATGGTATATTATGCATTGGTGGAATCCAAGCTCAGGTACAGCATTCTTTTTTGGGGAGGAAGCTACGATTATAATATACACCGTGCGTTTGTTCTCCAGAAAAGAGCTATCAGGGTCATAGTCCGAATAAGACAAGATGAGTCATGCAGGAACCACTTCCGGGAGTTAGATATACTCACCGTTCCTAGTTTATACGTGCTTGTCTTAATGTCCAATTTCGCAAAGTATATCCACAATTATGAAACCGAGGATGAAAGAAAGCATAGAGAGAAAACACGTCGAAAGGATTTTCAAAGCATGGTTATACCAAATATTAATGTTGTCAAACACAGTGCGGTTCACAATTGTATCAGAGTGTTTAATAGACTACCGGTTGAACTTAAAGGTCAAATTTACGGAAAAGAGTTCACCACAAACTTAAAGCGATTCCTATTGGAGGGGTGCTATTACTCACTAGAGGAACTATAGTAAATTAGTTTGTTTAGACTCATATAGCTTTAAGACAATGTATTTAAATAAATGTGGACTAAAATATTGTAAATTGATTGATTATTGTAAAAATAATTAAGGACCTTCTGGGATGTAGGTCTGATATAGGTAAAAAGGTGACATCGCGTTATGTTTTGTTATTTTGTTTCTTTAATTTCTGTTGTAATCTTCGGACATGCTTACTATTATTTATTTATTACTTGTGTTAATTCTGTTTTTTTTTTTCTTTTTCATATCCTTAGTGGGCTTAGTGACATTATTAAATGACTTAATTTTTTTTTTTTTTTTTGGGACATGCTAATTATTATTATTGTAATCAAATTGAAATTATGGAATGTGTTTATTGCTAAAAATATTTCAAACACAATGTAAAGATTGTTAATGAATAAATAAATACAAATACAAATACAAATACTGCTCGGGAACAACTAAGCTACTGGCAAAAATCACCTTATACCTATTTGCTGCTGTAATCAAGTATTAAAAAAAAAGTCTGACTTAGTTATATTATTACAACAATAGTTGTTTAGGGTACCGTACCCAAAGGGTAAAACGGCAAAAAAAAAAAAAAAAAATCCTATTAATAAGGTTCCGCTGTCCATCCGTCTGTCACCAGGCTGTATCTAGTTTAGTAGTATTATAGTACGCCGGGCGCCACTGGAAATACGTTCTGCTTGTAACCAGAGACGCCCGGCAACGGACGTTAGAGCGGCCGCGGCCTTGGTCGCGGAACTAAAAAAAAAAAGTAGTATTATAGTAATAGTTAGAAAGTTAAAATTTTCACAGATGATGTATTTCTGTTGCCGATATAACAACAAGCTATAACAACGCTATAAAGAAATAGAATATAATAAATATTTAATGGGCTCCCATACAAATAACGTAATTTTCTTTCCGCTTTGGTACGGAACCCTTCGTGAGTCCGACTCGCACTTGGCCTGTTTTTTAAACCTACAAATCCACACAATTTATTCCCGTAAGAAAAAAAAGTGGGTAGACAAAAGCGTTCGTTACACCCTAATTTCGCCAGTCACTTTTGGTCCTACGTAACAAGGAGAGAGCCAATTGGCATTTCCTGGCACCTGGGGTACTTATAACAGAGCCTCTTCCCAGCAGATGCACCGCATGTAGGTAAGTATGACTTGGGTTCTGGAGAAGCACCCAGCAGAATGGTTATAAAATGCACTGAAAGTATTGTAATAATATGAGAACAGTACTAAATCTAAAAATCTTCTCTTCCCATTATAATAAACGATATTGTGCTGTGGAAGAAGCTTTGAAAGTTTCATATAGAAGCAATACAACTGCCTTTAATAAGCTTAGTCTGAGATTAGGGCACGATTAGCTTGACTCTGTAGTTGCGCATCGAATAAGCAAGTTGTATTAAGTAAGTTAGGAGATTACATGTTGCTGCGGGGCTGGCATCAGGTTAGTTTTAGACGTTAGCTTTGAAATTAAAGATTATCTTTAGTATAAATGGTTTCCGATTTGTAATGATTTCTTGTACGTAGAATCTTAACAACATTGTACGTTAAGCAAGAGTCAGATATAAACAAATCATTGTAATAAATAAATAAGCTAGGACAATAATTAATTACACATAACGTCACATGGGGTCTCAAATTGAACA
Source organism: Nudaria mundana (assembly GCA_963556515.1). Taxonomy (NCBI): domain Eukaryota; kingdom Metazoa; phylum Arthropoda; class Insecta; order Lepidoptera; family Erebidae; genus Nudaria; species Nudaria mundana. The sequence goes on along the minus strand of OY748295.1, from coordinate 6,049,762 downwards.
AGTTTATTTTGTTGTAAACAGATATTGTAAGTTATCTGTTGGAATTAAGGCTCCGATTACAAAATGGTTATTGATTTCTGTACATTAAAACTAGGTAAATTACACCCAACTACTTGCTAGGTACAATACCTATGTGTAAAAATATATTTACTTAAAACAAATTTTAACAGTACAGCTTCAAACTCTGATACAACTAATGGCGGATAGCACGAGGATTTGTTCTGAAACGGAAATTTACCCATAGACTTCACCACTGACAGCCCCCATATACATTACCGACCGACTGTCTATGTTTCCGAAGCTATAATCTACTATGACGTAATAATATACAATGGTATAGAACCGTAGACTAATTAATCTAATGCATGGATGTTACATCTAGTAATACTTAATTCTTTACTTAAAAAAAACCATAGTTGTAGCATATTTTGTAATTAGGTGACTACAACTTTTTGTTTTGTTGTAGTATACACACTTATTGATTTTGACACGAGACCAATGTACATTCGTCCACATTTAGTCTTAAGAAAATGTGTAATTTTGACCGACAGGTCATAGAAAAAGAGTGACCGTGAGTTTTATTGCCAGGTTCTTTCTCTCGATTCTCCCTATTGATTTGTAAATCTGGCAGTACATATAAATATAGAAGCAATAATAATTTTAATTTTAAGTACTTACTGACGTTTGTAAGAGCCATTTAATATTTAATGACCTCAAATAAATAAGTAAATCATTTCATTTCATTTCAAATGTATGATCTAGGTATAATCTCGATCTCATATTTTATATGCCCCAGTTTTACTTGAATCTATTTTTTCATAAAGTTTAGTAAGTGAAATCCCCTTCAATCATTGTTCATGTTTACTATGCGATACGTCATGAAAGAATTCATTTTTGTAACAAGTAAAAATTTTCATCATCTATCACCCGATTGGCCAGTCATTTATCTTACAAAGATTTAGCGCAAATATACTCACAGATAGTGAGTTTTCCTTTCCTACTTGCAAAATTTTTAACTTTTCCTCGAATCACGGCGTTCTATTATAAAGGAATTATGATAAATTGTCATCTCAGGCTGAAGCTCTCAAACATTTTGATTTTTTGTGTAAATAAAATACAGTGATTAACTTAGAAAATCTTTGTCATTAGTTATACGATACAATTTCGCTGATTTTTTTATTATTTGAGTTGTTTTAGGATGATATCTTCTGAAATCGTGAGTAAAATATTATAAAGTTCCATAACACTTAATAATATTTTTTTAAAGTTTGTGGGTCTTTAGAATATTTTTACTTTATCTTATTTTTTATCTATGTCACCAATATGTGCAACTATTTCTATGATTTGAACACTATGTTCCTTGATATAGTAAAAACATAACACATAATAAACGTTAATGTTGTGTAAGACTACAATAAATATTCATTTATCACTTTCACATAGCAAGGAAAAGCTAAGGATATCTGCATTACAATAGCGGCATGTAGGAATCAATTAATCATAGGATACACAAAGCTCGCCCATTAACTTCTTACTTGATAAGGGAATAATGCAAATACCCTACAATAGGCACCTTTCTATAATGCGACAGACGATGGCAAAATTCTATTCAGCTCAATTTTAAGCCCTCTTATCAAAGCCACACACGTTGTTTATTAAAAGTATAAATTGAGCCTTGATATTTCAAAATAAATATCCAGTCACGTGAGCTGATTGATAAAATACAAAACAATAATCACCGTAATAATTATATAATAATAAGTTTCTTTGTTGATCTATTCTTATTTAGAATTTGTTGCCCAGATACGCATTTTCGTCATTGTTCTTTAAGCTTTGCAAAAAATCTCAGCTCTTGAGCATGTCATGATGAAATTTACTTCTTCTCTGTAGCTTTGGACTTCACCTATATTTGATTGAGTAGATTTACTATTATAACATTCTTATTAGCCGAACCCAAACATAGTACCAAAATTGCCACTAAATGACCCAACAATGTAACACGTAATACAGAGTTCGTTCACACAAGATGGTCGTATTTACGATCTTCGAAACAGTAAAATCGACTGTGGAACAACTATAACGTTTTATTGCCCTCCATAGAGCTCAAACTATACGTGAACATAGACCAATAATACCTTCCGCAAGAAGTATCTGAGGCAACGTGCCAATAGTCTACGTAAGCCAAAATATGAAGGATTAAATATGTGCATTTATACGTTTATACAAAGGAGTATAGAAATGTTGTCATGTCTTAGATATGGTTTGTTCTAGAATGTTGTTATTATTGCCGATGGCAAAGGACCATTCAGGAATCATCGCATGGGAGCTGTTTCAAACAAATATTGTCTTATTAGCTAGTTATTTTATACCTGCACCGTACTGGACTAGCCATTGACATATGACAATGAGCTGGTACGATTAGTCCTTTGTTATTTCTAGTGTATGTGGATATAAAGTACGAAAAATCAACAAAAGTAAATTAACTAAAACTAAACCACAGTTGAAACAGCTCAGTAGATTATTGAACTGAACTCTTTCAACTACAAATTTATTTCTTCAAAATTTTTCGCAACTCTCTTTTACCTTTTGTTGAAATTAAACATTGTGTAATAGTTACAGCAGTTAAAATTCTATGCTTTCATGTTGAATTTGGTATTTTGGTGTATTTTTCCAATTCCTTTATATCGAAAACCACAATATAGGTACCTATCGATTATGGGATTAAGAAGCAATACAAATAGCCATTCAGTGGTGATCCCCTAATCAGAGCCGGACAGAAGTCGGTCAATATTCTTAGTGAAAAAAAGCAACTTTTGACAAGACTAATCCTAAGTGCAACTTGGCCGATAAGGATTATACCGTGCTCTAATGGCCTTTATTCGTTAGCTCAACAAACGGTCATAATTCACCGTCTTACGTTGGCTCAAGCGACTTAACTTTGGCAGGCATCATTTCTCAAAAGGAACGTGAAGATCTAGCAGTCCCTTCCTAGTCAAAAGATTAATATATATATTGGTGGACGTAGAAAAATGTAGCACGTAATTTAGTTGATGAGTCGGCGTGTCTGGTGAGTGGTTTCTAGTATGCGTCCAGTGGAATTCACAATTTTCTTGTTTTCCTCTTTATGAGTTGCGACTTTTGTAGTTAGTCTTGAATTTAGTCTTATCTGGTTATCTACTTTTATTATATCTACCGTAACCACAGCTCGCACTGCAAAAGTATCACATATTATAAAACAAAGTCCTCAGCCGCTATGCGATAAACTCAAAAACTATTGCACCGATTTTCATGCTGCCTTCACTAATGGATAGAGTGGTTCTCAAGGAAGTTTTTGTTTTTGGTATTTGTTACGGGCAAAGCGGTAGCCATCCATCCACTAAGTAGTTTAAATAATTGGCCCTGGTTGTTGGAATTTACAGAATGGTTATGGATTTTGTATTGTTCTAAGTGTATAACGTCAATAGGTTGTTCCCTATTAAGTACTTGGAACCAGCAAAACTACTGGTTAACTTTTACCATACACAGATACACAATATCGCCTTTATCATACTTATGATAAAGGCGATATTGTGTATCTGTGTGTGTAAAGCTACATAGGGAGAAAATAGCAGTTTCTACAAATGGGAAATGGTGCTGACTACACAAAGGGCAGCTCAAAAATACTTCCAAAAAAAATTTACGTCTCACATAGGTACAGTTTGTACGTACATGTGACGCGTCATACTAATTGCTCGGAGTGCATGTCAAAGGCGCACCCGGGCGGCGTCGCGCCGGATCCTTGTAATGGGGGATAGTAAAAGAGAATGTATGAATTACGAGAGAAACTGCACGTTGCATGTCTGTATTTCAACTCAGATTTAGTTAAAAACTGTTGTCATTCATTTTTTTGTTTTAAAACCGCATTTATTTTCAACAACAAGACTCTTATACAGCTTGTGGCCTGTTGCACCGACTGATTGTGAATGATTAGAATGCAGTTCCAAAAGCGGAATTTCATCTGAGCAGCGCAACTCTGCTTCGGTAATAATAGTAAGTCAAATCACAAGCTCACTAGGGTGACTTTTACTCGGGCACCGGGTTGGCCATCACTACCTAACCGAAGAATACAAAGAATGGAAAGTGCTACCGTAAGACCAAATGCCACAGATTGCCAAATAATCTTTACTTTCGGTGCATAGGGATCCCTCCAAAATTTAAGAGACTCACAACTATCAATGAGTCTATGACAAACATAAAATTTGGTAAACTAGTAATTTGATGTATAAATGTATCACAACCGGCTGATATACAACGTTTTAGCAAATCACATTAGTTTATTCTGTTACTCGTTATGGTATATAAATACGCAGTACATTTCAGCTGAAATCTCACATAAACTCAATTTGAATTTTTAATCAGATATTCCAAATGCTAATGTCATAGTGTTGAGTAAGATGTACTCACTAACATTATTCCTATTAATGGACACACATTCATGTGTTACTTTGCATAACGCGTGAGTTTATTTATTTATATCATTAAGTAATAAGTAGCTTAAACATAATTCCAGCTCAGTTTTTTTTTTGTAATAAAATCAGATTCGGTATAAGTGTGTACGTATTCGAAAGGTTTTATATATTTCTACAAGTCGTATGTATAATACAAAGGTTTGTTGCTTTTATAAAAGTAAATTATTTATTACTAGCTGATTGCCGCGGCTCCACACGCGTGATATATATAGTGTTCTCGTTTCCGGTTCCCGTGGGAACATAATTATTACCGAAATAAAAAGTAGACTATGTTACTCAGGGAAGTAGCTACTTACTTATCAGTGAAAGAATTTACAAAATCGGCACAGAAGTTACGGAACAACAGTCAAATTTTTACAATATGCTGGCACGTTAGATTGTGTTGCCTTTCATCAACATTTCATAGCGGGTTTCAATTTATTTTTCAAAATTACAATATTGGTGCTACTTTTTATTTATTTATTCGGGCATTTGGTGATGAAAATAGGCTTGCCCCCTATTACGTGGGACTAAAAATAGTGGCAAACTGTGGGTGTGTAATGCACCTCTGCCTATTCCTTCGGGGATATAGGCGTCATATGTGTGTGTTATTAGTAATTAGCAATTAGTATAGATTTAAAATTATTTTTACTCCGGTGCACACATCAATTAATTATGTTGTAATAATTTTAATTGGAGCATGATCGAGCCTTTTATCAAATAACTTAGGTCTGTTTTTATTGCAGATCTTAGTTTTAACTTAAGACAGTTCGTGTCAAGATTTCAGATGTATCGACAAAGATCTGTCTGCACTTAGAATTCTAAGAGCGATTACGCGTAGATCCAATGGGAGTAGAAGGTTTGTTTCCAATTTTAAATGAGAGCACTGAGAGCTTTGTCGGCTCTGAGTTTGTGCTTTGCGTTTTAAGTGGATTAGATTGTTCCACGCTCTTAAAACCAACAAGTTCTCGGAATAAGAATTAAAGTAACCGTTCGATTTTTGCAGGAGAACGAGTTCACGAAACCTGGCACTTTTTGGTTGTTAAGAGCAACAAGCGGGTCTATTTATTGGAATCCACAACATTCAAAAACATTCAAACATTTAATCTAATACACATCACAGCAAAACGCTCAGACTAGGGCTTGAGATTGACACGTGACATGCACTTAAATCTTAAATCCCAAACAAAAAATACTTACTTGCCAATAACGTTGTAAAACGGCGATAGAGTTATAATTAAGTGAATATGGTATAGATGGTGGGTAGCTACAGAATAATATCAACCTGACTGCGTCATCGAACTTAACTATAAAATGAGAATAAATTGCAAAACTTGGGTATTATTTGCGTCGACTCCCGTAGCAATTTACTTAGTTTTTCAGAATTTCATTAAAACTAATTTCATTGAAGAGAGTGTCCGGTACATTATTTTAAACTTTTGGCATGCATTTAATCTGCTTACCGGTAGTTTGAGGTAATAGTCAGTAAATGAGTTTCTAGTTCACGTTAATTACTAACCATTTAGTTTGATAGTTATAAGTTCGGACAGACACCACTGGTATCCACTTATACTCTTTCTTGTAAAGAAGCTGAGTATTAGTTTGAGGAAGTAAATATATAATTCAGATGTTAGGTATACTTTAAAATAACTACGAGTATCTCCCCTCTCCCCCTTTTTAGTGCAAGAGGCCCAAAAAAATGTAAACTATATTATATAATAAAAATAATGTCATTGAACTTACTGTTATTAATAAAAGTTCAATTAAAAACTGTATTTCATAATTTAAGTACCTTCCTTCCCATTATAAAATATTAATTCATGGCTGCAAGCTCTTCGTGTTCGAAGCATGCGCCCCGTTGTGTTGCATGCATTTTGTATTGCTTTATTAATTTATTGAACTTGCGAAATGCAATATGCCTCCCAATTTGTGTATATTACTTTAAGAGATATGTCGAGATATATATGTGTGTGTCATTATTTACCAGACGAAACATTAGGTTACCTGTCACGCACGATAACAAGTTGGTTTAAAGTGTTTTAAGTCCATAATAATAAAAAAAATAATGGAGTGAAACATCTACCTTTCAAGACGATACTGGACAATTTTGCTAACGTCTGTCTGTCTAGATTTGTCCCATATCCACGATCTACAGAATTGTTCTACAAAGTTACTGATCAATAGTTACGACACAATATGCGAGTAATATAAGAGTGATGACGAAGTATGTATGTATTCAGCACTGCTCTCATGTCAGCAATGTATTTGTACTGCAATCAATACTTTGAAGATCACATTGTGGTTGTAGGTACTTAACAATTGCTCTAAGATTTATTACTACCGCTTCGATTATATATGCCCACCAGGTCTAATAATTACAATAACCACCACGTATGTTACGGCACGTAACTCTAACCGTGACCCTGTATTGCTCTGAAAATACGATAATGCTTAACCGCAACATTTCACGTAGGTACAATATTAAATTTCTTGAAACCTCTGTTTACTTTATAACAAGTTTACACTTCACACATTCTCATGGGAACCTATTGTTGCGATAAAACTTAGCCTAATACTTGTCCTGAGATATATCCTTTTTTCCCTTTTTTACCCTTTCTTCTCTTACGGCCATTGCCGGGCGTCACCAAAAGGTATTTCCAGTGGCGCCCGGCGGAGTTTGGCCACCTGTGTGGCCTCTTCGGGGGTCTGGCCGGGACGAAAATCCCACATCGTCGTTGAGGTAGGGTTTTACTTATACCGCGTCGGTGAGTGAATCTGGTTGCGTGCTGCGGGGTAATAAATACCCTAAACTATGGTAAAATAGTTTGGTCGTAGCTAATTCCCACGAATGCACAACTAAATAACACCGAGATAAATCTATTCTACTCTTAGTACGGTACTAAACATGATTTAGTAGGTACCATTAGAATTCTTCCAACAGAACAGAAGAATTGTTTATTTCATAGTAAGTAAAAATTATAACCTAATTGTTAAAGTAGATGACGTACTCGTACGACCTCCAAGTTTTGATCTCTGATAAAATTATTCTCGGTAGGACCTCTCTGTACTGGTTTGACCTCCAAACTTTTATTTTGCATAAACTTTATTCTCGGTTGGACCTCTTAGTAAACAACATTCTCGTTTGAACCTCACTTATAAATCTTTTTTTAAAAAGCTTATAATATAGCTATGTAGGTACAAAAGTGACTTAACTTAATGCTTACTTCCTTACATCCTAATATTATGAATGCAAAAATTACTCTGTTTGAAATTGAAATTGACTACCTACTTATATGTGATGTCTATATCTCGGCTGTTCAAAACTCGTCCTTAGATTATTTCTAATGTTGTTGATAAATTCTAATTATCTCATCTCTGATTGAAATAATTTATTTTGTCCTTAGTATTAAAGAAATGCTTAAAGCAAGTTAACGAGGTACTTAAAAGCCCGCAAAAAAATAACTACTCGTTAAACAACTTCTAAATCAATATCAAATTGCCGATAGCAAACAGATATCGGTACAAAATGGCTGTCATATTCATATACAGTTCTACAAATTGCAGTTTACTTTGTATGATGGGTAGCAATTAAACGACGATATCGTTTGTAATAATCTTGATTGCAATAAAGTGAAATTGTTTGGTATACGCTATTGTTTGTAATAGATTCTTTTGTCGTGGATATTATGTGTTATTAAAAAATGGTTTTCTATAGAATATTAAATTGGGTAGGTAAAATAGCAAAGCATTTAGGTTGTTAACTGTTGAGGCAAATCATCTTCTTTGTATAAAAGTATCAGAACATTAATATCGAATTAGTACTAGTAGTTGTGAGTGAAGAAGGGGGCTCGTGGTCTAGTGGTAACCGATTATGTTAACACATTGCAAAGGTGAAGCAACATCTAGCTATGCCTTAGGATGGTTGACCATTTCTTTAGATATTGAGACCCCTCCGTGCTTCGGAGAGCACGTTAAGCCGTCGGTCCCGGTTGTCACACGAACTACAGAACTTCAATATAGTCCATGGGTTGTGAAGGTCAGATGGCAGTCGCTTCACGAAATTATATCGAAGTTCAGCTAAATCGCAGTTAGAATGGATACCCGACCCCAACTGTGTTGGGAAAAGGCTCGGTGGATGATAAGTTGTGAGTGAAGAAACGTGTTGACTAACATACATACCATCACACCTATATCCTTTGAAGGTCAGGCCGAGGTGAATTAAACAACGACATAAAATATTAAGAAAAAAACTATAAATAAATCACAAAAACTGATGTCATCGGCAGGACTCGAACCCACGGCCTTTCCCTAACAGGAGGAATGCTCTGACCACTGAGCTACGATGACCAATACCGACAACATCGAATTTTTGCTTCATACTCGTAACATATTCATAATTTCTAGATCGCGCTATTAAGATTAACGAATAAAGTCCTGCCGATGACATCAGTTTTTGTGATTTTTTAGTTATTTCTTTCTTAATATTTTAAGAATAGTTTAAGAAAACTCGTTGCTTTAAAATACAATAATATAACGACATAATAGTTGACTAACTCGTAATAATATTATGTGCTATCGTAGTTTTATTGTAATACACTCACCATTCATACATCATGCTGTGTGCGGTGTTTTGATAGTGTTCTTTGTATACTTAATCCTGTTGCTCACTGTACCTATATCTTGTTATAGGTAAGTAGTATCCTCTTGTGTGGCACGTAATTCGCATGTTATTCCACCCGCTGTCCGGCCCCTCAGACAGCTTCATTAGCCCCCACGTGACGGAAATTGCGTGAACAAAAGATACAAAGGAAGTTGTGATACTAACGACTACTGAATTGACAGCCCTTTGGAGGGTCTTCAGTCCAGAAAAAATACTACATTAGTACGTGTGAACATGGATATTTTATTAGATTTGTTATTCTAGAATAAGAATATCACTACATATTATAAACAAAGTGTCTACCGTCCGTGTGTATGCTTAGATCTTTAAAACTACGCCACGGATTTTGATGCGTTCACCACTGGATAGAGTGGTTTTCGAGGAAGGTTTTTGTGTATAATTTGGCAAGAGGGCGAAGCCGCGGGCGTCCCCTAGTTACAGAATAAAGTAGATATCTTAAAGACATTATCATCAGCAAATATCTATCTATATATAGAAATGGTGAATGTAATTTTTGTCCCCCCTTAGCTCTCGAGAACTGCTTATGCTACAATGATGGTTGACCCCTCTATGGATAGCCCTCGATCTGGAGGTAAGCCAAAATATCAAAAATTTTACCTAGCCCTAAGGGGTCAAAAGTTATAGGCCAAAACCTATGGCTTGGTGCGGCGCGAAGCACCGCGCAAGACACCGTACTAGTATTTTATAAGCCATGAAGCGATGTATGCTAACTTTCTTAGGGAGGAGGAACGTTCTACCAAATATATCGTGACTTACGGCGTCGCCAGAGCGCTATCTATCAGTAGTTGAGGAACCATCATCAGCAGTTTGATAATAATGTTACATTCTAAAGGAGAATAGGTATACTCGTTGAATCTAATCATAATAAAGTTACAATTCGTACAGATTCGTTTGTCTTCATTTGTAAAGCACATCGTCAACTAAAATCAAACCAAACACCAGACACAAAGGACTTGATCACCATACGTTTGTGTACCGAGCTAATATTGCCAAAATTAACACTCACTATCGTAAAATCACATAGTACGGGAACATCGATACCCAATTTAGTGTCGGAAATGCTACGTAATAGCGTACTTAGTGGTACGTGTCGTACTTCGAATGCGTAAATTTGTTGTTCGGCGTAAGTATGTCGTAGTGAAGTCCAGTTAGTATTTTATACGCGTGGTTTTGATTTATTAATTTACCTTACTATCTCTGCCAAATCTGGTATAAAATCCTGGGATCATGTTGGGAGTTTTTGTTTTGTTGTATGGGTAATTATTTAATAATAGTACTTTTCCTCTCAGAACTCTTGTATCTTTTCTTTAATCCTACGCCAATAGCTATCCGCTTTTTCATTTTACTTATATCTACTTATGTCCATCCTAAGGTTGCCTGTAAGAGATTACCCTTGGTGATAAGGCCGCCAATTGTACATACTAATGATAAACTAGTTTCTATATTTTTTTTTGGATTTGTATTGGTGTACAATTATGTATATTATATGTATGTAGTTGGGTTACATTTACTTGATAGAAACTTAAAGAGACCTAATTCCTTGTCACATTATGTCTGACTGCACTAATTTATAGTACGGGAGACGTAGAAGAACAACCTTCACCCATCTACTAACCGGACGCTACACGTTTCTGATCAAATGTTATGCAATGCCAAACATGCATATTATAACTTGCCTATCGAAAAGTGTTCATAGCTATTTTTAATTGAATTAATTAGATTCTTTTTCATCTCAACTGATAGTTTTACCACACACTAGTGTTTTTTTTACACCTCTGTGGTCTCTGCGGGGTTTGGTCGGGATGAGAATCCCGCGTCGTTGGGGTAGGGCTTTATCCCGCGTCAGTGAGTGAATCTGGTTGCGTGCTATGAAGCAAAGGCCCCGCAGCACGCAACCCTTTTTAGCCTGCTTCTGTAAGGACGGCGGGTGACGATCCCGCCGTCCTCAGGCCCCGATCATGGAGGTCGATGGTCTTGGGCGTAGATGAGTCTGGCGCCCTCGCTACTGACTACCGAACTCGGCGGGGAGGGTACGCTCCCTCTCGGCCGCCTCTTTCGCGAGCATGACTTGCTCGCAGAAGGACACGGCCGCGTTTCACCTACCTACTACGGGGGGGGCGTAGGCATGTCTGTTGATGACTGGGGTTTGATAAAAAGTGTGCCTCATCTGGTTACCAGATGGGTGCAAGTCGAAGGTCTAGGGCTCCTAACCTATTAAAAACTATATAGATTTACGAGTTCCAAGTATACAAGAAATGATTCTCATACTCTTTAAGACTAGTTTGTATCTTATTCATTTATTAGAGAGTTTGATTACAATAAAGTAAAACTTCTGCTACCGAAAATGAAATCAAAAATGAAAATGAAAATGTTTAATCTTATCATCTTCAAATCATAGTGATTTTTATTTTCTTAATCCGCGGTCCAGGGCCGCGGCCGCACCTACGTCCATTGCCGAGCGCCTCCGGTAGACACAGAATTCCTATTGGCGCCCGGCGGAAAACATAGTGATGAACCATTGAAAAGCTTTATCGTCATAATTGATTAATACGATACCACCATGACATTGATACAACGCAATGTACCCTTCAAAGTAAAAATTACCCGAAGATGAAAAGAACTAGGTACCTACCCATAAGACTCACTTTCTAAGGCAAGGTAAGTGATATAATTTAGATTCTCAATAGAGGAGGGTGTACAGCTTGTTTACTCTGCAACCTTAGATTGGTAATAAGATGTGACACATGTAGAATCCCGATTAAAGCCCCCTTAGAGGGGAGCTTAATACGAGTATAACAGGGATTTGTGTAGTGAGCAACTTTGTCGATTACTACATTCAAATTCTAATAGCCTTTATTTCTGATAACATGTATTGGTTTTAACAATTTCATCACATAACTAATTTGTTTCACAAGCAAGCACATGCATTATTCTTATTTTATACAATACCTTCATATAATAATATAATTTTTAACCATTCAATAACTCATTATCATATACCTACACATAGTGGTCCTTAACAACATCAATAGTATTTTTTCTTTTAATTAAGTAGCTATTAGGTAATAATGTAATTTCTTCAAAAAATTGTATTTCAATTTTAAAGATTAACGTTAGTTAATTATATTCGATTTATTTAACATTGAAATTACTTATTTATAATATATAATTAATACAATTTATAAATTGTTATAGGCATTTAATATAGGTTGGATTTGCTGTAAAAGTTACAACAAATCCCAACCATTTAAATAAATAAATAAAATAAATATGTTAGGACAATTCACACAATGCTATCTAGTTACAAACTAAGCAGAGCTTGTGATATGAGTACTAGATAAACTGATATAAATACTTATATACTTTTTTTTGTAAATACATACATATTAAAACAATGGTAAGTAAAATGTTTTAAGAAAAAACTTTTTTTGTTTACTTATAAGCAAACACGTTCCAACCACGAATTTTGCTGTTCTCTGAGACAGTCTTGATAATGCCTCGTTTAGAGGCGAAACAATTGTCGACGTTTTGTTGTCTTTTTAATGCTGCGAAAAAATTAATGCTATTATATAATTTTAAAAGGTTTTTTCTTAAAACATTTTACTTACCATTGTTTTGTCATGGATTTTCGCCAAGTAACGCCTGTTTCTATCCAATATTTGACATACATATTATACATAGAAAACATCCAGACTTCGGTAAGTACAAGCGTATGTGTCATCACACAAAGTTTGTCCCGTCCGGGAATCGAACCCGAGACTCCGGCGTCGAAAGCGGGTGTACTACCGACCACGCAACCGAAGTAGTCTGTTGTAAAAGTTACAACAAATCCCACCCATTTTCCCGCATACTTCCAATAAATAAAAGTTATTGATTTACGAGTATTACTTTGTTAAATTCTCTTAATTCTTGTTCGCGCTTGTTAAATTCTCTTAATTCTTAAAATTAATCTTATTTGTGTTTTACTTACGTACCGATTATTTTATTTGCATGGAAACCATTTCTCGAGTATAGGTCCCCTTACATCCGTTTGTAGTTTCCATATTAAAAAAGAACTAAAAAAAGTTTTTATTAAGTGAAAAACATTTCTATGATGGTAAATGGTACGCAGTATAATCCTGTCCGACTGGCGTTTTAACAATACAAGCGAGAAAATTGAATTTATTACCAGTTTACTTGAGTGACGTGTTATTTTACATGCGGATAGAACGCCCGGAATCCAATCAGTCAGATGCTGGATACGATAGCTGCGATACGACAGCATTCACTGGAAATAGGTTTGTCTATTCCATAAGTTTTCAAGAATTGTGAAAGGATGTGGAATGGTAACGACAAAAGGAATAAGGAAACCTTTCTAGAAATTGAGAATACTAAGATTCTAGATTTCTGAAAGTAAGTATTGAGATCATAAATTATTTAAGATAAGTTTATTTAGATAGATAGAATAGAATAGGTACTCTTAATTTTATACATCAACAGGATTAAACAAACCAATAACGGTTCACAGTAGTTATTATGTAGGTACAATGTCTTATTACCTACAACGATCTCACCAGGCAACTCTTGACGAAGGTACAGTTAAGTGAGAGAATTATGTATATAAGATTTGAATGGACAAAACAGATACCTTTTTTTTTATTACCCCGCGGCCCAAGGCCGCAGCCGCTCTAACGTCCGTTGCCGGGCGTCTCTGGTTACTAGCAGAGGGTATGTCCAGTGGCGCCCGTCGGACTTTGACCACCTCTGTGGTCTCTGCGGGTGTTTGGTCGGGACGAGAATCCCGCGTCGTTGGGGTAGGGTTTTATCCCGCGTCAGTGAGTGAATCTGGTTGCGTGCTATGGGGCAAAGGCCCCGCAGCACGCAACACTTCTAGCCTGCTTCTGTCAGGACGACGGGTGGCGATCCCGCCGTCCTCAGGCCCCGATCATGGAGGTCGATAGTCTTCGGCGTAGTCGCGGTGTCTGGGGCGCCCTCGCCGCCGACTACGGAACTCGGCGGGGAGGGTACGCTCCCTCTCCCTCCCGGCCGCCTCCTTCGCGAGCATGACTTGCTCGCAGAAGACACGGCCGCGTTCCACCTACTCCTGCTGGAGACCATGGCTTGAAGCAAGCACTACGAGGTCCCGGCGCTGACTCGCCCACGCTGAGCACTCCACCAATGTGTGGAATGCGGTGTCGTCGTCGGAAACCTCGCAGTGTTGACACCGGGGTGTGACATCACGATGCATGCGAAACAGATAGCTACCGAAGCATCCATGCCCGGCAACGATCTGCGTCGCACGGTACGTGAGGTCACCATGCTGCCTCTGCAGCCAATCGTACATGATCGGTCTCACCGCTGCGATGATAGGGAAAGGCCGTGGGTTCGAGTCCCGCCGATGACATCAGTTTTTGTGATCTATTTATAATTTCTTTCTTAATATTTTAAGAATAGTTTAAGCAAACTCATTGCTTCGAAATACAAAGATATATGGATTTGGTAAGGATTCATCTAAAATTCAGTGTTTAAATATCGTTGTAACACGATACACTGGTACCGTTAGTTCGGTAGAACTGCGGTAGGTGGATCCAACACTAACCTTAATAGCGCGATGTAGAAATTATGAATAAGTATTGTATATGCTTCAAAGTTCAAATTTATTAGTATCAATGTCTCATCTTTCGCATCCGTACTACTACGAAAAAGAAAATGGTGAATGTTAGTTTTTCGTCTTACTTCGTCTGTAGCTGAATTTAAATTTACGTATTATATTACATTATTATCTATTATACAACGACTACCAAACTACAGAGTCTTCATCCGCATAGAATAGTTTTTCCGTCGCCGATCTCCATGGGAATCTAATAACGATAAAGTAACCTAATATCTGCTTGGAGACTCTGACTATCCCGTACTAAACATCAAGATCGTAAATAATATTAAAAACTGTAGTAGTCAGAAAACTTGTAATTTTTTTTAATAATGACATTAATTACATTATAAATTAAAATATTTTCTACTTAGTACTTATTGAAATCTAATACACAAGTTAGTTACCCGTTGTCACAAGAACGTTGTCATACTAACATGTACGGCAGTCGTTGTTGGAGTTCTAAATCAAAAATCCGACCGGTCTAACTACAGAACTTCGGTTGTGGAGGTCAGATGGCAGTCGCTTCACGGAAAATATCAAAGTTCCGCCGAATCGCAGTCAGTCAAAATTCAGACTGGAAAGCCGACCCCAAATGAGTTGGGTAAAGGCTCGATACAAATCCAAAGAAACCAAACAGGTATTGAAACACAAAGTTGGTTTTAGTCAGTGTTATTTGCATAAAAGTTGTTTAAATGTTAATCCAAGTGCTTGAGTGGAATATGAGATGGCGTATGTGCATTTTAATATTAGCACTGTGACTCCAGGGTACGTTTTAAAACTGTTGAAGGTTATTTAGTTCGTTAGAATCATTTTAACGATCGTGAAAACAATTTGTATGCATTGAATATTTTTTTTGGGTTCCGTACCCAAAAGAGTTAAACGGAAATCCTATAACTGAGACTTTACTGTCCGTCTGTATCGGGCTGTATCTCATGAACCGTGATAGTTAGAAAGTTGTAATTTTCACAGATGATGTATATAATGTTGCCTCTATAACAACAAATACTAAAAAACAGAATATAATAAATATTTAAGGGGCTCCCATACAACAGTGATTTTTTCGGTTTTGGTACGGAACTCTTTGTGCGCGAGTACTACTCGCACTTGGCCTGTTTTTAAGCTTTTTTTCTGCTATTAAAATAATCCAAAGATATCAAATTTCAGTCAATACTTTAATACCAAACATTGTACCATTTGTATGTTTTGCTTTATATCTGAATTTAACATTAAATAACGATAAAAACCGGCCAACTGCATGTCGGGCCACGCATAAGATAGGGTTCCGTAGTTACCCATAAATGCCTCTATAACTCCTGAACTAACAGAGACATACCATTCGTTATAGTTTTCCTTTAAATTTCAGTACCGTACATGATCTTGATTTTTTTCAAGTTCTTCACGCCAGGTGTTTAGATTTTAGAGGGGGAGAGGGACGCCCTGTTTTCGCAAACATATGCTCTTCAAAGCTAAATATCTCGCAAACGGATACTTAAATCAAAATATCACTTTAGTAACCTCACAATGAATTGAAAATACCTATCGAATGAGACGCCGCACGACGGTGTAGACCCGAGAAAAAAATATCAACCCTACTTCACGTGACGCCACGAAAAATAATTTTTTCTAAATTTTATTTTAGCACTTTGTCGGCGTAGTAAATATATATAGGTATATTCATGAAAAATGTTCATGCTTTTTTCACTAACCCTTTGGGAGCAAAGCCGAGGACGGACGGACGAACAGACAGAAAAAGAGAAAAAGAAAAAGAAAAAGTTTCGGAAATGGGTTCCGAAACTTCTTCTACGGAACCGTAAAAACTCGTTTTCTAGTTCACTTCTAGACACCTATGCACATAGGTTGTCTCTATGAATGCCCTTGTTTAAATAGAGGTCAAGCCTAAAAGGGTTAACCAATGATATGACATATTTGAGGAAGGTGTGAGAAGAACAAAACACTCGCATTACCCAGGCTCATACGTTATGAAGACAAATTACACAACAAAAAGTTTTACGTCAGTTTCAGTCGCTGCTGGCTCTAATTAAATGAGTTGTCCAACTTTTCACTACAAGCTAAACAATAGCAAAACATTGCCCCAAACTAATTTTCCCTTTTCTTTTAACTAAACAAGCTCAGTCACTAATAAAGTGAACATCAAAGTGTGGAGACTCGCCAAAACCCAAAACTTCAACCCTAATTAACCGGGCTTATGTTTTCCCACTAAAGGGATTTTAAAACTCCCTTCTGTTGATATGACAAAGCGTAAATAAACATAATTTTTGTATTAATAATGTGAAGTTATTTAAAAACTAGGTATGCAATGCATGCTGCTGTTGCAAGAAACTGAGCGAAGTGTTAAATTTTCGAACGACTACGATTTATTATTTTATGTTCCAACTTATTTGTTTTTTTTTATTCTAAACCACCCTCACGCCACACGTTATCACTGTGGTAAGTTTGAAGGAGATCGGTTCAGGCGTTTAGGAGGATTATGCGGACAAACGAAATACATGAGTCGCCTAAGATTGAGCTTCGCTCAAAAATACACGTCAATTGACATAACAACCGACTTCAAATTACCGAAATGGGACCACTTTGAGAACCATTTTCTTCCAAACTTCGGTTCATCCAATCCAGAGATATGAGGAACAAACATAAAAAAAAACGTACAGTCGTATTGAGAACCTGCTCCTTTTTTGGAAGTTGGTTGAATACCTACCGAAATACATTGTAATGTGTTTGAACAGTATAATTTTTTATACCTAAGTATGGAGACCTTCATAGTAAGTAAGACTCAAAAGCAATCCCGAGAAACGAGCCAATTTATGAGACAACATATTCATCATAATAATACGTAGTACGAATTAGCTCTCTCTCTTCACGAGGTGCACTCTAGTTCACCCTTTTAAAATAAGTAATATTATTGGTTGGTACCTCAAATTGTTTCCTCACAAACCGTTTGAAATATTAGTTACCACAAACTTTAGGAAATATCAAATTACAATAAAGTTGTACTGAAGACACCGTAAATTAGCTGAGATTAATGAACCTAATACATCTAACTTGACAAAGATAAATAAATGGACTACAAAATCCTCCTCAAAATATCAAGGTAAATATTATTATACTTTAGTTCTATCAATAGTAACCTAAAAATTCAATTTTATCTATTACTTAGTTTGTCTGCGTATATAGAAGATTCTGGAAAACCAACATGACAAAGAAACTTATTCAACAGATGAACTCTGGGAACTCACGAACTACTGCGGTACAGTGAAGTTTGATTTCCTGAAGGTGATTAATCGCTAACGCATGAACTGTCGCCACGTCACAACACATCAATAATTGCTGTATGGGAAACTCACTCCGGTGGAAAATCGAAGTTGTGATGCCAAGTCGACCAAGAAACGCAATCACTAACAGTATTAGACTCAGAAATAGATAGAACACACACACACAAACACATATCACGCCTATATCCCCGAAGGGGTAGGCAGAGGTGCATTACACACCCACAATTTGCTAGTATTTTTAGTCCCACGTAATAGGGGGCACACCTATTGCCGTCAACGGGCACTCTAGAAAGTGGGCTATGTCTAAAATGCCCGAATTAATTTAATAAAATAAGCAGCTATATTATAATTTTGAAAACTAAACTTGAAACCCGTTGCCTTGCGATGAAAATGTTGATGAAAGGCAACAAAATTTTACGTGCCAGCCGCTATGGCACAGCCAATTAATATCCTGGGCGTCTCGGACTCTGATAGATAGAAGCAATACTGAAATATAGTCAACTGCACTACATTAAAGTGCAAACTTTATTAGTAGGTACACGAGTCATACGACCAGTTCTGAATTGAGAATTTTAAGTTGAGCATCTACTGAGTATGCCAAATGTCAAAATTGAGGAACAAATTTTGACATTTCACATACTTAACGAACACTCAACTTGAAATTCTCGATTCAGAAACCGGCCGATCACTTCAGTACAGCACAGAACAGATGACAATGAGCATGACCTGCTCACTTGTCTGCTATCTTCAGTCTCGCTTTTACATTATTATGTTCACTACCCGTACATTATGTTAAGTTTCAGTCTCTTAATTTTTTTCTCTTTTTCCATCCGAAGGTTGCCTATAAGAAACCTGTCTACTATGACTGTGTTGTGTATTCCTTATTCTACGGTTGTGTGTACTATTAATATTTTGGGTACTAATAATTAAAAAGTACTGCCTACTAGTAATAAACATTTAAAGGGAACAAAATTGTACTCCATTTAATTTCCAAGTTAGAGTTGAAGTTATTCCAAATTTAACCTTTTGTTAAACAAAATTTTGGGATTACTCTGTGGTTCAGCAAAGAATTACATTTCAGAAGCTATTTTGTGTTTTGATGGTATCCGAACACAAACTACTTACGGCAGTACTCAGAGTGTTGGACACAACTTTTAATAGTGTTCATGTCCCCGAGAGCTAAGAGATGTTGAAGTACATCATCATCTCTGGTTACTATATTGGTGTCCGCTACGATACAAGTTTGTGAAGGTAAGTTATAGTGCACTAACTTGTTTAATGTGTTTCGTAAAGCCTAATGTAGGTAACTATTTTATATTAAGACTTGGCTTAGCGGGAATTCTTTAACATTTCAAGATTTGGTAGCAAGTAAAAAGTAATATTATGAACAGAGTTATCATGAAAAACAGAGTTAAAAATAGATCATTAATGTATGTTTAAAGAATATTCGCTTACTGTAATTATGAGTCATTAAATTGGTGAACTGGTAACGCTTTCCCATCAAAGTTTTGGAAGAACTTGTAGAAATTAATAATGAAAAAGTATAATCACTTAGGTACTCCACTTTACAACTATTATTGGCTCTAAATATAACTTGTTAATACCTGTTATAATGTCATAAGGTAAATCCTCAAACAGTGGGTTAACTTCAACAGTAATGTAATGTGGCGTGTACTAAACGAAGCATCTCTGACGTCATGTATACGAGACGTCTATATCATACGAGAAGGCGGTTCTAGTCCCTTCTACAAGCTTCTACCAGTTTCCAGCTGCGCATACACCATAAGCCACACCTTATAATTGAACTAGTTAATTAGGTATAAGCAATAAATTACAAGTATAGGTATATTATACTCGTTTTATTGTTTAGATATTACTATTTAAACCTGTTTGTGGCAAGCGAGGGATATTGGTATGATATAAATACGAATACATTTCGATAATTAAATAATTCACATACTGTTACTACAAGCGTTACAATACCTCCCAACAAAGTGGTTGTTGGGAGGTAGATTAGTTTATAAGATCTGTAACCAGTCTAAGTTGCCTGAAATAAAAGTTTAAAAATAAAATAAAAAAACAAAAATTATTAACAACTCGCTAAGTAACTTAACAAATAACCCGACGGGTGTAAACAGTATTTTATTTTACAACATTATTAATCTTGCAAAAACTTCCCAATAAATTCTATGAAACTGTTTATTTTTCTATTAATTAGTTTTGAAGTAATTCCTAATCTGTGTTAATACCTTGCACTGTGTATAAAAAACTATTGTTTTACGTTAATATATACTAGGTATGCAATGCATTCTGCTGTTGCAATAATTGAGCTGAGTTTGTCGATCCGGGTCGAACTCCTAAACAACTGGACCGATCTTTATGAATTCAGGTGATGGTCACTATAACCGTGCCAAATTTCAAAAAGATCGGTCTAGTCGTTTAGGAGTTCGATCACGAACGAAATACACGAGTCGTCTAAGAAAGAGCTTCGTAAACTCCGCTCAATTATATACGCTTCAGACCCACGGTACCCATAAATAACAAAACTGCCTTAATATTGAGAGTATAAAAAAGTACCGGCCATTTTCTCAGGAGTTTCGTTGGACTTGTATTTATATAGATGTTTTCGTCTACATTGCATAGAAATATCATTACACTTTATCAAAAATTGCAACTACTATGAACGCAAAAAGTACATTATGAAATAAAGTTACTTGTACACATGCTCCACAATTTTTATTGCCAACACCTGACCAGTTTCGCCCTACGGCATTATCAAAGGTGTTCTTTTTACAATAATTCACTTAAATAAAAATTGTGGAGCATGTGTACAAGTGAGTTTATTTCATAATGTATGACTATATGTTCCACCAAGTGCCGACAATCGAAAGCATAATATATATAACGTTAAAAGTAGTTTTAAATAAACTTAGATAAAACATCTGTATAGTTTTATTACAGCAACATTGTCTTTCTTCGAAACGACTTAAAGGAACCCAGACTAAAGTAATTAAAACTTCTCGAGAGACCTGTCCACGTGACCTAGAATAATACATTACATTTTAGATCATTAAAGAGCTCAAGTACTGTCGTATCAACTTGAAACAAAGGATTCTGATGCACACAGAAGATAATAACTAAAGAACAACTTTTTAGTTACAATTTTTCTTTCAATTTAAGTAACTAGCGGACGCCCGTGGCTTCGAACCCTTGAAAAATTATGTACACAAAATCTTCCTCGAAAACTACTCCATCCATTGGGGAAAACTGCATCAAAATCCGTTACGTAGTTTAAAAGATCTAAGCATACATAGGGAACGGAAGCGACTTTATTCATACTAATGTTATTATGATAGGTACTTACTTGAATTTATTTTTAGGCATAAATCAAAAGCTAGTATAGTCTTTATGCTATGTTACATCTGTACTGGCTTTGGATATTTTAGTTTGAATTACAGAGTGGTGTTGAAAATTCTATAATGCCCGGTAACGGCAATAGGCTTACCCCCATTACGTGGGACCAACCAAATTACTGGCAAAGTGTCTAATGCACCTCTGCCTACCCTTTCGAACGAGCAGAAATATAGAACAAGCAGTATTAGAATAGCTTTACTAGAAATATCAAAATCCCTATTTCCCTTGGTCACGACATCACGCGTGAACGGTTGGACCGATGTCGCTTATTCTTTTTTTGTTGTGTTCGTAATTATCAGGAGAAGGATCTTATGGAAGAAAAAAAAGTTATACGGAACATTAGAAAAATGAATGCGGTACGAAGTTCGCCGGGACCGCTTGAAGAAGTCAGTAAACTATTCTGTAAAATTTCCATTCAATCGATTGGGAAATAAGACCATTGGGATTTTACTGTAATCAGGTTTCAGTTCAGTTCGCTAGTTTAAAGCCAATGACAAAGACAGTAAAAATGTAAAAGAACTTTGTTTTAAAATGGACCTGACCAAGTTAATTAGTGCGAACGTTTTGTAGAGAACTAAGGATTTTTGCACAATTAAAACTAAAGTCAATGCAGACAGTCTGAAGGTCGCATTACTGCTTAACATGCCCTTTGTATAACTTTTCTCAGACCTTTAATTAGATTAGATAGAAAAAAAATTATTGACAGTGACTCTCAACTTGACCACCTAGTGATATGTCTCTTCACACTCCGCTTAAAGAACCCAGAGTTGTATGTCGTAGGAAACAAGTGCGTTCTAGATCACTTTTGTTTGGCAGAGGAACGAACGTTTAAAACGTTCAGTTCGCACAAAGATGTTCTAAAAATATGTAGCCTTTAAACCCTTTGATTATTACTCTTTCTACCAGTGAAAGTTCGGTTCCAATTGGTACTGATAATTTGAAATTACAGACATTTTAATTTTATTTATTTTTATAGATTGGCACAAATGTAAATACTAATATTACCTACCTGCAGCTATAGTTGTTAGTTTTCGATAGTTTGATAACGCGCGCCAGGATGTCATTGTAAGCAGTCCACGGTAATAAAATGTAGTTATCTTCCTCTTGGTACCACCCGTGGGTCTGCAAGAAATAAGTCTCCCTCGTGGAACCACCAGTGGGACAAATAAGTGGTTCCACGAGAAAACACCCTTATAAACGCGCGTAAGCAAAACGCGTGCTCAAAGTGTATTGGGCGTTGGCATCTGAACGGCGTCTGACTTTCGTATTAGATACCTTTTTGGCGTTATTTAAAAAACTGAAGATCTTTTTTCTGCGTAGTCGTTAACAAAATTAGTTTCACAAAGAAATTTCTTCATAAAAATGAACCCAAGTGAATATTCCACGTCCACAGTCCCTTTGGGCAAAATGCGTGTGTATCATTACGCCTACGTTATATACATAGTGCTTACTAACGAAGTGGTAGTATGAAGAAATGAATGTATCGTAACGTGCCTCATTAAGCAGACGCTCGATTCACGCCTCCCTTGCAAAAAATACAAGGCTTGCTTATTAGGGTGAAGTTCCACAGTTAGCCACGCTACTGACTGTGTCACAAAGTGTATCATTAAAGGTTTTTCAGTCTTTTTTTTTTTTTTTTAGTTCCGCGGCCCAAGGCCGCGGCCGCTCTAACGTCCGTTGCCGGGCGTCTCTGGTTACAAGCAGAACGTATTTCCAGTGGCGCCCGGCGGACTATGACCACCTCTGTGGTCTATGCGGGGGTTGGGTCGGGATGAGAATCCCGCGTCGTTGGGGTCGGGTTTTATCCCGCGTCAGTGAGTGAATCTGGTTGCGTGCTATGGGGCAAAGGCCCCGCAGCACGCAACCCTTCTAGCCTGCTTCTGTAAGGACGACGGGTGGCGATCCCGCCCCCTCAGGCTCCGATCATGGAGGTCGATGGTCTTGGGCGTAGATGAGTCTGCGGCGCCCTCGCCGCTGACTACGGAACTCGGCGGGGAGGGTACGCTCCCTCTCCCTCTCGGCCGCCTCCTTCGCGAGCACGACTTGCTCGCAGAAGGACACGGCCGCGTTCCACCTACTCCCGCTGGAGACCATGGCTTGAAGCATGGTCTCCAGCGAGAGGGTATCCACGCCCAGACCCACTACGAGGTCCCGGCGCTGACTCGCCCACGCTGAGCACTCCACCAACATGTGGAGTGCGGTGTCGTCGTCGGAAACCTCGCAGTGTTGACACCGGGGTGTGACCTCAC
The DNA here is from genome assembly GCA_963556515.1 of Nudaria mundana. NCBI lineage: Eukaryota > Metazoa > Arthropoda > Insecta > Lepidoptera > Erebidae > Nudaria > Nudaria mundana. The sequence continues at coordinate 6,026,009 of OY748295.1, read as the reverse complement.
GACGGATGCGAAACAGATAGCTACCGAAGCATCCATGCCCGGTAACGATCTGCGTCGCACGATACGTGAGGTCACCATGCTGCCTTTGCAGCCAATCGTCCATGATCGGTCTCACCGCCGCGATGATGGTGGTACCCCACTTGGGTTGCTCAAGTCGCACCCTCCATGACTCCATGAGATCCTGGCGGAGTTGGGACCGCTGGTCCTCGATTTCTCGAGACGCAGGCCTGTGGTCCCGCTCCAGCGCCTCCTTGCGCCATTGGAACAATGACGCAAGGGCTCTCGCTTCCAGGTCCCATGGAGGGGTCCCGGCTAGGAGACATGCAGCCTCTCCGGAGATCGTGCGGTAGCCCCTTATTGTTTTGACGGCCAAGGTCCTCAACGGTCTATTAAGGAGCGTTGAGTTGTTGGCCGTCAACCGCGCCGCCCATACAGGAGCCCCGTATAGGGCCATACTCCGCACGATCCCCAGGTACAGTCTCCTGCAGGAAGCGTTGGGTCCCTTTAGGTTGGGCATCAGTCGCGAAAGCGCGACCGATGCCTGTGTCACCTTGGGGACCAAACTTCGGAAATGTGGTCCGAAGTTCCATCGGTTATCAAGTACGATCCCTAGATACTTCATCGAGGGCTTGATGCCGATGCTAACGCCTCCGACATTTATGCTGGAACCTTCAGGTGGACCGTTCCGAGGTTTGTGAAAACACAGACCCTCGGACTTGTGCAAGGCCACCTCCAGTCCCAGCCGCCGTATCCGACCCACGACTTGAGCAACACCCGTCGTGACCTTGAGTGCTGCCTCCTGGTACGTTGCACCCCGCGCCGTGACGAGGGTATCGTCGGCGTAGCACGTTACGCCGACGCCCTCAGGCAACGCACCCCGCAGCACCCAGTCGTAGCCGATGTTCCACAGAAGCGGCCCCAGGACCGACCCCTCACTTCCCTCACATCCCGCCGAGCTGGCCCGAGCCAGCTGGGAGGTTTTTCAGTCTAAAGGCTATTCCACCTTTCCCACTTGGCCAACCCACCTGGGTGGAAAGAGTGGAAAAAATTATCCACATTTCCCTCCCAGGTGGGATAGGTGGAAAAGGAGGATTTGAATTGTTTCTCTTATCCCACCTGGGAGATTATTGACGCCACTCTTCCCACCCAGGTGGGACAAGAACAACGATTCTAGTCCACTCTTCCTACCCCAGCTAACTAAAGCTAACTAAAGACTGTCTCATCAAGGCTGTTCTCTTTGAGATAGTCTTGATGAGAATGACTACCTCGGTGGCACAATGGTACTATGTACGGACTGCCACACTCGAGGTCTCGGGTTCGATTCCCGGGTCTGGTGGATAATGTATAATTCTCTTTAGAATTTTATCCAGATAATTATCCCAGAGTCTGGACCTTGTGCCCGGTAAATGGCAATAGGCTCGCCCCCTATTACATGGGACCTAACATAGCTAGCGAGATGTGTGTGTTTGCACACCTCTGCCTACCCCTTCGGGAAAAAGGCGTGATGTTATGTTATGTTTGATAATGCCTCGTGAGTAGGTGAAACATATGTCGACGTTGTAATGTCTTCTATTTAGCGAAATCATTGCAATTATATATAAATTAAACATCATATTCTCCATTGTTTTATCATGGACTTCCGCCAGGTAACGCCTGACTCCATTCAGTCATATAATGATGATTAAATAATCAAGATACTCGTAAATAAGACTAGCATTTAATTTGTCAAACTATGTATTTAATTACGAGCAGAATTGATAAGTAAGGGTAGGAACGGGAATTATCGACACATCATTTCCAAAAAAAGGTGGACATCAATTTCACCGGTTATTAATTACATCTGTGCATTTTGTATGATAATGTCACGAGTTACGTACGCACTATCCCTCTTCTCTTTATTACAATTGTTTGTAATTGCCATATAGCGGTCAATAATACTCACTTTTACAGTTATAGATCCCACACAATTAATCTTTTTACTGCGCTTTCATTAGCTTCACTTGTAGGTTTGCTTGCTTGCTTGTATGCTATGCTGTGTATGTTTGTTTGAAACCGCCCCTTTTGGGTTCGATTTTGCCCAACTTTGAACGATCTGATTTAATTCACACTTTGCACACCTGTCAAAAAAGATCTAACCCAGTAAGGGACACTCATAAAACGGTAGTAAGGGGTATAAAACATACAATATACATCAATATTACAATATTTTCAATACGTATGTAATCACTATCTATGTATATTTCATACAATAAAAGCATTTTTTAATCTTATGTAAATATTCTTCAACGGCTAGCCTGATTTACGTTTTTGCGGTCTCCTGTAAAATTAAGTTTGAGCACTTGCTAGGTTTTGATCTGGGGCAGCCGTAGGGCCCTGGGGTAGGAAGAGTGGACTAGAATCGTTGTTCTTATCCCACCTGGGTGGGAAGAGTGGCGTCAATAATCTCCCAGGTGGGATAAGAGAAACAATTCAAATCCTCCACATTTTTTCCACTCTTTCCACCCAGGTGGGATCGCCAAGTGGGAAAGGTGGAATAGCCGCGAGAAGATTTTTTATTTTTAATATTTGGTTCGCCTAGCGATTGTAGGCCACTCTCACAGCACATAATACTATAGAGAGTGGCCCTCAACTTGACGACCTACTGATGTGCCTCTTCACGCTCCGTTTAAAGAACCCAGGATTATATGTGGGAGGAAACATGTGCACAGGCAGGGCGTTCCAGGCCACTATCGTTCGGCAGAGAAACGAACGTTTAAAACGTTCGGTTCTCGCGAACATGCTATCCATTGTGTGGGAGTGGCATCTCTGCCCGGCACGGGTTGTTCGGGATCGGAAGGAAGATTTATTTCTTTCGTTATACTGATGGTCAGAAAAAGATAATAACGGACCTTCTTCAATCAGTCAAGTTAGGAGTGACGTATTGGAGTGCAATAAGCTACATATACGTACTTGTTATACGTACCAAAAGAAATAATGATAGTTATTTGCTAAATAATCGTTTCGTAACTTTGAGTGAATTTCCCTAGCTATACTGTAAAACCTTATAGCATACTGTGTGGTGTAAGGTTTAAAGCGGGCTCTTGCTCAAGCTTTAATATATCTGCACCTTTTCTTTTGAAACTGCGTGTAGCTTCGCCGCTGGACCACATTGCTTGAGGATTCATACTTTCCCATTGTTGTAATTTTAAGTTTATTAAATAAAAAGACGTGTTCGTTCTTGTTTGTTTATATTAGAAGTATATGGTAACCTAGTTACATAGAATGATTGAAAGAATTTTGAATACATAAGAACACTACAAAGCCAGTATTATTATAACACACCCCCTTAATCAAAATTCTCACATATATAAATTAGACATGAAAAATTTACTCAAAATATACCAATAATAAAAAATAAAAAAAATAGGAGAATGTATACTAAGTTCTAAAGTAAACGTGTAAAATAATAATATATTTACACTAAACCTAAGCTAGTACTAGTACACATCTACCTACCACATGTGCCACACGCTGCAATGGTTTTGTTAAGATATCAGCGGGCATATCACTTGATTTGGTATATTTTAATTTAACCGAATTATCACTAATTTTTTCTCTAATAAAGTGATATCTGGTGTCTATATGTTTCGTCCAATGGTGGTGTACCGGATTCAACGCCAAACTCTGTGCACTCTGACTATCGGTACAAATAGTTACAGTATTAGGTAATAACTTATTCCTTACCATAGGATCTGAAATTAATTCAGTGATAAACCGCCTTAAATAAATCGCTTCTTTCGTAGCTTCTGTTTATTATTGCCATATACTCTGCTTCCGCTGAGGATAGGGCTACGGTTTGCTGCTTCCGCGAGGCCCATGATACCGGACTCTATATTACAGTTTGCCCAATCGGCATCTGAAAATCCTACAAGGGGCATACTCGATTTTTTATAACAAATCGAGTAATCTAAAGTGCCTTTTAAATATTGTAAAACTCTCTTCGCGGCCAACCAGTGAGTCTTGTTGTACCGAGTATTAAATTGACTCAGGTCGCGTATGCGATGTCTGGACGAGTATTAACACTCAGGAACATGAGACAACCAATTAATTCTTGATAGGGATATCCTGATTCCTGATTATGATCACTATCACTGCTGGTACTAACCTCCAGTTTTCCTGATAATGGAGTTGCAGAAGTTTTACAATTTTCCATCCCAAACTTCATCAAAATATTATTTATATAATTATTCTGATGCACTCTTATTTTATCATTTTCCTTGGCGATATTTAAGCCAAGATAATAACTTAGATTTCCCAAATCTTTTAATGAAAAATATTTTCGCAAGTCATTTTTGACGATGTCAAACGTCTTGTCATTACTGTAAAACAAAATTATGTCATCGACAAATACTGCAATGATAACCAACTCATTTCCAAAAAGTTTGGTATACACAAATGGTTCAGATGGATTTTTTACGAAACTAAAAAATGATAAAGTTTCATCCAACTTTATATTCCAGGCACGTGGAGCTGGTTTAAGTCCATACAAGGATTTTTGTAACAAACATACTTTGTTCTCTTGACCTTTTACTTTAAAACCTTGAGGTTGCTCCATGTAGACCTTTTCTTGCAGATCTCCATTTAAAAATGCAGTGTCTACGTCCATATGACGCATCTTCAAATCCAATTCGGATGCAAGAGCCAGTAAAGTACGCAAGGAGTGCCTCACAACAGGAGCAAATGTCTCAAAATAATCTACACCAGCCGTCTGAATAAATCCTTTAGCGACCAGTCTTGCTTTATACTTTACAACATTTCCTGATGGATCTTTCTTCAATTTATAAACCCATTTACATGGTATAATTTTATTGTTTTCTCTGTCAACCAATTTCCATGTCTTTAACTTCTTCAATGAATTATATTCCTCTGTCATAGCCATCTGTCACTTTTCACCATCATCAGCCAGTATAGCCTCATTATAAGTTGTCGGCTCATTTGACGCTTCACTAGAAACTTGGTATGATAAGTAATCAGGAGGTTTCCGGTCTCTTGATGGATATCTACGTTGTCCATCAGTTTGACTATTAGAAACTACTGGTTCCTCAATTGCTTCAAAAAATTGTTCTATTTCAGCATCTTCAGTGACAACATTATGGCCAAGAGCAGGTTGCTCTTGAACAGGTGGTTCATCTGACGACTGGAACATGTTCACAAGACTCTTGAACTGTACTGGTTTCTTCCTGTATAGGGATACTATTTGACAGTACTAAAGGTTCAGTAGAAGTATTGTTGATTCTAGGGCAAGATGAATTTCGAAAAAGATAACTATTAGGATCTTCTGTATAGCATACAAATATAGCTTCTTCAGCTTTTAGATCCAATTTCTTTCGGTGACAAGAAGGTATATGTATAAGAGCTCTACAACCAAAAACTCTAAGATTACTAAGGTCTGGTCTGCAACCATTCCACAACTCGTAGGGAGTTTTCTTGTTTAAGGTACAGTGTGGGCATCTATTCTTTAGGTACACAGCCGTTCGAGTAGCATCTTCCCAAAAGGCTTTGGGTAAATCGCTTTCAGCCATAAGAGAGTGTGCCGTTTCTATAATAGAGCGATTAGTGCGCTCGGCAACACCATTTTGCTGAGGGCTATAGGGTACCGTAGTTTGATGTTGAATACCACAAGAACTAAGGTAACTTGAGAATTCACTATTGACAAACTCCGTCCCGTTATCCGTCCTTATTGTTTTAATTCGAGCCCCAGTTTGTCTTTCAACCATGGATTGGAAGTGACAAAATTTATCCTTCACCTCTGTCTTCGAAGAAATAAAATATACAAAAATAGTTCTCGAAAAATCATCTATAAAAATCAAAAAATACTTATTACCCTGAAAAGAGCTAACTGACATTGGTCCACAAAGATCTGAGTGGATTAGTTCCAATATCAAAGTTGCTCTTTTATAAGTAATCCTCCTTTAAGTGTATCAACGGTATTGTTGGTATTTAATGATATTTTACCGACACCCTTAGCATCAATCTTAGTCCCGTTCGCAACTGTTACTTTGTGATCAATAGGCCTTAAGTCTACTAACCAATCTTGTCTTGAAGTCATATGTTTGGTGGCTCCTGAATCAACATACCATTTGTCCATATCATACTCATTTGTTGCTCCTAAAGTAGATAAAGAATTCGAGTTCGTATTAGTGGGATTCTTCTTTTTAATGATCTTCTTTTTCTTCAAAGGACATGTTGGTCTCTTGTGACCCGGTTCTCCACAACCATAACACACAATTATTTTCTTTGCATTTGACTCAACAGAGGAGGTATCAATCTTCGTCTTCATAGCTGTTTCCAGTTGTATCGAACTTTCTTTTGACATTTCGTTAAGTAACATAGATTTTACCAATTCTGTGGTAACATTAACGATACTATTTTCGAGGGCCATAATCAATGGATCATATCTTGACGTTAGTCCTCCCAACAGAATAGCCAAATCTAGGGCAAATTCGCCAAATCTTGGGCAGTGGAAATAACTGCATTGATATACGACTCAATATCATTGTTATAGTCATCAAGCTTCAATCTGTACAATTTTCTTTCCAAATTTAAACGCCGACCCATACCTTTGTCCTCATATGCATTTTGTAAAGCTTTTCAAGCTTCAGCTGCCGTCTTAGCACTTCGAACATGCGTTATTGCAGAACCTTCAAGGGTAAGGCAAATTTTTGTTAGTTCCTTCTGATCGTTTCTTGTCGTCATGACACTGGAAACGTCTATCCCTGTTGGGTAGCCATTGATTGCTTCCCACAACTCTTCATGCATGAGATAGTTACTCATTTTAAATTTCCATGTACTATACCCTTCTCTATTGTGCAGGGTGAACGATGGAATAGAGGAACTACGCATACCTCGTACATTTGTGTCTCCGTTTGGGTTCGCCATCTCTTAAGAGTACACGAAGAACTATTTTATTTCGTACCCGAAAACTTTACACAAACGTATCACTTCAAAATTATTACCAAAACAACTATTCACGCATTACTTTTCATTAATAAATAAATACTTTAGTTATTTTCGTGCTGATAACGATTTGTTGTAATTTTAAGTTTATTAAATAAAAAGACGTGCTCGTTCTTGTTTGTTTATATTAGAAGTATATGATCAAAGAGAATACAATACTACGTAAGAGTATATGGTAACCTAGTTACATAGAATGATTGAAAGAATTTTGAATACATAAGAACACTACAAAGCCAGTATTATTATAACACCCATTAATGCGTACTCTGAATTGCGTTTTCAAATTAGATACACTGTAGTGGCATCACTATAGCGCGTTAGTTACGTTCGTATTTTTACGCTTTATTTGCTGGTGTAGAAGACTACAATAGCGAAAGGATTTAAGTTGAGCATCTTCTCTCCCTTATAATATTCAATTTAATTCGTACACAACATGGAGAACATACAAAAAGGAGATATCAAATGGTAAATGGCAAATATACAAATGACGGCCTTATCGCTAAAAGCGATCTCTTCCAGACAACCTTTGGATGAATAGGGAGTTTAAGAAATTAAAAAAAGGTAGTGTACAACTATCGCTCTTAAGGTATTGCACAAAAACAAATATACACATAACACATATAGTGTCAATCGACAGTATAAATAATCACTCTAAGGAAAAAGAAGAATAAAGCTTAGTAAACAATGAAATAAAGATAAGACTAAATATAATCAGAAAATAAACCAATATACGTAATGATTATTAATAATGAAGCTAAAAGAAGATAATAAAAGTACTGATACAATTATACGTAGGTCACACTATAAGCTTTGCGTATCTTAAAAAAACAACATGTTAAAACCAAAATATTATGTTTATTGCTTTTCAAAATACATCCTCTCCTTTACATTTTAACCATTTTTTCATGCGATCGAACCATTTTTTAAAACAGGAGGACCACAGATCTGAAGGCATGTTTTCTACATGCTGATTGAACGCTATCACTGCCTCTTCGGAGTTGGTAAAAGTGAAACCTCTCATCAAATCTTTGATTTTGGGGAAAATACACAAATCACAGGGTGCTAGGTCGGGGCTATGCGCAGGATGGGTGACGAGTTGTACTTTTTCGGAAGCTAAAAACGACTTTGTTTTGTTGGCCATGTGTGAAGAAGCGTTGTCATGATGTAGGAGAACGCGGCTTTTGGGTCGTCTTTCGCAAACTTTTTGTAACACCCTGGGTAAACAAATGGTAGAATACCATTCGGCATTAACACTCTTTTGATCTTCAAGTGGAATTGTACAGATGAGACAGCAGTCGTAGCTGAGAAAAGAAACGCGATCATTGTTTTACCAACATTTCTCGCCTGCCTCACTTTTGTTGGCTTGTTCTCATTTTCAAACACAAAAGATTGCTGTATTTTTTTGGGTTCAAAACAATAAATCCACGTTTCGTCTCCTGTGACAATGTCATAAACAGCATAAGAATGTCCGTGGTCGTACTTCAGTAGCATCTGTGAGCACCATTCCACGCGAGCCCGCTTCTGCTTCGCTGTCAGTTCATGAGGGATCCAACGACAACAAAGTTTCCGAACTATCAATTCTTCGTGTAAAATTCTCTGGATTTGACTGAAACCAATCCTCAATAGTCCTCGAATTGTCTCATAGGTAATCCGCGGGTTTTATTCAATTAACCGCTTAACAGTAGCCACATTATTTTCGTTGACGGCAGTTGAAGGCCGCACTTCACGAAATTCGTCATGTTAAGAAACTCGACCTCTCTCAAATTCAGCAAACCATCGCCTCATGGTGCTCAAACAAGGTGCTTCTCTCCCAAAAGCATTTTGAAGAAGAGCGGCACAGTCTTGCGGAGAGAGAGAACTTTTAAAACCATAAAAAATCATCGCTCTAAAATCTTTTCGACTTAATTCCATTTTCGGTGCATACGTAGAACTTTGATGTGTGATAAAAAACAATTGACAAATGGTTTCCCGCCAATTGTTTTTTTTATTACTAAGAAGGTTGCAACGTTTAATAAAATATAACACTCGAAATTTAAATAATTCCGATTAGCTAGAAATGCAAAACTTTTAGTGTGCCCCATGTACCTACATACATACAGACAGACCATACACATAATTCATATAAGTAAAAATACACAGACATACCATACATAACATACATAAACATATTTATGGACTAGATATAAATTGTAAATAGGTAGTAATCTTTTAACTTAATTTTGAAAGACGATATAGACTGCGCACGTCTTATCTGAAGCGGCGAAGCATTCCACAGGCGAACCACCTGAACCGCGAAGGATTTGTCCGCGAAATTAGAAGTGTGCTGGCACTTCCAGAGTCAAATTGGTCAAAATATTTATTGAGCTTCTTAATACATTACAAACTGCTTCATTAGGTAATTTCCATTTCTTATTGTAATTAAACATAACAGTACAATTTCCATAACTGCAATTTAAATTCGTTACTTTTTTAGAACACGTGTGATAAAGTGCTACGCAATTTTTGAGCAACTTTGTACTCCGTAAATCGTTGTTCGATACTCCAGACGCTCACTACCTCTTCAGTGTCGGGCCTGGACTCGATAGGGCACACTCCCTGTGTGGCTACCACACTTCACTACCCCTTATTATCCTCTTTTATCCTTTTGCCTTTGTACCTGTCTGAGTGTACGACGCGGACGTGTTAAACTGAAGGTGGTATTTACAAATATAATGTAAGGTATGATTATAATCCTAGCTTATCTCTGTACTCACCCAATACGTAAAATGTTTCCTGAATCTGTACAGCTTATAAAATTGCATTAACTACCTTCAGAACAACAAAAAGTATATTAAGTTATCAGAGATAACATTAGCTGTCTGCTAGTGAAATTCCTTTTCAAATCGGTACAGCTATTTCAGAGATTATTCGCAAGAAACAGGCAGATACAGTCAGAGAGGCAAAGATTTTATATTTCTGTACCGTTAATACAAAACCTCTGTGCCACATAAATATTACTTGGTAATTCTATCTGAAAATCAAAGAAAAATGGGCATTCAAATAAAATTACATTTTTTCAATGCTTATAAAATAAAACCGTATATTCAAAAATATTAATGCAATAATTAATTATTGAAACTATGTGAATCATATGCATCGTCGTCACATCTGAAAATATTAAAATATATTTTATAATTATAGCTACATATACAGGGTGTCCCAGAAGTCGACGTCAAGCCGGAATCGGGTAACAGGCTAGGTCATAACAGTTGTCAGAAAAATATAAAAAAAATCTAGGTCTTGTATTTTAAAAATTATAGACGTTCAAAAAATGTAGAGAAAATCTAGCCTTGTGAATGTTTTTTCATTCCTGATGCTACAGATATGTACTTTTTTGTTTTGTTTTTTCTCTAATGTAACCCTGAATACTTTTTCTTTAAAGTCTAAACTGAAATTTAAACTCAATTTCTCTAGCTCGGAAGTAAAATGTCACCGTTTGCCCAACCAAAAATTCAAAATAAATACTTAGCTCAGTTTTAACTGGCCACACTGAAAAAAAAATGTACTAGGTGAGTTAGGCAAGTAACTTTAAAAGTTAGCGCGTTTAATAAGGGTTCTAAAACTGTAAAACACTCACTAGTTTATTTCTCGCTTTGCGGCCATTTTTTTAATTTTCGAAAAAAAACAGTTTTTTAAGTGTTTTATTACTTTACTTAGAAGTTATTCTGATGTACCTGTGGCTTTCCACAAGGCCGTAACTCTTAATATTATAGCTAGAGGAGTACCAATAGACCGATTTGATCAGTGTGAGCGAGACAGATAGCTACTATTATTTGATTGAGATAGAGATATCTAATTAAAATATGATAGTTGTTACTGACGTTATTAAATAAAGCAACAATAATTGAAAAACTTTGATTTATTAAAATTACAACAGGTACATTGAGAGATGTATTGGGCTAGCTTCGCGGAAACTAGGAATACTGAACAAGGTAAAGCGATTCTTTACACCGCACCAGAGGTGTCTGCTGTACAAAACGCAGATTAGACCCTGCGTTGAATACTGCTCTCACCTCTGGGACGGCTCCGCGAAGTATTTGCTGGACGCACTCGACGCTATGCAGCGACGCGCTGTTCGCATTATAGACTGTCCGGAGGTAACGGGAAGCCTTGAGCCGCTAGCCCAGCGCCGAACAATTGCTTCCTTGGCCGCGTTCTACCGTATTTACCACGGTGAGTGTTCTGAAGAGCTCTTCAACCTGATCCCACCCTCTCCCTTCCGATCCCGAACAACGCGTGCCGGCCAGAGATGTCACCCTCATACCGTGGAAACCGTCTTCGCGAGAACCGAGCGTTTTAAACGATCGTTTCTCTGCCGAACGATGGTGGCTTGGAACGCCCTGCCTGCGCACGTGTTTCCTCCAACATATAACCCTGGGCTCTTTAAGCGAAGCGTGAAGAGGCACATTACTGGGTCGTCAAGTTGAGGGCCACTCTCTATAGTATTCCTGTGTACTGTGAGAGTCGCCCTCAATTGCCAGACGTCGCCTCAGCTTACCATCAGGCGGGTGGCGTCAATTTGTCGACCTAAATATAATAATAAAAAAAAAAAAAAGATGTTCAAACTGCCTTCCTTCAATCGTAAAGCAAGCTCGACATCTTCTTAATCGCGATATCTGACGGGCGAATCTTCCGTTCTTAACAAATTCAGCTGCTTCCGTTAATCGTTGCCGCAACTCGTCAAATTGACTTTAAATTTCAGTTTAGACTTGTACATGACATCTGTTGTAATTCTAATAAATCAAAGTTTTTCAATTATTGTTGCTTTATTTAATAACGTCAGTAACAACTATCACATTTTAATTAGATATCTCTATCTCAATCAAATAATAGTAGCTATCTGTCTCGCTCACACTGATCAAATCAGTCTATTGGTACTCCTCTAGCTATAATATTAAGAGTTACGGCCTTGTGGAAAGCCACAGGTACATCAGAATAACTTCTAAGTAAAGTAATAAAACACTTAAAAAACGAGAAATAAACTAGTGAGTGTTTTACAGTTTTAGAATCCTTATTAAACGCGCTAACTTTTAAAGTTACTTGCCTAACTCACCTAGTACATTTTTTTTCAGTGTGGCCAGTTAAAACTGAGCTAAGTATTTATTTTGAATTTTTGGTTGGGCAAACGGTGACATTTTACTTCCGAGCTAGAGAAATTGAGTTTAAATTTCAGTTTAGACTTTAAAGAAAAAGTATTCAGGGTTACATTAGAGAAAAAAACTAAACAAAAAAGTACATATCTGTAGCATCAGGAATGAAAAAACATTCACAAGGCGTAGATTTTCTCTACATTTTTCGAACGTCTATAATTTTTAAAATACAAGACATAGATTTTTTTTTATATTTTTCTGACAACTGTTATGACCTAGCATGTTACCCGATTCCGGCTTGACGTCGACTTCTGGGACACCCTGTATATCTATGTATAACTCAAATAAATAAATGTGATTGTCCTTTGGGGAAAATGACACATAGAGGGGGTAGAGTAGGTATATAAAATCCTAGCATTGACCTAAAATGGACGAAAGTTTGCAAATATGTCATAAAATACAAAAAAAATATTTACAATAAGAATTACAATATTCTAAAATATTTACATGACAAAATATCGTTTAAAAAATACTCCGCGTCATTGCCGACTGGGAAGGTTCCCAGAATACTGGCTGTGTTGCCACGTTGGATAGCGATACTTATTCTTTGGGCAAGAAAATAGCCAGTCTTCTGGTCCTGAGAAGCATCGATTAAGCGTTTAGCAATGTCTGTATAAAGGGGGCGAGCACTCGGACCTCTGACCACAATACAAAAATGAGTTTTTAACCGAAGAAGAGTAGCAGGGTGTGCTAATTAACAATCAAATATCTCTACAACAAAATATCTCTAATTCAGACAGCGAAAGTGATCGAGACTCTATAGTTTTATTATCAACTAGCTAACGCCTGTAACTTCTCCCGCGTGAACTAGTTTAATTCCCGCAGGAACACATTTCCGGGATAAAAAGTGCACTATATTATACCTTATAACATCAGCTATCTGCCTGTGAAACTTCCGTTAAAATCGGTTCAACCGTTCCAGAGATTAGCAGAACAGAGAGACAGACGGACACATAGACAAAAACTTAAAAAACTGCATTTTTTATGTTTATTTAGAGAAAAGCTGTTAATTTGAAACACACAGACACTTTATGTATATGTATGGACTATACATCATCATCATCAGCCAACATCAGTCCACTGCTGGACATATGCCTCTCCAATGACTCACCACCTACTCCCATCTCGGGTAAATTTCATCCACCCAACGCCCTCCCCAATGGACTATACAAATAGGACTTATTGTAAGTAGCACTTTTAAAGAGATGTTCCTTGTGTGGTAAAGTAAAGATATAAGCGAACTGTAACAAAATCCAACTCGATACTAACGAAACTAATGTCTTTTTCTCGGTTTCGACTGTATATACGGAAACAGTATCACAATAGGCACTTAGTTCGGCACCTTTCTGTAGTGTAATATAAGAATTTCCATAGACAAGCCAGTTTTTATTTAAGGCGTGTTCGATGGCAAAATTAAGGCGTTCTGTGATGGTTTTCTGCCAAGTATGACACGGAGCACCTATATAGGGGTAAGAAAACTAAAATAAATATTTTAACTCAACTAGGTAGTATCTCATTCAGCGAATCGATATTTAATCCCTTGCCGTACATCATTAACTTCTTTTAATTTTTATGTCCAGACCCTAGATTTACAAAAATTACGTCCTCTAGATAAGCCAAGTCAAAGTACAGTTGAACTTAACAGAAAACGAAACAAATCACGTAAAAAAAATTTAAGTATCAGAACTATGTACAGTTTGCGAGGGACAAGGGAAGCTTTGCATTTGTGTGAGTGACCACGAAAAGTCGAGTAAAAACTCTTTTTGTAGCTGTGTGTACAACACATGTGTATGTAAAAGACGTCACACATACGGTCACGTACCCACACAAATGCAAGGCTCCGCTTATCCCTCGCGAACTGTACCTACAAAAACGATATTGACTTGATAATAAATTTACCAGCGTACAAAAGCGGAACAACGCTTCTATTAATTTGCAGGGACCTGAAAGTCTCGACGTTTGAAGTAACAGCGAGTATGAGACAAACAGTTCGCATGGCATTTATGTAGTAAATAGTGCGTCCAGACACCGTTGGGATTACAATCATTCTAGCTTGTGTCTCATTTGCCATCATTACACATGACAACACTGAAGCCAGGGCTGCGTTTATAGGCACATGCAGCTGTGAAGTTTAAAAATTATTTCATTCGAATATCCTACCTTCTAACTAATCTTATATCAAATAGTCGTAATAGTTTTGCTGCGACCGGCGTAGTATAACATTTTTTACCACTTCCACTCCTCCCACAGCCAAACCCACCGCTACTTGAGCAGCTAACACTCAGTTCGTTTATTATAATCTTATAAGATCTTTCATCGATAGCAATATCAGGCGGCCTACTATGACTTTTTCATTTGCAACGCTATCTCCAGTACTATATAAAATATTAAGTATAGTACAAGTATTTCCAATATAGCGCTCAGGATGTCCAGGTTTAATTTGCAAAGGTTCGTTTTTCACATAGAGTAGAGTATGTGAAATACTAGATTTGATGAATGGACGAAAGTTTGCAATCATGCTTTTAGAATATCCGAAAACGAAATTTTAACCGAAAAAGAGAATCTGGATGTGTTAAGGAACAGATTTATTATCAATATCTCTAATTCAGACAGTGAAAGTGATTGATACTGTATGGTTTCATTATGAATTATACAATTAGTATTTGTTGTAAATAGCTTTTAAAGAGATTAATTCCCTTGTACGAACTTCATATTTTGTGTTTTTAGAATGCAATTTAAAGGAAATTACTGCAAAAAAATTGTGTTTTGGCAGGTGATTTTTATTACCTACTATTTTAGACTGTTATAATATCTTAGTAGGATGTTATGAATATGCAGCAATGTATCTCGTGTTATTAGCAATTCCAATTATCCCTGATTACTGTCGAGGATTGTCGAGCGCCAAAGTAAAATTAATTGTACTATGCCTAAAAGTATAAACAACTGCATTAATTTGCACATTACAATTTTGTAGAAGTGACAGAAATAGTCAATTTTATTATCATCCAGTTTCGCTAGAAATGGCTCAGATTTCTGTCCTATACCTACTCCCGGGATGAAACGTAGGTAGGTAAACATTATGAATTGCCATAAAGTATTGAGTAAAATGTATTCATACCTCATCAATCTTCCTTCGGAAGTCAACCTTGTCATTAGTCAATGGCTCCACTTGTGTGCACAAGCTATTTAATTCCCTTATAACGCTTCTTATGTTTTCTGGTTTATCGCATGGCCTCAGAATGAAACCTGCTACACCTTGTAGCAAATTATTTGTTACGTCACTCAGGTCTCTTCCTTCTAATACATCGGTCTCGAACAAAGATTCAAAAACTCCTCCAGAAACGTACACCGGTTTGCCGGCCTATAGTGAATCAGTAATAGGAATTTCAAATATTTTTCTTTTGAGATATTTCTTTAGGATATATGGAAAACTCTAGAGAATGATCTAGAGTGTGACAACTTTTTGTGATCTTTAATTGTTTGTATCTAGCTAGACAAACAATTAAAGATCACAAAAAGTTGGATTATTCAAACTATTAGTTTTATCGTAGGTTTTGAAAGCGCGGTATTAGGTAAGTCTGCGTGTCATTGTAATAGTGCAAAATTATTTTCTAGAATAGACAAGTTTATTTACAATAGACATTATTATGTAGTTACTTGTAATTTTCTAGCAATATGAGTACAAACATACTTCATGAATGTAAATACCTAGGTATCGTGAGGCTTTGGCATCTTGCAACCAAGACTCCAGTGTTGTATTTAATTAGCGTTGCAAGTTGTAATCTAAACTATTCGTCACACATTGACAGGAAAAACAGTTTATAATAATAATAAATAAAGCTTACAGCATTTAAAATCCCTTACTAGACTCTTCAAGATTACAATAATAACCTAACAAAACTACAGTAAAGTAAAAAAGGGTTCCATAAGGATTCCACTAAGATCTTAAACGTAAGATGCTAGACAGTGTCAATAACTTGCAAAGGGTACACTGCCGAGTGATGTGTAAAGACCCTGGCGAACATAAACAATCTTGGTAAGTAGTATTTAATTAGTAATTGGGAAAAACTGGGCAAATAATCACCTCATTTTATTTTATTTTATTTTATTTATTTATTTAGAACAGCTTACAAGATACTCCACCAAGACATTACATAATCATCTTAAGTTTAAGTGTCATGCATTTGGTGCTATCTCAATCACAAGCTGCCACGGCATGCAATGAGAAGCAGATTATAGATATAGATATGTAAAACAGAAAATTTAAGTAGGTACATTAATTTGTGAGACATTGAAAAACTAAATTATATTAGGTATGTGAGTAACTAGTAATTGTGGGATGGGTTTAGGATGAGGAATTTAAATTTAACTAACGTTTGCCCAAAGATGTCCAAAGCGCGCCCCTTAGAGATACTGTTATAATGGTGTTAAAGTCTGTTCATAGGCGAGTGGAGTCCCAGATTACTTCTTGCTTTCTTGGGGATAAATAAACGGAATCTTGAATTACGCGGAAGTTTTTTCGGGGTACTTAATTTTATCTTTTGGAGAAGACACGGGCAATCATGAACTCCATTCGCCACCTTATATAGGAATATTTGGTCTAATAGTTGCCTCCGAACCTTAAGACTACGCAGCCTAAAATGATTTAATCGTTTTTTGTACGAAGTCAACGTCCTTGCTGCCAGGTTAGATGGTACAAAAATCGTTTTTGCATTTATGTGGACTTCGTAATGAGGAGACCAGACTTGACTACAGTATTCAAGCCTCGATCTGACTAAAGTATTAAATAAGCTAATCTTAGTTGATTCTTTCTTACAGTTTTTGCAGTTTCTAAGTACAAACCCAACATACGGAAACCTTTAGAAGTAACATTGTTGATGATCATCGGAGAAAGTCACAATTAATCCCACCAAAAACATTCCATGTAAATTAAGGTCATAGGTCAAATACGTATTGATTGTCCTGTAATAAGTTGTCAGATCTAATGAAGAACCAAGCTCCAGCCAGCTTAACTCCACATGTCCTAACCTAAAACTTTTCTTCATCTTAGTGTATAGCGTTCTATGTAAGACCTAGTTTTAAGTCATTTACAAACCTTACCTATAATTTTGATAAATGCGTCACTGGGCTGTTCGGTTACTCAAGAACCTATTGGCATAATTAACACCCAATGAACTAGTTGGTTCTCCTAAACTATTTAGTATGATACAAAAATACTACGAAACGCTTCAAGAAAAAGTAGGTTGCTGCGCTTTCTCTTGCTTTGTCCGGGCCATTGCCGTGGCCATAAATATATTATTATGTCAAATATTGGATAGAAACAGGCGTTACTTGGCGAAAATCCATGACAAAACAATGGTAAGTAAAATGTTTTAAGAAAAAACTTTTTAAAATTATATAATAGCATTAATTTAACAGCCAAAGCTGTTCTCTCTGAGACAGTCTTGATAATGCCTCGTTTAGAGGCGAAACAATTGTCGACGTTTTGTTGTCCTTTTGATTCTGCGAAAAATTAATGCTATTATATAATTTTAAAAAGTTTTTTCTTAAAACATTTTACTTACCATTGTTTTATATTATTATGTATTGAGAACTGAGTTACCTGGCGACATTTGCCTACTATCCACTTCTGAATGCGGTCCATGCGATAAAACATAGATCTGTCCAATTCGAATGCAAGGTACTCTCTAGGTATTATTATACCATCGGCCTCCTGAGGAAATATTAATTTAATTTTTGTACAATGCTATTAGGTAACTACTTAAGTCCATGTTGTCCATAGGCATTAAATGGAGTAATACCTTTTCTATACTAATATTATGAAGAGGTTAAGTGTGTCTGTGTGTACGGATTTTTTATTAAAACTATTGAACCGATTCAGTAAACTGTGCCACCAATGTGTTTCTGCATTATTCCTGAGTACTAAAGGCAATTTCTTATCTCGGTAAGAAGCAACACGCAATAGGAAACAATAGGAAATGAAAAAAACGATTAATCACGCACTTATCATGATCATAACATAGTATAAAACAAAGTCTGTCCGTCTCTATGTATGCTTAGATCTTTAAAACTACGCAACGGATTTTGCTGTGGTTTTCACCAATGGATAGAGTGGTTGTCAAGGAAAGTTTTTGTGTTTGTCAAGTAGTGAAGCCGTGGGCGTCCGCTTATGTCATTATAAGTCGCTAGTTTATTTCACTCTTTGAATGCTAAATTATGGGCGTCATCCTGTCGCAATAGCCATTGTCGAAGTGGGCATAACAGTTTGCATCGATTAAATTTAAACTGCACAATATCTCCTTGATTTTTCCTTTCTTTCTTTCTTCTTTCAACTTCACCTTTAACTGAAATGAAACTGACTAACTTTTATAATGTCATCAATATTACAGAGGCCTTCATTTGTACAAACTCCACATAATATATAAGGTCGATTTTTTTTATCTCCCATGAATTGTTTAAGCTGTTTGATAGTATCCGGGTGACGTACGTATAGGATGCTAAGCATGTTCACCTAAAACGAAGTTATAATTTCACGAAGCGTAACCCAATAGACTTCAAAAATATAGTCAATCATTCTCATCATCCACCGAGCCTTTTCCCAACGCAGTTGGGGTCGGCTTTCTAGTATAACTGCGATTCGGCTGAACTTCGATATTTTCCGTGAAGCGACTGTCATCTGACCTCTACAACCCATGGGCGATATCGAAGTTCTGTAGTTTAACCGGTCGGATTTTGTTAAGGCTCCAACTACCCCTTACGACTTACATAGATGTTTGTATTACAACCGGGACCGACGGCTTAACATGCTCTCCGACACACGGTATTACGAAATGGTCGCCCATCCTAAAACCGGCCTAGCTAGATGATGTTTAACCTTTGCAATATGTGAACCACTAGACCACGAGCCCCTCACTGTCAATAATTCCATTATTATAAATTGTTCAAGTCAATGTTACACTAGTTCAAAATGTAACGTTATTCACAACATATCCTTATACTATTTTTCATACTTTTCACCTGATCTTGAATAGGTCCTGCTATGCTAATAGTAATATCGTTGTATAGTTGAAGAAGGACGCTAATCAAGGTACAAGTTTACCCTAAAATAAATATGGTCGTAGGTAAGAACTAAAATAAAATTTTAATATTAGAATGCCGAAATCGTTTTGTGCAAATTTTAATGAGGCTTATAGTCTTTGGAATTTAACAATAACACTTGCTGACGCAGTCTGGTAAAAATAAACGATTTAAAAGGATCTACCCGTTGTACACAAATCATCAATATTAATAACTTACAGGTTATTTACCTTATGTTCTATAGCAAGTTGAGCTAGTTCCAAGTCTTTCTTGGAAATTAATGGACGAGTACGTTTTACTCCTCTCATGCACACTCTATCCATATTTTGGAGCATCCCTGCCTTTATTACTGTGCAAGTTACTTTATCTACGTCAATACCATTAACCTCTAATATGACTTCATCACCTCTCAGATTTATTTCCATTCCAATCTCTGCTTCCGTAGTTAAATACGGATTGTCTATAAATATTCGTGTCGCATTACACCTGTCATATTCTGCAGTATTACATGTAACGGTTACTTGACTGCCATGTTCCATAAAAACCTCCTCGCCCTGAAATTCATAAGGCATAACGCACACACAGACACTTACAATTACGCTTGTTTTTGATGAGAATGTCCAAAATATATGTAGGTATGTACAATATTTTATTGGGATATTAACTGTTGAGATTAAAAGTGTGTCTTGATCTTGAAATAATGATGAGAAACGATTGGGGGATTAGTTAGTCTTAGTTGGGTATAAATATGAGAAAGACGAAGTGACACGTATTACAGTGTCTAGTACGGGATTGGTTTTGACATTGGTACTTTGGTTCTTCTTACCTATTCATAAATGGTCATTGTTCATGTTGAACACACATCGGTACCGAACCTTGTATAAATTGAATGGAATGGATCAGGAATATTTTACTGTTTTGTATACCGTTTATGAAATGGATAAAACATGCAAATTGTTAAAAATAATAACTAAGATTTGCTAATATGAACTAGAAAATTTACCTGTTCAAGAATACCAGTCTTTACTAAGCAAGTCTTCAGTTGAATACATGTGGCACATGGCCATTCAATTAGGCCATATTTTTGTGCTAAATATTTTGTAGCTTGGTCAAGTTTTTTTAGTAATTCTACTTTGTCTCCAGTGGTGGATTTATATGGTAAGATTCGAGCAACTGTCATTCCGGTTTCCATTATCGTGTGGATATCCACCAAAGTTATTGAGGCATTATCTGTAACAACAATGTTTATTCAAGGCTAAGGCTTCATCTCTCGTCTTAACGTTTGAACGTGCTTACAAAACACATAAATGTGTCATTAAACGTAGCTCAATATCGGCCTTGGGTCTTAAACTATCACCGTACGAAATCTCATTAAGAGTGGTCTATTTTCAAGGTGGTTGAACAAACAAATCTACAAACAGATACCAAAATGAAATAGGAGTACTACTTAGTAATGATGAATTCCATCTACGTAAACTACAAGAACCTTTGAATATATATTAAAAATCCTATAATATTCCAATAAATAAATTTTACCAAATGTAGCAATTATTGTGGTTCTTCTATGTTTAAATGGTTTATGGTTAAGTATTTTAGGGTCCGAGAAATCTGTGTCAATGAATATTTCTAATCTATCTAAACCAGATGTCATTATTGTTTAAATAGAAGGTAAATAAATTATAAATTGAATTATCAGGTACTTGACATAAAAAGATGACGTTTTGTGTATGTCAGTTTGAAAGTCAATTCAAATAACTTTTTTACTACAGAGCAAACTGCAAGGAGTTATTCTCCAAATAGTTCAAAATACTTCGAATTCCGCTCACTTCGATGTTCAGACATCTATTTTTTTTATAAATACAACAACTTACAAAACCTTTGTATGGTGATAACATTTTCTGTCATTCGATGTTGGTGAAACAAAATCCCAAGTTGAGTTAATTATTTCTGTGAAAACCAGAAGAAATATAAACCCTTTTAAAAAGACGACCCTATTAACGTGTATGCAAACACTTTTTTTTTGTATTGTAAATATCTTTTTATAGCGCCGTTTACGTAGTATAGAGATAGTCGCCCTTAGTATCGCCCACATTCAGTTATTAAAAATTTTATTAGATGTCCAGATAAATTATAATACTGTTCCTTTGGTCGTACTAAAGATATTTCCACTTGTGTTCTACAAACACGCAGACTTTATGTGGCAAACTCGCAATTTAATGACGACTTTTTTAAACAGATGTAAACAGCAGAAATTTGTTATAATAATCATCACAATTGCTGTAACATAACGTCGTAAGTAGCTGCGTCAGTCATTTCTTTCGTATTTACACAGCGGATACCAAATGGACAAACAAGAGGTCGTGCCAATGTTGATTTTCAGTTAGACGATGCAGAAGCTTTGTGTCTTATAAGATTTATTAATCCACGCCCGCCAACACGCTTGAAAATTTCTTTAGGTGCGTTGACAAAAATATGTACAACTGTTAATTTTTCTACGTTAACAAACTTTTTGGCCGCTCTCACGTCTGTTGCTGGGAGTCTGGCTCACACGCAGAAGGTATTTCCAGCGTCTTACTGTAGTACCTATGTTACTATATAATTAATTTAACACAGAATACTTTAACTTTGTAATATAACTAGTGTACCTCACTTACATAATTCACTTTTCGAAGAAACTCTACAACAGTAATTTAATAATATCATCCAACATTCGCAACAGACCGTGGTCCAATCACTGAAACGTTATTCTAATGTTTGTTAATCAATGTTACAGTTTTGAACTTTATGCTTCGTGGATGCGAATTGATGTAAAGTTCAAAACAACATTATGTTGTTGTTGATAGTTTTATTTAGTTCTATTTGTATGTGGTTATTAATGTCTACATAATTATTGAACAATTTTAATAAAGATTGTTTGTTTGACTGGCTTTGAATGAAGTTCGCGAAGCAGTAGCTCAGAGTAACCTCAAGATGGGCATTTTTATGTAAACTTATTTTTGTCCTCCATAAGAACCTTCTCCTGATATTAACGATCACAACAAAAAAAAGAATTAGCGAAATCGGTTCAGCTGCTCTCGAGATTTGCGCTTAGCAACACATTCAGCGATTCATGTTTATATTATAGATGAGGTATTTCGGTTTGCGTAAAATTACCGGCTAGTCCTTAGGACATTTTATACACAAAGAAGTAAATGTAAAAAATTTACTATTTTTTGGTAGAAAAACAAGCCATTTCGTCAAATAACTATAATATGACATAATAGTGATTTGTGAGTCAACTTTTCTGAACTTCCGTACTTTGCCGACACCCCAGAGAAATAACTTGACTCCTACTTTCTTAACGAAATGATTGCCTACGTGAACGTTGTTAGCCCTATTTATTTTGCGAAGGGTATTATTTTACCCTCTCTCCCCAGTGGATAATTCAGTTTCTAAGAATTCTGTACCGGCCATTTGGGGAGTATAGGAATATTTTTATTATCACTACTTTAGGATGCTTTCTGAATATTTGAATTATCTAGTCTTGTATTCGAAACATGTACTGAACTTTGCAGAAACGGAAACAATCAGTAAACAGGCATTTTTTAGGTCTGTTCCTTTATTTTTATCAGAATTGGTGTAGTAGATACCTAATATTGCTAAAGAAAATAAGTAAGTATATTACTATTAAAATAAAATAAATAAATATTTTTGGACATTCACACACAATGTCATTTAGCCCAAATTAAGCTGAAAAAACATTTGTGGATCACACAAATGATTTGATTTCGACACGGGATCGAACCTGGGACCTCAGGGATGGTAGTCGCATACTCATACCACTGCGCCACCGAGGCAGTAATTTATACTGGTCTGGTTGATAAGATAGTGTATGTACTTACTTATGTTATAGGTAAGTATTTAAATCAATAGTGCTAGTGTCAGAAAGCGTAAAATATCGTAAGCTACGATTGAGATGTGCTTAATTAGGCATAAAATGTTATTTTATTTATAATATAACACAAACAAAGAACAAGGAACAGAAGTACTTTACTCCAATTGTGGTTATTAACCTTCAGGAAAAGTTACACATACAACTTTAGAAGCAAGCTTCGAGAATTGGTTATTATACTGTATCTAAGAAAGCACCCAAACGTTCAAGTAGATTTCATGTTAAATGCATTAATTTGAGTTTCGGATCATGTAAGGTGGTCCCTGCATTTACTAAATTAAATTATCTTAAACAAGAGACAAAAAATAAATAGTAGACCATTTAAGGTTTAGTGGCTTACCCACCACTAGCTATCACTACATATTACAAAACAAGGAGGACTTTGTTTGCAATGTCTGTCTGTTCTGGATAAACTGAAAAAATACTGCGCCGATTTTTATGCCTTTTTTACTAATGGATTCTTGAGGTACGATTCAGTATTGATTTGTTACGAGCGAAGCCGTGGGCGTCCGCTAGTATACTATAAGACAAATTCGAAGTGGTTTGCAACTACTTGAAAAAAAATACAGCGTAAAGCGAGCGTGGTACTTATATCTTAACATGTTCATAGTGCAGGAATTAATTTCAAAATGACCATTCACGTGTCAACATAATTGGCTGCCGACACCATTGAGTTACGTCATAAATTAGGTAAATACCAGTAAACAATAAGTGTAATACAATATAAAGCAATGACACTGACAAAAATCTGTTGTTTTTTGAGCTAATAGCACAGAATAGGGAATAGTACTTACATACAGAACTTGCACTCCGATGTTAATTAAAGCACATTATTTTGTTGGGTTGTCCAGTTTTTTTTTTTTTCTTTTTTTTCTTTAGTTCCGCGACCAAGGCCGCGGCCGCTCTAACATCCGTTGCCGGGCGTCTCTGGTTACAAGCAGAACGTATTTCCAGTGGCGCTCGGCTGGGTTGTCCAGTAAAGTAAAATATATACAAGCATAATTTGACAAGTAATTATGATGTTAATGCCTCAATATCAACTCTATGGTCAATGCCGTGTCACAAAACAGAGACAACCCTTACTGACTTACAACTTCAAGTTATAGCTGACGTCACGTAATTTTTGCAATTGTTAGGCGAGTGACATATCTCTGCTAATACTCGTAGTCTCGTTATTATTAATCACACGTGTATTTCTAAAAAAAGAGGTGGACTTGACACGTTCAAATTTAAAACAAAAAACAATTTAATTTAGATACACTCGTGGCCCACTTGTGGTGCACGCACTTGTATTGAACAAAGTGGTATAAGTACAACGTACATTGCTAACGTGGAAACTTTCAGATTGAATTGGACAGGCATTCAAATTTAGGAAATATCATCAAATTGACTCTCTTTTTATAACAACACGCATATTAGTGTCCATGTGCTTGAAGCGAGCTTTTATTCAATGACGTCATTTGCCAGTAACTAAACTTCTGCCACTAATATGTTTAAATGAAATACCTGCCCATAGGGCGACGTTGGCATAAAGTCATACGAATCCTAACAAAAATTTACTTTCTAATTATGCGGCAACTACAAGCAAATTGTAAGTCCTTTATCACCAGGTACAGGTACCTATAAACTATCTACTAACTTTAGTGTGCTTACCACAGGCTGCTTGCAGGAGTTAGAAACCACAAATTGCTCAGAACTTGCCTCTGTGACTGACATAAACTTTGTGTCGTTTACTTAAGACTTTAATGAATACGTATAGCTTCTTAGTATTACTTATGGTGGTGACAGTTAGCTGTAGTTATTGTACGTGAGCACAGAGTTACGTGAGATGAGGTGACATCAGGCTGATCATAACTTTGAAGTTATTATGTAATTGTAAAGTTAGAGATATAATGATATAGGTACTTTATTATACACTAGTGGTCGCCCGCGACTTCGTCCGCGTGATTATTGTTCCCTATGTGTTATTCTGATGTATAAGCTATATTATTGTAAAGTTTCATCAAAATCCGTTCAGTATTTTTTACGTGAAAGAGTAACAAACATCCATACTCACAAACTTTCGCATTTATAATATTAGTAGGATCTAAAATAAAAATTATAAATAAATAAAAATATAATTATACATCAATTTGAAAGTTACTGTACATACTTACAATATATATATATTCAAACCATCCATCATGTAACCATCGGATGGAAAAGAACTACAAAAATTAATAGTCTGTATTGATAAAAGATAACAATATTATAACAAATAATTTGTATTAAATAATCTAGAAAGTAGGTATTGTTTTATGAAAAAAGATGCTAGCTAACATATAGAAAATGTGTAACTGACTAATTAACCTAAAAAAAAACCACCAATCGATGGAAATTGAAGATGTATACGATATACATTTGTTATTTGAAGAAAATACACTCCAAAGACTGGAATATAGGTGAATCCAACGCTAACCTTAATAGCGCGATGTAGAAATTATGAATATGATATGAAGCAAAAATTCGATATTGTCGGTTGTTGTCATCGTAGCTCAGTTGGTCAGAGCAGTCCCCCTGTTAGGGAAAGGCCGTGGGTTCGAATCCCGTCGATGACATCAGTTTTTGTGATCTATTTATAATTTCTTTCTTAATATTTTAAGAATAGTTTAAGCAAACTCATTGCTTTAAAATACAAAAATATATGGATTTAGGTAGGATTCATCTAAATTCAGTGTTTAAATATCGTTGTAACACGATACACTGGTACCGTTAGTTCGTTAGAACGGCGGTAGGTGGATCCAACGCTAACCTTAACAGCGCGATGTAGAAATTATGAATATGATATGAAGCAAAAATTCGATGTTGTCGGTAGTGGTCATCGTAGCTCAGTTGGTCAGAGCAGTCCCCCTGTTAGGGAAAGGCCGTGGGTTCGAATCCCGCCGATGACATCAGTTTTTGTGATCTATTTATAATTTCTTTCTTAATATTTTGACTGAAATATTATAGGAAAACATAGAAACGGGAACTACAAATCCTCAAACTTACTGAAACTTATATGAGTGAAAAAGGTAACAAAGAACAAAATTAACATAACGAAATGTATTTCTCTAACTAATAATTCAGTAAGGTGTAATTACCGCAGGGAAATATAAAAAGACAACCTTCGTGTCATCAATGCCGTTCCTCATCAATATTACAACACTCCCTCAAGTCGTAAATATTTTGCCACTTTTTAATTATATAATTATCAGTATAAGTTGCACT
This sequence comes from Nudaria mundana, assembly GCA_963556515.1. NCBI lineage: Eukaryota > Metazoa > Arthropoda > Insecta > Lepidoptera > Erebidae > Nudaria > Nudaria mundana. The sequence continues at coordinate 5,999,570 of OY748295.1, read as the reverse complement.
TCAGAACTTATACTGATAATTACATAATTTAATTCAAAAATAACGTACCTAACTCCTGGAAGAACACAAAAGCTATCTGTATTCTCTAGGAAAGATTGCTTTGTAACTGTTACAGGAAAGAATTTACACACGGACGAACAGTGAGAATTAGTTAGAAAGCGTTATTTAAATTCTATTTATCATACAACTGAAGCGATGTTTGTTACCCTTACACACGCTGAGGGTTGAATAAAATTAACGGGAGTGTCCTCTAAGAGAGTGTAATCAAAGAGATGTGTGCAAACAGTAACTCTAATGAACTTTCATGCGGGCGAGTGGATGTGTTTCATTAATTAACACTTTACACATTCAATGCTTTAAGCCATTAAATTGAAAAGGGGTTAAGTTCGAGAGTTAGTTAACTTTAAAATAAATTCACATATCAAGCTATTTATATATATAATTTATAACTAGTACAGATTAAGGTATTTTCAAAGTCTGTTATTATTGTCAATATTACTATTATATATAACATTTGTCGTGAGACGACTCCAACAAGGTTAAGTAAATGTTATGACAAAGTACAAACAACTGTTTTTGTTCAATATCCGTAACTTTTTACTGAAATCTGTAGCTTTTTACCCCCCTTTTAACTGGAAAGTAGGTAGCCAAGTCCACTGACCAGTTTAATTATTAAGGTACGGTACTACCCTCAACATTTTACTGAAGACTTCGTTTAACCGAGTTTTATAGACAATAAAATACCGGGTAGTTTAGCCGGTATGAGTTCGCATTACAATCTACGTAGGTCACACTATAAGTTTTGCGTAACTTAAAAAAACAACATGTTAAAACCAAAATATTATGTTTATTGCTTTTCAAAATACTCTCCTTTACATTTTAAACATTTTTTCATGCAATCGAACCATTTTTTAAAACAAGAGGACCACAGATCTGAAGACATGTATTCTACGTGCTGATTGAACGCTATCACTGCCTCTTCGGAGTTGGTAAAAGTGAAACCTCTCATCAAATCTTTGATTTTGGGGAAAATACAGAAATCACAGGGTGCTAGGTCGGGGCTATACGCAGGATGGGTGACGAGTTGTACTTTTTCGGAAGCTAAAAATGACTTTGTTTTGTTGGCCGTGTGTGAAGAAGCGTTGTCATGATGTAAGAGAACGCGGCTTTTGGGTCGTCTTTCGCGAACTTTTTCTAACACCCTGGGTAAACAAATGGTAGAATACCACTCGGCATTAACACTCTTTTGATCTTTAAGTGGAATTGTACAGATGGGACCCGTAGCAGAGAAAAAAAACGCGATCATTTTTTTACCAACGTTTCTCGCCTGCCTCACTTTTGTTGACTTGTTCTCATTTTCAAACACCTATTCACAAGATAGCTGTATTTTTTCGGGTTCAAAACAATAAGTCCACGTTTCTTCTCCTGTGACAATGTCATAAACAGCATTAGAATGTCCGTGGTCGTACTTCAGTAGCATCTGTGAGCAACATTCCACGCGAGCCCGCTTCTGCTCCGCTGTCAGTTCATGAGGGATCCAACGACAACAAAGTTTCCGAACTTCCAATTCTTTGTGTACAATTTTATGGATTTGACTCATACCAATCCCCAATAGTCCTCGAATTGTCTCATAGGTAATCCGTGGGTTTTCTTCAATTAACCGCTTAACAGTAGCCACATTATTTTCGTTGACGGCAGTTGAAGGCCGCCCTTCACGAAATTCGTCATGTAAAGAAACGCGACCTCTCTCAAATTCAGCGAACCATCGCCTCACGGTGCTCAAACAAGGTGCTTCTGTCCCAAAAGCATTTTGAAGACGAGCGGCACAGTCTTGCGGAGAGAGAGAACTTTTAAAATCATAAAAAATCATCGCTCTAAAATCTTTTCGACTTAATTCCATTTTCGTTGCATATTTGTCAATTGTTTTTTATCATACATCAAAGTTCTACTTTGATGTGTGATAAAAAAACATTTGACAAATGATTTCCCGCCCATTGTTTTTTTTTATTACTAAGAAGGTTGCAACTTTTAAAAAAATATTACATTCGAAATTCAAATAGTTCCGATTAGCTAGAAGTGCAAAACTTTTAGTGTGCCCCATGTATATAGAAATGGGAAATGTAATTTTTGTTCCCCCTTTGCTCTCGAGAACTGCTTATGCTCCAATGATGGTTGACCCCTCTATGGATAGCCCTTGTTCTGGAGGCAAGCTATAAATCGAAAATTTGACCTAGCCCTAAGGGGTCAAAAGTTAGGCCAAAACCTATAGTGTGGTGCGGTGCGAATCACCGCGCAAGACACCGTACTAGTAAAGATAAGATACACTCAACGCTTTCATTAATATCCAACCTCTTTGTAAAGCAAAAGAAACCGTTTTGCTAATAATATTGTTGCTAATACACTGTTGATATTTAAACTTAAGAACAATACAAATTTCTATTGGTATTCACTATGCAAAACGATGTGCGTAGTTATGTCACGGAATAAGGTGGTACTTAGTAACTTTATGTAACTTAATAATACCACAGAATAGGGAATAGTACTTACATAATAATACCTGAACTGTGTGATTATATTATATAATTGGGTGCTTTGTAAATTCTTAGCCTTTTTTATTTTGCAGGAAAAAATTCGCCTCGAGTGTGCTATTATCTGCAATTAGAGACTGGATCATTATGGCACTGTGGCATCACATCGAAGATACACTTACTGCTACGAGAGTATATTTTGATAGGCTAAACCAACCCTAGCACTATTGTACATGAGAAACTTAGTCTGAGAATACGTCAAACTGAGCTTCACCAAACTAAGTGCAAACATTTTCTCCAGATTTTATAAAGTTAATACTATCAGGCGTTACTTTTCGGAAGTCCATAGTTAAATTAAATAAATCTAACTACTTTGCAATATTCCATGTCGATGGCTCGGCGCACGGCGACCGAATGGTCTTGTGCATGAATAAATACGAGAGTTGGGTAATTTGCATGTGGCGGAATATTGCAAAGTAGTTAGATTTATTTAATTTTCTCCAGAGACATAATATGTACTATATTTACACAATAATCGACTTCAAATTACCGGAATGGGACCAAATTCAAATGGAACCACTGGGGAAGTAGTAGCAATCATAAAAAAAAATCGGTTCACCCAGACCAAATATACGACGTAAAAAAATAATACATACTCCTCCTACTTTGGAAGTCGATTGAAAATAAATTCTAAACAACGTAAATTAATTGCTTTTTAACCCTCACACCGGTTTTATATGGTTTAAAGTTTCTGCCACTTCTAGAAACAGATAACAAGTTAGAGGTATCTCAAGATCGTCTGATTTAATATGCATCCAAGGTGTCCCAGAGAATCAACGTTTTAAATTAACTGGTGGTGCTGAATACCAACACCACTTTAATTATATTGTCTTCTGAATTATTTTTAGAAGGAAATTACTTAGACGTATTTTATTTGAGTTGTTAGTCAGTTCTTTGTATAAGATATTTTGATACTTGAGACTAGCATGTCTATCTGTTACGTTATATTTCAACGCTGTATATATTATTGCCTACCCCCTCGAGGATCACAATACAATCAAGTTTAAAATATTTGTTTTGTTGTCAAATACAGCAATTCTGATTAGTGGGTATATAAATAAGACGAAGACAACTCGACAACGCGGCTTCGCCCGTAACAAATATAATACTAAAACCTTCCTCGAGAACCCCTATATCCGTTAGTGAAAGCACCATGAAAATCAATGCATTAGTTTTTGAGTTTATCGCAAACAGACAGACAAACATACTCTGTGGTGTACTTGAATATAAATAAGTGTCATGTACGTTTTGATAACAAACGTGTATAAACATTTCTAACCATAATCGTGTCCTTAGAATAAAACATTCTTGTATATACTTGCTACCCAAGGAGGCAAGTATCTTGTACATAAATTCCGAGACGCAAACTGAAGGCAGCTGCTCCGTTGTTTTGGGGAAATAAATACGGATTAGACGACCCACGGTAAAGCAGCGTACACAAAGAACTTTGAATTATTGCGTTTAAACAAGAAGATAGATAGTGTAAAGGTACACGTTTGAGGGTAGGTACTTACTGTCGTATGTCTAATTGACCCAGCGAGTAAATTGTCTATATTTCAAAACTAGGACAGTTTTACTTTCGTCTGTCTGTCTTTATGGGTGTTCCGGGCTGCTAACGGCAACATTTTATATCGGGGCTCCCCAAACCTTGGCCCAAGAATTCTTTGATTTAAAACAATTTTTGTACCGTTAGATTCTTGTGATTGGGGGAAAATGGGGGGAAAAACCCCAAATAATATTTTTGGAATTATAAGGTCTATCTGATTGAACTTTGTGTGTGTTTGTTTGTCGTTTGTTTTTTTAGTGAGTCAACTCAGTGGTGGCTGGCTGGCAAAACTGAGGTGCGGTGTGAAGGAGCGTGGGCAGCTGGTTTGCTTGCCGATACGTCCGTTGATGTCTATTTTGTATGTATACGGAATCAGTTGCACACTTTCTACGAATATATTCACTTCTAATTTTAATAAGAAAGTTGTTCTTGGCAATTTCTACTTCTACTCTATTCTCGTTTAGCTACTAAATGTATTGACACTGTGGTCTATACTTATCGGCATTTCACTGCCAAAAAGTTTATTCGCTTCACTTACTCCAAAAGTCTTAAAAGAAACTAAGAATTTGAAACACTTTAGACACGTTGAAGTACATTCTACGAAGCTACGTGGCAACAAGATTCATGGCTACGAGACTCGGTGTTCTTAGCTCTATTGTAAATAGGCTAATTGCAACAATAAACTGTTTATTGACAGTAAAGTTGTGTTCTTTGTAAGATTAAATATTTTGTTGTTCGTCTTTATTTGATCTTGTTTTGTACTCAAAGTTATTTATATTCTACTCCTTAATACTTGGGTTTTATTTTTCATTTTCATGCGTAATGTTACGGTGCATTATGCATCCTTCCTTGATTAATAGACATTAAACACAAATATTTAAACCCTTGGGGTTTTATGAGACAGTATTCTAATTTAAATAGTTGTGAGTCCAACAACTTGCGGGCCGATAGGAAGAGCTCCTCTCAATAAATCACAGAGACAGCCGCGGTTGGGCGTTTAAAAAGTTAAGTCGAGATGTTCCTTTCTCATTCGTTTTATTAGCTCTATTCCAACTGCTTTTATTCTGTTACGTTTCTAACCGAAGTAACAGCAGAATTATTTTAGTATTCGTTCCTTCGCCGGGCGCCACTGGACATACCCTCTGCTAGTAACCAGAGACGCCCGGCAACGGACGTTAGAGCGGCGGCGGCCTTGGGCCTCGGAATAAAAAAAAAAAAAAAGTATTCGTTCCTTTGCGGTTTTACATTTAATACGAGTATGTACAATACCGACATATATTTACGTAAAGTTAGACATTTATTTAGTTTATTTTCATGGAAAGCTAACAGCTATTAAGTTGACAATTATTAATTAAGAGTTTGTCAGTGATACCTTTATGACAAAAACAAGCCACAAATAGCGATGACCTTATAGCCTGTATCAAAAAGAAAACCAATAGAAAAAACCAGTGAAATCGCGTATTTAAACCCAAAGGGGTACACAGAGACGTTGATTATGCTCATATTTCACCAGTCTCTGTTGGTCCCATTTGGAGTATTCCTTCTAGAGCCTCTGCTGTCTGTTATTAAGTGCACTGGTAAGGATGACTTAGACCTTGAAGATTATGACCTTGATTCTTTAACAATCCGTTTAGAAATTTACGAAAATAATTTTAACTAACCAACATATTATTTACACGTAGGTATAGTTTGCGAAGCGTAAGCGAAGCTTTGAAAAGTAGAGTAAAAACTCTTTTTGTACCTGTGTGTACAACACATGTGTGTGTAAAAGAGGTCACATAATATACGTTCACGTTTACTGCACTAATACAAATGCAAAGCTCCGCTTATTCCTCTCAAACTGTACATGGCGGACAAACAGGTGGGTAGTTTTAAACTTCTGCTTTATAAAGTAGAAATTAGTACATTTTAAGAAAGAAGGAAACTATTATTTACCAGTCTGGGTCATGGAAAATATGAAGAGTTAGTTTTTACATTTCTAAACTACATGGTCATGTAAATATATATAGCCTTAAATAAACAATCACCGGGTCAAACACAATAAGATCGAGCTTCTTAACTCTAACTTCAAAAGAACGACAAAATAGCGAAAGAGAAAAAAACAAAGGAAAAGGTAAATGAAAAATCTATAAAGAGGATAAAAGCAAACACTTCAATAACACTTAACGTTCTCGAAGCAGGGAATCGATTACCGTAGGGCGACGGCTTAAACAACAAAAGGCAATGATGTAAATAAGAAATTGTTGAAACAAGATTGAGAAAAACTCGGTAATGATGATAGAAAAAGTGATAACATTAACTTTTCTCTGCTCGAACTATGACGTCAGATAGAATCTTTAAGATTTTCGGAGAAATTCCAAAAGTATAATTAAAAAGGTTATGTATTATGTTCAATAAGAATAACAATATACATGATTATATACTAAAAATATTTACATTACAAAATTTCGTTTAAAATATCCTCCGCGTCATTGCCGACTGGGAAGGTTCCCAGAATGCTGGCTGTGTTGCTACGTTGGATGGCGATACTTATTCTTTGGGCCAGAAAATAGCCAGCCTTCTGGTCCTGAGAAGCATCGATATTAAAGATCAGTCAATATTATAATATGAAAATCTAGCTGTGTTGGCTTCAAAGGACGTTACACAGATTACGATAGGTACGAAAAATAGGTAGGTAAAATTTATTTAAATGTGTTTGTTGATTATATTTTTAACTTAGTATTGAAATAGCAGTCATATTAATATAATTTGAAATTAAATATAGAAATTACTCAAATATTAAGTCACAATTAATATGACATTAAAAACTTATATTTAAATTGGTTCTACAAATTATTTGGAAGCTCGTGACCCTTATATATTTATCGTTGGCATCACAACCCTTCACTTTGAACTTGGTAAAGAAAAAACCTTCAGAAATTCAGTCCCAAACAAACTGTAAAGTTTCTGAAAGATTACCATAAAACCCGTTTAAATGGTAATATTAGAATACGTCGCGACCCCAAACCTCTTTCCTGGCATTTCTTTTGCATCTATCTCAGCACAAATACTTACAATCACGTTTATACCCTTGAGGGGGCAGACAGATGTACATCACACAATACAACACAATTTGCCAGATAGTTTAATTGGTCCCACTTAATGGGAGGCAAACCTATTACTGTTACCAGGCAATAAATCTACACAAATTAATAAAATTCAAGTGTCTGCTGGTAGTTTCAAATTGTCAGCTTGTTATTAAATGCATTAAAAAATGCATTCAGTAATATTTTACTGATTCTTTGACAAGTTAATGTCCGCTTTTGTACTATAAGTTCCTCTACTAAATTGTTTTAAACAGGTCCAAGACATATTCCAACGGATATTGATTTGTAATCAATTATGTAATAAACACAAAACTTTTATTTTTTTTTATAAATAAATTTGAGTGCGTTTGACCGCAATCTTACCTGATGTTAAGTAACGATGCGGTCTAAGATGAAGCACGCAAACTCAAATAATGCCTAGTTACTCTTGCCTTAAAAATCCCAAGATTATATGTATCGAGGAACAATGACGCTGGAAGGGAATTCCATTCCTTTGCGGTTCGCATGATGAAAGAAGAAGCGAATCGAGAGGTACGAAGAGGTGGTATATCGACCACATACGGATGGAATTTCAGACCACGCCTTGATGTCCGATGATGGAATGGTGCTGGTGGAATTAATTCATGCAATTCCTGTGCACACTCTCCGAAATGTAACCTGTAGAAGACACACAGTCTCGCAACCAGACGGCGATGGTCGAGGCTCTGAAGTCGGTTACTTGTGAGCGCCTCATCGCTTATAAGTTTTCTGGCGCGTCTGTCAATAGCTTCCAGGGCCTCAAGCTGGTAGCGGGCGGATCAATCCCAAAGGTGCGAGCAATACTCCATGCAGGAGCGAACCTGTGCTGAGTAAAGACTCAGCAGTTGATTCGAGGTAAAATATTTACGCACCTTAGAGAGGATGCCTAGGTTTTTCGAAGACAAGGTTAGCATCGCCCCAGTCAGACACTGCCTGAAGGATTAAATTGGTGCGTTCAACCATTGCCACGATAAGATTTCCGGTTTTTTGGCCTTTGCGCTGGAGAAATATCTCTCTGCAACCGTGCTATCGTCCGCATACCTAAACATACCGGGTCTGAGCAGGTCGTTTATATGTAGCAGGAATAACGTTGCCGAGAGAACAGATCCCTGTGGTACCCCAGCGTTAATTGCTAATAGATCAGACGAGCAGCCGTCAACAACCACTCGAATAGATCGTTCCCTTAGGAAATCTGAAATCCAAGCACAAAGACTAGCCGGAACTCCGTAAGCAGGAAGCTTGGCTATAAGGGCTTCGTGCCAGACCCTGTCGAAGCCTTCGAAATGTCAAGTGACACAGCAAGTGCCTCACCATATTTTTCAAGAGCCTCACCCCAGAGGTGCGTGGCATACACTAGAAGATCTCCAGTAGAACGGCGTTGGCGAAACCCGTATTGCCGATCACTTAGGAGGTCATTGTCTTCGAGGTATGCCAGTAAACGATTGTTTATTACACGCTCCACCACCTTGCAGAGAATGGAGGTGATCGCAATTGGGCGGTAGTTGACAGGGTCTGCACGTCTACCCTTTTTTGGTACTGGCTGTACGTTAGCTACCTTCCAAGCTTTCGGAACTTTACCAGCCCGGAAAGACATACGAAACAGGCGTGTCAGGACAGGAGACAACTCGGCTGCGCAGTTCCTCAGAATAATAGCAGGAATACCGTCGGGACCACTGGCTTTATTCACATCCAGAGTGCGTAGTATTTTGAGAACCTCCTTTTGATGAATGCGGATTTCAGGCATTTTGCAATCACTAGGAGGTAGCTGAGGTGGTGTTTTAATACCAGCATCTAGCCGTGAATTTTCAGCAAACAGAGAGGCAAACAGATTAGCCTTTTCCACAGCTGTGTGTGCCAGTGTTCCATCAGGTTTCTGCAAAGGAGGGAGTGAGGATCGACAAAAGTTCGCCTCAACACATTTGGCTAGAGATCAAAACTCCTTACTCCCAGATGGGTAAGACGAGAGTCTGGCTCCTACGCAGCCAACGTGATTGAAGCGCGCCTTCATCAGGACCCTTTTGCAGGACTTGGCTGCCTTGTTAAAGGCTTTCTTCTTTTTACGCGTATCCGGAGCTTTGTGCTTTCTGGCATCAACCCAAGCTTCATAAGCCGACTGTTTGTCTGCCTCAGCTTTCAAACAGTCAGAGCCAAACCAGGCCTGAGCTCTGATCCCAGATGGCCGGTCAGAAAACGGAATAAAGTATTCCATCGCTCGACCGATAACCCCGACAACCGCAGACGCGCAGCTCGACGGATCGCCAGAAGAAAAGCAGACTGACAGCCATGGGTAAGATGCAAGGAAATGTCGCATCTCATCCCAATCCGCTGACTTGTATCGCCACACACAATTGGCCGTGTGGCTCTCAATGTCAGGTATTCGAGTTTCCTGGTCAACCAGCTGGGAAAGGTTCATAGACAAAGCAAACTTGTAGGCCTCTCTACCAGCATGGTCTGTTTTCTGGTAAGGGAACAGCCACTGCTCGTGGTGGGCATTAAAGTCCCCCAGAAAAACGATTTGAGCTGTCGGGTACCTCTGTTGAGCCACATCGGCGGCCTCACTCAGATGGTCAAATAGCCTAGTTGTCTCCTGATCTCCGCTGTGCGATCTGTATACATCCACATAAACAAATTTTTCGATGCCGGTGTCTACAAGCACCCAGATTGAAGAAGATGAGGGATCTTCTAAGTTACGGAGACGCCTAACGCAAATGTCATCACGCACATAGAAACATACCCCTGCTTTTGAATGGAAGTTGTGCTCCAGGGTGTAGCCTGGGTAGTTTAGGTAGGAAGTATCAGCAGGGGTTGAGATTTGCGTCTCCGTAAGCAAGAGCAGATGCGGTTTTGCAGCCTCAAGGTGGTGGTGGACTGGTACGAGATTGGAGTGCAGTCCTCGATGTTAGTGAGGTGCACTTTCAGTGAGAGGCCGTGCATCCGCTACTGAAACCTCATTTTCTTATATTGTTTCTGCATAATATTTTCAAGAACAAGGGAGGAAATAGGCAAAGAGTGGCAGTTATGTGAGGCACCAACCGGACCAACGGGACCGACAGGAAACCTAGCTTGGAGACCGCGGGGACGTCCGGACCCCCCCAGAATTGCCTGTTGAGGCCTCTCATCCGGTTGCCAACCGGCCCAACAGGAGCAACTCTGGAATTATGCGCGCGATGGCGGAGCAGCCTTTCGCGGATGGCTAGTCCACAATTGGGCTCCCAACTATCGGCGGGTGGCCAGCGGAAAACCGTTTCTCCAGATCCCGCTGCCCTCCAAACTAAGCACCGCGTGCGGCAATACTGCAAGCCACGTCTACGGTACACCAGAGGATGCAACTACATAGACCCACTCTTAGAGGGCTGCTCAGGGTTCACAGGGTGGAACGCGCGAACGCTTGGCACTCTGACTTCAACCCAGAGGGTGGTGACCAGCCACGGCCGAAGCCTACCACCGGAATAATATAATTATTAGAGCAGAATGTTCACTTATACCTTTTCATACTATCATAATTTATGTTAAAAACCATCAAGTAACGAAAATTTATAAAATCTAAATGTTTGATAAAAAAATATTGAATACAGTAAAATCTTACTTTGTCATGCAAATTGTACGAAGGTTTAATTATCCCGATAAAATACCCTTGTCAAAGTCAATAATAAATCTAGTAGATTGGTTACTGAATAGGACATTATGGGATCTGTTCAAAGATGTAGTTTTCTATCAGCGGTGAAGATTTGAAAGGGATTAAACCTGAACCGTTGCAAATTACTGTCAGGGATGGACCTTGTGTGAAAGGTTTTTAAACACGTCCGTAGAATTTTACTGACTTCAAACAGAATGCTCATGACGGGTTTGTGAATGACTATTGGTTGAATAGAATGGTAGTCGACCCAACTCAAAAGTATTAAGTAATTACTTACCATTACATACTACTAGTGCAAATAAGTTTTGGATTTATATTGCAAAAATGATTAGGTAGTTTGCGTTAAAAATAGGTTTTCCATTGGAGTCCCAACAAGGTATTAGGGGCCCAAGCCAACCCTTATCTGCAAATTTTGAAGGTGCTAATACTAATAACTAGAAGTTCTGCGAACAGTAGACCTCGCGTTATTTTCGGGTCCCTAACATCTGCGTGACATTCCATGCGCACCAACAGAGGTCTAAAACCAGCAAAAAAGAAAATCAGAAATGATCATTTTCTCCGCATTTCTTCCCCATTTTAAAATGGGGAACACTGACAACACAACCAATTCGCCAGTTGAAACATATCCCACTCGTCCTAGCGAACACGAAAACATCCCCTTATTTGAACATGCAAAAAAAAAATCGTCTTATGAGATGAGAAATGATCATTTTCTCCGCATTTCTTCCCCATTTCTCCCCCATTTTCCCCCCAATCGAAAAATCCCTTCGACAAAAGTTGCGCCTTGCAACAAAGAACACTTGTGCCAAATTTCATCAAAATCGGCTGAAAATGCGGCCTGTAGACCGGAACTGACACACATACATACATACAGACAAACAACGCCAAATCGGCCAGTCCTCGAGTTGAAACTGAGACGCTTCGCTCGCTCGGTCAAAAAGTTGCAGCTATATCGTAATTTTTTTAAAAACAGTTAATACCCGTTGCTCTGCGATGAAATGTTCATGAAAGGCAACAAAATCTTACGTACTAGCCGCTATGGCACAGCCAATTAAAGTCCTGGGCGTCTCGGACTCAAAAGTACACTCAAAAAGACACTAAAGTTACTGGTAAAAAGTGAGTGTATCACAGACAACATGCATTTGACTGGACGATTAATTATGAAATTAACCACCGGCGGTGTATCTAAGTCCCAAGTTTTCCTAAATATTAAAGTCCTATTTAGAAATACTTGGGACTCAGGTCACGAGGTTATTTTATGAGTCATTATACCTCTGGGAGGAAAGTTGTTTAAAAGCTAAGAATATTTTTCATAAAGTAAGAATTACCTACCTACTATTGCAGGGAGGTAATTCTTACTTTAATGAAAAACTGTGACTTGCTATACTATGTTTGTTTACCAATGAAATTCGTGTAAGTCATAGCGATCACAGGCGAAAACGGAGAAGAAACAAGTACCCGAGCCTTTTTAAGAGCGTTGAAGAAGTACGCCTAGATCATGGTAAGTGAAAACCTTGAGGTGGCATTATAACTATACTTGAGTATAATACACAGTGTTTTTTTTTTTAAATTCGCGGCTCGGGGATGCGGCCACACCTACGTCCATTGCCGAGCGCCTCCGGTAGAGGCTGAGAGAATTCCCAGTGGCGCCCGGCGGACCTTGGCCACCTGCGTGGTCACTGCGTGGTGGTCGGATGTTACCCCGCATCTTTGGGGTCAGGTATTATCCCGCATCGGTGAGTGAAGGCGTGCGTGTGGTGCAGCCCCACATCACGCAGCCCTTCTAGCCTACTTCTGTAAGGACGGTGGGTTGCTATCCATCGTCCTCAGGCCCCGATCATGGAGGTCAATGGTCCTGGGCGTAGTCACGTCTGCGGCGCCCTCGCCGCAGACTTCGGAACTCAGCGGGGAGGATACACTCCCTCACCCTACCTGCCACCTCCTTCACGAGCATAACCTGCTCGCAGAAGGAAACGGCCGCGTTCCACTGGGTCTGGAGCACTGGCTCAGCGAGAGAGTATCTACGCCGAGGCCCTCAACGAGGTCCCGGCGCTGACTTACCCACGCTGAGCATTCCACCAACGTGTGGAATGCCGTATCTTCGCCGGAAGCCTCGCAGTGTTGACATGCGGGTGTGACCTCACGATGCATGCGAAACAGATACTCACCGAAGCTTCCGTGCCCGGTGATGATCTGTGTCGTCTTTTTTATTCGTCTCTATTTTCTATGTGTCTATTATGTCTTTTATATTCTTCTATTCTTCTTTATTTTATTATTCTCATAACACACAATCAGACAAGTTAGTTGGTAATTTTTGTAATAAAAATATGCCTTGTATAATGCTTGCTGATGTAGATATTTTCCAAAAAACCATTTTGTACATGTTCATAAAGCCTTTCATTACATATTTCTTGATTAAATCAGAGCATTTCTAAACAAGAACATTAAACACAATGTCTTACAACTAAACACTTAACGCGATCACTTTGACAAACAAAGCAATTCGTTTGGTGAATTAACGATTTCTTGGGGCGCCTTCCGCATAGTAAGGCGCTAAGAAATTTAATTATATCTCATTGAGATAATTCTCTGTCTCCACAATGGGCCGACGTAAAAACAATTGGAACACACAGCTAATTAGAATGCAAGACTGTAGAATGTAGATACGCTTATTTATTATATTTTGATACATAATAAGAATATTAATCTATAGGATAAAACTACATCTATATTAAAATTTTTGGAAACAACCGTCGGTAAATTAATATGAACGATTAATGTTCCGAGAAGATTTTCAGTGCTCACGTGGAATAGAAATACATTTTTTTTGTGGTGAATGTGTCATGTGATGGACGAAAGCAAAATTGTCCAGTCTCGAAATTTAGACACTTTACTAGATCTAGTAAAAAACCATGCGCAACCATTAGTTTATCAATGAATTATCTCATTGCAAACCTTTGGGTAGTGAAAGAACCGTGCAACAAAAGGTCGAAAAATAAGTTCTTGCCTTATCTTTAACGTCAGTAAAAATTCCAATCAGATTAAGGTCACGCTCAAGGTCACAAAAGCCTAATTGGTGTTTTGAGTTTGACTCTAGTATCGACTCACAATTTATTTTCAATATTGCCAACTGAAAATCTTTTTATGTTAATTGCCAATAGCCAACAAGTCCACTAAGCAAGATGGCAGTGTGTGCTAATATACTAAACAACAAATCTTAATCCAATTATTTAAATGATAAGTAAGAAGGCGAATGACGAAACGCAGTTACGTAGTAGGGAATAGCCCTATATTGTTTCGCAGTACAATCTATACGTAGCAAATTATTATTGTGTCAGTAGTATTTATTTTTGAATGTGGAGTTATAAAATTTAACATACGTGCATTTTGGGATTTGTAATAAATTTCTATTATTATTTTATTTTATATGGATAAGACATTTAATACTCAATAAAGTTAATACTATCAGGCGTTACTTTTCGGAAGTCCATAGTTAAATAAAATAAATCTAACTACTTTGCAATATTCCGCCACATGCAAATTACCCAACTCTCGTATTTATTCATGCACAAGTCCGCCCTCCAATCCCACTTAGGCCGAAAGAATAGAGAAATAATTTTGAAAATAGAATAAATATGAGAGTTGTGTTATCGTGCAAAAAATAATAAAAAACCTCGACACGTGTTTCGCCCCCAACCAGGGGCATCATCAGGAGATGTCAATGGCTCAGCGCACGGCGACCAAAATTTAATACTCAATACTCAATACATTTATTGCTATGACTTACATTTCATGAATATATACAAGGAACAGGAAAGTTAAATTAAAAAAACCTAAACCAACTACAAACTATACTATCTAAAACTAAAAAATATACTAATAAATATACTAATCTATACAAATTGATAACAATAAAATTACCAAATAAAAAATATCATGGTTAGATTTAGATGAGACTTCAAGCGATTTCAAATTCCAAGCCTGTCAAGAAGTGCCACACTTCTTGACAGGCTTGGAATTTGAAATCGCTTGAAGTCAAATATGCGAAAAATTGGTTTAGAATTTATATTATGTTGTTCTATGTTTATGTGTTTGCAAGTACCTATTTATCTACACTTACCATGTCATTGTAATCATATATAGACTTTGCATTTAAAGAGTCTAGACGTTGCGTCAATTCTCAAGATTTAAAAAAATTATTTACTTCGCATTAACAACACATTTTTTTATATATTTAGGTCGACAAATTGACGCCACCCGCCTGATGGTAAGCTGTGGTGACGTCTGGCGATTGTGGGCGACTCTCATATTACAAAGAAATGCTATAGAGAGTAGCCCTCAAATTGACGACCTAGTAATGTGCTCCTTCACTCTTCGCTTAAAGAACCCAGGGTTATATGTGGGAGGAAACACGTGCGCAGGCAGGGCGTTCCAAGCCACCATCGTTCGGCTGAGAAACGAACGTTTAAAACGCTCGGTTCTCGCGAAGACGGTTTCCACAGTACAAATACAAATACAACTTTAAGCGTGAATTTGCATTACTTAATGTACTTATTGGTCAGAACGAGCGCACAAACTTCAGTTAAGTAATCGATATGGTAAGAGTAGCGGAGATGAAGTTAACACAGAGTTATCTTTATATTGGGGAAGGTCGAGTGCCCTACACCATGTAGACGGCACTTAAACAGAGGGATAGCTGGTGAATGTTCGTATTAGAACCACCTGCAGTAATTATACATTTTGACATACATTTTATTCTATACTATATTTTTAAAGGAGTATAAAATTTAAGTAGTAGAGTTTTGATAAATAACTTGGTAAAGTACTTTACCATAGTTAGATAAGTAATACACCAATTTCATGTTAAATAATTTCAGTAATAGCCATATTGTATATTTAATTATTATGCTGTTCTCTCTGAGACAGTCTTGAGAATGCCTCGTTTAGAGGTGAAACATTTGTCAACGTTTTAATGTGTTATATTTTTTGCGAGAATGATGCAATTATTTTAAATAGTTTGAATATCTTACTTACCATTACTTTGTCATGGATTTTCGCCAGGTAACGCCTGATTCTATCCAATATTTAATTATTATGTTTGTAGTCAGTAGTTTACAATACTTTAAGCACGATAAAGTGTGTGCAATAAAATCAAAACATTTTTTTTTACATAGGCTCATTTTTAAACTTCAGCTTAAACTAACATAAATCTCATTTGGTAGCTCAGTATGTACACAATGACACTGTGCTGACGATGCCTCTTGCCAAACTCGAGAGGGCCGGATGTCTCGACTCCTCAAACTCGAACAAAGACCTGATTATGAATACACTGATACTTTACATCGTCGACACTCACATGTCTGCGAATATTCGCGCACTGTATGAAAGTTGAAAGGCACGTTAAGGATCGATTCACAAACTAGAATAAGCTCAATACTCAACACACACGTAAGTAAGTGACAGACAGACAGGCATACAACACGCTTATATTCCCGAAAGGGCAGGCAGAGGTGCATTATTTACACACCCACCTTTTGCTAGTAATATTGTTGATCAACAGGCCAAAATGCCAACTTTTCAGTAACTGTGATAAACAATTTGTTTGTCAATTTCAAAAGATCACAATTTCAATGTTATAATATAGGTATTCTTATATCCACAAAAACCTACATAATAAAACAGAGCACTGTCAATGACAGGTACTTATTATTTTTAAGCATTACCTAACGATGGACCCTAATCATTCAGTACTTTGATGGGCTTTGTTTATCTTTGTTTTTGCACATGTCTGCGAATATTCGCGCACTGTATGAAAGTTGAAAGGCACGTTAAGGATCGATTCACAAACTCGAATAAGCTCAATACTCAACACACACGTAAGTAAGTGACAGACAGACAGGCATACAACACGCTTATATTCCCGAAAGGGCAGGCAGAGGTGCATTATTTACACACCCACCTTTTGCTAGTAATATTGTTGATCAACAGGCCAAAATGCCAACTTTTCAGTAACTGTGATAAACAATTTGTTTGTCAATTTCAAAAGATCACAATTTCAATGTTATAATATAGGTATTCTTATATCCACAAAAACCTACATAATAAAACAGAGCACTGTCAATGACAGGTACTTATTATTTTTAAGCATTACCTAACGATGGACCCTAATCATTCAGTACTTTGATGGGCTTTGTTTATCTTTGTTTTTGCTCCAATAATTTTGTTTTATTCGAAATGTGGTCGTGATGAATGGGCTAATAGATGTCCACCTTTGTCAGGTGTATTGATGAGGGAGGGGCTTACTCATTAGTACGCATTATTGAAGATATCAATGTGGCAGAATTATTAAGTATCATCAATTTATTGATGGTTTCAAGTGTATTATTTATATATTATTATATATACTTCTTTTTGCACTTGTGACTATTTAAATGGTCCCAATAATTTGTTTATTTTTAATTACGAGTTATTTCACTTGAACTTGTGTTTTGCCTGAATTGTAACTGTACAGCCTTCATGCTGATTATATACGAGCACCTTAAACTAGTGGTTCTGTGAACCGTAGACTTCGGAAGCTTTGTTTAGAAAATTTATTTTTCAATTTTCTTTATTACTCTTTCATTTTTCATCTAATCCAAAAAATATCATTCACATGTTATTCATTGTAAGCAAGGAGTGTGTTTGTAAAGTTCCATGAAAATCGGTTTATAAATCCGCCCGCAAACATGATCTGACAGAACCCGTAGATGTAGAGATGTATATAGACGAAAGAAATTCTCCCCAGTCTGCAAGTTGAAACGGAGACTTCGGTCGCTTCACTCCCTCAGTCAATTAACTTAACCCAAGTAAATTAATTTCACGAGGCTTTCAAATAAATATAAACACGTTAGATAATTAGAGGAACGAGGTTCAGGTTGTGAAATTCGACATGAGGAAAATTATATTAATATTTTCGTCGTGAATGAAAATTCGACAAAGACATAAGTATTTTATATTTTCCTACGGTTTTGCCCGCTTAGCAAATTATATACAGAAAAGCCTCGATAACCTTTCTATCCATTGGTGAAAACCGCATCAAAATCCGTTGTGTAGTTTTAAATATCTAAGGATATGTACATAGGGAACGTAAGCGACTTTGTTTTATACTATATTATAATAATAAACAGCTGGTAGGTACTTAAATATGATATTAAAAGGACAAATACACAGTTTAAAACGGCTGTTTAAAAAGAAATGTTTACTGGCCACAGGGTTTATAACCAACTGTGTTCAATAGAACGTCGTACTGGTATGACGTAGGTATAATTTGGTTTGAAAACTGTCTACACGATTTTAAATGTATGTTTTAAGCATCCGATTTAAACTGTATCACCCCTATTACATCTCGAGAGCTCAATTCATCCTCTCACCGTAGATTGTAATAGTAGTTCAAGCAACAAGCTCTCACGCGGTGCACCTACTGACGGCCAGACGACACTCTAGCAAGAATACTCAAAGTACCAAGAAACAGCAATAGACTCGCCTCATATAACGCAATAAACGCTTCTGTCTACCCCTTCGGGGATAAAGACGTGGTTTTGTGTTGTATTTAATCAAACTAACTCGAAAAAACCTACCAAAATACCTTAACTGGAAGGTTTCCATCATCTAAAAATTATAGCAGACTTAAAAACCATACAGCAGACTGCTATAATGAAGTGAAATATTCATTAGACACTGTCTGTCTGGAGACCAACTTGCCGCCGGAATATGCTTACTAACTTAAAGTTAATATGCATGGTTTCCCATGTGTCCTAAGTCACTATACGAGTATGTCATATTATTAAGAACGACATTTCAAAGAAACATTTACCTATATTCATTAAAAAAAATGTATAATTCATTTAGATTTTTATTTATTTAAAAGATAAGAGATAGATAGATTAGTATATTAGGTAGTTCGAAACGTTTTGTAAATAATCAGCAGATACTCACATAGGTATTTACTGAATCATCGAGAATAATACTCGTTAGACTACATAATTATGTACAAAAAATATTTACACTACAAAATATCGTTTCAAAATCTTCCACGTCATTGTTGACTGGGAAAGCTCCCAGAATGCTGGCTGTGTTGCTCCGTTGGATGGCGATGCTTATTCTTTGGGCAAGAAAATAGCCAGCCTTCTAGTCCTGAGAAGCATCGATTAAGCGTTTATCAATGTCTCATAAATATGATTTCAATGCATAAACCTTTTACAAAAGTTTTCCCTATGTTTAATAAAAGTTATATAAATCGAGTTTGGCTGTAATAATAAAACTAGTGTACACGAAATTTTGTTAAATCTGTCTCTATTTTCATAACCTAATATTATGAACACAGAGTTGTACCTACGAGTAAGAGCGATGAATGAACAGAACAGTATTGTTGAAAATCAAGGCATTTAGTTATAATGCTCATGCCTAAAACAATCTTTGGCAAAATGCCTCAAACAAAGAAAGCTAACTTACGTACGCTTAACAGAGGTTAGAAGCATACTATATTACTTATTAAGTAGATTACGTGAAACGACGGGAAGTCGGCTCGCCTCCGGTACCTATTCAGCTCGTAGACGGGCGATGAATTTTTGAGAGGCCTCCA
Organism: Nudaria mundana; assembly: GCA_963556515.1. Taxonomy (NCBI): domain Eukaryota; kingdom Metazoa; phylum Arthropoda; class Insecta; order Lepidoptera; family Erebidae; genus Nudaria; species Nudaria mundana. The sequence continues at coordinate 5,980,075 of OY748295.1, read as the reverse complement.
GAACGTGTGTGAGACTGCCGACTGAAAGCTTTTTTTGCAGAAAAGGAATCGACGTTGTAGATAATGAGCGAGACAGACGTTTAGTAGTTTACTACCAAACGGAATGTTTTTGCGTCGGTGATTCTGTTAGTTGAGTTTTGCTTTCATATTTGTGTACAGATGTAAGATTAAGACAGACAAATCACATCTCTATCTCCAAAGGGGTAAACAGAGGTTATTACGCCCGCGTTTCGCCAGTCACTTCGTTAACAACACATAATAGGCGGCGATCCAAGTTTAAGACTTTTTTTTCATGTTTAGTTAAAAAAAGTTGAAGATATCGACTTTTTGAATTATATTATAGGTCAGTACTATTATGCAATGAAATGGTAGATCAATTTCATTGCATTAATTTTGGTTGATGTTTAAATGCATTAAGATGGAGAAATGATAATGGTACACAGACTGTTCCTGACTATAAAGCCTCGTAAAAGATTCCGATGCAAAGTGTTAGCAAAATCAGAGGAATAAAAAACACAGTTAAAGTTATCCAACAAACGTTCTTCTGCTATGTCTATAAATGGTGGATGACAATTAGGGACGAGCTCTTTTCTCCCAAATATAGAAATACCTCATAATTTCGAAGATTTTGAAAGAATGCGACTATAAAGATTGTGACAAATGAGTTAGGTACATAGATAAACTTAAAAATATCCTTCCATTTCAGTCACTATTGGCTCTATAAACTAGAAGGCTATGAAATACACATTTATACGTAGTTATTGCTGAGAAAACATGTAACATGGTTTGGTGGACACACATTAATAAATGTAATAGTATAACAAAGGTAAAATGTTCATTAATCATCGTTCACATTATTTTGATGTATGTCGATTTCCAATTACGTAAACACACCCTCTCGATAATAGCTTGATACTTTGTACCTCAAAATTAATAATAATATCTTTCAAATGTGTACCTATCTAACAATATTATTATAATTCTCAATGTGTGATTGAAGCATTATTATAAGACAGTTAATAGGCACTAACTGGTATATAAAAAAATTGTTTAATGTTGTTTTAGGACTGCCTACTTTTTAGATCAGTAGCAGAGATTGTCGTAAGTACTAACATTAACTGAAGCAGTACTTTAAGGTACAGTCGTATTTACTAAATAAACTAAAGTACGAGTATGTTCTAGCAGCACAACCTCATACTGTTAAAACCGTTTTTCACTATCCATTTGCATAAAAAAAATAACCATAAAATATTTTGGCATATGGTAATTTAGACTAATGATATTTATGCATATATTTTTATCCATAACAAATTTAGCATATTTGTCTTAATCATAAATGAAATTAGCATAATCATATTTAAGCATAAAATTTATAAGCATAGCTTTATATTAGCAATGTTTGGGAAATCAAACAAAACAATCTCTTTTTCTATTAATGCAAATAGTTTCTAGCACTCGCCGGCGGCTGCTGCGGCGCCACTCGCTTCGCTCGCTCGGCTCGTGCGTAGGTGGTCACAGTTTTAACCTAACCTAACCTACTCATTTTGTTTAAAGAAAAAAATATGCATAAATATATTTGACCTAAATATAATTATGCCACAGTACATATGCTGCTAAAAATCAATTACGACCAAGTATAATTATGCCAAAAAAAGTATTCCAAATTCATTGTGCCAAAACATTTTAGGATTACATACATTATGTTAACGAAAGGTATCCCTGTTTTTAGATAACAAAGATATAAACGGCTACACGAGCCGTATTCTAATAAATGCTGGTGTTAATATTTTAAAAGTCGACCTAACGAAATATGATAATGCATTTTTTGAAACAGTGAAAAAGACATTGATAAGTTGTGAGGAAATTGAAAAAGTGTATTCCCCAACGTACTATAGACCAACAGGTTTGTCGGTCACGATGTCTGTGAATGCACCTTACGAAGTGGATGATAGAGTTAGTTTATTACTTTTATATTTTAGAGATAACTATTATATTAGTTTGTTGCTAGCTCAAATTTTGTGTTCGAAAATTTAATTTCATAAGTGTTTTTTTATATAATAATTATGGCTTGTTAGAGTTACTATAGTAATCGCTTTACGTAAGAGTTTGGTTGAGAGAAGTTCAAAAAGAAGGATCATCATTTTTCTTAACCACTGATGGCGAAATATCTTCCTCATCTTGAGACACTAAAATTTGGCTTCGTCTGATAGTGTTCTCCTCATATTACTCCTGAAGTCAACCTTACATATATTAGGATTAGGATATGGCTAACTATATGCAGCTCCACGATGATATCCGCACTAATTAGGTAGGTACTTACATAACATACTTCTTTAAACTTTCGCGTTTTGTACACATTATAAACTTAAGACTAACGGGTCTTTTACGCGATTATTGAGATATATACATACCTCTTTATTACGGGTAATAAAGAGGTATGTATATATCTCAATAATCCCGTAAAAGATCCGTTAGTCTTAAGTTTACATAACATAGATTTATTGTTCTGGATTTCTTTTTGTGCGCCTCTAAGTCAGTATGAGCTAGTAAAGTATCGCTATTTTAAGTCCGCGGCCCAAGGCCGCTGCCGCTCCTACATCTATTGCCGTGCGTATCTGGTATCGTGTCCGGCGGACTTTGGCCACTTGTGTGACCTCTGTCTTTGGGTTTGGTCGGGTTTTATCCCGCGTCGGTGAGTGAATCTTACCCCTTCTAGGCTGCTTCTGTAAAGCTGCCCGAGAAGCAAGCCCTCTGTCGCCTCAAGTATCGTTCCGTAGCCTAAAGGTTTTGATTGATATTAAAGTATAGGATATCATTAGAATAATATACTTCTCCGAGAACTATACTCGGACCTATGTGATGTCAGCAACATTTAAAGACTGAACTACCTATTATAGGAAATAGAGGAGCTTTCATCCGTATAAAGTTTAATACCCTTTTATTTTAGGTAGATATAATAATTTTAAAGGATATATCAAACCTGGAAGACCTACTTCACTTTCGGGAACGAGGTGGAAGATTGTCATCAATACCAATTTTGTTGTGGCCGTTAAATTACAAAATCCCGGACTTGAATGAATTAATTAAGGTAATTTAATTAACCTTAATATTGTTATCAGAGAAGGGATATAATGACTTATTGGTTCAAACGTATTTTTGACTTTCAGAGGACTACTGGCATTATTTTAGATCGACAATATTGGAATACCCACATCGAAGATTTTATGCTAATGATTAAAATCGCTAAGGAGGTATTTATGTAACTATTGTTTGATTGAAACCCTCGTGAAATGCTCGTGGTTTAGTGGTAACCTTACAATGTCAACACATTGCAAAGGTGCAACATCTTGCCAGGCCAGTCTCAGGTTGGGTGACCATTTCTTAAGACATTGAGACTCCTCCGTGCTTTGGAGAGCACTTTAAGCCGTCGGTCCCGGTTGTCATACAAACATCTATGGTAGTCGTTAGGGGTAGCTGGAGCCCTAAATCAAAAATCCGACTAATCTAACTACAGAACTTCTATATCACCCATAATTTGTGGAGGTCGTCAGTTGGCAGTCGCTTCACGGAAAATATCGAAGTTCAGCCGAATCGCAGTTAGACTGGAAAGCCGACCCCAACTGAGTGGGGAAAAGGCTCGGTGGATGATGATGATGTTTGATTGAAATCCATGCTGTGTATTAACTTACCAATATATATTATCATCCACTGAGACTGAATCCTAACCCAGTTCGAGTCGGCTCTCCATTCTAGCTGCAAGGTGACTGCGTTCTTACCTCCTCAACCCATAAACGATGTCAAAGTTTTTTTGTCAAGGTTTTTAGGGAACCATTTAACTGTAATAACACCCATAGATGTTCATAAGGTAACCGGGAACGAATGGCTTAACGTGATTTCCAAAGCTCTATAGTTTAAATGAATGTATATTTTATACTCGTATGTATTTCTATATCATTCTATTTACTTTAGATTATGACGTTTTAGGCAATGAAACCAGTTTTTCACGTTCAATCTGATATGATTAAAGACTACCACGATGATACAAATTATCGTGCAATGAGTAAACGAATAACATAACATAACATAAATATTCTTTATTGTACACCACAGTTTAGAAAATACATTAAGAACATACTTATAACTAGTGCATGTACAAGGGAGGCCTTATCGCTAAAAACGATCTCTTCAAGGCAACCTTAGGATGGAAGGGATCGTAAAACAAGATAAAAAACCTTAATGATATACAGGTAGTGTACCTACATTATTATAATAACACGAATAGTCTCTTACTTCAGGAATATGACAGCATACGGTATTGATGGTATCATTTTATCCGAATATATGGGTAAATCGTCTGAAACTCTCGTGCAAGCCTTAGTGAGAGCCTCAGAATTAGCACAACAAGACGTTGATCGTCGAGAAGTATATTTACGAAGTAGTTTTCAGGTAATTACTAGTAACTCATATTAAGAAGGTTTTAAATTAGGCCCTAGGCCGCGGCTGATCTAACGTCCGTTGCCGGGCGTCTCTGGCAGAACGTATTTCCAGTGGCACCCGGTGGATTTGAGAAGGTATGGTATACTCTTTAAAATTATATCATCATTCACCGAGCCTTTTCCCAAGTTGGGGTCGGCTTTCCAGTCTAACTGCGATTCGGCTGAACTTCGATATTTTCCGTGAAGCGATTGCCATCTGACCTTCACAACCCATGGGCGATATCGAGTTCTGTAGTTAGACCGGTCGGATTTTTGATTTAGGGCTCCAACTACCCCTAACGACTGCCATCGATGTTAGTATGACAACCGGGACCGACGGCTTAACGTGCTCTCCGAGGCACGGAGGAGTCTCAATGTCTTAAGAAATGGTCACCCATCCTAAGACCAGCCTGAGTCGATGTTGCTTAACCTTTGCAATGTGTTAACATTGTCGGTTACCACTAGACCACGAGCCCCATTTTAATAAAATAATAGAATAGTGTCTGTAGATGGCTCTAACGTTATTTTAAACGTTTAAGACATAAAAATTGGATATTGACGAAAGATGTCTTGGTAGCTGAGTGGTTAGAGTGTTTTCCGTGTATTGAGAATGCCACAGGTTTGAGTATAGTGGAGTAATACAAATTCACGACATATTGTAGTCTTATAAAAACTGACCGCATTCATCGTACATTATGACCTCCGACTATGTCTGATGTCTGTCTCAAGTTTGATTATATCTCCTTTTTATATCCAGAAAAAGCAATCAGAAAATCTCGTTTTGTGTGTGGTGTATTTGCTTGCATGCACAGAGAGGCACCTCTGTGCTTTCCTGTGTGTAGTTATCTTATTTTATTCATTTAGTATCTTTTTTTTTAACTTTATAGGCTTACATTCCCTGTCTTCCTCCAATCTTTGCCGCCTACGGAGCATCCATAGCAGCACTAGCCTGCAAAGCAAAGGCCATAATGTTACTGACAGACAGGAATATATTACTGAAAACGGCAAGGGTGCTGTCAAAGACTTCACCGCCCTGTCATATAATTGCAGTCACTGCTCATGAAAGTACGGCTCGTTCCTTACATTTATATGCCAAGGTGTTGCCGCTTTACTATCAAAGTGAGTTAAAAACTTAATTATTGTGTTGTTGTATCAAGCGACGGAGTTTTGGAGTTACCTGTAGTTATCTTATGTGTAGATATTAACTTACTATTTTGTATTTATGTAATTTATCAAGTTCATATGGTACTGGTACAACCTTATCTCAATTTAAGATTAGATGTGTAGAAAATAAAATGTAATAACATAATTCTAATAGTACTAGTATAGTATTCTTATATCTGTGCTAATAGTAACGTTTATCTTTGAAATGTTGTAAATAAATATTATAATGTTGTTGCCATTAAAATAAACATATAATAATATCTTAACACCCGGCCACCACGCAGGTGGCCAAGGTCCGCCGGGCGCCACTGGGAACTCTCTCAGTCTCTACCGGGGGCGCTCGGCAATGGACGTAGGCCGCGGATTAAAATAAAAATAAAAAAATACCGTGTCATATTGGTCTGAAAATTGTTACTTCTATAGCACCCAATATTATGCACTTATCCAAGAAGGGACAGAAACATTAAGCAGCATTACCTAATTCAACTAATTTCTCAAACCGTAACCCATTTAAATAAAACATATAATTTCATCCAAATCGATCCAATCTTAGAGGATGACAAACACACGTACAAAATAATTATAATCCTAATTATTTTGTACGTATTAAAAACCTAATTTAATGATGTACTATAGACCCAAACTATGAAAAAGATGCAATACGCAGGTGGCTATACGCTACATAAAAGAACTTCTAAGGTTTTTTATTATTTGCAGCTGCTGTTGCATATGATGCATATAGCACTATTACCTGTTCTGTGCAGTAGGTATTAAGAGCAGTTGCTGTATTAAGAGGAGATTTGCGCAGTTAAATCCGTATTCAAATAATATGATGCAATTACAGAAAGTCGCATGGCAAGTTGGCACGAGGAGTACATGGCGCGGGTAGCTTTTGGCACTAATTTCGGTTTCAAAATCGAACTCTTTGACTTCACAGCCAAATTAGTGGTGCTCGCGCCCATGGAAGACAACGTTGGATATTGTAACAGTTTCCAAATAATTGCAGCGCGTGATACTATTAATTCCCCGCGCTTGATGAAATGTCCAAAATACATTAATAAAAATTAAGTAATAAAGCTAAGATAATGCCTTAAGGCGAAACTGGTCAGGCTTATAAACTAAATGTAGTGAATAAAATAAAATATTCATTCTTATTAATAAAGCAATAATTGCAAAAACAAAATATTTTGGTTCGATAAAAGTGTTTGTTAGGCTCTGGTTGGGGTGGATGGCAGTGTTTGCGAGCACAACATTATAATCGTCCCCAGGAAATATTATCTACCTTCTTATCTTAAATAACATTAAGATTTTTCAGCGGTTAAGACTTAAAAGACCACAAATAAACATAATTATACAAGCTTGCATATATTTGCTATTAAAATGAAAATAGCCAGAAAACGAACAAAATACTAATTTATTTGGATAATTAATGTTCCATGATAGTTCGACTCTTCTGTATGATTATCTAAGCAGATACCTTCCTACTACATACATATATAGACTTTGGAATAGTGATTACAAAGTTAATTTAAAATGAATTTCACATTTATGCACAAAGGATGTTGCATTCTGTTACGAGGAATCTCTACATTTGGTTTTTCCCGAATTCGGGTATTTCTGCAAAAAGATAAGAGTGGATAATATTTTTCTATTGTATATTATAATATAGAATAGTAATATTCAAATACTTTGTATATTTACTGCCTCGGTGGCGCAGTGGTATGAGTATGAGTCTGCCGTCCCTGAGGTCCCAGGTTCGATTCCGGGTCGAATCAAATATTTGTGTGATCCACAAATATTTGTGTCGGAGTTTGAGTGTCTTCTATGTATAATATGTATGTATTTAGAAATATATAAGTATGTTTATCAGTCGTCTAGATCCCATTGCCCTAGCTTATATTAGCTTAATTTGGGCTAGATGACGTTGTGTGAGAATGTCCAAAAATATTTATTTCTTATTATTATTTATTTATTGATTTATATGATGAAGTGGCTCAGAGCAGTGTGGTTCCTATGAATAGAGCCGTCATAAGTGATGACGTCACTTTCACACTGATTATCCATTTGGGATTTGCTGGTCCATAGTAGTGAAACTCAAACTTTGTTCATTCTTCATTTATTCGACAAAACTCCGAGATCTGAACAGTGCGACGGCACAAATAACAATGATTGTTAGACAAATTAGGACAAGAGGCTCTGTAACATGTCAGTAATAATCAGTACCTTCCACACAATATTCGGCCGACAGTCTTCTAAAGCGTTGAAGCTTACAAAAAATAATAAATTATTAAACAGCTAAAACATTGCAGAATCACCCCTACCTTTGTAAAATCGTCAAGGGCTTACGGTACTAATGTCACACAAAATAAGGCTAAAACACGGATATTAAGATGAGAGCCTGCCTTTGAAGGATTCTTTTGCCAAAAAGAGTTGGATGTTACGGCTCTCCGTCACGTCAAGTGGAGTGTTCCATTGTTCTCCTACGTTAGTGATACGACGATGTTTGAGTAGTATGCACCTACGTGAAAACGTGCTTCGGTATTTGGTTTAAAGACAAAGGGAAACTGGCTTTGTCTGAATACTGATTCTTTTATCGTAGTTTAATCTTATAGCATATACTTTATTCACATATTGCGAATACGAAGAGAATATTGGAATTTAGTTACATACTTAAATTATCAGAAGTGACGAAGTTTTCCAATACTTTTGAAGCTTAGTGTCAGCTTCAAAAGTATTGGGAAACTTCGTCATGAAAATACGCAAGCTACAAGCATAATATAAGGAGAAACGGTGATGCTAATTTAGTGTGAATCCACCTCACCAGCTCGCGGCGCTTCTAAGCATCGTGGACAAAAAAATATTGTACAAGGAAGAGTCCGTTTGCTTTGGCAGGCGTTGCCGGGAATGCTAATAACTGTCTCCGAAGGGAAAACCATAATTTCTTGCTGTTTATCCGTCTACCAGCACACCCATATCTCGAAGACGACAAATGCGATTTAGATAACTCTTTTTGCATATTGTCATGCTTCATTAGAACAGGTACCGGAACTTCCCTGCGGAGACAAGAGTATGAACGGCAGAAAGACGTTCTCCGACCTTAGGTTATTTGTAAATTCTTGAATAATATTATTATTAATAGTATTTGCGGCAATGAACCAAAGTTTTTTGGTAAATCAAAAATATTTTTTTGCAATGCTGCACATTTGTGCAAAAAGCCAGTGAGTTATCTCGCACAGTGTAATTTAAGATCTTTATTTAATATTTCTACCACTACGTAAAAAATAATCCCACGAAGCATCCACATTTTCACCGAAACGTGGATTTCAAAATTCGTTAGTAATGACGATCTTTCAAATGTTCGTGAGATTTTATTCGAATGATTTCCCATGTGAGTTCCGACGCTGTTCGTGTAAATACGTTTTGTTTTTCTACACTAACCCTTTGTGTATTTTAGTAATAACGGTATTTTGGTCTATGTATAGAAAACTACCCATTATACATTACAAAGACTACATTTATACAGTTTTCATCAGTCTACAATTTAACAATGACACCCCTCATTGCCGCAATTAGTAATTTCCCGATTTTATCAATCAAATCATAAGCATCTACTTTACATCTTAAATTGTCAAACAGTTTTTTATCCTGAATTCAACTGTCAAACGATGGGTACTAAGAAGGAATATCTTTCTTTTTAAAGTCCGAGGTCCAAGGCTGCGGCCGGTCTTACGCCCATTGCCGAGCGTCCGAGGGTATGCACTCGGAAGTATTCCCTGTGGCACCGGGGCGGTAAGAAGGAGTATACTGATTAACACAAATATTCTAGAATATATGGACTCAGGAGCTAAAATACTACAGACTGAACTCCCTCACCCTTGCTTGTATCACCCTCTTCAAGCGCCTTGATATATTAATGCCCATTAGTAGTTAATAAATTATTTAGTTAACCAGTCAAGTTGGTAAGTACCCTGTTTGTCTGAATTATTTCTACCTTTTCTACTTTCAAATAGCAATTTCCGTTAATTGCTGTCCGACTGGAGCTCACTAATTGCTTAAGTTCAGGATCTTTTCGCTCTTCAGTTATACTGGTATAGGTACTACTGGTATTTTGAAGTATTTTGATTCATATTTTTGTTGAATACGATTTCAAGGACAGATAAAAAATAGGTTGCATCGATTTTGAACAAGAGTACATGGGTACCTATTAGTTTTCTCTTCTAAGTTTCGATATACTTTTTTACCGAAGATATTTTTAAAGGATCTATGGTTAGTTTTCTGTTATTTCTAATCTTCAGTATTTAGGCATCTGTCATAAACTCGGAATCAAATAACTATGGTAGGTGCGATATAGTTTGCACCTTTGGTGTACCCTACAGGATCTAAATCCCGGGTTTCTAAATATCGGTATTCCTCCACCTATAGACGTCATACGTAGTTAGTAGCAGTAAAAAATAATAGTTGGTATTCATCATGTCTTGAAAATTTCAATCTTATATGCCATGACACTTTGTAGAATAGTTACCTGTATGAAGTACTTAGTAAGTCTTAATGAGTGTCTTTAATCGACGTTACTGTAAATAGCAATTTATAATTCATCTTGCAAGTCTCGTATTACATGTGTAAGGAAGTCCTTTTACTTTTCACAGAAGGTCAACGATCTACATTTTTGGAAAAAAACTCACTTGTAAACCATTCCACAAATATTATATTTTCTTGTACCCTTACCGGTTTCGCCTTATGGCATCATCAGAGGTGTTCACACATTTCGCTAATATTAGCGAAATTTGTTCTAAAAGTATAAATGAATAAAAGTAGTAGAAAATGTGTTACAAAAGTGAATTAATGGTGTAAATTGAGTATGAGTGAACACCTCTGATGATGTCATAAGGTGAAACCGGTAAGGGTACAGAAAATAAAATATTTGTGGAATGGTGTACAAGTGAGATTTTTCCAAAAATGTATTAGTATAAGTTCCACCAAGTGCCGACAATCGAAAGCATAAATTATATGTCAACGATCTACTCCTCTAATTCGTGATACGTTTCATAAAATGCAAATCATTTAACAACATTCGTCAAGATAAAAATACTACAGAAATATTGTCAATCGAATTAAATTACGTTATTAACTTTTATCACACATCATTGTCCGTTCACATAGTGAGAATTTTTCTGGCTGGCCAAATAATTTTATAACGTAAATCGCGATAACTAAAGTCATGGGCTGAAATTGAACCAGCGACTGTTCCACTGTGACACCACTAGCACCCACCCACATCTACCTCTTATATTGCGATCACTATTTAATCTATATCACCAGAGTATCTAAGTACCTGCCAGCCAGAAGAATTCTAATAAAAATTTAATAAGTAATATCAATGAATTGTGATTGGTGTATCGATATTAACTTCTTCTAATCTCAGAGGTATCTTTTCGCGTAATCAGACCCCAATCAAACTTTTATAACATAATCATTTGGGAGCAACATAGCTATTTATTTACATTATTTCGGTAGATATTTCATCTCTACTTTATCTAATCAACTTTATCTCGTCGTATCCTTAAAGTGATACAATAAAAGCGTTGCAATGACAATGTTTTGATATCTTGTCTTTAATATCTTTACATTAAAGTTATGTGGACGGAATAAGCGCTTCTACTTACCCCTTTAGGGACAAAGATATTATTTTGTGTTAAATTGAAGTTTGCCTAAACTGCGGTAGAATTCCCTTCGTCCACGTTCATAACCAAGATTTCATAACTGGTTATAAATATGGATTTTTTTTCACTATTTCATAGCCAGTTATCAAACAATACTTTTTTCCATTTTCACAACCAGAACCTCTTATTGTTATGATCGCCTGGTACTTTTTCGGAATAATGAGTTTAAACATTCAATCCGGTATGTTAAATATGTTGTATAATAGGAACTGTATGCAACTGTATTTAGAATTAAATTTCGAAAGGTTACTCAATTATGAGTAAGCCGTTGACAACGTTTGAAGAAAATTAGTAGGTATGTACATAGACCATTCATACCATCAGAGCTGAACATAGGATGCTGACCTGCACTAGGTGCACTTTATGACGGACAATGATCTGGCTAATGTTCCCAAAGTTATTAGCGACGCCAGTAAACTCAGCACTATCATGACAGACTAAAAAGTGGGCTCAAGATACATGGGTACATATTTAGGCTTCATCTACTACCTTATACTATATTTTAGTTTAGTTACGATACTACCTGCTACTAGTAGTAATTGACTAAGCGAGCGAAGCGTTTCTATTTCGAGATTGGACACAAAACTACTATTTCTTCGCATTATCGATAAATTTTCCAATTCCTATTACTTAGAAAGAATAAAGAATAAATTTATTGTACTCGTATGAATAAAGTTTACAATTTTTTATTCTAGAAGTTCCTTTTTAGCAAAATTAGCATATCTTATATGCCATGACACTTTGTAGAATAGGTACCTGTATGAAGTACTTAAGTAAGTCTTAATGAGTGTCTTTAATCGACGTTACTGTAAATAGCAATTTATAATTCATCTTGCAAGTCTCGTATTACATGTGTAAGGAAGTCGTTTTACTTTTCACAGAAGGTCAACGATCTACATTGTTGGAAAAAAACTCACTTGTAAACCATTCCACAAATATTTTATTTTCTTGTACCCTTACCGGTTTCGCCTTATGGCATCATCAGAGGTGTTCACACATTTCGCTAATATTAGCGAAATTTGTTCTAAAAGTATAAATGAATAAAAGTAGTAGAAAATGTGTTACAAAAGTGAATTAATGGTGTAAATTGAGTATGAGTGAACACCTCTGATGATGTCATAAGGTGAAACCGGTAAGGGTACAGAAAATAAAATATTTGTGGAATGGTGTACAAGTGAGATTTTTCCAAAAATGTATTAGTATAAGTTCCACCAAGTGCCGACAATCGAAAGCATAAATTATATGTCAACGATCTACTCCTCTTATTCGTGATACGTTTCATAAAATGCAAATCATTTAACAACATTCGTCAAGATAAAAATACTACAGAAATATTGTCAATCGAATTAAATTACGTTATTAACTTTTATCACACATCATTGTCCGTTGACATAGTGAGAATTTTTCTGGCTGGCCAAATAATTTTATAATGTAAATCGCGATAACTAAAGTCATGGGCTGAAATTGAACCAGCGACTGTTCCACTGTGACACCACTAGCACCCACCCACATCTACCTCTTATATTGCGATCACTATTTAATCTATATCACCAGAGTATCTAAGTACCTGCCAGCCAGAAGAATTCTAATAAAAATTTAATAAGTAATATCAATGAATTGTGATTGGTGTATCGATATTAACTTCTTCTAATCTCAGAGGTATCTTTTCGCGTAATCAGACCCCAATCAAACTTTTATAACATAATCATTTGGGAGCAACATAGCTATTTATTTACATTATTTCGGTAGATATTTCATCTCTACTTTATCTAATCAACTTTATCTCGTCGTATCCTTAAAGTGATACAATAAAAGCGTTGCAATGACAATGTTTTGATATCTTGTCTTTAATATCTTTACATTAAAGTTATGTGGACGGAATAAGCGCTTCTACTTACCCCTTTAGGGACAAAGATATTATTTTGTGTTAAATTGAAGTTTGCCTAAACTGCGGTAGAATTCCCTTCGTCCACGTTCATAACCAAGATTTCATAACTGGTTATGAATATGGATTTTTTTTCACTGTTTCATAGCCAGTTATCAAACAATACTTTTTTCTATTTTCACAACCAGAACCTACTATTCTGTTATGATCGCCTGGTACTTTTTCGGAATAATGAGTTTAAACATTCAATCCGGTATGTTAAATATGTCGTATAATAGGAACTGTATGCAACTTAGAATTAAATTTCGAAAGGTTACTCAATTATGAGTAAGCCGTTGACAACGTTTGAAGAAAATTAGTAGGTATGTACATAGACCATTCATACCATCAGAGCTGAACATAGGATGCTGGCCTGCACTAGGTGCACTTTATGACTGACGATGATCTGGCTAATGTTCCCAAAGTTATTAGCGACGCCAGTAAACTCACCACTATCATGACAGACTAAAAAGTGGGCTCGAGATACATGGGTACATATTCAGGCTTCATCTACTACCTTCTACAATATTTTAGTTTAGTTACGATAATACCTGCTACTAGTAGTAATTGACCAAGCGAGCGAAGCGTTTGTATTTCGAGATTGGACACAAAACTTCGCATTATAGATAAATTTTCCAATTCCTATTACTTAGAAAGAATAAAGAATAAATTTATTGTACTCGTATGAATAAAGTTTACAATTTTTGATTCTAGAAGCTCCTTTTAAGCAAAATATGCTAGGAGGCTCCTTACATTACATTTGTTTTTCTTTTATATTTAGTTACGAGATACAAATTACTTACAGATACTTCTGAAAAATACTACTAACATTGTACTTATTTGTGCACTTAGATTTTCAGTAATATATAAAGTGTAAAATAGAAGCAAAATACGGTTGGCGATTAAGGGTTTACGATAGAATTTAACGATTGGATCGTAAAAGCGACATTTCTGATGTACCTAGTACCAACAGCGTTGTTATATTCGACTGTGTGATTTTTTTAAATTTATGTTTGATTTTTTTAGTTCGAGACGCCCAGGACTTTAATAAGATGTGCCATAGTGGCTGGCACGTAAGATTTAGTTGCCTTTCATCAACATTTCATCGCAAGGCAACGGATTTCAATTTTTTTTCTAAATTAGAATATATCTGCTACTTTTTATTAAATTCATTCGGCCTTTTGAACATGATCCATTATAAATAATTTATGCTTTCGATTGTCGGCACTTGGTGGAACTTATAGTAATACATTTTTGGAAAAAAAACTCACTTGTACCTACACCATTCCACAAACATTTTATTTTCTGTAAACCCTTACCGGTTTCGCCTTATGGCATCATCAAAGGTGTTCACTCATACTCAATCTACACACCTAATTCACTTTTGTAACACATTTTCTACTACTTTTATTTATTTTTACTTTTAAAAAATGTAAAGTGGGTACTAAGTTCAATGTGTGTTCTAAAAGTAAAAATGCAATAGGCATGCCCCTTTTACGTGGGACTAAAAATACTGGCAAATTGTGGGTGTGTAATGCACCTCTGCCTATCCCTTCGGTATATAGGCGTGATATGTGTATGTGTGTTTGTATTTTCTGTTTTTTTTTTAAAAACATACAGTCGAATGTAACAACGCTGTTCCCAAATTTCAATTTGATTCCATTCCGATCATTATTTGGTCCGATTTCGGTAATTTGAAGTCGGTTGTTGTGTACATTTTTGACTTGTTTCTTTATCAGGATTTTCGTATGCAGCCAAAACAGTATTCAGGTCATCGTCAAAAGTTACTGCTGTACAAGCATAATATACTTGTACAGCAGGAAAATAAAAAACGTAGTGCCATTATGGTTCGCGTTAAGTTGTCTCCTTTATGATATTGTGTGAATAATGTGGACCTTCCATTCAATAAGGGTACCGCGTTTTTGTCGTGGCTATCTAAAAAAGATATTCTAACCTTTAAGCGCTATTAAATTACAGACTATATTTTGTGATGGTATCGAGGGCTTTTAACTAAAGTGACGTATTTACTTGAGATTTGTTGATATTATGATGTAAAAGGGTAAATATGTGTTTTCTGATTTGTAGGAAATGTGGGAAAATTATTTTATTTATTTAGTTTATTGAATAAGAATGTGTGTACTTACATATTTTTAAGCACGCATGTTTTACCACAATGGGTAGGCAGTTATGTATATTAAACGCCCACTTGACAGCTTCCGCTTCCGTTTCCGCTTCCGTTTTACTTATCAAATTTCTAATGATATATCTATATAATCCGAAGCCTAGAGCTTCGTCGCGGATGTGGGGCGGAGAATTAGAGAGAGGACCGGTGACTCTCGCTCCGGGTCGTTTCTGGTCCAAAGGTTGTCCATTGCCATTCAGCGCGGCAACGCGGCTAGCATCATGGGCACAGGCACATTGCGCCAGGAATGATGCGGAACGAGTATAATGATTTTGTTGTGTCTGACTGCGCTATTGTATCTGTGTGAACATTTTTTTTTGTAAATTGACATTGATGAATTGAAAAAATAAAACTAATATGAGCTATTAAAAAAAAAATTCTAATATAGGCCGGATAGGTAAACTTTCCAGTGAATTTTAATTCATTGGATGTATTGCTCCACGCTGCTTGTTGCACTTGAACTACAAAATTGTTAACTTCCAAATTCAAATGTTCAGCAGTTTTCAGTGGAACTTTTAAACCTATCCTATTATCTAGGTATATTCTTAAACTATCCCAGTCTGTATTTCTATTAACTAGGCATGGTCGTTTTTCTTTGTACATTGCTCGTTCACATAAATTCAACACTATTGACGAGTGGTCGGAATTCATGTCATATTTCTAAATTATTTATAGATATTTGCTTATATATAAAGAAACCTATCAGATCTGGTATTCTGTTAGGATCGGGCCAATTTGTAGACTTCCCAGTACATATTGCGTCACATTTTATCCGTTGCATTGTAATGAGTAACTGTCTTCCCTTTGTGTTAGTTAATCTGAATCCCCACTGCAGATGCGAAGTATATAAGTAAGTATTTTATTATCAAATTCTAAGAAAGATACCATTTATCTACCTCCTTACTTTAAGCTTCTTGGAGTAAGTTTTACTTCCCAACTAAAGGGGACGTACTATCGGAAAAACGTATATCAATATTTTAAAATAGTTTTAAAATCTTAAAGTATCTATAATGTATGTGTGGCAGTAAGAATCGGAGCTAAAGTTTTTATTCGATTAGAATAATGTGGATAAAGAACGAGTGATTTTCATTATTAACTAGTGGAGTGTCTCTACGCACGTGTATGGATTTTTCCATTCCTGTGATTAAATCACTTTAAACGTGCACAAAGTACTCATCATTATAATTATCACACCACTTCATACGATCCTCCGCCATTTTCTTGATTTTAACCAGGGCGTCGGCACCCTTGGTATATCTTTAGTCCAATAAGCTTTAGGTCGCCCCATGACGCTACCTACGCTTATTACTACGCGGTTCCTATACTAACACACATGTCTAATCCAACGGTTATCGGTTCGGCGTCAAAGTATGACCGGTCCACTGTTACTTCAGCTTGCTTATGACGTCATGATCTCTGTTCATAGCTCGATACAGAAAGAAGCGGGGTTAAGGGACCTCATATTACAGTTATAATTAGGAATAGTAAACTGCTTTGGTAGCGTAGTAGTGCATCGGCTTTCGGCTCGATTCCCGGGTGATCAACAAATGTTTGTTTGGTAGTTTGGGTGGTTTTATATAGTATATTATGTATGTATTTAGAAATATGTATGTTTATCAGTTGTATAGATCCTATAGCACACGCTTGTACCTTAGTTTGGGCTAGATGACGTTATGTGAGAATGTCCAAAATATTTATTTATTTTATTTATTATTGTAGTATGTAATCACGTTTTATTCCCTATTCCCATCATAATTGGAAACCCAAAAATCTTTTCCATGCTTTCGGAGGAGAATTTATTTGGTAGTTTAAAGTATTTGAAACGGGTACAGTAAAATTCAAAACCCTAAACAAGAAAAGTAACAAATCATAGTTATTTACGTCATAGCATGGATGGCTAGAAGTTTAGGAAAGAGAATACTGTAACATTCGACGGAATTGGCAATACCGTAGCCGATGCGAGTACGGAATAGTTTTACAAAAGAAATACGTTGGGTACAAAAATTAGATTTGCGAACCTGAAACGTGTCCGAATTGAGATGTAGGTTTTAGCTGGTGAGGAAGTTTAATTTCAGGAGTTACAATAATATTATTTAAGTTTTCTTTTCTTATGTTTGTAGAAGCAAAGAAATATTTGAAATTACCTACTCTGAATGTGTGGTTAAACCAGTTAGTTATTTTATTAGATATTTGTTATACATGGGGCACACTAAAAGTTTTGCACTTCTAGCTAATCGGAACTATTTGAATTTCGAATGTTATATTTTTTTAAACGTTGCAACCTTCTTAGTAATAAAAAAAACAATTGGCGGGAAATCATTTGTCAATTGCTTTTTATCACCCATCAAAGTTCTACGTAGGTATGCAACGAAAATGGAATTAAGTCGAAAAGATTTTAGAGCGATGATTTTTTATGATTTTAAAAGTTCTCTCTCTCCGCAAGACTGTGCCGTGCGCGGTGCTCACCTTGTTTGAGGCGATGGTTTGCTGATTTTGAGAGAGGTCGAGTTTCTTTACATGACGAATTTCGTGAAGGATGGCCTTCAACTGCCGTCAACGAAAATAATGTGCCTACTGTTAAGCGGTTAATTGAAGAGAACCCGCGGATTACTTATGAGACAATTCGAAGACTATTGGGGATTGGTATGAGTCAAATCCAGAAAATTTTACACGACGAATTGAAAGATCGGAAACTTTGTTGTCGTTGGATCCCTCATGAACTGACAGCGGAGCAGAAGCGGGCTCGCGTGGAATGGTGCTCACAGATGCTGCTGAAGTACGACCACGGACATTCTAATGCTGTTTATGACATTTTCACAGGAGACAAAACGTGGATTTATTGTTTTGAACCCGAAAAAAAACAGCAATCTTGTGAATGGGTGTTTGAAAATGAGAAGAAGCCAACAAAAGCGAGGAAGGCGAGAAACGTTGGTAAAAAAATGATCGCGTCTTTTTTCTCAGCTACGGGTCCCATCTGTACAATTCCACTTGAAGATCAAAGGAGTGTTAATGCCGAGTGGTATTCTACCATTTGTTTACCCAGTGTGTTAGAAAAAGTTCGCGAAAGACGACCTAAAAGCCGCGTTCCCCTACATCATGACAACGCTTCTTCACACACGGCCAACAAAACAAAGTCATTTTTAGCTTCCCAAAAAGTACTACTCGTCACCCATCCTGCGCATAGCCCCGACCTAGCACCCTGTGATTTCTGTATTTTCCCCAAAATCAAAGATTTGATGAGAGGTGATACGGCCCCTGCTAGGAAGTACAAATGAAACGACTTAAAACATTAACGTGACTTTAATAGCAGGGAACCTAGGGTTTATATAATAATAGTAGCTAATAGTGTGTCGGTCGTATAGGATCACATATACTGTTTACGGAAGTGCCCGGTGCACTTAACTTTGGGTCTACGGGCGGCGGCGGTCGGCCGGCAGGGTCCGCTGGTGTCCTCCAATTGATTTCGTTCTCAACAGGCCGAGATGCTCCGGATGGTAGGCCACGGAGCGACGGCGCAGCTTCAGGCTGCTCAGCAACAAAATCTTCACAAATAGGCTTTTCTAAGCCCCAAAGTAGCTCTGGAATAGACACAAGCAGCGGATTAGATACCGGCTCGGCACCGCTTGCCGTAGGCCCCACACGCAAATCGCCGTAAAGGTTCCCTAGTTGTCAGACGCGCTGCACAATTATCTACGTGAGGGTACACGGCAAGGTTACACATAACACAGGATAACACAAACATGGGAACAAGGAAAACACAGACAGGTGGTTGGCCCCTTCCTATATATCGGGCTCCGACCGGCGGCAGAAAGTCTCAATGCAATATTTAACTAATAATAAAATAATAAAATTTAGCTAAAAGCCCAACACAAATATGGGTATATTTCAAAAGACTACTTTTCTACCTAATACGCGTCGGAGACGACGTTCCTACAGAGTCTGCGTTATGCGTAATTCCCATCTAACAATTGAAACTTTACTATGGTTCACTAGATTAGTGAACCCTAAAATGACGGTCCCTAACTGGCAGTCTAGATAATAAAAATGTTACTGCATAGTATCTCCTAATGGTTCACCAATTTAGGGAACCCCAACATGACGGTCCCACTATGGCCGTCTCGACAATACAATGTTAAATAATAGGGAATATTCCAGATAGGTGGAATATGATCCCGGTATTTGACTTTACGTTATCCAATAATAAAAAGTTATAAAATTAACGGTTTCCCGCTTAAGGCCGCGCCCCAAGTGGTACGGCTTCACAATAAATTATGTCGGGTAGAAGTATTTTCTCAACCCGGATTCTCCTTCGTGATATTCACAAATTATAATTATAAAAATATAAATTACTGCTCAAGGCCGTAGGTGAATAGCCCTTAAGAGAATTTTATGCATAAATGTTTCTAACAATTTATCATTACATTAGACAAGGCAATGTTATTGTATTCTAGCATCCCCTATCGGTTTATAACATAAGTATTTACGTATACAACACCTATACATATACAATACATAATATAATTAACGCATTTAAGCGTGGAGTAATTTTAACTTCCCCGTCCTAAATGTTTTCTCGTATATCTTGTGGTAAGAAATTCAGCATCGTCTGATTTGGATATTCTGAAGTGACGGTGAAAGTTTATAAAATAGTTATTTGTAGGTATTAAACGCGATTGAAACTACACGGACCATGACTCTATTCTAGACAATTATAGGTGGCCTTGGATTACTAATAATCTATGAAGTTAATCTCTGAAATAGTTATTTGGTAATATCCTAATTATAGATCGCGCAGGGGCCGTTACACGTAAGCTAATCTGTTCACAGCACTTACCCCTTAGTCGGGAACGGAATTCACTGCACCAGTTTTACCAGGAATATCAATTTAGATATAGGTTATCAGAATTACTTGGTTTATTTTACAGTTATATTTTAATACTTCGTTAACGGTGTTTACGACTGTTAGGTGTAGATCGGAGTGGTATTATGTAAATTTTTGTCCTTCGAAGGCTGCGCGACGTCTTTTATCAACTCGGTTTGGCAATTAACCATAGTGGCCCCGCCTCCTGGCGTCTAGTGACGTGACCGCTACTCATCGAGGCGTCTTCCCATTGGTCGGCCGGTCGAATGTTATCGGTGCGATCTCAGCCGGCACACAAAACAATGGACTAAGGAATTTCTTGTCTAGAAAACCGGTCTACCGATATTCTCGAATATTCGAATCTAGTGATGTGACCAAACGCAAAATGTGCCTTGTCGATGTATGCACATCGTAACAGAGGTTTCACTTTTACCAACTCCGAAGAGGCAGTGATAGCGCTCAATCAGCACGTAGAAAACATGCCTTCAGATCTGTGGTCCTCCTGCTTTAAAAAATGGTTCAATCGCATAAAAAAATGTTTAAAATGTAAAGGAGAGTATTCTGAAAAGTAATAAACATAATATTTTGTTTTTAACATGTTGTTTTTTTAAGTTACGCAAAACTTTTAGTGTGACCTACGTATAAGGAAATTATTAATCTGTTATATATAACAGTAAATACCTTTGGCCGTGAGTTATTCTTGCCTGGTTCTTTCCTCACAGGCTCTTCCGATGCTTCATTCTCAGAATATTATAGTCTCAAAATATTACATTCGCAAAACATTACATTAGCAAAACATTATATTCTCAAAATATTACCTGTACAATGAAACAGAAAATATGTAAAATTATTATGTCTAGTGATTGCCTTGCGAATTTGGCGCTAAATGTAAATGTAGAAGCATTTTCTTTTTTTGACGTTCATAAGTGTTACTTTGTGACCTACATGAATAAAGATATTTTGATTTTTGAGTTTTGATTTCTTTGCAATGTTAACACATTGCAAAGGTTAAGCAACATCTAGTCATACCCAGGATCTAAACTTATTTCTGTAGAATAATAAGTATAAAAAGGATAGTAAAAGTTGAATGGCCAAAAAGCTGGACTCTATCTTAAGAAGTTGCATTCGTAAAGTGCTGAGAATGCGCGGTTGAACCGTTCTGATTTTTTGCTCCGACTCTGAATAGGTATTCACTAAATACGGCCGCTTTCTTTACCTTTTATAACTGCAAAAGGCGGGAAGCTCGTTCCTTATAAGAGATCTTGTGGTTTTCTTTTTATTACAATCATTAATATTTTTGGTGCTGTTTTTTAGTTTACCCAAGTTTCTTCATAAGCTTCAGTAAATACATACGAAACGATGTATTTTTCAGACGGATTTTTATATAAAAACCTAAAACTCATTTTAAATGCTGCATATATTGTAATAATTTCATTAATCCTTACTCTGATAGCTACATTTTACATTAGATACTACCCAATTTTTTACCAAATAAAATCCGAACAGAAGATCGTAAATTTCCAATTTCGGAACATAGTACTTCTTGTTCAGAGAAAACACAATGCAATAAACAAAACAGACACAATAATATCACACATGTACCTACAACATTTTCAATTTAACATTGATACACCAATAAAATGCAATAACGTAGGTAATACAATTTTTTTTCTCCACATGTCTAAGGAGGGGAATTGTGAATAGATGTACTTATATTCTCCTCTCATCCTCCCAGCTTATACAGTTTGTACCGGAGCGCTTGTAAAAGCACAATAAAATATTGATTGGAACATTTACAGATCCAGCCTCTATTAAACTTTTATAATAAAAGTGAGAACGGTTTCTAAACTTACTTTTAAGGAGGTTTCAGAGTAAATATGTTTTTGTATTGTTTTTATTTTGTTGTGATTGGCCATTGTTGGGGTTATATTGGACATGGGACCAATTTATTCAATACAAAGGCAAAATATTTATTTTACTATATATTTAGACTGGTAAGTATTGACCAAGGCATAATGTTGTCAAATTGCAGATTTTTTGAATAATGGCCAGGTTAATTAATGTACTTGTAACCGAAGAGCATTCATGATAATAAAAATTCGAAAGAAGTATTATACCTACTGTGGTAGTAATCCATGGTCTCTGACTACACTAGTAAAAAAAATCTAAACATTCACCTGTCAGAAGAGAAACTTGTGTTAACCTCAAGGAGTAAAGGTTAATATAATAAGTAACCATCATTATCAGTAAATACTTAATTAGTGCAGAATGAAGGTAGAGAATGTAGGAAGTGAACTAATCACAATTTATCGTTGGAACTCCGGCCACTGTCGCTTCATTAACCTCATTATTAGTGTTCTGAACAGTTAATAATAGTAATGCTCTTAATTTGAACTATGAAGATAATTTCAAAGTTTTTTTTAGACTTAAAAAGATATGTGTTCGCCAGACGTTGCAAATAGAACAACCTCGTTTGCAAGTGGTGTACCTATCGATCAATAGTCTAGGGTTTAAATAATATAACAGAGCCTGGTCACCGGCAACAGACTCATCTTATATATGGCCCAGGGCCATAGATGATGAGCCACTTTTCACAGTAAAAAGTGGCCCATAGACTATGGGCCAATTTAGAAACTAAAAAAAGTGGGTATAATAATATTCTTCTAGAAATTAGGAAGGAAAACTCGTGATTATGGTATGTTTAAAGCACAAAAGTGTGCAGACCTGCACACAATAATTTACCTTTGTGCTCTGTAGGTTTAAATGGAGACTTAGGATACGTCTCCTTAAATTCTGGTCCTTAGAGAAAAAAAAGAAAATCTTACCTATCTTTTTATAAATAAAAAAAAAATTCGTAATAAAAGTTACAATATGTCGCCTGCTACAAAAAAATTGCTCAGATAATTTTATATCAAGTAATACTTTCGAATAATCGAGAAAACCGTTTCCAAGATTACATAGGAAATACGCCTATAACATTCCCAAATACAAGTGTAGTCGAACTACGATCACCAATCGTGTGGCAATCAAAGCAATATCCGAATACCGCAATAAGTTACAGGATACAGGTTTGATGGGTATTTTCCTAAACATTTGACGTCAAATATTACCTGAAAGAATTTTCTATATGATAATGAATTTCTATAATGTTGAAAAATAGTACCTAGTTAATGAAACTGTTGCATAAGAAGAATAAAATAGAAGGGTATTAATAATAGGAACACGAGTAGGGCAGACAAAGTAATGTTATAATATTAGTTCCAGGCTAAGGTCTTCGTGATATTTTATGTATTGATCAACATTTTTTTTAATTTCGATGTTGTCGGTATTGGTCATCGTAGCTCAGTGGTCAGAACATTCCCCCCTATTAGGGAAAGGCCATGGGTTCGAGTCCTGCCGATGACATCAGTTTTTTGTCATTTATTTATAATTTCTTTCTTAATATTTTAAGAATAGTTTAAGCTAACTCATTGCTTTGAAATGCAAAAATATACTTGTAACTACTTAATTTATTATTAGTGTAAAGAAATGTCCATTTATAAAGAAGGGATTATATTAATGTGTAAGGATTCAAATACCGCAAAAGAAGTACCTTTTTAAAATAACCCTCTACCCGCTACTTCAAATACTCATCACCCAAGTTGCAATATTCTTTGAAGTGGTTCCTTTCACCGCAGACTTTGATTTTGTATTTTTTTTTACATTTTTCAACACTTTAAACCCTTTACTCCGCCACAGATTCAATGGTCTCGCCAGATAGGATCTAAATTACTATGGCTGTGTACATTTAGGATTAAAAGGGTGTCTGAAGCCGGAAGCAATTCCCGTGAAGCTCGATAGATAGACAGGACGTAGTCTTATATGTATATATCTTTATCTCCATGACTAAGAAAAGTGTTGATTTAAGTGTCTTTTGTTGCATATATATAGGTAACTGACGTTAACAGTGTTATTTAGACAAGATTACACTATTAGCCTTTTTTTAAACTGGTATTTTTAAAATATTATTTGCTTTAGTTTTTCGTGATAATACCACATAAAAAACAGGTGGTTTCTGTTTTTTATATGGTATTATCACGAAAACTAAATCAAATATTTTAACCCTTTGATTGAAAAGAACATCATTATTATAGTTTTAAACAATCGTGGTTAAATTTAAAGAATACCTTTTAAAAAGCAGACGGAGTTCAGAATTTCGTCGATTTATGTGACCTCCTAGATTGGTTGGATCAACCGACTTGTATCTACGGAGAAAATGGCTTAAGTAGTCCAGTCTTAGAATGTTTGAAGTTCCAAGAGCGTAAATTTTTGGCTTTTGAGTTTACAAGACATCCTTGTACTCCATCACCAAACGGGTTGATTTCGTACGTATTGGATACTGTCAGAAAAAGGGTTCAAGTATCTAAAATAAAGTCAATAGAGTGAGTAGATTAAGGTGATTAACACGTTCCAATTTCTTTACTAACTATTATACGTATAGTAAAGACATAAACTCAAGGGGTGAGAAATACCATGTGCGTCTATGTAGGTGCTTCTACAATACAGAATTGGGCTTATACCTACCTACCCTCAAATCTTTCTTTATTGACATAACCTTAAATTATAAAAAAAAATTGTAGGATCTGTCTTGCTGTTTGTTCCGAATAACCTCTGATTTTAACGGAACCTTCGCTCGAAATTTGATGTTAAAGAATTACCTAATTGAAGATACTTTTACCCCTGGAATGTGTTTCTTTGGAATTAGGAACTAAAAAAATAAGGTCAGAATTACTATTGCTATATAAAGATACCTATCGGTTATATAGCATTAACTCCACTACCTAGCACTAAGCTCACAGACGCAGTTTGATTTCAATCGGATATTCGACTAAGATGCGCAAATATTTCCTCTAGTGTGCAGATGCTCTTAAGATGAATAGTCAATAGTTTCTACAATCAATCAAAACTTGTACGTCTTTAACATGATTGTGTGATCCTTGGTGCCATTTCGGGGCTTCTGCAGAATTGCAAGTACGCAGAAATCTAACTGAGACTATAATTAAGATTCTTGAATCTTTGTATCTCCTTGGACCGGAAAATAAAATGTGCGGTCGGGGGGACCGTCGCGTCGTCAGGAACGAAGTTCTTTACGCAAATGCAACGCAACCCAACCTCGATTTGGGTTTCTTTTCATTTTACTAACGACGCCGAAGCTAAATAAAAAAAAATGCGGACCATATTTTGCCTTCTGCGGACCTCTGGTTGGGAACCACTGAAGCGTAACGTGACGATTTCTAGTAAATCGCACTACCCGGTTAGAGAACTTCGTTGCAATAAAAAAACCGTTACAAAAAATATTTTTTAAATCAAGCTTTTATCGTCATAATATTGCATTGTCATGCTACTTACATACGCGTGTAAAGTTTCAGTTCAATCGGAAACTGGGAAGTGTGTTAAATTTAACTGGCAAAATTTTATTACACACGGACATCGGGACAGGTGAAAGTAAATAAAAGCTTGTAAACAATAAGTATCGGACGGCTTTTTAATAAGAAGTCTACAATTGCGTTTAATTTTATCACACTGTAATTAAAACTAAAATTCCAACCAGTACACCTAGTATGAGTTTATTAGATTATATATATATATATATATAGGGTATATAGATATATAGGGTATATAGGGTATATATATATATATAGGGTAGGATATATAGGGTATATATATATATTATATATATATATATATTTTGGGTGCAAAGGGGCTCTACCAACATCTATAGGGCCCCAGCGACCTCACCTGCTAGTGGCGCACCTGCTGATAAACGGACGAGGCTCGTTAATTTACGGTACCTATGGAGTGGCTTCGGCCCCTACGTGGGTACCAGGTGGTACAACAGTGTTGGTCCGGGGGGGTACCACCGTGCAGCTGTGCTAAAGCCCCCCAAGTAACCCAGCCCAGGCTGGGTTGCGTTAGGGGTTCAGCAGCTGCACCGCCGGGCCCGGGGCGATGTATGGTGCAGCAGGCATGGGACCAGTGGGGGCGAAACGGAGTCTAGTGTGGGTGGTGTGGGTCGATTCGCCGGCCAGGGAGACCCTTAGCAACGGCGTTGCCGCGGCCGCCCGCAACACAGTCATGGGGCCCGCCTGGGGCCAACCACCCCAGGAGGCTGCCCCACATGTTGCGCATAATCCTGATGTGGGATCGCCGCTCCGGGTGGTAACCGGTGTGGGGTAGCGGCGGCCTTGCATCAGGGGGGTTTGGGAGCCCTTCCGTCCGGCGGGTCGGCTCCGACCTAACCACACGGTTCTAGACAAAGCTAGCCCCTGCGCTTTGTCACTTACTGCTGCACCAAATGTCGCCCTGTCTTCACGCTTCTTCTTCAAAATCTACAATGGCAGTGCAACAAAAAAGAAATAAACGTTACACAGCGGCCCTAGGAAACCCCACAACTTCACATTTCGAGGTGGAGTTCACTAACGTCCGTGGACTCCATGCGAACCTCGATACCGTCCACCACCACCTTGAGACGGCACGGCCCGCTGTGATGTTCCTCACGGAGACACAAATACGCCGCCCTGACGACACGTCTTACCTGTGTTACCCCGGCTATGTCATCGAGGAACAATTTCGAGACAAAGCCGGGGTGTGCGTGTTCGTTAGGGCGGATGTTTGCTGCCGCCGGTTGCGCTGCCTAGAGAACCCCTCCAATTCCGTCCTTTGGCTGCACGTAGACCATGGCTCTATGAGCCAGATCTACGTGTGCGTCTACCGATCCCACACAGGGGATTCTGAGACAACAAAGCTCTTCCAGTACCTCAGCGAGACGGCTGATGAAGCGCAGGTGCGGTTCCCGAACGCTGACCTAGTGTTTCTGGGGGACTTCAATGGCCATCACATTGAATGGCTGGGGTCCCTCAAGACTGATCATGCGGGTAGAGCCGCCCATGCGTTCGCTCTCTCCCACGGTCTGACCCAGATGGTATGCGGGATCACCCGGATACCAGACAGGTCAGATCACGCGCCCGCTCTGCTGGATCTACTGCTGACGAGTCGCCCAGCCCAGTACAGTGTTTCGGTAGGAGCCCCACTGGGTAGTTCCGACCACTGTGTTGTTCACGCTGGCATGAAGGTTCACCTCCTGCACGTCCTGTGCAAACGTCACGACGACTATGGCACTACTCGTCAGCGGATTGGGACGGTCTACGCGATTATTTTGCGTCCGTCCCCTGGAGCCAGCGCTGCTTTGTAGGA
Organism: Nudaria mundana; assembly: GCA_963556515.1. Taxonomy (NCBI): domain Eukaryota; kingdom Metazoa; phylum Arthropoda; class Insecta; order Lepidoptera; family Erebidae; genus Nudaria; species Nudaria mundana. Next base: position 5,952,516 of record OY748295.1, on the reverse strand, counting down.
AAGGCTCCTTCGGATAGTGCTTCTGCTATTGCTGGCGAGATCAGTTTAGGGATGGATTATTACATCCCTTTCACTGATGTCGCCAGTATCCGCAGAGCCCGTCCCTGGTTCGGGCGAGATTGTGCCAAAGCTGTTCGACAAAAACAGTCGGCATATCGCGCCTGGATCAGGGCCCGGGCTGTGCGCGACCCAAACGTGGGCCACCTCAAAGCAGCGTACAACCGGGCCACAAAGTCGAGTAAGAGGGCCTTTAAGAGAGCGGATGCCCAGCGCGTCGCGCGGCTTGGTCAGGAGCTCACTTCCCATCCCACGGGCAGCCGTGGATTCTGGCAACTGGCCAAAGCCGTGCAATCTAACTTTTGTCAGCCCTCGCTGCCACCGCTGCGTTACCCAGATGGAACACTGGCTCACAAAGCCCAAGAGAAAGCGGATATGCTCGCAGACCTCTTTGCGGCTAATTCCCGGGTCGACGACCGTGGCCTGCAGCCCCCCGCCATCGCCAACTGTGGCCACACAATGCCTGATATTGTTATCAGGCAATGTGATGTACGGGCAGTGCTGCGGTCACTC